>JARWLC010000006.1:91331858-91957796 GCA_033318265.1 Phyllotis vaccarum
TGAGAAATACAAGTAATTTTGACTGGCATATTTACAGCAGCTTTGCTGGGCAGCCAGGCCACATTCACAGCTTCTGAGTACAACTGTCTTCATGGTGTGTGTGTGTGTGAATTACACACGTGTGGGTTTATAAGGCAGGAAAATGTACTTGGAGCACAGAGTTCTAGAAGATTTTAAATGATTGTCATCACTTCCTGGTGAGGTGTCTCAGTGGGTAAAGGCCTTGCTGCACAAGTGTGAAGACCAGAGTTCAAATTCCCAGAACACATTCATCAGTAACCTGCATTCTCCTACAGTTAGATAGGAGAGAGAAAGAGACAAGATTCTCTAGAACCTCATGGGCCAGCTAGCTTGGTATACACACAGGTGAGCAACAAAGAAACCATGCCTTGAGGTTGAGGTCCAACACCTGAGGTTGTCCTGTGACTTCCTCATGCATACCGTAGCAAACAAGTGTCCACCCACTCATACAAATGAATGAGCACACACACACACACACACACACATACACACACACACACACACACACACACACACACAGAGTCATCACAGGAAGACAAAGCACAGCTCTGTTTTTGCTTTTAGTCACTTTTCTTCTTTCTTGTTGACTCAGTATCATTTCTTTAGATTTATTTACTTTTATGTGTATGAGCCACAGAGATTAAAGCAGGTGTCAGATACTTTGGAACTGGAGTTATGGATGTCTGTAAACTACTGTGTGTGTGTGTGTGTGTGTGTGTGTGTGTGTGTGTGTGTGTGTGTGTGTGTGTGAACTGATCCTGGGTCCTCTGAAAGAGAAACAAATGCTCTTAACCATCCATCCAACTCTCCAGAACTATTGGAAGTATTTTAAGAAACATGTATTATTCCCATATAAGAATTGATTTGGAATTGTATGCTCATCTGGCTCCCCTGCCATCACCCTATACCAACCGAGTCACAGTGCATGTGCCAAGTGGGCTTCTCCAGGGAGTGTATCACAGGCCCGCCATAAGATGCATTCTTGCTCTTTATAGGCACTTGAAGCTAAGAACTCACTTAGAGTTCTTATTGTGCAACATGTGAACCTTGGGGAAATATGAAATGAATCAGTCAACTTCCAGAAGCATTGTGGGAGGGTAGGATCATTGACATCTTACTCACCCCTATAGGGAACATGGAGCCAGTGAAGCTATCCAGGTCACTACCCTGCATATAAAACCTGTTCTCATCAGAGCTAATTATTTTTTTTTTTAAAGATAATAGCCAATGTTCCTTGTAATCTTATTCCATACAGCCTGGGCCCACAATGGACTCTGTGTTACAGGATGATTTCAGTTAGGTTGGATAGATAAATTTCTGTCAATTGAAGCAAGGTCTGTGGCAAAGCCTGTGAGGCAGACTTATATTAGCAACACGATTTCTATAAAACAGTAAGTTGAATCTTTAGAAGGATGACAGCAAGATCCCAGAGGACAATTAACTTGTCAGTTATTCACATGCCATTGTCCTTGTACCAAGCTATATGCTAACTTGTGATTCAATTTGGGATTACTAAGAAACTTTTGATTTATAGGTTCTGAGGTGAACCTGTTTTTATGAGAATCCTCAGATCCATGCAGCTTCAGCGACAAGTTAGGTCATTAACTCTTGAGTGCTTACGAGTTTCCCTAGCTGGGGGACTTTTACTTTCAGGGTCAGGAGCATTGTTTTGTTCTTCTATGGCTGGTCTAACAAATGGCCATGGACACCCTGGTCAGAACCACATCATGTGTTATCACACAGTCTGCACCGGGCAGAAACCAAGATATCAGCAAGCTGTTCTTGCCCTGATTCTCAGGGGACCTTTACCTCAGCTAAAGGGACCTGTCATCTGCTTCAACCTTCAGAGCCATGACAGCTGAGTCTCACAGAAATGCTTTCCTGGGCCTTCCACCCACAACCATGTTCTCCCCCGCCCTCTCTCTGCCTGCTCTTCATTCTCCATCTTCTGTTTCTAAGGACGCTTTTGGTCACATTTAATGACCCAGTCAATCTGAGTTGTTCTCACTTCTCAAGTTCCTCACATCTAAAAAGTCTTCTTTGCCACACCAGGTGCCATGGACATTGTTACCAGGTTAAGATGGGACATCTAAGATGGGGTGATGTCCTCATCTCTGTCAGCCATCTGCCACAGAGGACACTCAGCGTGAGAACCCTCACCTCTCCGCCCATCACCCTGTGTGATGGCATCAGTAATTTTTTCTTCTTCATGTCTGTGCATTTACTTTGGTCTGTTTACTCTGATACAGCCATCTTGAGGCTGAATAAACAAACTCAAAGGGATAGCAAGCCTTCAGAAAGCTCTGTGATGTAGGTAATTGCTGATTTGAAGGGCACAGTCAAGGTCAAATGCTAAATAGGACCAAAAAAAAAAAAAGTTGGGCAGGTCAGGTCTCAGGCCAATCAAAAAGTGGCACAAGTGAGTACAGGAAGCTGAAACCCCGTGTAAAAGTGAGCCCAGGAATCATACATTGTGAAATGTTTGGTAACTGGAGCTAGAGATGTGTTGTATGTCCATGACATGTCCATGCTCTGGCAGGGCCGTCTTTGCTAAATACTGGTGGAAGTGTGGGGGTAGGGGCTCCTAAGGCTTGTTTAGTTTTCCCTTAGCTATCTCCAGGCCCCTGGGTCTGAAAGAGCATTGGCTAGGTGTCTGCACAGATGTAGCGATGTCCTTTCTCATTTTCCTTATCTAATGCAGGCCCTTGCATGTCACTTCCAGTCAATCACATCACCCTCATTGCATTAACCATTCTTGCAAACTTGTACTGTGCACCAGCTTGCTGTTCATTGTATTACATATTGGAATTCATAAAATATGAAATGTCCCAATTACTAGAAAAAAAGAGGACTGTTTTGATTACTAAAGATTCTTCCCCTTCATTGTGGGTTTGTACCCAGATCTTAGGCAAAAAAAAAAAAAAAAAAAAAAAAAAAAAAAAAAAAAAAAAAAAAAACAAAACAAAACAAAACAAAAACCCAAATTGTCAAACATTATTCTTATTTGCTAAATCTTATCTTCCTTAAAAGAACTTAAGTCCCTTTACAAATCAGTTTGAGCTTGTGCCATGGTGTGTTCTTGGCATTCCCATTTAGGTACTTAGGCTTGCATGGTGTTTATACCCACTGAGCCATTTTCCCAGCTCTGCCTTGAATTTCTTGCTCTAATGATGTTTCTGGAAAGTATATGGTGATATGTAAGATATCCTACAAGTAAGGATATTCTAAACAACAGGGCAAAAGAGAGAAGAAAGTAAATGTCTGTCTGGCAGCCACTGGGGTGAGAACCAGGCCATCTGTGGTGTGACTTGAAGGTTGACTTTGATGGATGACAGATAATGAAAGGCTGGGGAAGTAAACTCCACTGAGGACACAGAACCTTCATCTTTACATGGAGACACTGGCTTTCCATGTTTCTCCCTACTGGAGAAGAGACTCAGAGGAAACAGTGTGGATGCTGTAATTGGCAATGGATTAAATCATAGTGTGAAGAAGAATTTAGCTTAAAAGCATCTTAGAAAGAAGAAAATAGAAAATTCAGGCAAGAAAGTGATTGACAGGGTGAAATAATAGCTGTAAATGTAAACATTCTCAATTTGAGATTCTATTGTGGTTTCCAGGCGGGAATGCAGAGAGAAGCTGGGAAGTACTAGAAGTTGAGTGATAAATGAGATGTTCAAGGGATCTTTGGGATGGCCCAAAGGACTCCAGGCAGCTCCGGTCTTAAGGTCCAGTCACTTCCCTATACGGCTGCCCTGAAGACCAGGCCCAGAGAACACTGCACATCCAAACCATAGCATCATGTCTTTCCCAAGCTGTACTCAGCATTTAGGGCTCGAGTTTGTCCATCCCTCCAGGAAGTTCTCAGCTGTCCCAGGACCAGTCCACACTATCATCCCTCAGGAGGCTGGCCGCCACTTCCAGGTGTGACCTCTGGTAGGGTGTCCATCTGTTTCTCTGATTGCTGACAGCTGTCTGCTGTCAGTCACCAATTAATTGCCTGTGAGCTCACCATGTGAGAGCCATATCCTCTTCAGCTGTGTGGCACTGTCACTAAAAGCATCCTTATCTGTTAGCTGAACACAGACTCAGTGGTCATGACACAACAGGAAGAAGCAGGTAAGGCAATCATGGGAGTTGTCCAAGTCTCCCAGAAATGGTCAGTACAGGATCAACAGCATTAAGGTCAGAGGTGCTTTTAGAGAATCACAGTGAGAAAACTTGCTGAGGTATCAGTGGGGCATGAATGAGAGTAAGGGACAGGAAGGTCTAGGAGGGGAGCAATGGAAAGACTGCAGTGTAGGCCCTTCAGTGTCCTGTGGGTTGGTGGAAAGCCTGCAGCTCATGGGGGTGAAGAAGAGGACAGACAGTCCTAGAAAGTACAGGTGACTGAGAAAGGTGGATAAGATACAAGCAAGAATTCCATACGAAGAGATGCTCAAATGCGCCACACACACACACACACATACACACACATATACACATACACACATATACACATACACACACATATATACACACACATATATATACATACACACACATATATACACCTACACACACATATATACACCTACACACACATATATATACACATACACACATATACATACACATATACACATACATACATATATATACACACACATATATATACACATACACACACACACATATATGTGAAAAGTACCTCACCCATAAGTTAATAGACAAATAAAAATCTAAATTAGTAATACACAATTGACACCTATTAGTCAAAATTGAGTTCACAAGAATATGGACTAGTGAGAATCCTTATACATTGTTGTATCAACAATCCAGAAAATGAGGGGGCCCTCTTATAAGGATGGTGACTGTATTCTAGGCATGCTTCTTGGAGAAACTCCAACACAGCTCAGGGAAATGACAGCTCAGAGAATTCCATACTTAGGAAAATGCATAAGTAAACATTTGCCCAGTACAAAGTGGAATAGTATACAGAACTGAAGATAGCCACCCCTAAGGTTTCCATTAGAGATGACTTAGAAACAGCACTGAGTGAAATTCATCTTGTGGAGCAGATTTAACATGACAGCCCAAACCAAGAAAAGCCCACTAATGCTTCAGGAGGTAGCCATGGCTGATATGTTGACACAGCATTTCCAAGTTTCAGATTCCCTTTCAGAAGAAGAGCAGGGGACTCGGAGGAACAGACTGGCCCCAGCAGTGATGAAGGGCCTCTGTCATTCTGGGGCTGATGACTGTTTTCTGGGAGCCTTCCTGACATTGCTAAGGTACTTGTGTGTTAGGCATGTTTTTTTTGTTGTTGTTGTTGTTCAGACATCAAACCTCAAACAGCTAGGCTATAGATGCACTGGGGCACATTAGGCACCTGGTTTGTCTATCTGTTTAGCTATGGTATGGCTTTGTGTATCTAGAGGACCTGATGGTGACCACAAAAGAGCCTGCAGGTACTTGATGGGAAGTCGGCTCAGGTTCCCCCCCTTATTGCAGTAGCTCAGGATCAACTGTTCCTCCTCAAAGCAAGCTGCCTTTCCATGACTGCAAATACGTGATTCCACTTCTCGGGGACCATTCTTTCCAAAAGGAATGCGAAACTCTGGCTGATTCTATTGCAGAGACACGCTTTTTACCCCAGCTCTCCAGGAACCACAGCCCAGAATGTCCACATCCTGTCCCCTTTTAAAAATCTTCTGGCCACACACAAGATTACAAGTTCACTTCAGCAAGAAGGTCACCCCACTTTGTCTCTTCTTCAGGCTATACCCTGTTTCCCCAAGATACTAAACCTGTGGAAGGGCTGGGGCAGGGCTCATAATGAGAGTGGCTGAGTTATAGTTCACTGACAACTAGGGATGGGATTATCTCCTCCTGGCTCAGCTGCTGAGATTCACATTCACTTCCAGTTTCTAAAGGGAAGTGAGTCATGGACAGACAGTTTTGTTCCCACTAGGAGGACAGCTAGCAAACTCCAGTCCTGATGCTGGCCATGGTACCTCAGTTTACTGTATTTCAAATGACATGATGGTTGCTTTGCCTTGCCTTCTCTGTAGACCTGACTGCAAATTCTTGACCTCCTATGCTGAGCTCTAAGCTAGGGCAGGGCCAGAGAGGAAGGAGTACGTCAGGGATAATGATCAGGGGAAAGGGAACCTGCCAGTGCAATTGGAGCCTTGTGCTGAGGGACACAGTGCCCAGAAGGGTAGCCTAACAGATTTAAATTGTGCATTGTCGAGCTGAATAACTGCTATAGCAATACAGTTGTGCATATCAAAACAACTCCCTGCCCTGTGAGACAAGACAGTGAAATTATATATGCAAAATATTCATTCATTTTCCTACAGCCATTTGACTTCACAGAAACTGGTTAATGCCTGTGTTGACTTTGGAACCCCTGGATCCTAGAAGAAAGAGAGCAGAAAAACGGCCTGAATTGTCTTATGTTTTATGCATACACACATTTAAATGTGCACTAGACAGATGCATAATTAGTAAGAGAAAGCTCCTGGACTTATAGAACTAACAGGGATCCATCTAAAAATAAGCCTATTTTAATTAGTGTGACTTTCACATCTAAAAGTTGTAGAGAAACAGTTTGGCTATTATTTCTTCTCACCAAATGGGAAGTTTGAAAATAGTTAATGCAGAAGGCAGCTCAATGTGACTGCCATTTCTAGTTCTTCTGGAATTTAGTGACCTGAGAAAGTTACATAACGGGTTTTCTTATTTAAAAATAAGCTTCAGTTTTGATTTCTAATGCTAGTCACATGTTGGCTATCCATTAATTCTGCATTCTTACTTAACTAGGATGTCTCAGACATATTTAAATGGTGTTAGGAGATAAATCCAAATAGCCCATATTAGATTAAACAAGTGGTTGGTCTTCAGTCTTATTCTTTTCTCTTAGTGGCAAAGTAATAAAATACAGGCAAACAATTTCAAGATTTTTTTTATTCCCCCACCCAAAAGCCTCCAAATAAATTTGAATTTTCCCATTATAAAAATGTAAAGAAAACACATTATGTTCCCCTGAACAAATCAGCTTTGTCCTAGGACTCAATCTGTACAATGGAGGATTTGAGGAGGAGGGAAAGGAAGCTGAGCAGTGCCTGTTTTTAGTTGATGACCTTCGGAAAGTTTAAGAACAGCAAACATTCATCACGTTGCCAAAATAATGATGATCTCAAAGTCAGGGTGTCAAGCGGGTTGCTAAGGAAGTGTTACTGTGAATGCTTTTGTGAAGCCAAGTGGTTGCTATGACGGCTGCACACGTTACACAAATGTCAATTACCCAAAGTACCTAGAAAGCCCACCTGACCTCTCCACTCACGCAGCCTGTGATTTAAGCATTCTTGTAGCAACAGATTGTCTGAGAAACACTTTCAATCATTGGTATTTGTTTGTTACACTGACTGGGTTCCCGGTAACTACTAGCGTAGAAAAGTTTCCACACAGTCAGCTGGAAGTATTCATGTTGCCTTTGATAGGCAGCTACGGCTCCAAAGGTCAGTTTCAGGACAGGCTTTGTGTCCCTTAGCCCACCAGGTCCCAGGCTTCATGGTCAAACCTCACCTCAGTTACAGCTCCAGGGAATTTAACTTCTGTGCAGTTTTTCAGATCAGTCACTGGTTTTGTTTATAGACGTGATGAAGAACAAACTTTAGGGAAATTTCCATTTGCTGTTGGGCGTGTTCTTTCTATGCTAAAACCAGTGGCCATGAGCCCTGGGTGGTTCTGATGACCCATGAGAAATGGAGCCATGAAAACTGGGCTTGAGATTACTGAGACAATTTAGGACATCCTCAGAGCAAAAGTGACCAGCCTGAGTCAGGACAGTCATTGTGGAGGAAAGCCCTCACAGGCCAGGGCAGGGGTGCAGTCTCCTCACTTTCAAAACTGAAAACTACCTATAACTGGAGATGTAAACCAGTTCTGTGTAGGGACAGAGAACATTCTGGAAGAATACAGAGTAAATGTTTCATCTAGCAATAGATGTGGGGGCTAGGGGTTAGTAGGAAGAAGTGTTTCCATTTAATTCCTTTCCAAGTGTTTGGTTCATTTAAAAAATAAATATACCATTTTTATAATTCCTAAATCCCAAGGATGTGACTAGTATGTGTTGATTTTGACTTCTTCTGAAAGAAACTTGTGTAGTCCTTTGGAGTCCCCAACAGAGAAACCCTACTCAACCCTTTCCTGGTATTTTTGAATGTGAGTTGACTTACATTAGTTGACAATCCATTGCCATGTTTGTACTTATGTGCTTTCCAAGGCATAAAGCTGGAGATCAGGTCTCCCCAAGACTTTTCTTTAATAGAGAAACTATGTTCTTGAAATTCAAACTTAAATGTCAATTTAAAAAAGGGGGAGCACTGTGTTACAGGAAAAAAATTCAAAGTAACATAATAGAATATCCTGCTTACTTTTCTGGCTACTGGGGGGATATATTTCAAGTTTAATAAAACCAGTCTGAGATATCAGAGGGATCTACACACAGCCAGTCTATGAGGATCAGACAGTGGTAACTCACACCTTTAATCCCAGCACAGGGAATATCCTGGAGTGGTGACCTACACCCTTAATCTATTCTAATCTGAGTTTGAGGCCAGTTTAGTTTACAGAGGGAGTTCTAGGCTCCCAGGTAGGCAGTGGTGGTGCCACGCCTTTAATCTTAACTTGGATGTGGAACAACTGAGTGAAGAGAGTATTTAAGATAGGCATAGAAAGACAGAGCAGGCAGTAGAAGCCAGGAGGAGCCAGGCTGAGGAAGCTGGAAGACAGATGGGTGAGATTTGACTGTGGTGTTTCCTCTCTTTGATATCTCAGACTGGTTTTATTAAATTTGAAATATATCCCCATGAGTCCCCTTTTGTGTCAAAATTAAAAAAGAAGGTTATAGCTAACATAAGAAAAACCATATATAATAGGGACATATATACAATATATACAAACAATAAATGAGTAATTTCCAGTCCATTAACAATTGATAATTCAAAGAAAATATTCCATTAATTATCTTATTTTGGTGAGTCCAAAGGATTATACCTAATTCACTTTCTAACTTGTATTATTAACAAAAACTATTATTTTGATGTCTCTTAAACTTATACACTTTAACTTTGAAGTTTCTTTTCTAAAACTGTCACCAGAAAACTGTAACTATAACTATCTAATCTTCAACTACCTCAGAGACTCAAGAAGGAAATAATATTAACTAACTAAATATCATGGGCAAGCAAGCAACTTCCAAAAAAAATGTAAAAAATGAAACAGCTGGCTGCCTGGACAGTCATCCAAGATTCATCTGTATCATTGAAGCACCCATCTTTGGCCTAGAGGTCTAACATGCCTGACAGATTTCTCTGTGAAGCAGGATATTCTCAAAGACCTTGCTACCTTGTCTTGGCAAGGTTCAGCAATCTCTTGTGGATGTGTCTCCTGCTGGCCCAATTTGAACATCATACTGTCAGCAGTCAAGGCAAGAGTACTTTCTTGCCCAGTGGCTAACTTTCATTACAAAGAAGGTCAACTGTGTATGGAGCTTCTCTGATGTCCATAATCTTCTTTGAAGTAGACTGGTGCTGCGAGGGGCAGTGGTCCCATTGTTATAAAAATAATAAGAACCTATGTTATTAAATGCCATATTCTATGGATCTCTGAAGTGTTTGAAGAAGACCTGTTCATCTAAAATATATCTGTTTGATCTTGAAAACATATCTAATATGACTGTTTGAATGTAATGTCTAACTACTAACTTGCATTACTTTATGTCCTAATTTGTTGGTAATAAAAACTTTCATGGACTAGCAATTTGTATTACATTGTTAGATGAGCTGTATAATACCTTGAAAAAGCATAGAGATATATGTATAGTAACACAATTAATCTCAATATACACAATTTGTATACAATATACAAAATTCTAATCCAAGGTAAAATATTTAAAGCTAGTAAATCCTTTTAAAAGAAGATTCAATAATCTATCCTTATATCCCTATATCTGTATCCCCCTTTGTCTTTCTCTCTCTTTTGTTTTAACAAGAATCTTGAATCTAATCGCTCTTGTTTAATTTTTTTCTAACCATAACCAATAACAATTATTAACCAATTAACCTAAACAATGACAATCATCTATAACTCATTGAAAGACTAAAAACCACCCATCCCACCTTTTGGGAATGTGGGCACCGTGTTCTTAAATTTTACTTCCTGCTATCTGGGGGTGACAGCATCTTTAGGGGATCCTGAAAAGAAAAGCTTTGTTAATTGTCAAGTCATGAAATAAGTAGCTGTATCATTTGTTGCCCAATCTCTGCATTACAGGAAAGTGCATGGCTTGTCTCAAGTCCTGGCTAAGTAGTCTGTGAAGCTGGTTCATCTCAGTGAGCCACCTCGAAATTGTCCTGTGCAGTTTGTAGTCCAAATCTGATCTTTGGTTGGTGTTTGTCAGCCTAGTGGCTTTGTCATAATCCATGTGAAATCATCGTTGTGGGGCCCCATCTCCCTTTTGGATACTTCAAGTTCACAATTAGGCATTGTCATGGATCACTGCATAAAACTGATAAGAGACTAAAACCCAACACAATGTACAGGAAGCAAAATATATAACTATTCAGCATAGGATTAACAACAATAGAATAGTCCCTTATTTTTAGTTATTCTTCTGTATCATATCAGAGGCTACTGTGAACAAATATTTGGTAAGAAATGACTTAAAGAGAGAAGAATTTGTCTTGGTTCACAGTTAGAGCAAACAAGGTCCTTCATGACCAGGAAGGCACCACAGCAGGAGCTGGTTACATCATATCTACATCATGAAGCAAAGAATAAACAAAAAGTGGTAGATGGCTATAAATCTTCAATGCCCACCTCTAGTCATCCACTTCCTATAGTGAAGCTCTACTTCCTAAAAGATCCAGAACCTTCTCCAATAGCATCTCTAGCTGGAAGAGAAGTTTTTCAACACATAGGCCTATAGGGGACATTCTACATTCAAACCACAACATAAAGTGAGTGTGATATCTATCTGAAAGAGTGTTGCATTGTAGAAATAGCCCATTGTGCTTGTATTGCCAATGCCTTAGGAAGGCTAAGATTTCTGGGTATGGGGGCCAGTCAGTTGCTAAGACTAAGCATGGAGGTTAGCCTCTGTGCTGCCAACTTCCTCTACACACCAGACACTGAGCTTTTGCTGCAGGCAATGTGCTATCTTGGATGTCTATCTGCATGTCGTTTTCATGATTATGTGCTTTTCAAGATTTCTACAGAATATATATATATATATATATATATATATATATATATATAAACTATTAGCAATAGAACTTTTAATTTTAGTTACATACTTGGCAGAGTAGAGGACAGATCCCGCCAGATATCTACATATATGCTTTACCTTGGCAGAGAGAGGAGAGAAATGCAGTACTGTTTAAATGAATCAGCTCAGAGCAGCCAAGATTCTACCTCAACTTTTTACCTTTTTGTGAAATAGGTCAATGGACTGCCCTGGTGAATCCCTTCCTATTGTTCCTTCGTGTGTGTGTGTGTGTGTGTGTGTGTGTGTGTGTGTGTGTGTGTGTGTGTGTGTGTGTTATATGTGTATATGGTTATGAGAACGTGTATGTAGAGGACAAAAGCTATTGTTGGCTGCCATTTTGGTCACTTCTCCATCTTAGTTTTTGGGACAGGACCTCGTACTGAACTAAAGGTTACTGATTTGGCTTGATTGACAGGCAGCAAATGCCCAGGGACCCTCCTGTCTCTGTTTCCCCAGTACTAGGATTATAAGTATAGCCTGTCTTCTCATGTTAATGATGAGGGTGGAATTCAGGTCTCTATGTTTACATGGCTAATGACTAAGTCACCTCTGTAGCCACAGGTCCCACTGTTCTTTGAACCCATCAGTGGCTACCAAATGAGTCAATGTGATTATAAACCTGTCCTGTCCAGCAGAGAAGTCACTGTGTTTCTGGTTATTTAAATTGAATTCAAGAGATGAAAATTCAGTTCTCCTAGCACTGTCTACACTTCAAGTGCTCAGTGGGCATGAGTGGGTGATGACTTCTGCAGGGAGGGAGCAACCTGGATGCAGAACATTCTGGTCCAATGACACATCCTGTTGACAGCATTGGTCTCCAGCAGACCCATGAGGGAGACAAAGTTGCAATGTAAGTTCTCATAGTCACAAGGAAGAACAGTGGCATAGTCTCCTGTTTCGTCTGCCAACAGGACAGAATAGCCACCAGCTTCATGCTTTTACAGCAGAGCACTGCTTACAATTGTCACTTGATGGTGAAATGTGCACAGGGCAGATTGTGCTCTAGCCTGTTCAGTGGGTGTGTGTATGTGTGTACAAGTGTGCCTGCATGTGTACACATGTGCATGTGTGTTTTAATAAAGGAAGAACAATGTGAGAACAACAAAGATAGTTATACTCTTTCACTTCACGCTGCAGCGTTTGGCCAAAGGACAGTTTTCAGTGCTGTTCTGGGAGAGTTTAGTGCATGGCCTTCAGCTGCTGTTCAGAGAAAAGTGATTTAAGAACACTTCTTTTTCCTCCCGTTTTTCTCCTTCGGTTCTCTTTGGATTCCCAGTGCTAGGCTTGATATCATGATGGTTTAAATATGTGATATATTAGCTTCAAAAGCTCTAAGAGCGTGGCAAGAAAGAAGTCTTATTGTAAGTACTCAAGGACTATTTATAGTCTCTCATAACCTTGTTTTTTTTTATAATACATAAGCTTCAAAACTAAGTGAAAGACACTTATTATAAATCATTATCTTATATTCTATACCAAAATGTTCTCAAAATAGATCAAATTCTTAAATGTAAGAGCTTAAACTGCAAAGAAGAAAAGGTACACACATTTTTTCAAAACCTTATATTTAGTAATGATTATTAGATAAAATAATAATAGCAAAATCCATAAAAGGAAACACCAAAACAAAATGACCTCAATAAAACTAAGGACATATATTTCAAAGGATTCTTCATGAGAGTAAATAATTCATAGTATGGGAGAAGGTGGCTGAGAACACGTATGACCAGTTAAAAAATGAGTCCTGGTTCTATCTTTGTCTTTAAGTAAGATATCAAGTGATAAATAAATACATGAAAATGTGCTCAGTTCCATCAGGTTTTAAGGAAAGGAAAGCCCCAAGTACAATGAGATGGATACCCAGTCTTGGTTTGGATTTTTATTGCTGTGAAGAGATACCATGACCACAGTGACTCTTATAAGGAAAACATTTAACTGGGGCTCACTTACAGTTCCAGAGGTTCAGTCCATTATCATGACAGGGAACATGAAGACATACAGGCAGATGTGGGTAGTAGCTGAGAGTCCTACAACTTGCAGGCAACAGGAAGTTGACTGAGGCACTGGGTAGTATCCTGAACATAGGAAACCTCAAAGCTCACCCTTCCAGTGACACACTTCTTCCAATAGAACTGCACCCACTCCAACAAAGCCACATCTCCTAATAGTGTCACTCTCTATGAGATCATGAAGGCCAATTACATTCAAAGGGCCATTCTTTTATAGCCAGTAAGAGTGATTAAAATAACCACAAATAACAGATGTTGAAAAGACTGTGGTGATTTTAAAGTCCCAAACACTCTCAGTGGGAAAGAATTTGGTAAGCTTTGTGTTGTTGTGAACAAACACCTGACAGGAACTGCTTACTGGAAGAATTACTCATTTTGGCTCACAGCCTCAGAGGGCTCAGCCAAGAGTCACTGGCTTCGTGTCTCGGTTGTTTTTCAACTTCTGTAAAGACACCATGACCAAGATAACTTGCAGAGAAGTTTATTGGGACTTGCAAGTTCAAAGGATTAGAGTCCATGATCATCACGGTGGGGAACATGGCTGCAGGCAGGCATGGCCCTGGAGCAGTAATTGAGAGCTTATATCTAAATCCACAGCATGGGTCAGAAAGAGTTCACTGGGAATGGCCTTGGCTTTGAATCCTTCTACTTCCAGTGACATACTTCCTAATACTTCCCAAGCACTCCTGCCAACTGAGGACCAAGCATTCAAAACTATAAGCTTATGGGGAGTTTTCACAGCAGGCGATAACTATTTGGGGTTACTGTTTTTCTCTGGGGATGATGACTGAACGGCCTTGGAAATTTGCTAAAAACTGAATGCTGTACTTTTAAGGGGATTTTGGTACAAACATTATCTCAGTACAATATTCTTTGTTTTAAACTTTTTTCTTTTTGAGAATTTCATGCATGAATAGTATATTCATATTTTCAGCACTCCTCACTCCAGCTCCTGTACTTTCTGATTTACAATCTCTTTTATAAATATATTATCACAAACATACACCCTACTGTGGTGGGATTTAGGGAGGCGTGTCTTTAGAGTCTTGGGAGCCTGAATGGGATATGGCCAGCCTCGTTTAAAAGGGGCTGTTGGGATTTTGTGTGTCTTGTTTTTTGTTTTTGTGGTTTTAGAGATTAGAAGATCAGCATCCATTGCCTAGATCATCCTATCGCCAAGGAATTGTCCTAAAGTTTAACTTATAATCGTCAGTGTTAAAATACCCTCCAATAAGTATTAATCCTATATTTAATATATTAGAAATAAAATTTATTATAATAGCTGGCATCCCTGGGTGGGCATCTAGCCCATCAACATATTGGGCTGGTGAACCCATTCTGTGCCTTAAACACTGCCAAAAAAAACCAAAAATCAGACAAAATATTCAACCCTAAGAGTCTACAGTCCCGTGTGTGGGCTGGATGCAGATCATGCTCCCACCCTTGTGCCAGAGCTTCCCCCACTCTATACTCCCTGTGTGCTCCCACAAACACCATCCCCACAACGCTGCAGGGCCCTCCCCTGGGTGCGGGCCCTCAGTCCAATGCTCAGGAATCGTCCTAAGGTTTAACTTATAATCTTGAGTGTTGAAATACCCTCCAATAAATATTAGTACTATATTTAATATGTCACAAATAAAATTTATTACAATACCCCACTGAGTTCAGTTAGCAATGGTCTTATGTAGTTGTGTTTAGGTCTGATCATCTGGAGTTAGATAACACATCAAAGGTCTTATCACTGGAGAGAATTGGTTCTCCCTCTCAGCAGCCATTGATTGCTTGTAGCTCTTCATCTAGGGGTAGGACCTTGTGAAGCTTTTGACATCCCCACTGTCAGATGGACTGATGTGATCTGTAGGCAGGTCTTACATAGGCAGGTCTCTCATAGGCAGCCATATCATTGAGATTTCATGGTCAGCTTCCCTATCCCATTCAGAAGATATCATTTCTCAGCTTTTGTCTTGGTCCTTTGGCTCTTACAATTTTCCACGTATTCTTCAGTATTCTCTGAGCCTTGGGCATGGAGTTATGTTGTAAATATTCCTAAGAGGACTGTACGTCCCACAGACACTTAATCTTTGTATTTTGACAAGTGGTGGAACTCTGTAAGAACCTGTCTGGAAGGGGGAGAAGCTAGTGAGGTTGAGAGCTACACTGATCTTTAGTTATAATAATAAGTGTGTGTGTAAACATATATATATATATGTATACACAAACACATGCATACATGAATATCTCTGGTTTACTTTTTCTAACCACCTATTTAACAATAAATAACTTTTGAGTGCCACCAGAGTCAGTCTTTTAGGGAAGTTGAGTCAAACAAAAATCTGAATATAGTATATGCATATAGTAAGAGCAAGATCTAGAGGTCTGCATTTTTTGTGAGGATATAAAGAACAGTACCGCTTTTCACATGAGCTAAAAGTGTAAATTAGAAGTAGAACACATAACTTATGAACTACAGAATTTGATTATAAAAACAGTCACAAGCAAACTTTAAAGGCTCCATGAGTTAGCATCTTCTAGTCAAATGTGTGTATTACGTAATCTTTCAATGACATTAAAAAGAGGAAAATACCACCTCCAAATCACATAGGATGGTCACATGTCTTTGAAGTTTTAGACAATACAAGAGCACTGGGTCACTGCAAACCAACCAACACATCCATTTCAATTTATTTGGTACCTCTTTGTATTTCTGTTTAGTTTTTCTAAATGCTTTCCTCTCTAAGGGGTGGTACAGTCTGTAGTGCCAACATAACCACTGACTTCACTTCTGGGTCAGATGCCGTCTTACCCTCAAGTCTTAAAGTGTCTTCTACAAAACAGACTAACAGTAAAGCCCAAAAGAGCACAGTGTAAGTTTTGAAACCAAGGACTTACAGGGAATTGACTCAAATGTGCAGAACTTAAAACGACCCTACAGGGTTCATTGAAACTTCACATGGCGCTTTGGTTTTGGGGCCAAATTGCTGGTGAGGGCAAGGCAGATTACATTTCCAGATATAGCCTTTGCTGAGACCTTATGAGGGAGTTATGCAGGAGGATGATTCTTTGGAGTCAAGCCACACTTGCTCTTTCTAGCCCCAAAACTTGATTGCTTTATAGTACAAGGCCCAGCTTGGTTGCACAGGGAGCCTCAGCGTTCTGATCTTCACAACTTGTCCTCAGAATCGTGGCCACTTGAGGCTTTGTGGGAACCCTATTTTGGAGACAGAAGCAGAGGAGACAAGCTCCAAAGAGACCAGAATGGACCAGCAGCTGGGAACTGAGGAGAAGGCTGTTGTGGTCACTGTTTGTCCTTTATCGATATTTGACTGATTCTACTTTCAAAGATATTAGGAGAGATCTGGAGAATGGCTCACCAGTTATGAGTACTTGGAATCATGAGGGCAGGAGTGAGTTCTGATTTCAGCTCCCACGTAACAATCCTGTAACAAGCCAGGCCTCCTACAAACTCCCATAACTCTAGATCCAATGAATCTGATGCCTTTTCTGGCCCCTGTGCTAACACAGGTATACACACACACACTCACACACACTCACACTCACACTCACACTCACAAAAGAGAGAGAAGGAAGAAAGGGAAAGGGGGAGGGGAGGGAAGAATAAAAAAAAATAAAATTTTAAATTAAAGAATATATGTTTGGGGTGATAGTCCATTTAGCATCTAGTCAAGTATTTGCTCCCAGAACTCATGTAAGACAGCTAGACATGCTGGCTTGTATTTGTTATTCCTACGCTGAAGGCAGATAGATCCTGGGGCAGGCTGGCAAGCTAGCCTAGCTTACTTGGCAAGTTTTAGACCATTGAAAAAAATCATGTCTCAATAAACAAGGTAGACAGGGCCTGGAAGATAACACTCATTATCATCCACATGTGCATATTCACAAGATCACACTTGCACACTTACATGCTCCCATACACATACTTTTCCCACCCATTTCTTCAGGATTTTAGAGGGAGTGTGCAAAAAAAAATACACTTACTTTTTCCCCCCACCAATCGCTTCCGTGTTTAATTGCTATAAAATATGATAGGGCTGTAGCTAAACTTTATCAGTCTTCCTGCGGGGTAATGAGGAAGCACTGCATTGCCCATCTGCCATGTTTGAGGTTTTGCAAACACATTTTTTTTTAACACTAGAACATATTAGAACTGTTGCAATTTCACAGTAGTTTGGCAACAGCATTTTCCATGACTTGGGTGCACACAGGGAGTGCCAACATCACCTTCCTCTACCAGATGGTAGAACCAAGGCTCAGAGACATAGCTAGCCCAGGGCTACAGCTGGTGCCAGTGTGAGAGGCAGACCCCATTGGTGTTGGGGAAAGTCCTTGACCTCAGCAGCTTCCATATAACTGGAAGACTGGACATTCCCCACTTTTCTTTCACCGTCAGTGATACAGAAACAGGTTCTAATCCGTGAAGCCAACACTTTCTAAGAGTTAAACACACTGCTCTCCCCTTCCTATTCCCTCTCAGGTTCCTCATGGGGAAAGTGAGACATAATGAGGCAGGAAGATCATTTTTGCCCAGTTAGGACACCCTTGGCACACAGCCAACACTTTCTGAGGGGCAATTAGCATTTAGAATAAAGCCCTTGGTGCCTGTGACTCACACTCCAGGAGCAATGGAGACTAGCGAAGGGTACTCCAGAGGGCTGGTCATCAAGCACACAGGGCACACCAATTCATCTGGGCCCAGGGCCTGGGAGACTCTGGGGACATTGCACTTTCTCTCTAGTCACTGTGTACCTACACCTGTTTAGAGTATGATGGTTTAAGACTAAACTCATTGTTTCCTTACGTTTAGATATTTGCTGTTTAATTGGATTTTGTTGCCTTTTATCTTTCTCACCTTGCCTTTTTCTTATTTTATTTCAAGTGTGTGTGTGTCTGTGTGTCTGTGTGTGTTTGTGTGTGTCTGTGTGTGTTTGTGTGTGTCTGTATGTGTCTGTGTGTGTTTGTGTGTGTCTGTGTGTGTCTCTGAGGGTTTGTGTATGACTCTGTGTCTGTCTGTGTGTGTTTGTATGAATCTCTCTGTGTGTCTGTGTGTCTGTCTCTGTGTGTAAATTTTAAGTTCTTGAGGTGCCGGATGCAGAGCTGGGAGTTAATACAGAGAGAGGTCCTGAAAAAAAGATGCTTGCCAAATGCTCAGCCTTAAATAGGTCATCTTTGTCCTATGGCTTAGAGAATACTGGGGGGGGGGGGCAAGAAAAGAATGTAAGAGCCAAGTTATGGGGGGAAAGTCAGCTCTGCCCAGGGAGCTAATGGCAGTCAGGGCTTCTTTGAGGAATCATCTTCAGTGATGTATCCATGAATGGATTACCCATGCTTCTGTGGGTATCTCTATAACTGTGCCTGCATGGGTGGCTAAACCCAGTGGGTCACAAACCATGAAGAAAATAATAAAATAAAATCAAACATAAAATTATTATGGGGACTTGATGTGTGTGTGTGTGTGCGCGCGCGCGTGCGTGCGTGTGTGTATAGCAGCTTGTCAGTGTGTTAAAGTTCTACCGTATTCATGGTGATGTCAGAATAAAGGAATAAAGCTGTGTGTGATGGCACACGTCTTTAATCCTAACACTTGAAAGGCAGAAACAGGCAGATCTCTGTGAGTTGAAGAACAACCTGGTCTATAGTGAGTTCCAGGAAAGATAAGGCTGCATAGTAAGGCCCAGTCTTAATAAATACATAAAGTCAAACTTTTACAAATTCATACTTACTTGACTTGTGGTCTCAATAAGTTTGTGCTGTAATTCACAGCAGCCAGCTATATCTCACTAACAGTTAACTGATTACAAAATCTGACTTTACACCAAGACTGAAGCATGAGGACTGTCTGCTATTGGGATTCAATAAAAGTTTCAGAAGTTTCAGAGATATCAGAGGGAATCGACCCATAGTCTATGTGGGGGGTTAATAAAAGCTCCAGAAGTTCCAGAGTCTAACCACTCAGTCAGTCTAGGAAAATCAGAGTGGTGATTCACACCTTTAATCCCAGCACAGGGAATATCCTGGGAGTGGTGACCTACGTCCTTAATCCCAATTGAATGAGGTCACTTTAGATTATAGAAGGAATTCCAGGCTCCCTAGCTGGCAGTGGTGGGGCCACGCCTTAATTTACCAAGAGAGTGTTTAAGACTTAAGGCAGGCATAGAGGAGGAGAAAGCCAAGGGAAGCCAGGCTGAGGAAGCTGGAAGACAGCTGGGTAAGATCTGACTGTGGTGTTTATTCTCTCTAATATCTCCGACTTTCTCAGAGATCTATCCCTGAGTCTCATTTATTCGTGCAACTGTCTGCCACATCTTGTCTCCCTTTTTTGATGAGAGGTTTTTTTCTTTCTTTTGCTCTATAAAATAGAATTTTTTAAAAAATAACCAAAGCATGAATTTGGCAAATGAAAGGAAGAAGTATTGGTATTTTAGATTTTTAAAAAATTTATATAGTTTATTTTTGCTATGACATTTTTATTTCTGTTTCTTTATTTTTTTTTTTTTATTTAAAAAGTTTTTCCCCATACCCACCACTGCTCCCCACCCCTTCTAGTTCTCTCCAAGTCTCCTCCCATCCCATCCCTTCATCCAACATTTTAAAAGTAGTACTTTATTTCATGTACAGCAAAGTAATTTTCGTATTAAATAACACTGAAGTAGAACAATTTGATGTGTTTTTCAACAGAATGAAAGAGAAAGCTGGCAGGATGCCAGGCTCCTCCTCCAGTTGTTACTTTAGCAGGAATTGCTGTGGCCTGTGTGATAAATATGTATTTAAAACATGACCTGCAACTCATTAATTACTTATTAAGCATTTTGTGTTCTACCTGTTTAGCTGAAGCTGTAGTAACAAAAACCATGACTCAGATTCTAGCCTGTTTCCTAAGCATCTATCTATGACATGGTGCCTTTGCTTTGTATTGGTCATTTTGAGGACAAAACAGCCTGGGAGTTCATCTGATTTTCAGTCCTAAAGTGAAAAATGTAAAAACATGGCCAGTTCAGCAGAACACACGTGGGATGACAGCCGCTTAGGACTGGCTGAGTTAGTGTTTACTGAGCATGTACAAAACCCTGCGTTCAATCCTCAGTAAAACCAAGAGCAACCATCAGTGATGAAGGTTCTATGCTGACAGTTATGGTCGCCATCAATTTTATCACAGGTGAAGGGCAGCTCAGGCACTGTCTCTTCTCCATTATTGTCATCATAGAACCTTCATCCAGCGACTGAAGGAAGCAGATGCACAGCTAAGCACTGGGCCAAACACCCAGTCCAGCTGAAGAGGGAGGAGAGATTATATGAGCAAAGTGATCAAAATCATGATGAGGAAACTCAAAGAGACAGCTGACCTGAGCTACTGGGAGCTCACAGACTCTGGATTGACAGCCGGGGAACCTGTATGGGACTGAACTAGTCTCTCTGCATGTGGTTGATAGTTGTGTGGCTTGTTCTGGGGGCAGTGCATGAGCTGGCTTTTTGGAACCCGTTCCTTATAGAGGGATACCTTGCTCAGCCTTGATACGGGGGTGGGGTGGGGGTGGGGTCCTGCCCCAACTTGATAAGCCAGACTTAGTTGACTCCCTATGGGAGGTTTTACCCTCTCTAAGTAGTGGGTGGGGAGTGGGGGAAGCTGGGAAGGTGAACAGGAGGAGAGGGAGGGGTAACTATGGTTAGCATGTAGAATGGAAAGGAAACTTTTAAATATAAATAAATAAATAAATGAAAGAAGTGCTCACCTGTAATCCCTGTGTTCAGGAAGTAGGGACAGGAGTTATCCGGAGTTTAATGTCAGCCATAACAACATAGCGAGTCTAAGGTTAGCTTGAGACTCTCTTAAAAATAAATAAGGGAATGAATGGATAAATAAATGGACTATTTAGAAAGGAAACCAGCTGAAAGGGTTACTGTTATCCAGCAAACAGACGCATCAACACAGCCACTTTCTTTGTGGGAGGTCCAAGCGATGGATTCCATACATGAATTTCTAGAACATTTTAATTCTTTGTCAATAGCAGGAATAGCAATGTTCCAGTGTTATTGTCTTCTTGTGTTTTTTTTACCGTCTTTACTGGCTAGTGTGTGTCTCTCTTGGGACAGAGTAGGAAGCATTTTGAAACCAGCAAGGACTGCTGGGTTACAAGCCCATACCTCTAACCCCTTCCTGCTACTTCTAGCTGTGCAGCCCATGACAAGCCCTGCACTGTCTATAAACTTAGACTTAAATAAACACAAGGATAGAACTCGATGATGTCTAGGATCCATCTGGAACCATGCAGTTGCTCAAGTAGAGCTGACCGCTCATTGCCTTCCACACTAGTCAGCCTCAGCTGTGCACCTGTTTACTCTGAGTGCATCTTGCAAAACATGAGACACTCACCCCTCCTTCAAAAACTGAAAACCCATCCCCTGATATCCTGGTAAACATACAGAAAATAAAACAAAAATCTACCCAAGGACTGATCAGCCATGTTACTTGGATGACAGGATTAGTTGGTCCAGGCTGTGGGCGTCTCATCTTTGAGGGTGAGAGTTGAACTGAGTAGCAGTTTGTAGGCATGAGAGGGTAGTGGGAAAGAACAAAGAGAAAAGGAAACCGTGCCAGGGTGAAAACCTCAGGCTTTGTGCTAGGAGCTCTCAAAGACAGAATACATTTGTTTTTTGAGGATGGTCAGGGACAGAAAAGCAATAAACCCAGGGCTATGTGGATGGCTCTGTGAGAAAAGCAGCTGCCACTCAGGAGTGTAGACAAGAGTTTGGCTCCTCAGCCCCACACAGTCACTCACTTGTAACGCCAGTGCTCAGGAGACTGAGGCATGGAGTCCCAGGGCCAAGTTAGGTAGCCAGATCTACCACTCTAGGTTTAACTCAAAACTGACCCTGTGTTAGTGAGTCCAGAGTAGTATGGGAAGTACCCAGTGTTGACCTCTGGCTTACACACACACACACATGCTCCTACACACACACACACACACACACACACACACACACACACACACACACACACACACACACACACACACACATGTACACAGCCAAAAAGAAAATAGTGCATCCATATGAAGGTCTCTTTCTTTTTTACATGAAATTTTCTGATTCAAGATGAAAAGAAAATTTAAATTCACTTTTCTAAAGGGAGCAAGACACAAGGCCTTATGGGAACCCCATACAGCATCCATGACAAGAGTAGGTGATGTGTGAAGGGACAGAGCTTGGGGGTGTGGGCATTCTGCTGGGCAGTAAAGAAGCTTTTGATGCCGAGCAGCACTCACAGGTGTTAATCATAATGACTGTCTCAGTCCCCATGGGGGACTCTTCCTGTCAGGTGTATAGCTACCATGGCTGCAAAGATGTCAAAATACCCTGCATGGCAAATTGACCCTTCAGCCATAATAAGCCTCTTCAGATAAAGTTTAACTTAGAAAAATAATGATCCTGAGAAGCTCAGGCCTTGATGGTAGTAAGGGAGAAAAGTGGAAAAGTGTCTCTGAAAACAAAGGAATAATCATCATACAGATTAGCAAGCAGATGTAGCAGGGAAATCAGAAGCCTGGGCAGCTGATAAGCAAGGAGGATGCTTAATTGGACATTGATTCCTTAACATCGGAACTACAATTAGCTTGGAAATACTTTGAAGTGATCCCCACAGTGTGTTGAATCCTTGGTTTGGTTTCTGGTGGCTGTGATGAGTGGCCCAGGATGCAGGTTAAAGAAGGTGGCCAGTTTCAAATCCCTCTTAGTTCCAGCTGTGACACAGTGTGGAAAGTAAATATGTATGTATGTGTCTGTCTGTCTATCTATCTATCTATCTATCTATCTATCTATCTATCTATCTATCTGTCTGTCTGTCTGTCTGTCTGTCTGTCTGTCTGTCTATCTATCTATCTACCTATCTATCTATCTGTTATATATATATATATATATATATATATATATATATGTTTATTGTGTAATTAGGATGAAAAACCTTTGTGCCAGGGTGCTCTTGCTCCATCCTCTGAGCATGGTAAGGGGAGGAAGAAGCATGATGTGGTGCTTTGAATAGGTATGGTTCCCATAGACTCATGTGTTTAAATGCTTGGCCTCTAGGGAGTGGCACAATTAGGAGGTATGGCCTTGTTGGAGGAAGTATGTCACTGGAGGGGCAAGCTTTGAGGTCTCATATGCTCAAGTTATGTAGGTCTAATGTGGCAGTCTCCTTTTTCTGCCTCAGAGCAAGATGTAGACCTCCCAGTTTCTCCTCCAGCACCATGTCCACCTGTGTACCACCTTGGCCTGCCATGATGATAATGGACTAAACCTCTGAACTCTAAGCTGCCACAAGAAATGTTTTCCTTCATAAGAATTGCCATGGTCATGGTGTCTCTTCACAGCAATAAAAATGGCAAGCCATGAGGAGGGAACATGGTAAGTAGGGAGTAGAAAAGTTTGGGAGGGAGGAAAAGGAAGCTGAGGAGGTAGAGGGAGAAGTGTGGGAAGATGCTCCTGGAGACGCCTGCCACTAAATTCCACACATTTTATTCTAGAAGCAGGTTTTATTTCCAGTGCCCCATTATAAAACAAACACCAGTATTGGCTTAATCTGTGGATTTTTATCCATTGTGTGACTGACTGGACACAAGATAATGTTATTCAAAGTGAATTAGAAATAGAGCAAAGCGCACTGACTATTGACATTCAGACTTCACCTTTCTCCTATTTCAAGAACAACTTGCTTTTAAAATCATAATTACAGAGAAAAAAAATGAATTAGGAAATAAATATTAAGTGCAAGGTACAGCCCCAGGGGCCAGTCTGAGCAGCTGGCAGCCATCAGGGCCAGCCCTGTCTCCTAAATAGGCCATAGCCAGTCCCAGGTTGGAAGTTCCTCAGTAGACTGTGGAGAGCAGACTATTAGTTTTCTTTCCCCCACATTGGGAATGGGCAAAGACTCCTGAGTTGCTTGTCCAGATGAAAGGAGATAGATCCAGGTCTGCTGCCTCCTGAAATAAGTGGAGCTTCCATGGATCAAGGGGGCAGCTGATTGTAGTAACTGAAACATCAGCATGCTCCCCACTCCATGTTTTTCAAAGTTTTATAAGGTAGTGAGAAGGCTTGAACTCACAATTCAAAGAAATATATCACGTAAGTGATTCAGTTGGAGGCTTAGAAGATGCCAGGTTCTGGGAACAGAAACTTATTTTTAAATATCCATATACTTTAAAAAATGTTTATCTATTTTTATTTTATGTGTATGAATGTTTGCCTGTGTGTGTATGTGCACCACACGTGTGCAGTACCTAAGAAGGTCAGAAGAGGGCATTAGATCCCCTAGATTAGCGTTATAGACAGTTGTAATAAGCCATGTGGGAGCATCTTCTGCAGAACCTGGAACCTCTGCAAGAGCAGCCAATTCTCTCACCCATGAGCCATCTCTCTAGACCCTATCTAGATATCTTAATTTTATTATTTGGTGTTTTTGAGACAGGGTATCTCTATGTAGGCCTGGCTGTCCTAGAGCTCACTATGTAGATCAGGCTGAATTTGAACTCACAGAGATCTTCCTGCCTCTGCTTTCCAAGTGTTGGGATTAAAGACATGTACCATCATGTCTGGATTTGGATATTTAATAATTGAAAAGCTAAGCTGGGAGCGTATAAAACTTAATTTAAGGTTTTTAATTTCAAGCAGAATTCCAGATGATTTTTCCCTGGTATTACTTTCCACTGGCTGTTACTCACAACAGCTTTCATAAAGAAGATACAGTCAAACAAGAAGTAATGGGTACGGACTTTGATTATTTATTATTTTAATGGATTTTTGAAAATCTGGACAACTTCAAGCTTACAAACACTAGAATTTATTTCAAACTGAATATGTCACATTTTTCAGAGGGGAAAAAACACCTCATACTGTTAAATGGACAATTCTCTAAACTAGTTTATGATGCCATTATAATAAATACATGAAAATGGTTTATAAATAGGCAAGATGATTCTAGAGGTCATATGACTAAATAAATTGAGAATTATCCTACCAGGTATTAAGATGTGTTAATTATAAAAACTATCATTGCTAAAAGAGAACCACGGAGTCAGAAGACTTACATTTATCCTGTGAAGCAGCAGAGAGTCCCTTTACACACACAGCCAGTGCACACGGTCTGTGTTTTCAGAAGTCAGTGAACAGTGCTGGGGAAATCAGTGGTATCTTAGACAAACAGATTGATATTTCCTCCTGTAGCCCAGCATGGAGTCCAGACGAACTAATGTAAATGAAAGAAACACTGGAAACAGAAACACATGTGCATCCTCAGAAACACCACAGAAAGGGACTGTCTAACTATTCTTTAGGATAGCCTGGCTCTAGAGATCAGACTGGAATAGTCAATGAAAATTCTTCACAGAAAATACATCATAAGGGGAACTAAAGACCCAAGGACAAGCTGGGGTTAGGGATACACTTGTGGAGTGTTCCTGTTGCTGTGATGGAGTACCCTGTGGTGATACAGAGCCTGACCATGAAGGTCAGGGAGTGGTGACCCTTGCCTTTAATCCCAGCACTTGGGAGACAGAGATCCATCTGGATCTCAGTGAGTTCAAGTCCTAACAGTCCAACACTTGGGAAACAGAGGCAGGAGGATCTCTGTAAGTTCAAAACCAGCCTGGTCTACAAAATGAGTTACAGGGCAGCCAGGATTGTTACACAGAGAAACTTTGTCTCGGAAAACAAACAAACAAACAACAAAGGGCTGGAGAGATGGCTCTGTCCTCTGATATTAAATATGCAGTATATCACACAATACCCAACTTAGTGTGGCTCACTGTTCCAGAGGACACTGCCCATCACTTTGGGGAGTCATGGCAGCAGAAGCTTAAGGTGACTGGTGTCATTGTGTCCCTGGTCAGGAAGCAGAGACTAGTACTGTGCTCCACTTTCCTCCAACCCATCCAATGGTGCCTTCTGCAGTTAGGGTAGATCTTTCTACCTCAATTAGCCTAATATAAACAATCCCTCACAGACATACCCAAGGGGCTCATCTCCTAGGTTGTTCTAGATCTAGACAATACTGATCATCATACCTGGCTCTCGTAAGGTATTAAGAAAAAGAATTAGAGGAAAAAAGAATAAGATATAGAGAAATAAGTGATCCCTCAGCCTATGCAAGAGACCCTGTCTTCCCAAGATAACATCTTTAATACAGATGTGTCAGGGAGATGGAAGACTGTGAGGGTGCATGGAGTTGGTGGGTGCTAGGAGACTTTCAGGCATGTTCCTGCATTGTTGGTAATGGGCTGTTCCACAGCATCCATCCAACCTGGAAGGTCTTCCTTCCCACAATCTGCTTCCTGTCACCCCCATAGTACAAAGGAAGCATGTCAATGCTTGTCAATCTGTAGCTGGTTACCCAGCCTGGTTCCTGTCATCCTCTACCCATTGTTGCAGTTACAAAGTGTCTCAAAGACACACTACCAAAAGATATGTGGATGTGTGTTAGAATATGACAGGCCAGATGGTGCACACATGACTGTTTGTATATCCACAGAAATGTGGAAAGAAGTGGGAGGAAATTGACCTCAGTAGTTAGCAGTTTGGAGAATAAAGCAGGAAAGGTAAATGGAGAACGTTGAGAGAAAAATATTCAGTTATGGCTTTACTTAATTAGAAAAAAATTGAACAGTGTTAATAATTTTTCCCAAACCAAACATTCTAAACTATTTCTTTTTAATTGTGTGTATATGTGGATATGTGCATGTGAATGTAGTGCATCAGATGCCCTAGGAGCTGGAGTAACAGGTGTTTGTAAGCCAACTAACATGGATGCTGGACACTGAACTTGGGTCCACTATAAGAACAGAACATGCTTTTATCTGCTGAGTGCTGGGATTAAAGGTGTGCACCAATATGCCTAGCTTAAACAATTTTTTAAAATAGAATTTTAGTGAGAGGAAATTATTTCTGGATGCTCTATTTTCCCAGAAGTTCCCAGGCTTTTTCTTATCAATATTTGAAAATAATTTAAAGTTTCTAGAACTTCCTTTTGTCAATAATACTCCCTAAAATTGTGTTTCCCCATTACCTTGTTTCTCTGGTGGTGCTGGGGAGACAGTTTATCCACTGTGGGATTTCTTGAGGATGCTAGTGTATTTACATTTCTAGAAAGGACTCCTGTGCCTTTCAGGAACACTACCCAGAGAAAATGCAGCAGAAAGTGTTTTGGAAAGTAAGGGACAGATGAAGACCTTATGAGAAGTATGCATCCTCCAGGAAACCAGCACACATCTCCAGTTGCTTCTGTTCTTCCTCAAGCTATGGGTGTGAAGTCCTGCCTTGAGGTGTGCCACTCTGGAGAGCCAGACCTGACCCTGTAGCTGCTGACTGTTCTAACTCCTCGGGACAGCAAGCCGTTCATTTTTCTGCCCTATTGTATTTTTCTATAGCATCTTGAAGCCTGGATTTCCCTGATCTTGCTCCTGCTCCAGATTATTATTTGATGGGCATTATCCCAAGTTACCAGCCAAAGAGCAGCTTCAAACTGTTCTAAGTAAGATGCTCTAAGCTGTGTGTTTAGGGAAAGAACTTTTTTTTATATTTGAGTTTTTAAGTGACAGTGAGGGAAGCTTGTTCAACAGTTGTGGCATACAAGATCATCTCAGAGTCCTGACTTCCCCAGGATAACTGTTGGTTTTATGAGGCATGTGAGTTGCTAAATGAAGCAGTGCCCAGCCCAGCTGTTAACTTGTAATTATTATTTTGCAGTGTGATAAGAGTCAGGACCCTGTTACAGTGAAACAGTAATCACCACCAGGAGATTCTTTGAAAGCTCTGTTTCTTGGAGATTCAGCCCACTGTCAGCAAAGTACAAAGACGGGGACTCTGGACCCTTCCCACCATCACAGGCCCTCTGGACTGTCATGCCGATTCTACCTGTTTTCTATGAAGGGGAGACACAACAGTATGTGCAGAGTAGTTAAATGAAAAAGTGTCTTTAGGAAGCTCCCTCTACTTTGCTCTACTGTGAGCATATCCAGGGTTGGGGTTCACAGGCCAGGGAGAGGGTGCCTGTGTCTTTCTGCTTCTGAGGCTCAGCACCTCAGATGAGAACACTTAGAGACTCAGCTTTTACTTAGCTTCTGCCTCTAGAGACCCAAAGTCTATAATAGTAACTAAAATGACATCATTATGTTCAGTGGTAATTTCTTATTACCATTGCCCTTTCTCAGTTGTAACACATGCACAAATACACACACACAAATATATACATATGCATACATACATATACACATTCATAGACATACATGTACACATACCTACAAACACGTTTATACACACATATATACCCATACATATATACACATATATACATAAATGCACACATATTTATATATACAAGAATACCCACCCACACATATACTTACAAACATATACACACATGTAGATGAGCATACACATAAATACACATAAACACACACACATATATACAGAGACATGTATACACATACATAAACACATATACACAAATGTGCATGAACATGCACACAAATGAACACACGTACATAGCATACATAGGAGACACATATATAGACATTCATTTAAAAAAATATTTATATGAGTGACATGCTTGAATTTGTGTGCCACGTAAATGATATGCCTGTGGAGGCCAGAAGAGGGCAGGCATCAGCTGTCCTGGAACTTGTGTTAACGTATGGTTGTGAGCTGCCAGCTGGTGCTGAAACCAAACCCAGGTCCTCTGCAAGAGTGACCAGGGTCTTAACCACTTATCATCTCTCTAGCTCACTGCCCCTTTGCATTTTTTTTTTTGAGACAGGGTCTCACTATGTAGATCAGGCTAGCCTTAAACTCACAGAGATCTGCCAGCCTTTGTTTCCCAAGAGAAAGAATCAAAGGCGTGCATTGCAATGTCTGTCTCCCATGTATTCTTTACCTCTATTATTTGTATGGATTTTTTTTATCTTAGTTTTACCAATAAAAATATGAAATTTCAAACTATTAGACAATTTCTCTAATTTAATTTTGTTAAACTACCTGTGAGATAGCTCAGAACATAAAGGGACTTACTGTGCAAGCCTGGTGACCTAAGTTCAATTCCCTGAATCTACAAGGTGGAAAGAGAGAACCAGCTTCTGCAAGTTACCTCTGACCTCCACACATGTGCTGTGGTACATGCACACAGACATCATCATCATAAACAATGTCTTAAATCAACCTAAGTTATAAAGCTACTAAGTATGCACCCAGTATGTCTACACTACAGTCCAAACTACATGCTTCATACCTACAGATATAGCTTTTCATTATGGTTCTACAAGACTCCAGCCAGGTATATAAACATTTACACTCCATCTGAGTCCTGACATTGATACCCTGACAGTGAGAATAATCCACACAAAACAGTTTTGACTGAATTTAAAAAGAAAAAGATTATCTCTAATGATGTCAGGTCCACGGGGGCTTACATCTGGTTTCTATGGTGAGAAAGATGGATACAGAAATCTGTGTGAGATCTGCTGGGCCTATAGTACTGCACATTCTCACATTGATTGTCCAAGGGGCAGCTACTGCTTGCTTATAACTCCATTCCTTATACAGAACTGAAAAACTGTGCCTTCAACGTGCAAGTAGCATTCCATCCTTGGACATTCCCAGCTGGGTCACTTCTGGGGAGTGGCCTTCAGAAGACCTTCCCAGACAAATAACTGTCCTTTAATTACCATTTACAAAAATGTAAGTGTGTAGCTTTTCTCAGTTACAGAATTCACAGGGCACATCTCCCCTTAGCATCCAACAATGTAACGTTTTACATCAGCACTGTTGCACTTTCCTTTCTGTGGCTGTGAGAAGACAGACAAAGACATCAGAAGGAACTGGCTGACTGTGGCTATGATTCCAGATATACTAGCAGCAGGCAGGAGAGGCTTGATGGCAGAAGCAAGAAGCTGGCTAATCACATTTGATCTACTTGGGACAGGCTACAAGCCCTCAAAGCCCATCCTATCACCCACCTCCTCCAGCAAAAGCTCCTCCATATAAAGATGTCATAATCTCTCCAAACAGAGCCACAAGCTGAGGACTAAGTTTTCAAACAGAGGAGCTTGTGAAAGACAAAAAAAGTATGAGATCATCACTGCACACCTACAAGTTCCTAATATATAGATTGAGCACTTGGGTCATCAGGTGCCCGCTGGACAATGATCAAGGCCTGGGTAACTGGACATGTGGTCCACGCGACTTAGAAGGCTGTGTCTCTCCCCTTCAGTGTGGACGTTCATTGATATGACACCAAAGAAGCTTCAAAGACAGATGGGAACTTTTGGCTTCAGACCATACTTGTTACAACTACCCAGTAGCATTGCTAGGATATGATTAATCTTTTATTGGTGGTTGCTTTATTTTTGTGGTTTTAGGGATTGGTCCATGGTTTTGTATATGCTAGGCAAGCCCTCTGCTACTGGGCTAGGCCCTAGCTCTGGGGACTTGGTTAGCCTTTACATAACTTGAAATAATGTGTACTAAGGGAGCTTCTCTATACAGAGCTTTCTTCTTGGAGTTTTTGATCAATTTCAAATATAAGCTTTTATTATTGAAACAAAAGTTTATTTTGTAGCATCTAAATAAAATTGCAGATCCAGGTCTTCTGGGAGCAGTGCATTTCCTGTGCCTTTATCTTATTTCTGAGTTAGTTACAGGAACTTAACATGAGACAGTTGTTCAGATAGGAGGGTGTGTTTGGATTGAATCCATTGGGAAGTCAACTCAGCTTTTCTGGTTTTCTTGATTCTTGAAACAGCATACTCAAAGCAAGAATGTTATTTCTTTCCTATAGAGATGGAGAAACTGAGGCTTGGGAGTTGTGGGCTAGCTGAAGTAGACTGGGAATACAGTAGTTAATAGTTGCAGGTGCCAAGTCCTGCTCCTGATCACCCTGCTAAAGACATGTAGGAAATAGCTTTTTGTTGTTCAAACCTGATACACTAAAATGTGAAAATGTTATTTTTTGTCAGAAATATTTTATATTATTTACTTTTCTGGAAAAACCAAGTATCATACAAAAAACAAAAGCAACTCACAGGAGGAACAGTTTATGTTGGCTTACGGTTTGAGGCTGCACAGTCCTTCATGGAAGATAGCATGGTGGCAGGAGCTGAGGCATCTGGGCACATGGAAACTGCAACCAGGAAGCTGAGAGCGATAATTATTGGCTTCAGTTTACTTTTTATTTATGCATATGTGTGTCTGTGGTTGCCAGAAAAGGTTTTCAGGTCCACTAGAGCCAGAGATAGAGAAAGTTGTGAGCTGCCATATGAATGAGTACTGGAGACTGAACTCAGGTTCTCTGCAAAGCACGAAGTGCTCTTAACTACAGAGCTGACTCTTCAACCCTTCCCTTTCTCTGCAGTCAGGACCCTAGCCCATGAAATGATGCCACTCATTCTACGGTTCTTACCATTTCAGTTAGCCTAGTCTAGAAACCTCCTCAAAGCTATGCCCAGAGATTCGTCTCACAAGTGGACATGCAGGATGGATCACAGCACCACTTCCAAGGCTGGCTTGTCTCCTGCAGACTTTGCCTGAAACACTGTCAGGACAACTCACAACATTGCTATTTATTTGTTGTTGAATGTCCTAGTTTCTTTATTTGTTGTTGTCATAAACTTCTCTGGCTGAAGCAACTTAAGGGAGAAAGGGTTTTCACAGTTGAAGGGTATAGTCAGGTGGTCACATGATATCTATCTGCACATCCTAAATCAGGAACAAGAGTGAAGGATGCTATCTAGCCTTCTGCTCACTTTCTCTATTTTCTGCAGTTCAGGGTCTTTGCTTGGGGATCAGTCTGACTCACAATGTAGATGGGTCTTTCCACATCAATTAACTTAATCATGGCAGTCCATCATAGATAAACCTAGAGGCTAGCTAATCCCTTAGGAGTACTTGGAGTCCAGGTTTCTAGGCAATTCCAGATATCAACAATTAACACTGTCACACGAGTCTTTGTTTCTTCCCACTGGGAAATGACTTGTGGTAGTTCTGGAAAGATGCTTCCAATTTGTGTCTCAGAAACCTTGTAGGCTTTCCTCTAGGGTCATAGATTGGCCCTGACTATGTACGAGGCAGAAAGGAAGAGATATGAGCAATCTTTCTGGCCTATAGGAGCCCAATATCCAGTAGGAAGAAGGTCAAATTAATACACACTCAAAGAGAGGTTAATTTCAGGTGGTGGTTGAAAGTGAGCCAGCAGCTTGTGATCTCATACACCTTAGTGATTATGCACTATTGTGGCTCCCTTTTTCTCATTAGCACCTGGATCATAAGCCTGCAAGACATCCAGGCATTCCATAGTGTTCTGAGGCAGAGAGGGGCTGAAAAGAGAATGCCCGCTGAGGGATCTGGTGACAGAGCTGTTGATTGAAAGTATTTACCTTGTGCTTTTGATTAAAACTCATTACCTGTAACTTTAGACATATTGAGCTTTACTGATTGTGGTGATTTGAATAAGAAAGTACCCCCCACACACACAACCCCAGGATTATGTATTTGAACACTTGGTTCCCAGTTGGTGGCAGTTCTTCCTACAAGCTATGGCCTTGTAGGAAGAAGTCTGTCACTGGGGTGACCTTTTATGTTTCAAAACATTGGGCCATTTCTGGTACTCACTCTCTCTGCCTCATGCCTACTGTGAAAGATGCATGCTTTTGGCTGCTGTGCCAGCGCCTTGCCTGTTCATTATGATGAAGATAGCATCTAACCCCCAGCACTAATATCTCAAAGCAACTCTTTTATCAGAGAATAGAAAAGTAAATATACAGTGGTGTCAACAACAGCAACAATAAAACAGAGCAAGTGACTGTGGAATCATTCTTTATGTTTTCCTGTCTCTCTTCGTCGCCATGTTCATTCCTATGTGAGGGGAAAAGCACATTACTACCCGCATCTCCAAGGACTCCCAGGAATTCTCTGGGTTGGATGCAATATAATCACTAAAAGGAAGTTTTCTAAAATTTTAATAAGTCCATAATAAATTATTGAAAGTCATCTAGTTAAACTTTAAGGAAGTTAGTGTGTGTAGTTGGAGGAGATACTCTAAGTACTAAAATTGAAATTATGTCTGCTTCTCAGGTTGGACTTAAGAGTTAACATTTCTTTTAAAAATAAGACCAAAACTCTATATATGACTCAGGGAAAAGGCAAAGCTAGTTGCATTTGCCTTCTGAAATGTGAAATGGAATTTGATCCTTGTCATGTGAGGGGCACTGTCTCAGGAGATACTCTGCATCTAGGAGTCCATGAGTATCCGCACTTGTCTGTCTGCCTGGCTTTGAAGAGCCCACTCCATCTGCCCAAGCTTCCTGCCACAGAGCTTCTTCCATTTCTGCAGATTTGGTACAGAATGGTTAGGTTTCTAGTGACCAGAATCTGCTGAGTACTTACAATTTAGATCATTTAGTTTTACCTACCATTAACAGCACACTAGAGAATAAACCCAATTACTCCTTTTTTAAAAAATGTGTTAACAGTTGGTCTTTTTCTTGGTAAGGTGAATTTCAAGGGAAAAGGTATTTTATGGTTACATATGGATATATAAATATGTATTTACATGTGTGCATACATACCAAATGTGACATGCTATGATTGGTACCATTCGGGTGACAGCTTTTCTACCAGAAAGGAAGACACGCTGTTCCCCTCCAGGGAGGACCACAGAATGGATGAAGCCAGCAGCTGAGGCTCAAAAGCTTATTTTAATGCTGTTGGTCAAGAATGCTAATTATTGAATAGAAAATCTGCCTTCTGTACCAGGGCCCTTCAGTGACCCAATAAATCTGAGAATTTTAAATACACTTGTGATGCTGGCACCATAATATTTTCTTAGTGGCAAAGAGCAGAACCAGTTTTATTTTTCTATCATTGCTATATAGCCTGCTCGACTTCTTAGCTCCTGGATGAGAGAGCCCCTGAGGAGGCGAACTCACAGTTCTTCATAACCAATTGCCAGGAACCATGTTCTGTCATATTTCTTGCCTTGGGTTTTTAGGTATGCATGAGCTCACCACAGCCAACATGTAGTGACCCAGAGGCTCCTGGATTTTCTGGGTGAGCCCTGGGCACCTGTGAGAATCTTGTAAAAATCTTCTTGTGATGGATTATTTTGAAAACTGTATCTTTAACCATTTCCATAGCTATAGACATCTCTAACATCTTGTGTGCACAGTGGGTCCCTTGTCAGAAACATAAGAAGGGCAGAATGATAGTGAAATCATAGCAGACTCTCGGGGGTTCCCAAAATTCATTTCTAAAAGAGGATTCTGGGGCATCTTTCTTAAGAAGGTGCTGAGGACTTATTTCTAGGCAACTGTATTGGGTCTGTAGGATCTCTCTGCCTGCCCTGAGCAAACAAGGTCCTTGCAGACTCAGGGATGTGCAAGAGAGCTCCCCAGGGGTTACCAAGGAGAGCAGGGCTCTGACTGGAGGGCCCTGTGCTGAAGGGGGTCACCCAAGTTCCAGAGTGCCCAGTTGTTCAGTGAGTCTGCTCATAGCTGAAGTGTTCCAAAGACTATTCTTTGCTTTCCTGCTTATAGTAAATGAGTAACTGCTGGAACCTCATTTATACAGAATGAGAGATCATGAGACAGGCATCATCTATGCTACCATGCTCACTCTCGGCATCAACCTTTTCATCTTCTTTTTCTGGAGCTACTCAGGGACTCTTTGTTGAAGCAAACCTACCCATGCAAGCTCTGGCCCCACTGATGAGCATTTGTGTCCACTCTGGGCTTTTATATGTGTGTTAATTTTCTTCCTTCCACCCTTCCTTCCTTCCTTCCTTCCTTCCTTCCTTCCTTCCTTCCTTCCTTCCTTCCTTCCTTCCTTCCTTCCTTTCTTCCTTCCTTTTTTACTTTCTTTCTTTTGCCTGTAGGAAATCTGAATTCTTTGGTGTACTCATGTGCAGTTGGCCCTTGGCACTATTTTGTGTGTTCATCCAACCGTTATTTTAAAGTAGATCACTTTGTTATTTGGGGATACAGATTGAACTAGTGTTCTTGCATCCTGGTATCATCTCCTTCACTAACTGACCAGCAGTGTAGTTTTACCTCAGATTCTTCATTTACAATGTGGTTAGATAACAGACCTCCTTCACAATGTCTTTGTGAAGAGGTCAAATGAGCAACCGTAAACCCCATTCAAATTTGTGTAAATAGAATGCCTCTCATCAGCCAAAGGATGTAAATGTTTGGCCTGATGCCTACAACTAAAGCCCAGGTTTCCTTTACAGATTAAATGTGACGTCCATTTAAAATAGTCTTAATATTGAAAAAAGATCCAATTAATTAGGTAATATACCATTTATTTTTAAGAAAAGAATACAAAAGAAATATACAAAAGTATCAACTATTCTCTCAAGGTTGTAGGTTTTTTTCCTTTAGCATTTTATGCATCTTTCCAATTTTATATAATTAACAGTCTATTCTCACCACAAAGAATATAAAATGTCTAAAGCAAGACTTTAATAGTGTGAAAAAAAACTTTCTTTTGCATGTGATATTTATTTTAAAACCACTAACTTTTTAAAGAAGCACCTTTAAAAGTAAAATTATGCAAGCAGAATATTAATATGCCCCAAAATCATGTGGGTTTTCAGAGTTCATGGTGTCATGAGCTGTCAAAAGTTGTAATTCTCTAAAACTTATTAGCTCTCTATATATATCCTTATTTTGAAGTATGGCAATCAAATATTGAGATAAGTTGCCAAGCACTTAAATTTTCTTACGTCACCTGGAGGAGTCCTAAGAGGCCTGGTGGGTGCACATGTCAGACTGGTGCTACACTGCTGGGACCATCTGACTGGTTCTGAGAATGTGTGGCCCCACCTCCCAGCACTGCCCACTGATAACATCTAGGGTGATTACTAGTCATCTCTTAGCTCATGTCTGGTACCTTAGGTACATAGAGCATCATTTGGGGCAAGGAAAAGATTTCCCTTTTTCCCAGAAAGTCTCTGGCATGCACTCCATGCAGATGCATGCTCTCTACAGGTGAGATGTTACCTTACTGTCCATTTGAATACCAAATATAAGTACATAAGCTGTGGGCAGGCACACAAACTCTATGCCCTGTCCTGGCCTTGAACCACTCACATATTCCTGCATTGTTTTATACTATGAATATGATTCTTATTACTGTTAACATTCTCACATTCCATAGGCTGATGGTCTTATAGGTCATGGCTGTACCTTGTACTTGTCAGGGTGCCCTTTGCTCTGGCTATCAGGGGACTCTGAAAAATTCAGATTCCTGGGCTCTGCCAGGAACCTACAACACACATGTGAGCACGTGCACAGACACAGACACACACACACACTCATACAGACACACATACTCACACTGACACACACACTCACATGGACACTCACATAGACACACACACACACACACACACACACACTCATACAGACACACACAGTCATACACACACACACGAATGTTGAGCCCATGTCCTTGTGTATCTGTGAGACCAGTCACCAGGGAGCACAGCTGGAATCCATGCAGACCACCCTATTTATCTTTATGCATGTTATTGATTTACTCTCTCAAATGTTTAAAACAATTAGAAATGGGTCCAAATTTCTCTAAGCATTTTTTTTCTCCCCAGACTTCCTCATGAAAACTGATCAGCTATTCTTTCATTTTTGTTTCATAGTGGATATAACCAAATTTTCATGTTTACTTATCTTTTATTTACATTCTGGGTAGTCATCTTTTTCTCACCCTATTTACCATACTTTTCTACCTGCTTTTACTGAAAATAGATTTGTTTTCCTCATGAAGTATATCCTGATTATGATTTTCCTTCCTTTATTCCCATCTCTACATCTCCTCTCCCATCCAGATCTGCTCCCTTTCTGTATCACATTAGATATCAAACAGGCTTCCAAGGGATAATAATAAAATATAACAAATAAAATATAATAATATAAAACAAAAAAGGTTCTCATTGGAGTTGGATAAGACAAAGAGAAAAGAAAGAGCCCAAGAGAGGACACGAGAGTCAGACACCCATCCCTCCACACTCTCAGGAACCACATGGAAACACGTAACTGGAAGCCATCGTACTTTCACAGAGGCCCTGTTACAGTCTGTTCAGGCTGCCTAGTCTCATGTGAACTGTGGTCATGTGGGTTTTTGAGGATCCTGTTTTCCTGGTGTCCTTGTGTATCAGTGAGACCAGTCCTTTGCTCTTACACTTCTCTGCCTAAATTTCCTGAGCCCAGGGGGACGGGATTGGATGGAAACATTCTATTTAGGGCTGAGTATTCCATGGTCTCTTACTCTCTGCAGAAAGTCTGGCTGTGGGTCTCTGTATTTGTTCCCATCTGCTGTGGGAAGACGCGTCTCTGATAATGGCTGAGTAAGGCACTGACCTATGAGTGTAGAAGAATGTTAGGAGGAATCAATTTATTGCTATATTTATTTTTATAACAATAGTGTTTGTTCCCTGGGCTATCTAGTCTCAGGTTCTTGGTCGCCAAAGCAGTGTTGTCCATGGATTCCAACTCACTTAAGTGGGCCATAAGTTAAATTAGACAATGGTTGGCTACTCCCATCATTGTCCTAGCATATCCTGCAGGCAGGGCACTGTTTTAGATGGAAGGGTCTATGGCTGGCTTGTTCATACTTTCCTATTACCGCAGATGCTGTGATTTAATCTTTTTCTGTGCATTTTAACACGGTTCTTAAATTACCAGTTTCCACCTGGATCAACCATTATTTTTATGATTTTTCAGGTCAAGAGCTATTTTTATATATTTTCCTCTCAGAGTTCTGATTGGTTTTTTTCCCTTTAATATGAAGAGATTTTTTTTTCTCACTTGTACTCTATATGTGACACAGATAAGGAAAAAGATTTAACTAATACAGTATGGAAACAAATTATCCAAGCACTGTTTGTCTTAAAATACTTTGCACATGTATTCTATCAGCATGTATATGTGCGCGTGTGTATGTGGGTATGCTCACCTGTGTGTGTGCATGTTGAAGTTGGAGGTCGATGCTGGCTTTCCTCTTCTATTGTTCTCCACTGAATGTTTTAAGATGAAGTCTTTCCCTGAGCCTGGAGTTCATAGTTTGAACTGGAGAAACTAAATACCCAGCCCCCAAATCTTCTAGTCTTTGCCCCAACAATGCACTGGGATTACAGGCATGTACTACCAGACCCGACTTTTATATGGGTCCTGGGGATCTGAACCCAGTTTCCATGTGTCTGTGACAGTTCCTTTATCTAAGGAGTCATCTATCTCCCCAAGTGGGGATTTTTTAAAATGCCTTTTAGACTTGTAAAACTAGCTCAGTCAGGAACCCCACTATACCCAAGGCTGTGACTAATAACCAGAACCCAATGATGTGTGAGTCCTGTCGGATGACCCCTAGCATAATAAAATATGACTTTTATTATACTAAGTGTACCTACCTTATTTTTCATGGTATAGTTGGTGGCAGGTTCTTAGATGATCTTTAGAGAAGGTGAAACTCAGGTGGCTTCTTGCTTTTCCAAGGGCATTCCCAGACTTGCTCCTTGGGAGAAAGATGATTTCCTGACTGCAGACTTCCCTCCATGAAGGCTCAAGTTTCTGCTTTAAGACTGGATATTGGGAGCATTTGCTCAGAGTTACACGAAGAACTGAATAGCCAAGAGACTAGGAAGAATAGCCGATCTTATATCTGAAAAGTCTACTCTACTACCAGCAACCTAAGTTGCTACTTCATTAACAGAGAATTCAAATTCCTCTATTATTTGGCAATCAGACAAAAAAGCAGAGGGGGGAAGGGGTAATTAAGGAAAATGAATGTAAAGGACAAGAATCATCCCAAGAAAGTAGTGAGTGTATTTTGTATAAGAAAAATTATATTTTATTATGCTGAAGACCATCACACTGGGTTCACACTTTTTAGGTCCTAACTACTGCCTTAAGTCCATCTCCCCAAGGCTGAGTGACATATCTTAGCTGAAGGTCAGGCACCATCTCTAACTGAAGTCAATGATTTGAGAGTCAGGATCATGGCCGAGACTTTCCAGCCACAGGGCAGATCAAGGTGGCATCTCTCCAGATGTGCAGAGCAGAGCATTGCTCTTGATCTCTGCTTAGACTGTCCAGTGCGAGTCTTGGGGCCTATGCCCGTGTCTGGTTGTTTTGAGTGAGTGATGTCACTGGATTCTGGTTATCAAGTGCAGCCTCGGGTTTGGTGTGGGGTTTCTGGCTGAGTTGCTTTTTCTCATTCAAAAGGCATTTTTACTAACTTTGCTACAACAACCCCCGTACATCCTATCTGAATCTGTACAGGTGTGAGTTTGTTCTAGCTCATCTTCCATTCCCTCCCTGTCACCTTCAGCAGAGCTCACATTGTTCTGGTATCTGCGAAGGGTGGGTGCTGAACCACTTGATGTTTCTCAAAGCGGTTTTGGCTGACTTGGGCCGCTCTCTCTCATGTAATCAGGGTCCTCTCAGCACAAGGACCCTCTTGAGCTATTTTTAGGATAACTTGAGAAGTGTCATCTGTAGCCAGTAAGACAGACTTTTGACACCATGTGACTGACTTGTGTTCTGAGAAGGGCACATTTCATTGTAAGCTGGAGGGTAAGTGGGAAGAATCTGAGCTTTCTATGCACAAGTGGGGTCATCAGTTTACCTACCACTAAACCAAGGTAACAGTACAGAGACCCCTTCAGTCAGGTCTGGAAGGAGGTGATGCTGTTCCCCAGAGATGAGTCTCTAATCATAGCAGCAATGTGAAAAGTGGGCTTTTGAACTACGAAAATCAATGTAATTATAAGAAAAAAGAATGATAGGAAACAAGAAAGGCAAACAGACCATTCAGTATGGGGTAACACCGTGGGCAGATGACAGACAAAGGGTAATAACTATTTCATATAAATAGCTGAAGATTTCTGGAGGCCTTGAGCATTTGTTTGAAATGAACCCAGAGCCTTGAGTGGTACCAATTCCAGGACTCTGTATGCTGGCCTTAGGAAATCATTCCATTCATATCAGAATTTGGGAAAATAGTTAAATTTCCTAACTCCTAAATAAAAACACCAAGATACTACTATTTTAATCCTACTAAAGCTGAAAGATGGGACTGGAGATGTGGTTCAGTGGTGAAGAGTCCTTACTGCTGTTCAGAACACTGGAGTCTGGTTCCCTGTACTCACATGAGGCTGTCCACAACTGCCTGTAACTCCAGGTCTCTCTAGAGTCTGAAGCTCTCTTTTGGCTTCTGCTGGCATGTGGACTCATACGCACACACTCCCACACTCCCAAACACATATTTTAATCACAGAATTAAAATTTTTTAAATTATTTAAAAAAAAAAAACTGGAAAACACGGTTTTTACAAACAAAATTGAAAGCTACAGAAGGTGCCAGGAAATAGTTTCCTGAGAATGGCAATATTGTGGGTTAGAATAGTACTTTTAAATCAAAGCATTTTTCCTCTTTTGCGCATGAACCTTCCACTTCCAAGTTATGTAAAGATATTTCAGCTTAACAAAGAGGCCCTGTTGGTTCTCAGCTTTTCACCTAAACCCTGGGCTGGGTATGTTTCAAACTTCAGGGTTTCCTCTTACGTTGAGCAGTTGTGTGTGGCAGGTGTGAGCACAGCCTAGCCTCAGGGCACACTCACTCACCTTCACCCAGTATGGACCCAGGGCTGTGGAATGTGAGTGTCCCTAGGGAGTTCATGCTCCCAGTAAGGAAAAGGTCAAATTTTGCTTTGAAATTTAAGAAACAAAATCATTTTTTAGTGTATTTTAATTTCATAACCATCTTTAAAAACTTTACATGACAAAAAATAAAAGCACAATATGAACACATTTTATTTGACTTATTTGTGAATGTAGAGTATGTGCACATGTGTGTATATATGCATACACATGTGGTAAACAGTTTTAAATATGAAAAGCTTAAGCAAATCTTGATGGGTCTACATTAACACAAAAATTAATGAAGCTGAAGGAATCTGCAGCATGAAAATCTGCTGCTGTGTAAAGACTGGAATAGAGTCACTGTGGAGATTAAAAAAAAATCAATGCCTGTGCCTCACGAACTTAAAACTTGGAAGTCATTGTCCTTTTTGAATTACTACTTATAAAAATGGACGTTATCCACCCCCTCAAAAAACAAACAAACAAACAAAAAACCTCACAGCTCATATCTTAAAGGGAATAAGAGATAGTTTATTCTGGATCCATTTGAGTAACTATAACCCAGGAACACAGTTTTAAACCACGTTAAATTTATGTTCCCACATGGAAGCAGTTTCATGGAGCTTTATAGTTTTACAGAACAAAGACAGTTATAAATCAAGACAAGTTTAAAATACATTGGTTGGGGACTTCAGAGGGCAGTCATGGCAATATGTGGGGAGCTTTCTACAGTGTCGAGATGCTGTGTGATGACAGTCTTATTTTGGGGTGGCTGGGAGGGAGGTAATAGTCCATCAATAGATCTCAAAGGTCTTAATCTATTAGTCACAGGATGTTAGGTCGGACAACAGAGGTGGGAGAGAAATGACCATTCTGAGGGCTAATGCTAGCCTAAGATATGGTAGCTAACTTCTAGGCCTGCAACATTCCAGCCTCCTCTTTAGGACACAGCTTCTTTCTAGGAGTTTTTGTTCATAATACTATTTTGAAATATATGATAGCATTTATATAGTTTTTCTGCCATTTTCCCCCACTGTGATGTGGAAACTATTGTAGAAAACTTCTGTTTCAAAGAGATTGTCCTAAAGCCTCAGTTTTACCCTAATGGTATGCTGGGGAGATTCTAATATACATCTGAAGTCCTGATTATCCTTCAGTTAAGTGTGTCTTGTTGTAAACACGTATGTGGAGAAACATAGGTAACATAGCCTGCTCTGTATGTCTGTGGTCAGTTAAGGAACCTTATTTTGATGAAAAGAAGAGTAAGTCTGTATGATCCATTTTTAATGTATAAAATGTGAAGAATGTGACTTACATTTGTGGTGAAGACTGACTAAGCCGGGCCATCATTTCAATCCTGACTTTTCACTTAATTAGCTCTGTGATTGACGCTAATTTAGTAAATGAGATGTTCTGATGCTAATTGTTCATTGTGCAGAGTCTCAGGGGAAGGGGGGAAGCTAGCAGAGTGTGCAGCATTAGCAACTCCTGCTATGTGCGCAGGCACTCGGGGGCAGTCTGTAGACTGAGGGGCTGAGGCTCTAACAGCCAGTCCAGTGGTAACTTGGGTTGCTCCAGGAGCCTCTGTTCTGGGGCTGGGAGACTGAGAGTAAAGGCTGCTGTGAATGACAGGTCAGGAGCAAGCCCAGGACAGACTTCTGGCAAGTGCCACTTCTAAAGAAGTGATGTCCAAGTAAAGCATGTGCCATAGTTATTCACACTGCACGGATGTTAATTTCTCGATCTTTATAAATATTCCCTGGTTACACAAGAGGGTAGAAGAGCAAGGCACGTGAGGGCACATAAGAATGCTACACTTGGGCTTTGCTACTCCTCAGAGCTCTAAAATTACTTCAAAATGAAAAGGTTTTAAATAATGACATCAAGGGACATTTATGCAATAACTTCACTGCAATGGAGCCTTCTCCCTGTGATCCATGATAATTACTGGCACCTAATATGCATACAATACATATGTATTAATGATGAGATGACAGAGGCAAACTTAGAATAGACCAGCTAAGATAGGAAGCAGAGTGATAGATGCTATGGGTCACCTTTTCCTAGAGAACCAGACACCAGGCTCTAAAATAAATTACTACCAAAACTTTATTTTCCTTCAAAAAGGTTACAGGACCTCAGAAGAGGCATTAATTAAATAGGAACTGAACATGTGTGGGACTCAGAATCAAATATCTCATTTTTATTCCTGGCTTTTGTGAGAAGGCTAGAGTTGAATTTCATGAAACTATCATGTTTAGAAAGCAAACCTATATTTTAGTAATGGGAATCCTTATTGGGTACCTGGATGCAAGCAATGGGCAGATATGGAGATAGATGGGAAAGAAGAGAGGATGCGGGGTCCTCACCTAGGGATGACTGTCTCCTGGCGACAGTTGATCTGTTGGAGTTCTTCCTAGTAGGCACATACTTTATTCCAATTTTCCACCAGCTTGTTTGAAAAAATAGTGAAAATTAGAACTTCTGGTGTATTCTTATTGTCTGAGGTACTCTGGAGGTATAAGAAGTAGTGGGAAATCCTCCCCAGATCCTTGGAATAAGATCCTAACTAAGTGTGGGAAACTCTCCTCTAATCTCAAAGCATAGCAAATTGTGGTCTGTGTAGCTGTTGTTATTCACACCAGAGCTGCAAAGGATTCAATTTAAGTCCTTAGTTAGCATTTGCAAGTTAACAGTCAAGGGCAGCCAGCTTGGAAGACATCACACATGGGCAAATTGGTCAATTTTGTGCCTTTTGCTTTTCTGTCATATCTGTGGTTCTAACCTGAAGAGATATCACAGTCTAACCCAATAGTCAAGTAAGTTTGAGCAGAACTTACATAGAATATTCTCCTACATCTGTATCACAAAGAATTAATTCATTCTCAATGTACTTAACAGAGCAGACATGTAGGTGCATGTACAAATAAGCACAGGTATGTTCCAAACATACATAATTAGCTACGAACTCTCCCTTCCCCTCCATCTAACATTCCTTCAGATACAGCAGTATTGATCAATTTATAAAAATTTGGGAACTAGTAAGGTAGATCAGTGAGTAAGGATGTCTGCTACTGAGATTGACTCCCTGAGTTTGATCTCCAAAACTCTTTCCATGGAAAGAGAAAAATGATATCTGAAGGTTGTGCTTTGTTCTTCACATATGTGCCATGGCACATACATGCAATGGTACATGCACACAGCACCCCCATACATCCTAAATATAAACAAATGTGATAAAACAATTTGGGAGTCTTGTACTCTTTGTTTGTCAGCTGGGACAGGGTCTCTCTGTGTATCCCTCTCTGTCCTGGAACTCATTCTGTAGGCCAGGCTGGCCTCTCACTGAGAGATCCACCTACCTCTTCTTCCTGAGTGCTGGGACTGAAGGCATGTGGCAAACAGGAAAACTTATATAATCATTAGGAAGGGTAGTATATATTTAGTAAGTCCAATCACAACCCCATCTAGAACCTAGTTTTTAACAAACTAAACATCTTTTAAACTTCACATTTTTAATTTAAAAAAAAAAATGCTTTCTTGGCTCCAACTTACCACTTGTGAATTCATTGCTAGACTTGTGTTTCTTTATCCACCAGATGGGTTAGTAGACATACTTACCTATGCACTACAATGTGGGGAGAGCAGACTGGAAATGAGCATCTGAACCATGCTAACTGTGGAGACCAGGGCTGCAGGGAGCTGCCCTTCTATGCTGCTCTGACACTTCCCAATCAGCATATAGGTTATACATACAGGTTAGTGTAACTTATGTTTCGTGACTTAATTTTCTGAGACATGGACTTCTCTAAAAGTGAAATAAATGTTTACTGTGAGGGTGACTCCCTACATGGCCCACCAATGGTCACATCTAAGATGACTTGTGTGATTTGAATCAAGACAACATGACTTCATTGAAATCCCTTGTTCTTTCATACCCAGATGCCAATGTTTATCATATTTCACATTCTGTCAAATATAAAAGTAAAATATCAGAAAATACTGAAATGCAATCTCCATGGATAATCCTTTTTTGCCATTTATGATTGTATAAATGTAGAGACACATATTGATGATTTTTTTCAAAAGGTAAATCAGTATATACAATTATGAATAAATCTTCCTGTATGTATTCAGTCAATTTCCTTTCTTCTCTCTCTACAAAAAATCACTAATGGGGCTGGAGAGTTGGTTGTCGTTACAAGATGGTGCTTTTGCAGAGGACTTGGGTTCATTCCCAGCACCTACATGGCAGCACACAGCTGTGATGCTTGAATGAATCTAATGCCCTCTTCTAATTTCTGCAGGCACCAGGCATACACTTGGTACATATAAACATATTCAAGTAAAACATACTTACGCATAAAATAATGAAATAAATAAATCTTTAAAAAAAACCTACTAACCCAATTTAGCAGTTTAAATTCTAAACTTCAAAAAATTTTAAGCTTATAATACAATTACAATATTTCTTCCTTTCATTTCCTTCCTCTAAACTTTCCCAAATAATCCTCTCCACTCCCCTTAAAACTCATGGTATCTATCTATCTATCTATCTATCTATCTATCTATCTATCTATCTATCTATTTATTTATTGCATGAAAAATTATACACACACACAACCTGTTCAGTTGACATTATGTTTCTTGTATGTATATTTCCAGGGCTGACCCTTAGGCATGGGACAACCAATTGGTATGCTCTTCCTTGGGGAGGATTGCCTCTCCTGCTCCCCATTTTTCTCAGTTGCCTATAGGTCTTTGTGTAGGGTTGAGGCCTCATGGGCTTTACTTTACCCCATCTACTTTAGACTGTCCATTGGTGTGATCCCATTCAGCTCATGTTTGTACATATCTGTAGAGTGGAGAAGCCCTAAGTGAATGAAGTCCTGAGTGAATGTGTTTTGTTGACATAAGCACAGCCATGTTGAAAACTCCAATCCTCGGACCATAAGAAATTGACAGAACCATTACCCATATAGGCCTGGTTCAAGAAGGTTTAAAAAGCCTTCTCTAGGAGTCTGAGTGTCTATGAATAAGTGACCCTTGTGTTCAAAGACCAGCAGCTATAGCCTTCTCCTCATGGATGTTTATAGTCTGAGACTGTTCCCAACAGAGGCCTTCTGGAGAGTAACTAGCTCCTCCTCCTGTGTTATTCCTAATTACAGACTGAGGTTCCAGGCTGAAGGGGTAGCAGACACCACCCAACCAAGCTGTGTGTCTGTTTTCATCATTCTCTGGATGCCCCTACTCAGGGTTCCAAGACTCAAGCTGTGCAGGTCACAGTACATGTCCCTGTGTGATACGTGGTATCGTTGCATAAGCTTTTAAATACTACTAAGTGACATCTTAAGAAAATTATTAAGTAGAATTGTTGGTTAGTAGGACCCTCTTTATATTTGTATGATTTATAGACCAAATAAGTTTAAAAAATAATTATATTAACTTAATTTCCATCAACCATTTCTTATGTTGCAAGTCTTTATGAACATTTGAATTTGTCAGATTTTTATCTACCTAATAAATATAAAATAGTACTTCATTTTGTTTTAGCTAACCAGCAGAATCTCTGATAATAATAAGGCTAGATAATTTTTAAATTAATTTTTCCAGGAGCTGTTTTTCTTGTCCCTAAGATCTAGGAGCTAAGATGTATTGTGGTTTCAGAGCACTCAGCCCACCACAGCCCAGAGGGTGGGGAGAGAATGAATGTTGTGCTTGGCTCCATGCCTCTGTCCCTTTGTTTCTATCTACTATGTGTGGGTAGATGGTCACTGTCTCCCCATGTGAGAGGACAAGTACTGAAGGACCTTGGTGACTTCAGGCCTGTTTTCCCTCTATGTGTCATGGATCACATGCTTCTTTCACATTTTATCTCCTCTTCTGCTGTATTCTGGAAAACCTTCCATTCTGCCCTTCCAGTTTCCTAATTCTAATTCTCTCTTATGAATTTCCAGCACATAGCTGGACTTTAAAAATTCAATAATTGTATTTTTGTTTTATTTCTGAAGGCTGATGTTTAATTCTTCCTCAAGCCCATGGGCATGTCTATTTTTTGGGGGGGGGGGGTAACATGTTGTCCTTTGGTTAGGATTTTGAATGACATTTGTCTATGGAGTTCAGATATTCTTTTAGGGGTTTTGTTTCTGCTGGCTTCCAGAATTTAGGTCAAGCTAATCTTACTTACTCTATGTACTGACTTAATCATGTTCCCCCCTCCCCAGGTTGGCTTTGTCAGTGTTTCCTCTGACATCTCTTTGTGTGAAAAGGAGTGTATGCCCGCCCTTGCAATGTCCGTCTAGATGAACCTGCCTGCTTGTTCCTCTTAGGTAGCCTCTCGAATGCCCTTCCTTGCGGTTTTTAACTTCCCAGCATATGGTTTCAGCACAAGACAGATATAGACACATGTGAGTTATGGGAATTGTGTGATTATTGCCCAAGACAATGCTTCCCCTCAAGAAACCAGGGAGACAGGCTTGTGGTAGTGATTCTCTTTTTTCTGATAGTGGGTCTTTCCTGTTTACATTTCCACATGCCTGTGGCTCTTTCAGAGTTCTGGCTTCATGTGGACAACTTGGTTTTATCTCCCCATCTTCACACAGATGCAGGGCTTCCAGCCATATCCATGAGTAGATGTTAGGTTTGTCTGGGCCCTACACAACTGAACCATAACTGCTGGTCCTAAAGGTGACTGCCTACTACAGCTGTTTTTTGGGAACCCAGTTGTCACTTTGGGGCATACTTTTTCAGTAACTTTTTTTATCTATGGAGCTCACTGGGCTACATTGAAAGCTTAGTGCAGGAAGAAGAGGTTGTGGGATGCGGTAAGTAATGAGAAAGTGGCATTATATCTTTGAGACAGGAGAAGAGTTTAATTTTCCCCTGTCAAACATCTAGGTGTTCTAATAATCCCAGCCTTTTAAAGTCTCAGACTTTTAAGTTTCCTTACATCTCTGACATAATTTCTCTTTGTAATTCCACCCACTCTGTGTGAGAATAATAACGTGTCGATGCTCTATTCTTCTTTTGTGCTTTTTATCCTAAGAACTCTAAGCACTTTATAGACACTGCCATTTATCCTCACAATACCTGTGCGTACTGGGGCACTTCATCGGCTAGTGGGAGTCTGCATTATGGACAGAGAAAACCAGTCACCTGAGATGAACACAGACGGCTAGACCATGTCACACACACAAAAGGTCATGTTCAGTGAAAGAAAAAAAGGGCCTTCTCTCTCTCTCTCTCTCTCTCTCTCTCTCTCTCTCTCTCTCTCTCTCTCTCTCTCTCTCTCTCTGTGTGTGTGTGTGTGTGTGTGTGTGTGTGTGTGTGTGCACGCACAAAAATCTGTTTCTGGTTCAAAATAGCATATAGTAGAAGCAGAGGGTTTTCCCAAATACTCTTCCAGGAAGGGAATTCATGCAACAGCATCTGTCTTGTCTGTGCTTCATATCTAAGGTCCTAGTGGCTTTCAGAACTATCCAGACAGTGATCACAGAACTTCTTTGGATCCTCTTAGCAGAAAGGATGTTTGAGTCTCAGGAATCCTCAAAACTGAATAAAGTAGTTGGGAATGTTGTAATGCACCATTTCTGGACCAACACAGGTTCTATGATGAACAGCTGGCATGGCAGTGATCAATCTCTGGGTGCCAGGGCCCAAGAGCCAGACAACTCTCCAGCTCTTGTGATGGGGCATTGTAGCAGGGTGGAGGCCAGAGAGGCTAGTTGCATGCAGTAAATAGACCCATCAACTGGAATGAAGCTGGTGCTGAGGAAGTTCTTCTAAGTGATCCAGGTGGAGATTCTGCGATTACTGTTTATCCAGGGGAAAGTAAAAGTCTAGGCTGGGCCTCACTGGGCAGAGTGGTGTCTGCTTATCCAACCCCATCCAATTTGCCTCATCTGGAAACCTGCAGAGTCTCAAGATTAGAACTTTGGCAAGTGTGTGCTCTGCACACTGTTCCTGCCAGAGCTGAGCTGGCCCTGAATCAAGGCAGGTTGTCAGGGTAGGGCTACAGTTCAGTGGTGACTCGGCTTAGCAATAACAAAATCCTGGGAACCATCCCCAATACAAACAAAGGGACCAGAATTCATTAGATGGTGTCATTAGCTGGGCTTGGCATAAGGGCTAATACTTCTTGGATGGGTTTGTGTCATGGGTCACCTGGATCATACCATGTACTGTCACAATGCTTCGACTCCTGGGGTGAGGGATGATTTTGAAAGTGAGCTTCATCTTCAGATCCAGACACCTACCTCGAGGCCTGCCTAACCTCTGAGGGTACATTGACTTACACCTTAAGGGAGTCTGCAAGGGAAAGGAGAATTTCTCTTATCATGTGAGGTTAGCCCAAACCACATAAATCACTTAGTACGAAGTAAGCCATGAAACGGGAAGCTATTGTCAGGACTGGGTCATTGGCTTCTAATGAGCAAACTAACTTTCCTCAATCCTCCTGACAGTCAAAGCAAGAAAACAAACATAACCAGTTGGTTCATCCCTAGTGACGGTCACTTGCTTTGTGCTTCATGCCGTAGCAGAGATTGTGGTGTGGTACTTACTTAACAGGAAAAAAGAAAAGAAAAGAAAAGAAAAACCCACTAGTATCCCCTGTCAAAGACAAATCATAAAAATTAATTTTGTGCTTGTCAGAGAAGAATTAGAACAAGATGCAGATGTTCTTAATGAAGATTTCTTCTCAGATACAGAGGCCACTGCAGACGGCCACTTCTTACCTTGATTATCCACAGCAACTGGAGACAGAGAAAATGTTGAGATGTTTTCCTATAAGCACTAATTTAACATAAAAACAGTGGTGCCTGCTTCTCCGTGGGCTCCTGCAGCGTCTCACCTATGCTCAATGTCCTTATGACTTATAATCTACATTCTCCAAGTGGCATTGAGCCAGCCCCAGCAGCTCACCTAGAGCCCCCAGTGAAAACAGCGGAGACGGACTCAGACTTGAAGCCCTCAGCTTAGGAGGCAGAATGTTAACTGTTCCCTCGTTCTCTGGATCAGGAAAGCTTGGACAGAGCTTGAGAAGTAGCCCCAAAGTTCACACTCATATTCAGATCTCAAAGGGCAAGTGCTGATTCACGGTTGGTCTGTCAGGTTGGTCAGTCGGTCTGTCCGTCCGTCCATCTCTTGGTGTTGGTCGCCGCTCTAAAGCAACATTAGTGAGGCTGCTGCACATACTGTGGCTGCATACCACAGCAGAATGACCAGGTTACAGACAGGACACTACAGAGCCACTCCTCTCTCTCCCGCCTGTTTACAGCCCTAGGTTCTCTATTTTTTCTCCTACAAACCTCCCACTGTGGGTGGGGCTTGTACTGGTCCAGTTGTGTCTAAGAAGCAGCCCATAGGCTGCACACCATCCAGAATCACAGTATGCAGCCTTGCTTAAAATGTGAGAGTTTTTTTTTTTTTATGACTTGACATAGTTTTGGGGGTGAACTTTGTATATGACCATGTAGCTCAGAGAATCTAAAAGGTTGTATGCTTCTGCTGGGAGCTTCTACCTAGACATCTCTTCCCGAAATAGGCATAGGCCTGTGTTAGTCAACTGTAAGACTCTGTGAAAAAATATTTGAGATAATCAGCTTATGGGGAGGATTTATTTTAGTTCAAGGTGCCAATTCGTTGACTCAGTAGTTATGGGTGGTGGTAAAGGGACAATATTGCAAAGCAGAGCAGCTCACTAACATAGCCAGGAAGCAGAGAGCTGGGGTGGGGTATAGAGAGAAAGGGCCATAGGCAAGGCATATTCTTTAAAACATTCCCCAAGTTCCTCTGGGCAGCCCACCTCTTAAAAGTTTCACTTCTGCATTAACTTGCTCATGAGTTCATCTCCTTCATGATCTAATCACTTCTCAGGGGATCTACCAGATAGTTGCCAAGCCTCCATCACACGACTCTTCTGAAGGACACCATACTGGAAACCTTTTCTTCAGTTTCTGTACAGCTCTTCACTCGTCACAGAGGCTGCTCCAGGCTTGCCTTTTCCTGTCCTGTCTCTGTAACCTCAGCCACACACCATGCACTTGCCTCACAGACTTCCTTATTGATATGTCTTGTTCTTCCCTTTCATGCTCTCTGCTCTGTCTCTGGAATGATGAGTACGGATAGGTCAGCGACTGTGGAATGCAGCAGTGTCCTGTGGCTGGCCTCTATGGCATTGCCATCTCTTTGTGGATATATATTTATAATACTATTATTATAATATGTCATGTAACATATCATTAATATATTATTATAAATAAATATGTAATTAGTATATACTAATGTGGGGAACTGGGAGTGAGACATGATATCAGAGAAGATATTACTTATGAACTGAGATACAGAGAGTAGGACTAGGTTTCTATAGAAACAATAAGCATGATACTGGCTCTGCATTCACTGGAACTGACTATTCCCCACATGATTTTGATAAACAGTGTTGAATTTGAGACATTTATTTATTTCATTACCTTTTAGCTGAGGCAGCCTTTAGTAACTTTTGTTCAGGAATGCTGGTGTGTAGTTCTGACCTTCATGGACATCTTTCAGCTGCATTCAAAAGACAACGTGGCCGTGTGGACTGATAGGAGTGACTGTTATTTCCCATTGTATATAATACCTGGGAGCCTACAGTCAGTTGGATCTTGCCCTTTAAAATGACTAGGTCATTGTCTTTCCCTCCTGGTGGCCTGCAGTTGTGGTGGTTATTCGATAGCAAATATTTTTCCATACTTTGCCATTTATTGTATTACACATCACCAAGGAGATGGTTTAAAAATATTAAGAGGACCTGGGTTCTTGTTGCTCTTACAGAGGACCTGGGTTCAATACCCAGCACCTGCATGGTGGTTTAAGATTATCTGTATGTAACTCTAGTTCCAAGATACAGGATGCTATCTTCTGACCTCTGTGGATGACATGCATGCATGTGGTGAATATATATATATATATATATATATATATATATATATACAGAATAAGTATACACATAAAATTAAATAATAAATCTTTTAAAAATGTAACAAAAGTGTTATGATCATGATTTCTACCCATACAATGCTGAACCCAATCTTTGCAGCCATGTCACCCACCCAAAAATCAAATTGTGTGAGTTTAGGACTGTTGCCTCCCTGTGGTAAGAGAGGGTAGAGCATATTTATCATGTCAATAGCTTGTCTCTTGGGGGAAGAATTTTAAAAATTGATTTCCAGCTCTTTCTAAAATAGGGTGATTTAAGTAATTAACACAAACATTTTTGGGTTTTTATATATGTAAGTTAGAAGGTAAAACTGGACAAAAAATCTCTGCTATGTTTGGGAAGTTTTTTTATCTGAAAAAGTTAATATTCAATTTTACTGAAGAAAAAAACATCAGTTTCACAAGAAATATTTAATCCTTTATCCTTTAATTACTTTCATTCCAAATGACAATTCTCCTTCATTGCATGCTGACAACTTATACAATATTAACTAGTGAGTAAAACAGGATCTCAAATTGAAACATTCAAGGAGGTACCTAGATCTGTCCTCTGGTTTAAGTTTTATGTGGGGAGTTCTTCCCCAAGGCCGAGGGCATTTGCTCTGTTTCCTGCACCATGGCTATCCCATATTTTATTTATCTGATCTACTTATGTATGACTTAAAATGCAAAATTGATCAAATTGTTGCCATGCAGCGTCTTTTTTTTTTTTTTTTTTTTTTTGACAGTCCCACAGTTATGGTGCCAGTGTGTGGGGATATACTGTATATTTAATAAAATCAGCCTGGAATATCAGTGCCAGTGCTTCCTCAATAGGCACCTTTTTTGCATCATGATAACTAGCAGACTGGAATCCAAGAGTCTTTTTCTGTTTAAAACCATCTCGCTTCTCAAAATGGGATTCTTTTTGGTAAGCATCTCCTGGGGGCTGTAAGGCCAGCCCTGGAGTTGGGCTGGTTTTGGGATCAGGGGTGCATGTGATAGAGTCAGGGATGAGCTCATGCATTGAGTTTGGGAAGATTCATCCGGCAGGGGAATCACAGAAGGGAGCCTGCAGAAGCTCCTGCCTGGCTTTCAAATGCCCTGCAGGGGGACACCTTTTACTTCAAGAAGGAGAACTTCTAAAGGAACATTCACCTCTTGTTGCTCCAGTCACTCACTGTACAGTTAGTGTGTACAGGGTACAGGTGTAAGTGTTGGTGGGCGGGGCACTTTCTTAGACTGTGAGACATTTTACCCTAGTCTTCCTTTATACTTGCCAAGGCTTCCTGGTCTTTGTAGCAAAGAGAAAATGTTAGAATCTCTTCTCTCTTTCCTTCCCCTCTTCCCCTCAACTCTGTAGGCTTACAAAACAGCTTTGAATGTTGGTCTCTTTCAGCTATTTCAGATGAAAAGCAGAAAGCCTAAACAGACATGCTGACTTTTCTTTGGCAACGGGGGTTCTGCATGCCACATTTCATAGATGAACATACTAGGGTTTTTTCTCGCAGTGAACTGTGTGATTGGACAAGTCGGTATATCATTCATTCATGCTCTGAAGCTGCCTCTGCTTTACTAGATAGACCCTCTAATCTTGAGGTCTTGATGGACCACAGTGGGGGGCCTTAGGGAGTGACCACAGAGCCCTTCCTTGCTGAGCCCCCTCAGGGTTCTATGCCATTTTGGACCTTTCTCTCTCTCTCTCTCTCTCTCTCTCTCTCTCTCTCTCTCTCTCTCTCCCTTCCTTCCTTCCTTTCCTCCCTCCCTCCCTCCCTCCCTTCCTCCCTCCCTCCCTCCTTCCTTCCTTCCTTCCTTCCTTCCTTTTTTTTAATTTTTGTGGTCTCTTCTTGGACTCTGGGTTATTTCTTAGGGACAGGCAAGAGGAAAAGCTAGCACCTGGGTGTGTCTCTTTTCTAAGCCCCTGATCTTCCAGAAGGTCACCAATCTGTGGGAATTCTTGTCCATACTATACAGTAGGTGTCATTTGAAGTGTTTAATCTTCAAACTCTAGTGAAACTCCTGAGTGAGAATCAGGAAATAAGAGATGCCTTCCATCTCTACACACAAGGTTCTAAAGAGGAAACCCAGCTTCTCAAAAAGTCTCCATGGACTGCTGTCTAAAGACAGCTCCCTGGCCAGGCTGGCAGCTGCTGTGTGGTCACCAGAGCTGTGAATATGCCATGCAGGGGGCAGAGCAAAGAGCTCGCCCCTGAGGAGGACAATGGCTTTCATGCTCCTTCTTCCTAGGATAGAACTGTGGAATGTATATTCTTTAGTGTCCATATGCCCAGTCACCCTTTAGGTGACTGCTGAGACTGGCTTACCCACCTCCTGTGCTATACCTAATAGACATTCTGAAGTTCCAGGTTGTTGTGTAGCTTTGCGACTCCACCACAGAGCACACCACCCACACCATCCCAGCTCTTCTGTCCATATGTCCATGTGTCTGCCATTTCCTCATTCCCTCACCACCCCAGTCAGGTCAACGCTTGAAGATGTCACAGTCATAGTCATGTCCTACATCATCCTGATCCCTTCAGTGCAGGGAGAGCCAGAGATGACAAATTAAAAAAATCCTGATAGCCAAAGACAGAAAACATGTATTAAAGAGATCAACAGAGTGTGGAGGTTAAAGATGGTGGCAGCATTATGGAGGATGGCGGTGGACAGAAAGGTGAATTTTCTGATGTGTTCATAAGGAATAAAGCTTTAGGAAGATTGGAAGTCGGGGGCAGTATGACTTTCTAGCTCTTGTCTTCTCTCCACTGCATACTCTTTTGAATCCCAAGATTATGCAGTGAGGGAAAAATGGTTTTTCCCAGAGGCCCCATCTTTTTACCCCTGCAGAGGCACCAGCTTCTGCCTCTGTAGGAAGGATGATGGTGAAAGCTGACCTTGACCATGACCTTGACCATCTCTAGGCTTGCTAGTGTTTAACGCTTGATGCTGCACTGCGATTTTCAGTTGGTTTTTCTTCTTTCTAATTACTGGCAGAGCATAAAAACTTCATGAGTTGTTACCATTTCCTAGCCCATGAAGAAACTTAAACAGATTTCCACTGATTACTCTTTTTTTCTTTCAGATTTATTACTTTATATTCAAAATATTCAACCTATGTTATACAATTATAATTTGGTTTTACTGTATTGTAGTTTTATTTATTTATTTTTATTTTCATTTTACATAGCAACCACAGTTCCCCCTCCCCTCTCACCTCCCCCCTCTACTCTTCAGAGAGGGTAAGGCTTCCCATAGGGAGTCAACAAAGTCTGGCATATGAAGTTGAGACAGGGCCAAGTCTTCCCCCCTTGCATCAAGGCAGAGCAAAATATCCCATCATAGGGAATGGGCTCTGCATTGATTACTCTTAAATACACAGCTTGGCAGGCATGAGGGGAACCTCTGCTGTGTTTGCATATTCAGAAACCCGTGACTACAGGGGCATCAAAAGGGAATCTTTCTGATATGGATGCAGGTCAGAATGCGGTGAACAACCACTGTGATTTCTAGGTTCTTGTGTCCTAGAACAGAAAACTGTACATCAACATGTGGATAGAGGCAGGAGCAGAGAGAGTTTATGAAGAAAGGCCATGGCTTGGGGAGGGTTTAGCAGTAAAAATACTTAACAACCCAAGTTCTGTCCCAGGAACCCACATCAAAAGCTGGCTGTGGTGGTGAGCATCTGTAATTGCTGCACTTCTGTGGGGAGTGTACCCAAAGCTCTCAGGCAGCTAACTGGAAGTGTGCCACACAGGGATATAAGAGAGACCCTGCCTCAAAAACAAGTGAAGGGGAGACTTAATCCTGAAAAGTTGTCCTTTGACCTATATCACACACACACACACACACACACACACACACACAAGGTCCCCCCATGCTATCTTAATTAATTTAAAAATATACTTCCAAAAGAAGAAGTAGGGTGGAGTTGGGAGAAAGATTAGAAGGCAGCTCAGTGGGAAATGTCTACCAAGGCTGTATGTATAAAGACTTTAATATCCCAGTATCATGGGCTTACTTGTGCTGTGTTCTGTCTGTCACAGCCAGCCTTTTCCCTGTCAGTGGGTTTTTCATATACTAATTTACAACCTATGCCTTTCATACCCTCCTCTCTTCCAGTCTATAATTAGTAAAATAAGATTGCAAGCCTGACTTCAGCCAGCCCTTTCCTGCCAGCCAGCTTGGTACCTCTTGGCTTGTCCTAATGATGACTGTGATGGTCATGTGATTTCACCTTGCCTCTGTAGAGCTCAACCAGTCTGCTCACTATATTCTCTCACATAGGACACTATTCCTTTTCTTAGTATGGCCCAAAGCTTTCATCATCCGATGTTAGACAAAGTAACTTCTGTTGTTACCTGTTACTCTCCAAGTTTAAATGAACTCTCTGATCATTTGTAATAGGTGTTTGCAGAGGAGACTCAGATGGGCCAATGATAGAACCCAACCATCTGAGAGCACAGTAGAGATTTACACACAGAAGCCTACTAACATGACGCTCTTGTATCCTACTTGATAGGTAACACACCACATGCTTTAAGTCAATGACGTGCGCCAACCATCCTGGAGTAGTCTATGCCATATTCTGTTCTCTAAAATGCCTTCTCCATTTTCTTTCTTTCCATTTCTCATGGAGGCAGGTTTTATTATTTGAATAAAATCCACAGAATTACTTGCAAGGGGAAATAAAGAATCAATTGAACCTTTTTATTTTCCCTTGCTTGCTCCTATGTCTTCAAAAGTGGCTTAAAATAGTCAGGTAACCAGTTGGCCATAACACATCTGAGACAGAATGAATGTGTTCCACATTCCCGCGCTGAAGGCTGCTGCTATTCATCTCTCGCTGTTCCCAGAGCACAGACTGTAAGGGTGGAAACAACCACAAGTGGCCTCTATTTTGAGCCATGTGAGCTTTAGAATTCACACAGCATGAGGCGACAGACACACTGGGAGCTCCCGCAGTTACTACTTTCCCTGTGTGAACCAGCCTCGCCTGAGCCCTTCCCTGGGCATGGGCTTGTGAGACTTCAAGAGGTGCAGTCACCCTCTTGTAGTGGGTATGCTTCAGTGAACAAAGAAGTGGGCTTCTGCATCCATTTAGGGAGAAAGGCTTTCCCAGCCTGTTTATCCCCAGAGGGAGATGCTGCCACTCGCTGGCATTATGAAGAGCAAACTTTTGTGACTCTAGGCCCCAGTTTGGCAGCCTTGCTCCGCCTCCTCCTTGGTCCTCCAATGTCCCTTGAAAATAAGTTGTGTAGCCAGGTTGCAGGAAAACAGAGGTCAGAGACCCATACTTCTCCCTGAAGCCCAGTATGCTCTGTGTCACATTTTACTGTTTTGTTTAAATGGGTTGAAAATTTTATTATTCAAACAAAACAGTTCAAATGAAGCTCCTGAGTTCAAAAACTTTATAAGAAAAATTCATAAAAAAATCTTTCAAAACACATAAAAGATTTACAAAATCAATAGACCTTTTGGTTATTTTGCCTTAAAAAAGTATAGTGCTTAGTCAGATGCTTCTTTGTGTTTGGTGAAAAAAACATTGTGTTGCACACACAGATGTCTTTTTTAAATTTTCACTTATTCATATTTTATGTGTGAGTGCTCTGCATACTTGCAGACCAGAAGAAGTCGCCAGATCCTATTATAGATAAGTTGTGAGCCGCCATGGGGCTGCTGGGAATTGAACTTAGGAATTCTGGAAAAGCAGCCACTGCTCTTAACCACTGAGCCATCTCTCCAGGCCCTTCACAGGTATCTTTTTTTTGTTGTCTCCATTTTATTGGGTTCTGTGATAGACTGGAGGGATGATGTCAGTTAAGAGCATTTGTTACTTTTGCATGACCTAGGTTCAGTTCCCAGCACATATGCAGTAGCTCACAGCCATCTGCAACCTCAATTTTAGGGACCCAACTCCCTCTTCTAGCTTTAACAGCCCTGCACACATCTGATACATACACACATTCAGGCAAAACACTTATGCACATAAAATAAAAGTAAGTTAAATCTTTTACAGCAGCCAAAGGTAGAAACACCACAGTGTTTTCACTCTCCCCGCCCCTATGGTTGAATCAACAAACAAATCATGGTCTATATAGAAAATGGACTATTACTCTTTATTAAAAAAGGAAACGCTGACTGACTACAACAGAGATAGATCTTGAAAAGAGTATGAAGAAGAATAATCCAATCACTCAGAAGACAAATGAAAAAAAATCAAAAATAGTGGTTAAAAAACATTTTGGTCCAGAGCTATGTCATTGCATCCAGACATCTCAAACAATACACCCCTTCCCTTTCATCTTGATGGTGTCTGCTCTCATCTACTCCTTTGTCGAAGTGCAAAGGACGAGTCTGTCAGTCCATGTTTCTGTGGGCTGAACTCAATACCATCCCTGTGAGTCTGTCTTCAAACCAGCTCATCTCCAAAGGATTTCCTTCTACCATGTCTGTTTCATTCCTGGATGTCAGGATGGACTCGCATTCTCAGTGAACACTTCAGAGGACTTCAGCCTCTGCTGAAGCCCAGACTTGAGCCCAGATTCTACATGGAAACTTCATAGGTTCATATGAGAGCTCACTCTTAGGCTCGGAGCGTGGTGGAAGTCCTTCTTATATGTCTGTTCTTGATTATTGTTAAGATGGAGAGATAACCAAGAGACTTCCAGGGCCTTGGACTATGTACTTGTAGCGCCATCATGGTGGAGGCAAGAAAGAGACAGAATTAAGGCAGGGAGTGATCCTGGAGAAGAGTCTGCCAGGTTAGGGCCAGGCCATACTCTTCACAGCAGTACCCAAGAAGAAAGTCCCTGCTGGTGTACAGTGGGTGACCCCTTTCACACAGAGAAACTCAGAGTATGCACAGATTTTATGTATGTGTGTGTGGTAAGTGTGCTGTCCCACAGTGTCCATGTGTGCATGTCTCTCCTTATCTCTTCTTACTCCTTCTCTTCATTAGCTTAGAGTTATTTGTCCACAGATTCCTTCTCTGGAAGAGTGGTGTCTTTTCACAGACCTTGAAATCCTATAACTAGCTGAATAGTCATTTTAGGAGGAAATCTCTAAACCCAGTATCATCTCAAATGTAGATGATATTTATTACTCACACACACAACTACCCTTGTCTGGATTCTGAGTACCTGGACAGTGTATAGTGAATAGATGAATGCTTTTTATTTTACTGTTAAAAATTTTAAAATCCTGATTTTAATCTGTACAAAAACATGATGGCACATTGCAGCTATTTCTGTGCCCACCGATCTGTAAGCCTTGTGAGCTACTGCATGTGAGGGCATAGCCCCGTGGGTGCATAGCACCTTTAGACTGTCATCACCTCTCACCCCACTTGACCCCCAAGGGTACCTTGTTCCACTTGTCCCTTCTGGGACAGATGGTCACCTATGGTCACAGTTCAACCGAATGCCCATGGTGTCATTTGCACCAGACTCACTACGCTATCCCAAATGCCAGCCTGTTGGGCCTGGGCTCTTGCAAAGGGTACTTCATCCTGCTGTCCACCCCAGAGCTCTAGTTTACACAGTATCTGTTCATGTAAGCCAAGGAAAAAAAGTTTACTTCCATCCATTCCTCTCGCCAGACTGTGAGTAGGGCAATGGGTTCACAAGAAGCTGCCATATTTTTGCAGGATATCCACTGATACCTCCAGCCCCAGGGACTGAATTTGATTGGTCACAGGGAAATTCCTGTACCATTAATAGATCAATGGATATTACTTTTACAATTGAGTTCCAGTTTCCTTCTCTCTGATGAGCATAGTCCAAGACACTGTCTATGCCATTATCCTGAGGAGATTCCCCCCCCCCCCCTTACCCAGATGGCAATGCTGGCTCCTCAGTGTTATCTCCTGGCTTCCCAAGCACCTTAAGTCATGCTACATGACTCAAGCAGTTACCAGCTTTGGTTCATTTTTATTCAAATTTTTCATGACTGGTTTTTAACCTCTACTCACTCTTCTTATTTTAGAACAAAACCCTGGCTTTGGTGTTTTAGATCCAGACATCTATAATATGCTCTGGACTTTGAAAGGAGTTAACAGACCAGACACACAGGCTGGAGGCATCGAGTGCTCTTCCTCACAGGGGGAAGACTGGAAAAAAGAAGGCAGATCAGGGTAACATGAACAGGAAAGCAGAACTCTACAACACAGCCTAGTTTCAGAGTTGAGGCATGTGTGTATTGTGTTGGTTCAGGGATATAGAGTCATCAATGCCAGACTTAAAACTACAGCACCCCAGTGATGGTCTGTGTAGTTACTGCAACCTCTACTCAGGACATCATGTAAACAACGGTCATGGGCACAGTGTACCTTCAGCTTTATGCTGTCTCTATGATGGCCAGTTGACATGACAACTGTATTTCAAAAGCTCTTACCATATCTTTTGATACTATAGAACATACTTCAGTTCCAGATATCCATCATTGCTTTCCTCATGCCAATATAATTCACTCTTTAGAGAGGACATCGAGAGTATTTCTAACTATTTACCATGTGGCTCTTCAGTTTTCTCCTTTCATTTCATATGAAATAAGGTTCTAGAGGTCCATGACTGCCACTTAGCCATTCCTGAGCATACCACACGGACAGTCCTTTTACCCCAAGGGGGATTCGATGAAACTTTCTTCAAGCTGTTGTTTTCTCCAGCCATTTGTATCACATATGCCGTTGCTGCGCCTTCCACCTGTGCCTTTTCCCAATAGCACACAGCTCCGCAAGCCTGCTGCACTATGGTTTCCAGATTAGTCCCGTCCAATGGGAATAGAGTCCCATGGAAAACTCTAGGGGCTTCTCCGTACTGTTTGGATTAGATATGGTGAGCACAGGTAGAGGACAAGATTTTGATGTTTCTTTCAAATATTAAACATTTCTAAAGTTCATTGTCGGTCAGGGAGACAAGGCTACTAAAAACCCTCGACTTTGAACCTTGTGTCTCACAGCAGTACCGAATCATCTCATGGCTAATTATAGCATAGCTATGTTATTACCAGAGATACAGCAACCCCGCCCCCTTTGCAGGCTGCATCCCAGAGGAGACTCCGGATAGAGGAATTGAATGCAGCTTTCCAGGAAATGTCCCCAGTGAAGTACCTCTTATAAAGCCCCTTCAGTAGCTGATTTGCTCTGGCCATCTGAAGAACTCAAATTGGATATTTTCCCCAAAAGGTTATTCTGGTCTTCAAAGATCTGAGCCAATGGTTTCAGGCTGGGTTGGTGTGTGTACTCACATTCTATGTGTTTGGGTTCATCTTGAATCCCACATGTAATGTATCAAAGAGGTCCCAAGTGGAAGGTGTCGGAGAACCTCTTCATACTATCCACACCCCGTAAGACAGGAGATCCCAGAAAGATCCCACTCCAGGCATAATGTGTTAAGCCATACTTGACATTAATGCTTCACCTTGTTTTTTGCAGCAGGCTGCCTCCCGTTCACATTTAAAGGTGGGAACAAAGGCCCGGCTCTACTGGCCCTGCGAAACCGCACAGGCACTCTGGGGCAGATGAGCAATGACTCTGCAGAAGGTGCTGTGGACTCCTGCAATGTAACAGGTATGAATAAACCCTTGATACCAACCTTCGTAGGACCACACTGCCATCGTTACCCTGAGTCCTCTGTCATGATGAACTAGAACTTCATGAGTAAAGTACCCAGGAATATTACCCACAGCTTAGAGGAACATTGCGATGGTGTGATGTTAGAAAGGACCAAGAACAGATGTGTGATCTCACACAGATTTCTGAAGTACTTTGAATGACTTCTTATTTTCTGAAGTTGGAACAGGCACCTTCTTGACAAATGCAACCATCAAATTAGTAATTTGGCCCAACAGCGGAGGTCATTCTTGATCACCAACAACAAAAAAAAAGTAGTGTGAAGATAATGTTCACTATTTACATCCAATGGCTTTCTTGCTAAACCAAGTATTGGCAAAAATGCTTTCAACTTAATCTTTCTGTAAAACCAGACTATCAGAACCTTAAAAATAAGTGCCCCAAATTCAGAATGGATATCTCTGTTCTAAGGAAGAGAACAAGGGACCTTCTTTTGTGTATGAGGGATGTAAACTTGCATGTACTCACTTCATATAGGGCATTGATGATTGAACAAAGATTGACCCCACCCAATTCTAGCTTTCTGAACCGATAAATTATCACTTAAGAAAAGCAAGGGTGATTCAAGGACAATGCCATCAGTGAAAATCCCACTCCAGCACAGGTTTATGACTCAAAAAGTGGCATATTGGCACCCCTGCCCAACAGGCAGACAGCTCAGTCAGAGGGTTTTCCTCTCTAATTGTTACTGCTTTGAAAAAGTACATCATGGAGTCACCTGACTCCAGGTTTTCTCAGTGACTCCATGGAGGTAACAGAAAAAAGAGAGAAGGGTCCTTCCTGGATTGGCTCTGGGTTGGGCTTCTGCCCTGAACCCTGTTGTTACTGAGGAAACTGGGGAAGCTTCTGGAGTAGAGTAGAGACAGTAATGGGTGTGCTCTAGGCATGTGGAAACTGAGGGTTTTTTTTTTTTTTTTTTTTTTGGATGCTTATTCAATTAATGCTGGGCAGACAGAGATATACACTTTCCCCTTTTCTTGGCTTCCTAGAGGCTCCCAGAAAAGAACAGTCTTTGAAGGTTGTATTGTTATTATTGTTGAAGCAATGTCTCAGGTGGTCTTGAACCCACTAGGTGGCCAAGGGTGACCTTGAACTTCTAATCTTCCTGCTGTAGCAGGTTTTCTTAGACCATCACTTTCCCAATCATGACACAAAGACTTAGTGTTAGCTATGAGTGCTTGGCCTTATATTATGCTTGTCCTGCTAACTCTTATAATTTAATTTAACCTGTTTCTCTTCATCTACATTGTTGGGGATTTTTACCTTTCTTTCATTCTTTATGTCCTATTTCCCTGTGTCTGTCTGTCTCCCTTTTTCTTTCTCATCCTCTCTCAAGCCTGAATTCCTCCTCCTACTTATTCTCTCTGCCTGCCAGCCCAACTTATCTCTCCTCTGCCTTGCTATTGGCCATTCAGCTTTTTATTAGACCAATCAGGTGCCTTAGGCAGGCAAAGCAACACATCTTTACATTGCTAAATAAATGAAGCATAAACAAACATAACACATCTTTACATAGTTAAAGTAATATTGCACAGCATCCTGCCTCCATCTTCTGAGTACTGGGATTGCAGGTATACACCATCACACTGTTTTTGCAGTGCTGGGGATGGAACCTGGGCTTCCAGTGTGCTGAGTAAGCACTCTATTGACGGAGCCATACCTCAGTCTTTAAAGTTTTAATGGAAGAAGAGTATTACTAATGTAACTAAGGACTGTTGACAAATTGGGAGTGGCAGGGGAAAGAGAAATGTCCTTGTCTTTGATTTTGGCTCATTTGGTTCTTTGGTCTGTGTTCTGGTTCAACCCCTATCCTTAGCTTTACAGAATTAGGAGCTGGACTTTCGGAAGTTATAAATTCACCAGAACATGAATTGTGATGGGTAGTATTTAGTCCTATTCTATGGACTATCAGAATACTAACAGTATTTAGTCCTATTGTAGTTCCATTTCTAGGGATCCTGTACATCTGTGCTGTACAGGACACTGCCCCATACTAAGATGGAAAGGAGGTGTATTGAAGGCCCTTCTATGATGACTCTATAGAAGTATCACTGGAAGTTTCTTGTTGCCCAGTTGAGGACATTTTCCCTGGTGACTTGATTTTTGTCTTTCAGAATTTATTGTTTTCCTCTCCTACAGACCTGAGCACAGCCAAGATCACTTTCGTTGTGAGCATGGCTGTCGGAAGCTGATCTCTGAGCATATCTGTGAAGAACTGTTTAGATTCAGATCAGCCTCTGAGAATGTGAGACATTATCTTGATTAAGTTAATTGATGCAAGAAGATCCCTCTTAATTGTGAGCAGGGCCACTCTCTGAGCAGGGAATCCTGAACTGTATGTAATGGAGAAAGGTATCTGAGCACCAGCAAGCTTACATGGATTTTTGGCAATTTCTTCTCTTACCCCTTTCCTAGGGACCAACCTTAGGGTATGATAGTTTAAATCTTGTGTTAAATCAATCTCTCTAGGTTTCAACTAAGGTCTACTTATTGTTGTGGAATATTACTTTAAGTAAGGTGTGTTACATTTGTTTATGCTGTGAAGCATTTGTTTGATGATGCAAAGATGTGTTGCATTCTTTTATGTTGCCTTTGATTAACTCTGCAAAGCTGCATTGCTTTGACTGTCTAGAACAGCTGACGGTCTAATAAAAAGCTGAACAGCCAATGTCAAGGCAGGAGAAAGGATAGGTGGGGCTGGCAAGGGAGAGAATAAATAAAAGAGAAATAGGAAAAATCTGGGAGGAAGAATAAAGGAAGAAGTGAGAGCAAGGAGAAGAGAAAGACCCAGGCTGGAGGAAGAGTGAGTGAGATTACAGAAAAGACAAAACCCGAGGCAGAAGGTAGATGGGAAACTTTAAGTTGAGGAAAGCTGGCTGGAACCAAGCTAAGGCTGGGAGTTCCTAAGAAATAAGCCTTCCTGTGTGTGATTTACTTGGGAGCTAGGTGGGGCCCCCAAAGAATAAAGATGAAAAAAATAAAAGAGCAAAGAGGAGAAACAACCCACAACTCACCATCACGCACATCTGATGCACCACAATTCTGGCATACGGATTGTTTCAGCAGTTTGTAAATTTTGCCCTTTTTGCTAAGGGTGTGATTTTGAAGACACTCTGCTTTCAAGACCAACGTAGACTGCAGGGTATTGTGGTCAGTTTTAACTGTCAGTTGATATAATCGAGAATCATCTGGGGAGATAGTCTCATTGAGGAACAATTGTCTGATGGGGTTGGCTTGAGGTCATGTTTGCAAGAACTCTTCCTTCCTTCCTTCCTTCCTTCCTTCCTTCCTTCCTTCCTTCCTTCCTTCCTTCCTTCCTTCCTTCCTCCCTCCCTTCCCCCCTCCCTCCCTCCCTCCTTCCTTCCTTCCTTCCTCCCTACGTCCCTCCCCCTCCCTCCTTCCCTCCTTCCTTCCTTCCTTCCTTCCCTCCTTCCTTCCTTCCTCCCTCCCTCCCTTCCTTCCTCCCTTCCTTCCTTCCTTCCTTCCTCCCTCCCTCCCTCCCTCCCTCCCTCCTTCCTTCCTTCCTTCCTCCCTACGTCCCTCCCCCTCCCTCCTTCCCTCCTTCCTTCCTTCCTTCCTTCCTTCCTTCCTCCCTCCCTCCCTCCCTCCCTCCTCCCTCCCTCCCTATGTCCCTCCCCCTCCCTCCTTCCCTCCTTCCTTCCTTCCTTCCTTCCTCCCTCCCTCCCTCCCTCCTTCCTTCCTCCCTCCCTCCCTCCCTCCTTCCTTTCTTCCTTCCTTTCATCCATCTTTCCTTTAGAGACAGGTCTGCAGTCCTGGCTGGATTGGAAACCCCTGTGTTGACCACATTGGCCTCAAACTCACAGTTCTTTCTGACTCTGACTTTGTCTCAGAGTACTGGAATTAAAGGCATGAGCCACTATGCCTGGCTCTGAGATTTTCTTAATTGGATTGAGATGGGAAGACATACCCTAAATATGGGCAGGACTATTCCCTGGGCTTGTGCCCTGAACTATGTGAGTGTAGAATGCTGAGGACTAGCATACACTCTTTGTCCCTGATCATAGATATGCTTAGGACCATTTCCCTAGAGTTCCTGCCCCTTAATTTTCCCTCAATGGTATAAGCCTGGTACTGTGATATGAAAGAAACTCTTTGTCCCCTAAGCTAATTTTGCTAGGAAATTTTGTCTCAGCAACTGGCAATAAAACTAAGATATATAGGGGAGCATGACAGAATCAAAATCAGAATCTCTGGTTTACATGGTCTTTTCTTAGAGTAGGTTGTTGATAAGAATCTCTGAGACCTATCCCTAACATTGGGTACCACCTAGATAGCTGTGGGGCAGGGTGGTATGCTTCTGGAATGTTGACCAGGGCTCTAGAGTTGGCCACGAGAGGACTGCCCTGAGTACATGACCTAGGTGCTTAATGAGATGAATAACCTGGTTGGTACATTACCCACTATAACGTCACCTGTCTCAGAAAGAGATATTAGAGTCAAACCAGCAAACAAGTTCCCCAAAACCTTGCCTTTACCAGGTCATCCAACTTACCACTGGCTAGTCAGTGTCTTCTGGTAGCATAGTGTGGTTACTGGTGGCACAAATGCTCACTGAAAAAGCACGCCTGCCATCACTATGGTATGCATATGACGTGAAAAGACCATGCACTCTATGTTAAAGGAGGGGTCGCCTCACAATTGCCAAGACAAGTGTAAAATAGACATGAACAGAGAAGGAGAAGAGGATTGGCTTAGAGAGAAAGGGGAACCTAACCTGGGGGCCACTATCATGGCTGAGTACGGGGTATGGCTGTGAACTTTGTAGTCCAATAGTGGAGTCAATCATGACTTCAGATTATGAAAACCAAATATTAAACTAGAAAGTGTTTCTGCCAGCCAACCTGTCTAGTTCTGTCTCCTTCATTCTTCTGTTTCAGAACTTCATAAAGGGTGTTAGCTGTTCACAAATCTACTCAACGGGAACCTTGGTGTCTTTTCTGGAGTGTTGGGGAGAGTTCAGTAGTGACAGGATAATGCACTTGAACTCTGTGTGAACTATCCTGGGAAGAGACCCTGTGTTGTGGCTTGAATGAGAACATCCTCCCATAGACTCATGTATTTGAAAAGTTGGTCCCCAGTTGGTTGATGGTGCTGTATGGAGAAGCTCAGGAGGTGTGGCCTCATCGGCAGATGTTTGTCACTGGCAGTGGGCTTTGGGAATTTAAAGACCCATGCCATTTCTAGCTCAATCTCTCTGCTTTGTGCTTGTAGCTCATGATGTAAATTCTCAATATTCTCCAGACACCATGCCTGCCTGCTGCCATGCTGAACTCTTCTTGTCCCTCTGGAATCATAAGCTCCTTTTTTTCCTGTAAATTTCTTTGGACATGGTGTTTTTATCACAAATGTAGAAGCAAGAGTAGCTAACACGCTCCTTAGGATGAGATCCAAGACTGGTGATGGGTGGACTATCTTCCTTCTGATGTCAGTTTTTCTTGAAGTCACCTGAACCAGGTACCCTGCCTGGAAGGGCACTGATTGGGTGCTTCTCCCCTGAATACCTCCACTCTCTGTGGAGTACAAACAGGTCTTCCTGAGCCTGTTTCACTGTGTGAATGTTCAGCTGGCTGTGGGGATTGTTCAAGGACCATAGCCAACAACACCCACAGTTTGTTCTGGACCCAAGCCTGTGGACTTGAGCCAGCTCCCAAGTACACACAGGATTTCTAGGAGGAACTATGTGGCTGAATGTGATGCTCCAGTCAGCCTTACTCTTCAGTGAGTATGTACTAGTGCCTCAGAATATGAGTACTGCAGCCCAGACACAACAGGTTTGAAGGGAAGGAATGTGCTAGAAGGCATGTGTTCCTGATCAGGAGGAAGCTGACAGCTACCTGCCGTGTCCTTTCATCTTACCAATGTGGGTTTGGAATTTGAAAAGTCAAATCTTTGTTCTGGTGACATCAGACCCCTGTACTCTCTCACTCAGGGAAGATCTGAGGGCTAGAAAAGTAGAGGGTCTCCTGGCCCTCTCTGGCCCTTAGCCCCATATGCTTCTCAAATACCAGACATGTCTAGGAGGAACAGGGTGACAGAAACAAAGTGTCTCAGGGTCTTGGTGGAGATGGGAGGTTCCTGGAAGCTTTGGTCATTCTTTACTGCTTTGTACCCAAGGTTAAAATTATTGATAGGGGCAATGTGATTTCTGAGCAACTTAGTAACTTTCTGAGGATTCAAATGTATAATTTCTCTTATCTCTGTCCTTAAAAGAGCCCTTTAGAACCATTTCCATGCTCATTTTCTTATATTAACTTTGAAACCTGCTTTAGAGCTCACCTTTAAAGCTCAAGCCAGGATACCTCTCCACTGTGTGTGGAGGGGTATGGGTGGACAGCTGAGTGACAAGGACCATTCGCTGTATCTTACCTCAGTGTCATTTTTATGTTCACTCACAAAAATCACAAGCATCTCTAAGACCTGGGAGAATGGGAAGTCTGTTTCTGCTTACCCTGTTCTACTGCCCAAAGAGATAGGAGAGGCAAAAGCCGAAAAAATAGTATCTTACACAGAAAACTCCCAAGGTAGCCTTCTAGAGGAAGGACCTGGCCACCATGATTGAAGACCCAGATTTGGGTCTGATACAAGTCAGCAAAACCTGCGGTATGCTGTTAGACATAGGTGTCATACTCATCTGTCAAGTTAAAAGTAATTGACTACATATGATTGCTAGTACTAACTATCAATGCAATGGATTTCAAATCATTTGGAAGACACACCCCTTAGTGTGTCTCTCAGAAGTATTTTTAGCTAATATGAACAAGACAGAACACCCACCCTGAATGTGAGTATCTGAGAGCTGAACCCCCAACTGAATATAGATAGAAAATAGGAGAAAGTCATCCAGACAGCCACATCCATCTCTCTGTTTCCTGGCTGTGCACGCAGCGTGACCAGCCTCCCCATGTTCCCTCTTTGTTAAGCCTTTCCCACCATGATGAACTGCATTACAAACTGGGAGCTTTTCCTTGTGTTACTTTTGTTGGATATTTCATCACATCAGTGAGACAACTAATCCACCAGACTGCAAACAAATCTGGGACCCTGCCCTGACAACTCACAGAAGCCTTCTTGTTCTTAGAATAAGTGCAATGTGTGTACGTCACCTCTGGGAGATGCTGTCTAATCTATTAGTTAATTTTTCAGTCACCATGACAAAGTATTTTACAAGAAGCAAACTTGAAACAGTCAAAGTTATTTGGGCTCATATTTAGAGAGTTCAGGGTATTGTGGCAGGGAAGTGACCCTTGGCATCAGGAAGGGCAGCTGGTCCCACAGCACTGAAGAATGATTATGCTCAGATACTTCTCTTCTTTTAGATACTAGGCAGGGACTGATTCTGCCTGTTTTAGGGGTAAGTCTCAAGCCCTCAACCTAATGGAGATGATCCCACACAGGTATGCCCAGAGGCTAAACTAATCTAAATAATCCCTCATTGACTGATTTGGAAGCTTGTCTCTTAGGCAATTCCAGATTTTGTCAAGTTGACAATACTAACCATCAAATCTGTGCAAACAAGTTTCAAATTGTAGAACAGTGGAGGGTTTCCCATACAGTCTGTCACTAATGCTCCTTGCAACAGAACTGTGAGTCTGTGGTGGATATTTGATATTTTCCATACAAGGTGCCCTTGGTTCTTGTGCAGGTTAGATATGAAATCCCATTACCATAGTGAATGAGGCTCACAGAGCCCTTCAAACCGCATGCCTTCTCTCATAGGCAGAACCCAATCCTGTCAACAACTCTCTGCCTCTCTGGTCTTCTTCACTGTAGCACACTCAAGTGCAGCTGCCATTGCCTCTGCTGCCTGGGACAGGCTAACTTTAACAGTTATTTCCCTGCCCCTCAGATTGATCCTGACAATGGTAAAAGTTCCGCTCTTTCATGGTCACACTTGTGATGTCCTGTGTCCTCTAGAAGAACAGCATGGTCATAGTGATAGGGCATGTCTAGTGCGTCAGAGATTAGAATCCAGCCTGAGGGCCTGTGGTGACATCTGTTCTCCAGCCAGCTCACTGGCAAGCACCTGGAAATGAGTTTTGGCTTCATTGTGGACTAAAAATTGCCATGGCCCCCCATACACACTGTGAAAAGGATGTGGAGAAAGAGTTGAGTCTTTATAGAAGATCACACTTCAAAAAGGAGCTTGTCATGTGTTCTACCCCCTCCCCACTCCATTCTCTTTGCAGTTTACAGCACCTGGATCACATCCCCTTTGAGGCAGGGTGTCAGCTGGACTGCCTCAGAGCATGTACGACCTGACCCAAGATAGCTCAGCCTTCTAGAATCATATACTGTCCTAAGAAAAAAATACAGATGTAAAGGCAGCCCAACAGCACTGAGCCTGCTGGCACATCTCTTCCCGGTGCCAGTGTCTTTCTGCTATCCTTTCTTTCATCCCAAGCTAAAATGTATTTCTTTGGGCCCCCAGCTGAGTGACTCCTCCAACCTTCAGTTAAGTGGCTTTTGTCCTTTAATATTTGTTTAGGTCCAATCTTCAGCACCCACCCCCAGAACTAGGAATACACCCCAGTACACAATCACAGACTCACTCAAACCATTATGGGATTATTTTGCAATTTGTTTTTATTAACTTGATTCTGTGGTTCTCAAGGATGAACTTTGTGTGTGACGTCATATCCTCAAGTGTCAAGAGGTTGGATAACCCTAAAGGAGTCTGTGAAGCTTCCCCTCACCTATGTCAAACACACATGCTTGCATACATACATACATTGATGCATGCACTCACATTTATGTGTATCAATACATGCAGACCCACATACATGCATTCACATTCATGTACACTTGCATACCCACATATGTGCATATACATGGACACACATGAAGTTTACTACCCACCCCTTTATTATACCAGGGTGTTCTATTCTCATGCCTGCTGTTCTCCTACATGTGGACTTTCCTGGTGGTGGTAAAGCCACTTCTTCAATGTCTATAAACTCAGAAAGGACCCAACACACTATCAAAATATATATATATATATATGGCCTGCTCCAGATTTGTAGTGCCTAGTGTCTAGCATACACTGAATTCTCCTAAAGAAATATAAAGAAGAGCTACCATGCTAAGCCATGTCAGGGATTATTTTAGTTCTGAACAAAATTTAAAACAAAAACAGGCCTAGGTAATTAGTGAATCTCCAGATTATGGGCTGGCATCTGTCAGCTGATCCTGGGCACTTGGTGTTTTGCAAGTTTCTTTTTCCTGTGAGGAATTGTGGCCAGGCCTCTGAAGTCAGCAGCAGGGAATTCTTATCAAATAATGTCCTTCCATTATAGCATACAAAAATGAGCAGCTTCTTAGCAACTCTTTTTAAATGCATTAAAAGCATTTAACTGAGCTGTTGTAACTTGCACAGCACAAGGGCCTCTCCCTGTCCATGGAGTGTTTGTTTCAAGACCCCTGTGGATGTGTGAAACCATAGTGACCCTGGGGCCTTAGCTAAGTACTTGCCATGTATCATGGCCGCCATGTTTACATTTTGAAGTGGGACAACAAAACTTCAGAGATTGACTTCCCTTATTTGTTTATATTCTTGCTCAGTTTAAATGGTAGAAGGTTCGTTCTTATTAGGAATCACAGCAACCCCAGGAAATGGCTGTTTTTCTTTCTATATTAAGAACTTTCACTTTTTAACAAAAAGATGGTACTGTCCCCTTCCCTTTCCCTCCCTCTGTCTTTCTCCCTTTCTTTCCCATATCTGAATCACCAATATGCACATCAGGGTCATTACTCACATAAAATAAGAGTCCCTTGAACACCACACCAGTGGTTTGATACCACCTCAAGTCAGTCTGATAACGAAGATGCTGTTAAATGACTAACAGGTAAGTAGTAAGCACAAAGCAGATCATCTCCACAAGGGGATGTTCCTCTCTAGGGTGAGGTGGAGGGCAATGCCACAAAACTTAATTATGTTGCTCAGAATGGCACACAGCTTAACACTTATGGATTATTTATTTGTGGAATTTTCTATTTAACATTTTCAGACCTCAGCTGACCTCTGCTAACTGAAAACTTCACAGAAAACCCGCAGGTAATGGAAGGTGGCTATATCATGCAGAGTATCTCTGGCATGGGATGTTGGCTGGTTATTGAGCAATTTCCCAACTGGCTCTACCAACAGCCTGGGTACACTCACCTATATGCACTCACCTCACTATCTGACCTCTTCTCATCCTTACCTTACAAAGCCATCAGCATGTCAATTTCCTCTTAAATCCTAGAGAAAATGTCCCACAGAGTTGAAGAGACAGTGTCTCTTCTAAAAGGTTCTAGGCCTCCTCATCAAAATCAGGGTGTTGAAGTTCAATCCAGGGTCCATGGACTGTTTCTGTTCTTTCATGACTGTCAAGGTCTCTTTCTGAATTTTTATGCTTTTCGTTGTTGTTATTGTTAGATGCACATGTGTTTACATCTATTATATCCTCTGGGTGAATCGACCTCTTCATTATAAAATGTTCCTCCCCATCTCTCAAACATCCTCTGCTGCAGTCTATTCTGTCCATGTCTACTCATCCCCACTCTCCTGGAGTTGCTGTCTACATGGTGCCTATCTCTGTGCCCTCGCTTTACGGGATCCATGTCTTGAAATCTGAAGTACATTTCCTGCATGCACCAAGGCCACAGTTTTATACAGTCCAACAATCTCTGCCATTTGCCTGGATTGCTAGCCCATTTAGAGAGAGTGTTTCCATCCATCATGTGCTCTCTGTGCCGTTCATTCTCCTTTGTTCTTCTAGTCCTCCTTTACTGATCTATACATCTCGGAGTGGATATCTTCTAACGCAGCCTTTTGTTTCACAAGCCATTTCCTACTGTCTTCTCACCCGGTTTCAACCTTTCAAGTTCTGTTACACCAAAACGTGTCTCAGATCACAAGCAGGGCTTGTCTGTGTGGCTTTAATGTGGGATGTCTGCCTTCCCTTTGCACTGACCTTTAGAGGGCTTGTGTGTATAAGTAGTGTCCGCTGGGGAAGGCAAGGAAGTCTAATGTAACATGTAACAGCGGACACAGTAGCCAGAGCTCAGAGCTGCTTCTGTGGCTGCCTGCACCACAACACCAAGAGTTGCCAACCTAAGTACTGAAGAGTCTTCCAATGTCCAGAGGAAGAATTCACAGTGTTTCATTTTTACTTAACCTCTAAGGAAACATTCTTTGTTTACTTTCATAGCAGAAAGATGAGAAAATAAAGGATGAACTCATTGGTGGGTGAAACCAATGCATGAGAAGTTAAATCTCTGAGGTGCTGGTGTTAAGGGTGAATAGAAACTAAACTCAGGGTGGTCAGAAGAACATGGCCAGTGATGAGCAAGACTAGAAAGATATTTTCTTTCCTTCCTTTTCCTTGTGGTTTCAACCTTGTTTGTTTACTATAACAAAATGTATATAGCATAAAGCTCATCGTTTTCACTGTTTTTAAGCATATGTCTCTATAGAGGTTTATTCATCGATGACATTATATAGTGGTTATTACCTACAATCCATTCCAGGGTATTTCATCTTCTTGAGTGAAACTTTGGCCCCATCCAACGCTACCTACTCCCCCTCATTTCAACTCTAGAAATGACCAGTCTGCTGTCTGTCTCCATGAGTCACTTTTTGAAGATGATGTAAGTGGAGCCATGTTTATTTATTGCTAGGTGCTTGGGTTACTTTTCTTAACACAGCATGTCCAGGATTCATGCTCACGTGTAAGACCATTTGCTCATGTCAACCGATAATGCTATCTGGGGTAACTTGCCTTCAGCCTGGAGAATTTCCTATTATTCTCATAGAAAGGACTGGCCGGCATCAGGCATCTCTATTCTTGTTTATCTCAAAAAGTCTCTGTTTTGCTTTTGTATTTTTTACTTCGGCTTTGTTGGATCTGTGCTTTGCCCACCCCCTTTAACTTTAGCTTTGTTGGATCTGTGTGACTAAGGCTCTTTGCCCTTGACACTGGGTTTTCCCAATGCTTTGCAGACTCCACTTTTTCCACTAACTGATGGGGCTTCCCCTGCTCACCTCCATCCTGTTCCTGTCTTGCTGTTTTTCCCACATCTCTGAGTTTAGCCATCATCACTGACCTATCTTCCTGTGCTTTCTTGCTTTATCTTTCCTGGTGTTCACTAAGTTTCCAGATAATTACTATTATACACACACACACACACACACACACACACACACACACACATTTGGGGATTTGGGGAATTTTAGTCATTATTTTTATTTGAATTTTTCTCTGAAGCTCTGGTTGGCTTTAGCTATTCTGTCTGTTTATTTGTTTGTTTGTTTGTTCTAACTTTGGTTTTTGAGACAGGGTTTCTCTATGTAGCCCTGACAGTCCTGGAACTCGCTCTGTAGACCAGACTGACTTCCAACTCACAGATCTACCCTCCTGTGCCTCCCCAGTGCTGGGATCGAAGGCCTGGCTTTCAGTTGTTCCATTTTTTTTTCTGTTCTTTACCTGTTTAATTTCTGTCAGTCAAACCTGATTTTTCTTTTTGCTTTAGACCAAGTATTTTGCTAAATTTTATGACGTTGTTATATGTTTTTATCTCCGTAATTTCCACTTGGCTCCTTTATATAACTTCTGTTTTATACTGGTATTTTCTTCCTGATGTCTCAATGTCATCTAACCTTTTTAATTTTTGTACTTGTGTGTATGTGTGTGTGCATGCATGTGTGTTGCACTTCCATGAGTGTGCACATACTTGCACACGCCATGTGGAAGCTAGAACAGGATGTCGAGTGTCTCCTCTATCATTCTCCACCTCATTGCCTTGAGATAAGGTTTCTCATTGAACTGAGGACTCAAATTTCTGCTCAGACAGCAGGCCAGTGAACTCTCTAGATTAGCTTGTCTTGGCTGTCTCACCATGTTGGGATTATAGGCACATGCAGCCAGGACAGGCTTTTATATGGGTGCTGGGGAACTGAACTCAGCCCCTCATAATTATAGCACAATGGAGATTTAAATTCAGGGCTTCATAATTGCAAGTAAGTACTCATATACACTGAGCCACCCTCCCACCCACCCCTTCCCTTTGTTTTAATCTTCCTTTCCTTCCTGTTCATGGTTTCTACCAGTTCTGCCAACACATTGATAATTGCTAGTTTGGCATCGTCCATGATAATCTAACTTTCATGAACCCCTTCAAGCAGATTCTGCTGTCTGCTGGGTTGCTTTTTTTGTTTCTTTTAGCCTATCCATCCTGGGGACATCATGCTTTCCTGTTTCTTTGTATGTTAATTATTCTTTGTTGGAAACTGGACATTTTGGTTAATGTAGTAACCTTGAGTACTGGTCCTCTATTCACTGATTTATTTGACTAATTGCTGGCTGTATTAATTTAAATGAAATCTGTCCTCCCCTATGCACACTGTGTCGTACTTCTGAAGCTGCTTTTGGGGAAGGACTACTTTGGGCATTTACTGGTGACAATAGCATGGCAGGACTTTGTTTGCTCTGTATGCAGCTACTAAGTCCCGTTAATGGACTTTCTGGCTGATTGCTGGATTGTTTTTCAGCTCTGGTCACATAAGTTACCTGATCACATTTTGGCTCTTTTGAAAGAGTTTCTGTGTTTGATACATTCTCAGCCCTCATGGGGGTTCCTGCCAGCTGTGACACTGCATGAGCTTGAATGAGGCAGCATCGCAGCATCTTTTTGTCTTGCCTGACACAGGACCACTTTCTCTCAGTGGGGAGAACTAGCTAGGACCATAGTGTTGACAGTGTGTCATTTTCAAGGTTGACCCTCCATCTTATGTCTATAGTCTGAACAGAAGAGAACTTAACTCCCAGACCTTATTCACCCACCTCAGCCACGGGCAGCTGGAACAAGATGTGAAACACTGATGTCAACTGGTCCTAGAAGAAAGCTATTTACCTGGGTATTCTTGATTTACAAGGGAGAAGGCTAATGTCTGAGCCCACTGGGAGTTAGTGGGCTTTAGATCTTAGCCCTGTAGAGCAACAGATTTTGATCTGAGAGAGGAGGAAGCTTATGACCTCGGTCTTGAGAGTGGCTGTTCTTAGAGGTCTGGGGGAGAGAGGTCTGGATTCTTGGTCTGAGGGGAAGGAGGTCTTGTGAACTTTGGGAGGCAGTTCTGGAGCTGGAGAAAGGGATCTTGTTTCCTAAGGGAAGGAAGGAGCTTATTCTTGTTCTAAGGGAGGGAACCTTGTCACTGGTTTCAGTCAATGACCCAGGAGTCTTCCCCTCACTGACCTAAAGGAAGAGGGTGTTCTCACAGAGCTGTGCCATTGCTCCACACTTTGTTAGATTTTCTTGAATAGCTGTTTCTTCCTTGGCTTCCAGGACTGTTTTCAGATATTTTAAATGGATTTCTTTTTCAATAGGTTTCGCCAGTTCCATTGGGGAACATGGCCAAGAAATTCCATACACTGTCACGAGGAAGTCAGCAAACGACTCACTCTTCACATTATGCATGGGTTTGTCTCAGGGAAAAAAGTCTCATTTGTGTCTCTGTGTAGCAGAAAATGTGGCTGTAAAATAAGTGTAGTTTTCCATTGACTTGACTTCATTTTCAGATGAGAGTTTTACAGAGGACGGGGGATGAGCATCATTGACTGCTTTGGAGACCATGGCCAACTTGAAGGGAGCTGCTGGATTGGTTAATACTAGAGTTTCTCAATGAGTAGTTTGGTTTGGGTTGGTGTTTGCTTATTTTATTGAGTTTTGTTTTGATTCTGCATCTTCTCTTTGCTGTCTTAAAAAGTTCAGTTCTTACTTGTCATCTGTCCCAGGGAATTCAAACAAAAGGAAACTTTCCTGGCTGAATATTTTGACTCAGAGAAGCCTACAGCTAGATGGAAACTTGGTCTCTGGTGATTGTATGATGAGGAAATGAGAGAGTTGAAGAGTGGTCCCCTCATCACAGCTCAGCAGTAAAGGTACAAGAAAGCAGGTTCCCTGCTGTCTACCATTAGGCATCACTTTGGGACTCAGAGCTGAAGGGCAGTATTAGAATTTCTATCCCAAATGTCCTCACAGATTCTTGTTTTGAACATTTGGTCCCCAGCTGGTAGTGCTATTCTGGGAGACTGTGGAAACTTTAGGAGGTGATGCCTAGCTAGAAGATGTAGGTGACTGACAGAAGGTTCCAAGGGTGTATTATGCCTGCTCCCTTTCATCGGTCAGCAATTGAAAAATGCCTCCTCCACTTGTGCTCCCTCGGCCATGATGTCTCTGCCTAAGTTCCGGGACTGAGAGATTGTAGAAGAGTCCTGGGAAACCAAGAACACAAATACGTCTTTCTTTCTGGTTTGATAACAGTGATAGAACTTATATAAACAATAAATTCACTGGCACATTTGGAGCCGACTTCTGCAGGAGTCTACCACACATGGCTTCTATTCCTTAAGCTTCTGCCTTCATTCCCAGCCTGGCTGATTGATGAGGGCTGAGTTCATTCTTGCTCACGTGGTACATAAAAATAAATATTTTTAAAGTATTTATTAGACTGGGATGATGTTAGGATAATGCAAACCCTCCTTCGGTGATTGGTACCATTGTCTTTGTCTTTCAGTAAGCTGAGATGGGTCAGACCCAAGTGCTAATTCCCTTAAAAAGAAGGCCTTTAGATGATGAAGCAGAGTTTTGTTTTGTTTTAAATTGTGTTATGTTTACTGTGTCTTGAGTAACATATTACTAACATTATTATATACAAGTATGTTGTGGTTTTTTGCAATGTTTTGATTTCTATCTATATAAAGTATTTTACTGGAAATACAAGTCAAGATAGCTGGTGGAGAAAATTTTAAAGATGGCTCAGAAAATGGGAAGAATGGGATGATGTCTGCCTTGTAGCCACAATGACTCCATCTTGTAGCAAGCTGTGTTTTGGTGCTCTACATGACAGACTATAACAAAACAAGACAACCTTCCCACAGTTGGACACTGTTATCCAAGACCAGCAGGATCTTTGGGTAGGACAAGGTTGAAGTCTGATTTGACTGTGCCTTTTGTTGAGAAAATCTTGGATCACCTCAGCTACTTTGACAATAGGAAGCACTCTGAACATTGCTGCCGAGTCAGAGCCACACTATGTAGGACCCTAGTAGGCAGGGTTGGTGACACTGAGAAGAATGTATCGTCTGTAGTTATAACCCACTTTATTAGTAACCCTTGAGAGACTCATTTTACTTAAATGCCACCACGCCTGATGTTTCTATTCTTAAACTGTCTTTGACTCCCAATACTTTCAAACAAGTGATTTCATTTCACAGCTCCAGAGCCAACTCAAACGCCTGAGCATCTATAGGCACAGTACAGAAGTCAAGAACGAACCCCCATCAACGAAGCCAGTGAGTTGATACATTACTATCACTTAAACAAGAGGACATGATAATTCTTAAAATTAAGCACCATACCTAGAAACTGACATGTCTTTCATTCCACTGATGGTTACTTAGATCTGTTGTGTCTCTGTGACATTAAGAGGTGGGAGGGGAAGTTTTGTGATAAATACAAACACCGCAACCATGTCCAACCCACACCCATTGTGGATTTGTTTGAAATCTGGAAATGAAATGCACAAATAAAATCCCACTGCCCCTGATTGTGTTAGGTAGCACTTTTATTTCATATAAGAGTTTTTATTGTATTAGAAACTTCCAGATGACTAGATACTATATAACTTAAAAAGGAATCCCCAGGGAAATTGTAATTGCCACTTTCTAAACACATCTGTTGCCCACAGCAGGCAGGGCTGGCTCTGCATAGTACACATCATTGCCAGGAAAATGATCTCTGGCTGAGGGTTGGAGGAAAAATTCTGCTTCCGATAGGCTTTAGCCCTTGGGATTTGGACACAGACAGGCAGAGAGAACAGTGCAGGATGGAGGCCCAAACGCTGGTTTTGGCAGTATTAAATACCAGACACCAGTGAGCACAGATGGGCGCTGTACCAGTGAGCACAGATGGGCGCTGTACCGGTGAGCACAGATGGGCACTGTACCACCAGTGAGCACAGATGGGCACTGTACCACAGGGAGCACAGATGGGCACTGTACCACCAGTGAGCACAGATGGGCACTGTACCACCAGTGAGCACAGATGGGCGCTGTACCAGTGAGCACAGAGAGGCTGAGGTCAGTGTGGTAGAGACACCTGCCAGAGTTCCCGAAAGAGCTGGAGATGATTGTTTCTCCCTTTACCATCCTCAGCTGCCAGAAGCTGAGGCCTCTGCCCATTCCATCACTGTCTGGAGGGACAGTGAACCATTGAACATAAGGTATAAGCATGCTCTGTTGGACCATCGGGCTCCTATGCATTCTCATTACAGATTTCTGAAGCTACTTCTTACAGGTGAATCTGGGGCTAAGGGAATTATCTTTCTGCCTCAATGGACCCCTAGCCTTCTGTCATTAGAATTGCCCCTTTGAACTGTACAGGGACCAGATCTACATTTGAGAGTTGGTTATTAACAAGACACTTTTGAAATGAATCTCTCTGAAGTTTCTGAGCATAGACTTCTATTCAGGAGGAGATGATTCATTGTAAATGCTTCAAGCGATGACACAAGCTGTCTGCTTATCTGTTCATTGAGTATGCATTAGAAAAGAATAAGGGAGCCAATTAAAATTCATTAATTCACTAAGCACCCGGTGTTTGCTTAAAAAGCATAGATAAAATGATTTTAAAAAAAGAAGAAAGTCCTGTGCAGTTCAGTCCTCCACACCTCCAGTAAGCTAGTGGAAAGGGAGACAGTTGGCTGTGCCACTTCAAAGCTTTATACAGGAACAGGGCTGGGAGGCCAGGTTCCAGAGGTGGCCTAAAGTGGTGGCTCAGAGAAGGCTTACTACGGACACTTGAATGAGGTATGAGCAGAAAGCTGCCAGATATATTTAGTCTGGATTATCCAGCAGCATAGGGAGCACAGTGTGTGTGTGTGTGTGTGTGTGTGTGTGTGTGTGTGTGTGTGTGTGTGTGTGTGTGTGTGTGTGTGTGCTCATACACTTAACGTTTGGAAGGCAAAGCTTTCTTCAGACAACTGTGAGGACTGAGAAACCCTAAGATCTATATTCTGAGAGCTGGAGACCCAAGGAAGTTAGTGGCAGAACTCATGCTACTGTGAAAGCTGAGGAGAGCTAATGATATTAGGAAAGACATCTGCTTCCCTCAGAGGAAGGATTCAGATCCCCATCTTGGAACCCCACAGGTTCTCCACGAGTTTAGTCTGTCTGGATAGCCCACAGCCAAGTTGAACTGACCCATGAATTCAGCCATCATGCCAGGTTAAGAAGGGATAAGCAAATGAGATGACTAAGAGACCTTGAGAGGATTGGCAATCTGGGAACCAAGAGCAGTTTTGAATATTTGGGAGTCCTGTGTGTTGGGAGACAAAGCCAAAAAGCTTTCCAAATATCCCATGAGGTATGCCAAAAGGCTTGGACTTATCCCAGAACCACAATGGACTTCACAGGATTTTTCAGCAAGGGAGTGAGTAGTATGATTAGAGCATCCATCCCCCTAGGTCACTGTGTATAGGAGACCCAGTGACATCATAGAAATCAGAACCTAGTGAGAACAGCAGCAGTCCCTGAGAAGCATCACAGGAAAATGTCCCACATGAATGGTGGTGGTGTAGCCCAACTTTGAAGACAGTCCATGGCCCATTGGAAGGAAACCAGGCAGAAGCAAGCAGGCCATTTCATGGGCAGTTAGTCATCCAAGCAGAATGTCTGACTGGGGCTTGGGCCAAAGCTTCTCAACAGTGATGTGAGGTAGGAGATTGCAGCACATGGGGAGTGAGGGGGGAAGCTTTGGCATGAAAAAAACCTCAAATGCAAATCCTGGCTTCACCAGCATTGCTGAGGGGAAGGTAGAAGAAGCTGTGCTGGCTTTATGAATTAAGCTGTCACAGATGCAAATGTATAGGAAGCAGGAGCCAGGGCTATCTGTAGCTTACACTGAAGATCTGGGAACACATCCTTGTAAGTAAGGAGGACACTGCACAGTTTTCAGGCACTGAGTGAATGCCGTTGACTAAACCCCAGAATATATTACCTCATTTCACCCTTCAAAGAACACTGGAGGTCAGAAACACAAACACCCAACGTAACACACCACATACACACACACCACATCACATCACACACACACACACACATACCACATCACATCACACACACACCACATCACATCACACACACACCACATCACATCACACACACACACACACATACCACATCACACACACACACACACACACACACACACACACATACCACATCACACCACACACACACACACACATACCACATCACATCACACACACACTACACCATACTCACAAACTACACACACACACACACATGCACACATGCATGCATGCATGCACCATGCACCACATTACATCACACACACTACACACACATCACATCACACCGCACACACATGTACCACATTACATCACACAACCATACACAACACACATACTACACTCACAGACCACACACCACACACATGACATAAAAACAGCACACAACATACAGAGGGAGAGGGAGAGGGAGAGAATTCCATTAATTTAAAGGTATTGATGCTTATGAGACTGGACCAAAGCAATACAACCAGTAAGAGGTCAACACCTACATCCAGCCTAGAGTGACACGTTGTCGTGTTGCCTTGATTAGTTAGTCCTACACACATTACCCAAAGCAGGCCCTACAGAAACTGTGCCAGTGGTGGATTCTGTTTTTGGTCTTTGTTTCTGTTTTTCATCTAACACATGACTTAAGAATTTTAAAAATGTTTAAAATTTATGATCTAAAATGAAAACAATATAAAAAGGCATACTTTAAAAAGTCTCACTCCCACACCTACCACATTCACAACAGAACCATCTGTTCACACACACACACACACACACACACACACACACACACACACACACACACACACAGATGCACGTATGCACATGCATACACACACTGAAAGACAGAGAATAAGAGAGCCAGGGGACTCCGTTTGTTTCCTGGGCCATTTCAAAGCTGCTTCCCTGCTGTACCCAAACATGGCTGATGGCATTCCCCTCTTCAAAGTTCACATCATCCAGTTACTGTTTTTATCTTGCTTTCCTTGGTTGACAATATGTCCTGGAGGTCTCTTCACATCAGCATCTACATCAGTGGGCTGGGGCAGCTCCATGGGTAAAGCACATGCTGTGCAGTTTGAGGCCCTGAGTTAGAATTCTCAGAAAACATGAGGATGTTGTGCACAAGAGTTCACATCTGTAATCTCTGTGCTCTTGGGCAGGATAGAAACCAGAGGCAGAGGCAGAAGAAGAATCCCTTCAAGCTTACTTCACAGGCTCATGTGTAACCTGGTACATATCTGCTTTCTCTCTCTCTCTCTCTCTCTCTCTCTCTCTCTCTCTCTCTCTCTCTCTCTCTCTCTCTCTCTCACACACACACACACACACACACACACGTATGTACTCATCTCCTTGAATAGCTGCCCAGTATGTTTACTGATTGGAATTTACCCCTCAGAGAACACAGAATGCCAAGGGCTAATCTCAGCTGGCCTCCTTGGCTTCACTTTGTGTCCAGGGAGTTTCCTGCGTTGTCAAATATCTCACTTATCATTTCTTCAGTTAGAATACCACTCCATTCCTGCCATGCTTACAAGAAACCCACCAGCCTTCCTCTTGAGACCAGGGAAATTATGCTCCAATTATTTTTTCCATGTCTGTTTCCCTTCCCTGACCTCCTTCCACAGACAGGTTAAGATGAGGTTCTTAAAATGTACATCAGTACAGAAAGATATAAAATTAGAGTCAGTTTCTCAGAACTTTTACAAGAAGAGAATTTCTGGTTGCATATGGCCCCTGTAGACTGTTTCCAGTTTCCAGGGTGACTTTGCATCCCACAGTCTGCCCTAACATGTAGGGTTTACATATTGGCCCAGAGCAGTGGTCCAGACCATCACCAGGCCTTGTCACTTACCCACTGCAGGAGGAACAAGTTCTCAGCCTTGACATGTCTTTGGTCTCCATCTCCACTTGTTTTACAAGTGCATAAATCCTCGTCTGGCAAAGAGTAAGCACACATTATGTTTATTTATGAAATAAGCCATTTGGAGACCCTCAGCCTCCATACCCAAGTCTGTGTTTCCACAGACCCTGGCCACATGGGGCACATACACATATTGCTTAGCAGAGACTGTGCAAAAAGTGATCAGCCCCCTTTGTTGATGTCACAAAAGTCTAGAGAACCCCTCTACTATGCTCCCTGAGGAAATGTCAAATTCTCCGAGTCATCTGGAAAATTACTTTTTATAAAGGAACAAGGGGAGTCAAATGGGTTAGACAATATTTAAAACTGGCATAAGACAACATCACAATTTTGAGCCAGAGCCTGGTATTTGGTGATATTCTGTTTTGTGATCCATGTCATGCTTGCTCATATCAGGCATCATCTGTGTGTGCCAGGATTTCCTGCAACTAGAGTTTATCAGTGAGCAAAGTACAGATGCCACTGCCCTTGGGGAGCCCATCAAGAAGAGACAGTACAGCACATGGTGTTGAATTACAGAGAGGCAGGGCTGTGCAGTGAATGGCTGAGAAGAAGCTAAGAACGTGATCTAGGGATGCTTTACCAAGAGTATGAGTTCTAAGAGAATCATGGAGCAGATGTCCGTAAGGAAACTGGAGGGACACCTAATCTGGGCCTCGAGGGCAGGCTGGAGCAACTAGATTCCAATCCTTTGATGTTGGTCTTTATGTTCACAGTTATAATAGATACATTGTGTGATTGACTGAGTTTATTTTGGATACCATAACAAGTTACCATAAGCCAGATGACTTTTGAAGTTTATTTATCGTATTTGGAGCATTCAGTGTTCTAGAGCCAGCAGACCATACCTGGTAAGAACCACCACCTGTGCCAGAACTTTGCAATATGTCCTCAGGGGGCAGAAGGTGTCAGGAGCCCATGGGACCTCTGATACTAGGGTCCCGTTCACAAGTGCTCTGCTTTCTTGACCTCGTCATCTCCCAAGTACCCCTTCCTAAAACTGTCATATGTCATCAACACTCCAACACACAATGTGGGGTGGATATGATGCCCCAACTATAGCAGTGAGGACATTAATTGGCTGCTTTTATAGACTGGTAGAAAATAAGTCAAAACCAGATAGGGGACTGTTTGAAGGAATTTCATCAGAGCTGTATGAAATATATAATTTCATACCCTGTTCTCATTCTTAAATATGATGAAAATAAATGATTTTGGAAAAATTAAACTCATTGCTATTAATACAAGTAGCCATTCCACCCTGGTGTTCTTCGAGCACCTCGCAGCCTGCAGCTGCTCACCCATAAGCAGACAAGCAGGTGTGGAGCATGAAACTCACTCATTTGGGTACAGTCTGAGGGAGTCTACAGATTGGGACAGATGCTAGGGAAATAGACAGTGGAGTTCACAAAATTCTATATGCCTGCTGAGAATGCAGAACCTCGTTCCTATCCATTGGATCAGAATTGCAGAGGAAGGAACCTACATTTTTAAAAAATCCTCCAGAGCAAGAGAGATGGCTCACTAAAATGCATGCTGTACAGCACAAGGACCTGAGTTCCAATCCCCAGCACCCACAAGAGAAGCAGAGAGCTTAAGAAGAAACAGCTGTAAGGTTAAAAGTGTGTATTACTGTTTCCGGGAACCAGATTGTGTTCCAGCATCCACACTGAGTGGTTCACAGCATCCTATAGCTCCAGCTCCAGGGTATCTAGCTCTGTCTTCGGCCTCAAGTACACACACACACACACACACACACACACACACACACATCAGAACAAGACAAAACTTCCCAATGATTCGTTGCTTAAATGAAAAATGTTTATGGCCAGAGACACAAAACATACTTTTGTAAGTAATAATTGAGATTGGTATTAATACCAAAAAATGTAGTTTCATATTTTTTCTTTAAAAGTATTTCTTTTTTTCCTGCAGGCATGCATATATAATGTGCATACATGTGTGTACATGTGTGTGTGTTCAGGTGGGGTTTGTGAGTGTGTTGACATCTGTCACCTTCCTTGATTATACACTACTTTAAATATTGAGGCTTGTCTCTCACTGACCCTAGAACTCACTAATTCAGCTACTGTGCTGAGCTGGCTTGGATCAATGAGTCTGTCTCCTAAATACTGGGATTCCAGGCGGTCTCTTTTTCTATAGCCATTGAACTCCATATTGGGAAACTTTAAACTTTTTCTTGAATACAATATTTTTATCATGTTTTCCCTCCCCCAACTCCTTCCAGATCCTTTCCAGCCCTCCAGCCACCCAACTTTACATTCTCTCCCTCATTAAACAAACCAGCAAAGCACAAAATGTAGAACACACAACAACAAAAGACAAAAAATACTAAAACAAACTTTAAAAAAGCTCACAAAGAAACCATGGAGGTCGCTTTGTGTTGGCCAATTGCTCTTCAGCATGCAGCCTGCCTAGAGTGTGGTTTACACCCAGTGAGACTCCATTGGAGAAAACTGTTTTTCCCTTTGTCAGCATTTGTCCATTGCAGATAACTTCTTGGTTAGTGGTGAGAACTTATGTCCACCTCCTTCTCTCAGGGCCCGGGTCCCTTCTAGTTTGAACCTCTGTGGATCTTGTGGATGCTGCCGCAGTCAGTAGGTTCGTATGAGTACCAATCCCGTTGTGTCTGGAGATGCTGTTTCCTTGGGTTGTCCATCACCGTTGTGTCTGGAGATGCTGTTTCCTTGGGTTGTCCATCACCGTTGTGTCTGGAGATGCTGTTTCCTTGGGTTGCCCATCACCGTTGTGTCTGGAGATGCTGTTTCCTTGGGTTGCCCATCACCGTTGTGTCTGGAGATGCTGTTTCCTTGGGTTGCCCATCACCGTTGTGTCTGGAGATGCTGTTTCCTTGGGTTGTCCATCACCGTTGTGTCTGGAGATGCTGTTTCCTTGGGTTGCCCATCACCATTGTGTCTGGAGATGCTGTTTCCTTGGGTTGTCCATCACCGTTGTGTCTGGAGATGCTGTTTCCTTGGGTTGTCCATCACCGTTGTGTCTGGAGATGCTGTTTCCTTGGGTTGTCCATCACCGTTGTGTCTGGAGATGCTGTTTCCTTGGGTTGCCCATCACCGTAGCCAGAAGTTTTCTGACCTGTGGGGGTCCTCAGTCCAGATGAATCTCTCCCACCCGTGATCCCACAGCCACCTATAAAATAATTACTCAGAGTCTTATATTAATTACTAACTGTTGGCCTATGGCTCAGGTTCATTACAAATTAGCTCTTATAACTCAACCCGTTTCTATTGCCACGTGTTCCCTGGCTTTACCTGTGTTCCATTATATCTTGTTCTCTGAGTGGCAGCCTGCAGCGTCTCCCTGACTCTTTCTTTCTTCCTTTTTATCTTTGCTTGCATTTCTCACCTGTCTTTAAGCTGCCTTACAATAGGCCCAAACAATTCTTTATTGACCAATAGTAATAAAGAATATTCATAGCACACAGAAAGACATTCTGCATCACATTACCTTTGGCTCTTAAAATTATTTTTAATCTCTTCATTCACATAGACTTCTGGGCCTGAGGGCATGGGTTTAATGAAGACATCCCATTTAGGACTGACTGCTCCAAAGTCTCTCACTCTCTGTATATTGTCACATTGTAGGTCTCTGTTAGTTTCCACCTACTACAAGAAAGCTCCTCTGATGAGGGTTGAGTGAGGTACTGATCTCCAAATTAAATTTTTTAGCAGTTAAATAATATTTTTATCATGTAAATATACCATATTTTCATTATTCATTTATCAATTGACCAACATTTTTGGCTGTTTCCAATTTCTGGCTACTCTGCCTAGATCAGTAGTGAATATGGATCACCAAGTATCTATGTAGTAGAATACAGAGTCTATTGTGTATATGCCCAAGAGTGGTGTAGACCAACAGGTCTAAGGTAGATCTATTCCTAGCTTCCTGAAGAATTACCACATGGATTTCCGCAGTGGCTATAAAATTTTTCACTCCCACTAGCAATGAAGAACCATCTCCCTTAGCCACAGCTTCCCCAGCATGTGCTGTAATTTGCTTTATTGATCATAGACATTACAAGATGAAATAGCAAAGTAGTTTTAATTTTCATTTACCCAATGACTAAGAATGTTGAACACTTATTTAAATGTTTCTCACCCATTTGCATTTCATCTTTTTGAGAACTCTGCTTGGTTCTGTAACTCACTTTTATTTCGGTTTGTTTTTCTTGATATTCAGTGTTATTTTTTTACGTTGTTTCTGTATTCTAAATACTAACCTTCTACTAGATGTATAATTAATTGGTAAAGATTGTTTTCCATTTTATAGGCTGCCACTTGGTCTGAATGATGGTGTCCTTTGTCACATAGATTTTCAGTTTCCTAAAGTCCCACTTATTAATGGTTGTCTTTAGTGATTATGTTACCACTGTTCTGTTCAGAAAATCTGTCCCTATGACAATGACTTCAAAACTATTCCCCACTTTTTCTCTTCAATCTGATTCAGTGTATCTGGCCTTATGTTAAGGTTTTGATCATTTGTAGTTGAGTTTTGTGTGGAATGATAGGTATAGAACTATTTCTCTTCTACATACATCTTGGAAAGTGCATGAGTGTGTGTGTGTGTGTGTGTGTGTGTGTGTGTGTGTGTGGTGTGTGTTTAATTCCTGTCTTTAAAGTAAATGTCTATATTCATAAGCTGGAAAACTGATGTAATCAAATAGACTTCCCTACCCACCACGTAGGCATGCTGGGTAAAGCTAAATAGCACTGCTCCAGCACTCTCCGTACAGGCATTGCATGCACCAAAGAGGAGTTCCAGGGACCTGAGAAGAATGCTCAAACACCCAGTTTTGGATCTATAGCACCCACATAAAGGTCAGATAGGCAGGCATGGTGGCCCACCTGTTATCCCAGTACCCAGGAAGTGGAGACAAGAGAACCTGAGGGCAACCTGACTAGCTAGACTAGTAGAATCAATCATCTCTAGTCTCCATTAGAGACCCTGCTTCAGTAGATAAAGTGGAGAACAATGCAGGAATACACTGAAGGTCAGTTGTAGGCCTCAATATACATATGCCTACCTTATATAACCCTCCCCCCACACACACCATGCAAAGAGATCCAGAAGTTGAAGTTGACATACAATGTGCTAGTCGGAAAGTCTCCTGTGCATTCTAGCTAGGACCTCTGAGTGTGCAATTTACAGAGTAGTGTGAGAGCTTTCAGAATTACAGGCTCTATAGCAACGTCAAGATGTGAGTACAAGGAAGTACTTTCCCTACGTTTCTCACATAAGCCATATAGAGAAAAATAGATGTACTTAGGCAGAAAGTAATAAGGGATTTTTGAAGGAATCATTTTTGTGTGTATAGTTTACACAGTGGTAGAAATTGTCTATAAATTGTGACTCAAGTTCAAGGTGAACTTTGTGAAACTTTGTGAAAAGAAGAATCTGTTATTTTTTCTTTTTGTCCCTGAGAAAAGGCATCTTTTCTTTTGGGGAAAAGGCATCCTGTGTTGAACTGGACATTTGCCTTCATGGGAAGTAGAGAGAGTAGTTTTCCCTTTGTATCCCCAGTAGAAGCTGCTATGACTTCCTGCTGCTCTTTTATTGCCTTTTTGGCAACAGTTTGTTTAAACTTTAGAACTGGTAAAATATTGTATATGACCTTAAATCCTTTTGGCTATATTACTTTCAAAATTTTAGAGATGAAATTCCTTGCTTAGGTGTTCTTATACCTCCATAATTTAATATTATACTCCTGTAAAAAACCCAAAGACAAAGATTATTAATTATATTTTCCCCATCTCAGTTCCACTAATACACCTATCAATACCCAGAGGTGCCACAATGGTACCTAACACCACTTAAGAGTACTCACCATGGGTATCCACAGTATTCAATGCTATCTACCACGAAAACACATCAGTACTTAACAGTACCCACCAAGGTTACCTAACATTATTCGGCAGCACCCACCACATGCACAAAGCAGTACTTGGTAGTAGCCATCACAGGAACCCAATAGTACCCAACAGTACTTACCATAGGTACTCAATAGTATCCACCACAGCTACCCCACAGTCTTCAATAGCAATGTCTCTGCAGTTTCCATGGTAACCAATAAGAGGGTGAGTATTCATAAACTGCAACTTTCCAGACTTTTCTCTCTGCACCTCTAACTGGACCCACATCATCTGTTGTCCTAAAGGAAAGACGAGTGCTTTGCTACATGTAAGGATAAACCATTCGGGAACCTCATTTCAACAGGTCAAAATCACTTCAATATCAGATTAGCACATGTCTCTTGCCACACCCAGAAGCACTCCTTTGAGCTTTCCCTTCATTGCAGCCCTTTGCCAATTTAGGGAGCCTTACGCTTGCCTTGTGAGCAGAAGCCTTCCTTACTTGGTAAAAAAGCTGGGTGAAGGCTCTTCTCAGCTTCCCTGTATCAACTCAAAGGCTTTGTTTCTTCTTCTGTTGTAAGAGAAGGTGATTATGTTATAGAGATCATTGAAACCTGAAACAATCAGGTCTACCTGTGTTTCCGGGGGAATTATCTCTTTGCTTTAATCCCTGAATAAAATCAGAGCATCCCTCTCTTGTCACATCACCTGTGTGCAGATGAGGCTGCCCCAAAGGCAGGCTGAGGATTATCCTGACCTCTCAGGCATGGGACCTAAGCTGGCCACCAGACTGTTTCCCTTACAGCCTTAGGAACCTCCCAATGCAACTGAATAAAGGGATTTCCCACCGTGTCCAGACAACCTCCCATTCTTGCCCACATCCTCTAACCATACGCCCCTTGGCACAGAATCTGGAACTGTCTGGCTGCCTCAAGTCTCCCACTAGAAGAAACAAACTGAAGTCCTTGCCGTTCATTCTGTGGATGTTGCTAGGCTAGCATTTCCTCCCTGGATGTGAGAAAATGCACACGCCAATTCATTATTCACAGGAGATTTTTTTCTTTTTGGATAAGAGCTAATGTACAAAACCTGTTAGCACAAAGGGTTGGGAGGAGAGAAACAGTGTGGGTGGAGGAGGGCTGTTATCTGGAAGAGCTGGAGACAGTGCTGCCTATGCCACAGCTGGGTCAGTCAGCATAGTGTGACACAGAGATAGCTGTTTCTACACAGATGGCATAGAAGGGGGCCCTTCTAATTCCTTTATTTTGGATTCAGTAAAGTGGTAATGCAGACTTAGCTTTCCACAGCCAGCTTACATTTTATAAAGGAAACATCAAAGGTTATAGTTTCAATAAAGAATGTTTCTTTAGGAATTCATATGAAAAAAGGTCTGGAAACAAAGGTGATGAAATCATAACGAAATATATCATTTAGGGTTCTCCTGTGAACAAGAACTAGTGGAGGGGGTAAACAAACATTCTGATAGGTGTATATACATAAATATATGTGCAGGGACGTATATGCATGCATACAAGAATATATGTATATGCAAAAACATGCATATGCAAATGCATTTATACACATATATGAACATGTTTATATATTCGCATGATTTAAACATAGACATGTATGCACACACACATGCAAAGATATGTATATATTCAGGAATAGAATGCATGCAGCCACACATATGCATATACAAATACACATATACACAAACATGTATCTGCAGATATATACATATGTATACAGACATGTTAGTATGTATTCACAGAGACCAATATACATGCCGGCATACAAACATATGAACACATATTGTATGTGTCCACACATGTGTAAACAAGTATACTGTGTAATTGCATTTATATACATACATCTACACACACACAGAAACACATAAGCAAGTACAAAATGTTTGCAAACACACATGTCCCCACATATCTTTGCATATACACACAGATTATCAGAGAAAAGGCTCAGGTGGTTGATCTGCCAAACATGAAGTCTTCAGAGAAGGAGGAAAAGTCTGAAACTCTAGAAAGGCCTAGAGGCTCCATCCTCCAGGGCCTCTGTTGTCACTGTTAAGACTGACCTGAGTGGATGAGGCTCATGGGCCTGAAGGAGGATCATGGCCTTGATTGACATGGATGGACTTGAAGATCCAAGTCTTCATCTCAACATAACAGCAGTCCAGTGTGACCTTTGACTCCTTACATCAGCCATCATAGGGTAGAAAGGAAGGAGGCAGGCCGTTAAAGCATTCTGTGCATCTCTCCGAGGTTACTAGAGCACTGTTGCATCTTAGGAATGAATGAGTTCCTGTCCTACTGTAAGAAAGCTGTGAGCTCTTTATTATATATGCATATATTCTGCTTCCAGCCTGGTAAGCCCTTTATTCAGAGATGTGGGAGTTTCCATTGACTGCTGTTTGGCCCCTTGCAGCCAGCCAAGAATAACTTAGTATACAAAGTCACCCGCTGATGTCACAAGGCAGGCGAAGCTATTTCATGCCAGTGTCCTCATACCCATAGCTGGTCATAGTCACTGAGCATGGGCTTTGCTCCAGGTTCTAGACAGCTGGCTTCCATAAACATGAAGTCTCAACTCACAGCATCTGCTTTATACCAAGAAAGCTCAGAAGGTGAGGTCACTTGCCCAGCGGCAGGTAAGATGGAGCAGATCCCAAGAGGGCAAAGCCAGCCCTGAGCTCAAGGCAGAGACTAAGTTTCACTCTTGTTACTGCTTCTGCTGTTTTTCCTTCTTTCTCTTGTCTTCCTTCCTCTTTTCTTTTTCTTTCTCTTCCCTCTAAGGATCTTGCTGCAAAATCTAGGCTGGTCTCAAACACTCACAGTGTGCTGTAATGTCTGGTTTTAAAAGCTTTTCTTGTAATATTTCTATATGCTTACTGCTGGCCAGGGACAGTGCTGGGGTTATCTTTACACACATAATCTTATATATTTTCTTCACAGTGGGAAGAGGTAAATATTACTCATATACCTTCCCTTTTACAAGGGAAGACTCAAGGTTCCAAAAAATTCTGTGTTTTGTATTATGCTATGCAGTAAGAAAGGGGTCCACAGGAGCTGGACAGTGTAGCCCAGTTTGCAGACTACCTTGTATTCTCTAAGCAAGAGCTCCTCCCTTCCTACCTGAATGTATGCAGTAGGATCACACCTATCAACAATGAAAACACTTGTTTAAAATATTTAAAATTAGAGCTTTCATTAATTTGTGTGATCCCCAAATAAAATAAAATAACACAGTAACATGTCTGAGATATTCATACCTGCTGGGAAATTAAAAAATATACTTCTATGTAATAACACCCCCTCCCAAATACACACATACACACAAATACAATGTATATAAAATGAGATTTAAAACCACCTAGAGGCCAAATGTGGACCTCTGCAAATTCAAAGTGAACATTATCTAGGTAGCAAGTTCCCCAGGAATACATAGGGACCTTCTCAAAATCAAATCTAAAATATGTAAATCACAAAATGTTTCATTATAAAACTGTGGGGGATGTTTAGGTGAAAGCACCCTCAATCCTGTAGAAACTGTGGGGGATGTTTAGGTGAAAGCACCCTCAATCCTATAGAAGCTGTGGGGGATGTTTAGGTGAAAGCACCCCCAATCCTATAGAAGCTGTGGGGGATGTTTAGGTGAAAGCACCCTCAATCCTGTAGAAACTGTGGGGGATGTTTAGGTGAAAGCACCCTCACCTATAGAGCAAAGATAAAAAAATAACAGTGCTCAGACTGCATTAAAAAAAGAAAGAAGAGAAAAGAACTAGAAAATAGGGGCTGGGGGAGAGCTCTGCAGTGGAGGTTCACTGAGCTAACACGGGAAAGGTCCTGTGTCCAGTCTCTAGCATTGTGTGTGTGTGTGTGTGTGTGTGTGTGTGTGTGTGTGTGTGTGTGTGTGTGTAAGAGAGACAGAGAGAGAGAGAGGGAGGGAGGGAGAGAGGGAGGGAGGGAGGGAGGGAGGGAAGGAGGGAGGGGGACAGAGACAGGCAGATAGACACTTCCAGAGAATCTGCAATACCCATTCTTAATGGTGCCCACCCCTTTCTCCTTTTTCAATCTAGTTTTTCTTTCCAAAAGTACAGTTTCTTGATTTCTGTGTCTTTCTGAGTTGCACTGTGCTTTTTGGGTGAGATGTGACAATGCTGTGATGTGTATGATGTTACTTTAGGCTTAGTTGCCGAGGGTGGTGTGGCCTTTCAGGAATCTTATTTAACACACTGACAAAGAAGGTGGGGTCTTCTCTCGAATCCTGTAAAGACTGGCAACTCCAGGCAAGCATAGGTGGAATACTGAATTATTTTTCAGAGTGGTGATCACATAAGAAGAGGGGAATTTAGACTGTGACCAACAAACGATGTGGAATAATGCAGACTCTTTGCACTTAGTGAGTTGCTGATAAACCTCATGGAAATCTTAAAAAGGCAAAATCAAGTTCTGAATACAAAAGGTAATCTTTAGAGTCCTCGGTAGATCTAGAGAGTCCTGGGGTTACTTCTCTTGATTTTGCATCTCCACTGAGAACTTGCTTCTGTTAGATTTGTTTAAATATGATTAAAACCAAACAAAACAACAAATCAAGAGACATTGCTTGTCTTTTATGGTTACTTAAGAAATACAATTTGGCTGGACGACGGTAGTACCCACCTTTAATCTCAGAATTTGGGAGGCAGAAACAGGAGGATCTCTCTATGAGTTGGAAGCCAGCCTAGTCTACAGAGTGAGTTCCATGACAGGCTCCAAAGCCACACAGAGAAATCCTGCCTTGAGCTCCTCCCCCTCCCCCCAAAAAGAAAGAAAAAAGACATATAGTTGTCTGCCTGTGCACTACCATGGTTCAAACAGTGATGATAATGAACTAAACCTCTGACACTGTAAGGCAGCCCCCATTAAATATATTCCTAAACAAGAAAGAAAAGAAATACAATTTGAGTGGGAGCAGACAAGATAGAAGTTCATAGCATGTATGGTCCTCTGCAGCATGGCTATTTAACGTGTGAGCTTGCTTTTATGTTGGAAGAACTTCTTTGCTGAAGCCCCTCTAAAGTGATTTTGCCTTAATAAACATAAGGATTTAGGAATATTAAAACCCCAATGTGATGGCTTGAAAGGAAAATAATGCACTTGAGGGATATTTCAGAAGCCCTGATGTGTGGTTGATGAACATATCAGATTTTGGTTGATGTATAGTATACAAAATATATTAAATGAATCTAAGTCCTGATAGTATATTGTCTTCTACAGGCTGGCATGGGAGTTATAGGGGTGCAGGAATTAGGTCCGTGGAATAGTCATAATTTGAAACCCAGAGAAAATTGAATGAGCCAATGGGAAAGTGACAGGTGAGCCATCTGCTTTTCCTCCCCTGATGGATAGTGCAGGAGGCTGTGTGTCTGGTGTTCAGGGTGGTTGCTAGACATTTAGTGGCTAGATTGCCTTGTTGTGAGCCTTGTGATTTTGTTATATTCCTAAAACATACAATCCTTGAGTCTACTGGTCTCAGGGGAAGAGAGTTATAAAAACTTAAGCTAAGTGGATAAAACACAGCAAAACATAAAAGACTTTCTTTCACTGTATCTGGGGATGATATCTATAAGAAAGTAGACTGTTGGCTTTCCTAGCAAGAGTCTTTTGTTCTTGATTCTTTGTAAACAGTCAAAAGCAAAGAGAAGGGATTTTGAGTGTCGTCACCACAAAGAATGATGTGTGTCTTAGGTGCTGGATGTGACATTGTATATGTGTGATTCAAACCCCACATTTCATTCTATAGCCACCCGAAAACACTGTTTTCAGGAGTCAGTTCTCAGAAATGTTAAGATGACAAGCTTAGGCTTCCTGGACACCGTTCCTTGGCCATGGAACTTTTCTAGTCCCCTATGGCTGGTTCTACATCCACTGTCCTGCATGAATTCTGGGCTCATGTCTCTTGATACAGCACACATACATCAGCTCTCACCTCTGAAAAAGTGATAATGTTAAGTTCTTTTATGAAAACACCTTCCCTTTGTACTCAGGATACTTTTATTGCCTACTGTTATGTGAAACCCCTGACCCAACATGCTGTACTGGGCAACCAGTGTGGAAGTTCAGGGTGGCTCTGGACATTTGGTATAGGTAATGTTTAGTGGTATAGAGTTAAAGTTTATAAATGAGAAGCATTTTGGGAGATGGATGGTTGAACAACATTGGGAGTGTGTTTAATGTCAGAGTACTATATACACAAAAATTATTGAGGCAAATACTTTATGTTTTGTGTGTTTTTACCATAATAAAAATGCTGTTTTTTTTTTAAATCACCCCTTTTTAAAGGGGTGAATAGACATGGATGTATTGAAAACCTATGAAGTTAGATTTTTCAAAAGCTCACTGTGTTCTGAAAGATAGATCAGACAATCCTGGGCATAGATATATTGGTGGGGGAGGCTGTTAAGATTCCAGATATTCAGCAGAGGATGTGAAATGTGATGAACAGAGACACTTTGCAGCCAAGGAGAACATGAGTAGTCTCTCTCAGACTTGGAGATGTAACCACCATCCATCTAATGGACTTTTCATCTCATGGACTTTCCTTTTGCTTTAGTGCATGTGTGCCCATTCTAATCTTCATAGAAATTATGGGACCCAGACATCTCTCTCTCCAACCTCTCTTTTAAAACTCACCAATAAACAGTAGACTGCTTCTAGATGCAAAGCAATTGCATCTTTTGCTTCCAAAGGCAAAAAGAAAAGTATTTATAGTGGATAGTAAAATTCACATTAAGCTGATTATATTATAACTCAATTGTCAATCATAAAAGAAATTATATAACAATTGCATTAATTTTTGCTTGGACTTAATTTTGCTTTTTTTTTTTTAAAGTAGGGGGATCACTCTGAATGTATATGGCAGCCCATGCCTTTACAAAGGGTACCTAATGGTGGACTCTGAGGTGAGGATGTTTCCTGTGTTGTCATTGTCCCATGTAAGGCCTTGGAAAAGCAGCCACAGCTAATTGGTAACTATGATATAATTGTTTCCAAGCCACTCTGTGCTTCCTGTGTTTTGCTTAATTTTTGATATTATACATATAATATATATATAAGTTCATATATGAACTTTATGTAAGTTATGTTTGTTTATGTGCAATGGAGCAAAAATCCTTGAGATAAGATGTCCATGGAAGAATCAGAGGCACAAAGGCAGAGACTTTGAGGAGATAGTGCACAGTCTTAGAATGTGGAAAGTATTTGCTCCGCTGGAGCATTCTTTCTAATCCTTCGGTAGCCAATGTACTCAACAGTGTGTGAAACGGTCACATTGGCTTTGCTGCCAAGTGGACAAGTTGAGCAAAGGCAGCCTAGTCATACTTTTCTACACATTTAGAGCACAAATTCCAAGCTTGGACTTTTAAAAGTGACCAGCATGACATGGGAAATCAAGCCAGAGCCTCAGTGCACTAAGTCTTGGCATATCCTTCTCTGATGACATAATTAGCCTTGTTTGCTACTGTGGTGACCTTCCCCTTGAGCTTCTCAGACTATGGCAATGAATGTCATAAAAACAAGGACAAAGTAAAATTAAGATTTATTATGGATATCTCCAATGATATCTGACATTTTAATGTATTTTCAAGTAGTATGTATAGATTTCTACTTATAAATAATTTTTAAAACTTGACAGCAGTGGTGAGTGGCTAAGAATGTAAGCATTCTCAAGTTTACCCCTTATTAAAAACTCAAACAAATCTGCATACTAGTGAGATGGTCAAGTTTTCTTTTCAAAAAGAATCTTAAAATATGTTAGCTCTTAATATTTGACATTGAAGGACATAGGACATCTTCAATGATTTTCAGACTTGATTAATATATTTTAGTTAGATAATTGTCAATGCTATTAATGCCATATCCTTTAAGAATATTGTACAAAATAGCAGAAGTATATTTTAAGACAACTCAATAACTGTTGGAGGTCCTGTCTTACTCTCAAGCCAAAATTTATTTCAGAATTTTTTGACAAAATTCAAGTCAGCAACTCAAGCAGCAGCTTTAAAAATCCAACCCTCAAATGCAATCCACTCCAAAGATAGACTAGGTGCTCCTTATGCCAAAGAGGGGATAGCAAAGTATTGAAAGTCTGTGCTTTTATAACAAAACCACAAAGTTTCTATAAGAGCAGAAAAGCTTATGCAGAATAAAGACACCACAATTTATATCACACAAAAGTCTCCAACCCCCACCAGGGCATTTCAAAACAGCCTTTGTGGGCACAGTATTATATATTAGTGTGCTCAGTGCCGAGTGCTCAGGGTCTGTGTCCAGAACAGAGGCTACAGTGAGGGAGCAGGTGATTTTGAATTAAATGTTTGGTGGTTGAATGTTCAGAAACATTTTACTGTTGTCATTTTTTTGTTGAGGTCTCATATTCAGTTACTCAGTTCCATGTGGAGGGAGCCCTGTAGTTTAGTAAGCTGTGATCTAGGGAAGGATCTCAAAACCTAACATCCAGACCTTTGAAAAACCAGTCTGGACACTTTTCTAATGCAGCGCATCTTCTGTTAACCTGCTAAGTGCTCTCTCCCCCTTGGTCTGTCTCTGTCTGCTTTGCCATTCTGACATTTTTAATAAGAAAATCTCAGAGACAAAGAGCCTTGCTTTCTCTTTTTTAAAAGCTGACGTCTTCCAAAGCCAAGGAGAGACATCAATCAGAACAAGTCACCCAAACCCTGCTAAAGTCTTATGCCCTGGAATGCCTATCTAATTCTGGTCCAGATGAGACGAGAATCTGTGTGCTCACCTATGCTCTGAGCCATGCTTCACCTTTTTTGAGAAGAACAGAGAGGAATCAATCCCTAGATGAAGGAACCATTTGAAAAGCTTGAGGCCGAGCTGTCAAATCCAACAGTGTTTCTTTTCTCTTACAAATACTTCAGATCCCTAATATACTTGTTGAGGTCCATAATAAAAATTTGACAATTAAAAGTGAAAATATGAGCCTCCAAAAGATGACTCAGCCAATAAAGGTGTTTGCCTTCGACCCTGGTGACCTGAGTTCAATCTCTGGGACCCATATAGTAGAAAAAGAGAAAAAAAAATCCCAGAAAGTTGTTCCCTGACCTTTATACATGCTATATGGCATATAGATGCCCCACCCCCAGCACATCCATGCACACATGATGTGTGTGCACAAGTAATAAGTAAACATTTTTTACTTTAAAAATATAAAATAAAAATATTGAGAAGATTCTCAAGCAACAAGTGAAGGAAACTCATGTCACATGACATGGAGGGTGGATTCAGAGGCAATCTGGTCACTTGCCTCATTAATACCTGAATGAATACCCATTTGTAACCAGAGTTCAGGACAGACTACACAGGATACACTGTTTCCCTGATGTCTCTCATGCTAGCTTCCTACTCTAGTGTGGGGACTGACCTTCAGTTCTCTGGAAGGATTATTTCAGGTTCATTATGGAGGTTTTGAGACACAATGTTCTCTTTGCTTTGAAATGAAGTCATTGTATCTTATTTAGAAAAGTTTGGTGACAGTGCTGGTTACTTAAACAGAGTTCCTGGCTGTGTTCCAACTTCTATGTGGCCTTGAGCACTGAGAAACAGTTCAGTATCCTATGGCCATAGGTTTCTACAGGGATTTGATACTGTTTAAAGGCAAAACTTTAAAACTTGCTTTTGTGTAGTTAAACATCAGCATCATGCTAGACTGTTCTTAAAAGTTAACACACTTATCCTAAGAACTAAGTATTCATTATTTTAAAACTTCAGAAGCACTTACTAACCAGTACCCTCAGGACTTGATACAGCAATTGTGTAAGACTCATTGTCATGAAAGAATTAAACCTTGTAGTTTGGACTGGTAAATGTTTCTGCTTGGATCCTGTTCTTGTTAAGAAATACACATAATCCTTTCTTATGAAGAAATGAACCCTTGAAATCTTGTGGAGTATTTACACTGTCACAAATCAAAACCAAAATAACCAGACAGTATTCTGATACTCACTACGTGTGCAAATAATGAAAACTATACTGGTCATGTGTTTCATCACATAAAATAACAGAATTAAAACTTGTCTGATAATGAATGCTTGAATTTATAAAGTAACTCGATTGGTGAGATAGGAAGTCAAACAGTAAGGGAAGAAGTTATTTATTTATTTGTTCGTTCATTCATTCATTCATTCATTCATTCATTCATTCATTCATTCATTCATTCATTTTACCATCTCTGGTTTATTTTCCAGACTTCCCCATCCCAGCGTTGACTTCAATATTTTCCTTACTAGAATTATAATGTCCCATTTTTTCCTTTTATGACAGTACTGTAACAATACAACGCTCACTTTAGCAAGGTTTGTTAACATAACCACTAATAGACATTTGTAACCTTTCAGCAGGTGACGGAGGAAAAAGTATCTGTTTGTCTGTCTGTCTTTTATTAAATGTTATGGGCTAGCAAATCCCCCAGTGCCAGGATGTTTAAAATGGAGTTGTTGGTGTAAACCACACAGATAGTAACTTTCTTGAGATGTGCTGGCAAGAACCAAATTCTAGTAGTCTAGAAACAAAGCTGTGGTGGGCTGAAGGTAAGAGAGATCAAAGGAAAGGTAAGTCAGAGAGTTACAAGTAGCTGGGAGGGGACTTGTTGGGCTTAGGGGATCCCCAGTAAGTGCCTAGAAGATAAGCTGCACATTTATCACAGCAGACAGTGGGTGCATCATCTCATTAGGACACAGAAGTCTGTGTAAATAGCACTAGCTGATAAGTAGCAGCTGTTAAATAACCTGAGTCTGAGTTGGCAACAACAGCCACTAGCTTTGAAGGTTTGGCTCTGTATTTCAAATAAGTTATAAGTTTAAAATCCAGGTAAAGAGAAAGGAGCACACACACAGAGAGAGAGAGAGAGAGAGAGAGAGAGAGAGAGAGAGAGAGAGAGAGAGAGAGAGAGAGAGAGAGAGAGAGAGAGAGAGAGAGAGAGAGAGAGAGAGAGAGCTGTTTAAAATAAATCTCCATTTAACGTTTAATTAACCTGGTTTTTATGTTAATAAACTAAGTTTGTTAGCATTTTAAAAGAAAGATAAACAGCTTCAGCTCCCTACCAAAAGTGGTACAGGAATTTATAGAAAAATACCGACCTGTAGATCTACTAAAAACTTTATCAAATCTTAACCATGCTAGTTATTAGCTTTAGATGATTAAAAATAAAATTTAAATTTTTGAAATAAAATCATTATCTTTGAAGGAAAATCATTATCTCCACGTTTCTGGGCTCTGCTTTGAGCGATGTATTTTAAGAGCCTATAATATCAATTAGGTATTTCTGTTGGTGCTAGTTGCTAACTGCTGTCTTACTATTCTTATAGTTTTCAATCCCTGTTGGGCTGACACTTCACCTGAGGTAAGGAGAATCATTTTTACCAAGAGCGGGCACCTGATTACCTGATTATCCCTAACATCCACAGCTGCGGTCCAATCGAGCTACAGTCCTGAGCCATTCCAAACTAACTTCGCAGCTAAGTTTAAGAATACCACCACCGAACTCCGTGAGGCTCGGAGAGGTGTTTATTCACAAGGGGTATGCAGTGACGAAGTCCAGAGACCGGGTGTGTCCGCAGAGAATCGCCAAAGGGAAGGGAGCACTACATCCCACATCCAGAGACCTTGCTTGAGTCTTAAGACTTGTGTTCGCAATTCAAAGTGATCGGGTCCTAGAAGACTTACATGAATAACCATGGACGCTAATGTTAAGGGAGGAGGGGATGATCAAAATGTAATTGCTTATTTACACCTCTTCAGATTGCTCCTTTTCTGTGTCGTTATAGTTTGTGACTTTGTAATGTGTTCAGGATACGTGTCCCTTCCAGCAAGCAATTCGGAGAACTGGATGGAAAATAGGAAGAAGGTTGATTCTGGAAAAGGGTTAACGAGAGTTTGATTCTTGATCTAACAAAGATTAACAGAACAAATACTTAATGCTTTTCACCCGCCTCCTGCGCCTTCAAGGTAGCTTATATCGACTTAGAAGTAAATTTTTGAGTACCTGAAAAATCGTTTATAATAACTCACAAACCAACGATTGATAAGCCTAAAGAGGTATGGCGTGCCCTGTAAAGAATGAACGACGAACTCTTCAAGGAGAAACCCTCTTTGTCTAACTGCTTTTGCAGGGCCATCCAGTTTCGGGAACCTGTCTCTCAACCAGGCAAGCAAAGGTCGGGTCTGTGCAGCTCAGAAGCCGCAAGTCCGAGGCTGCAGATAGAGACCCCACAGCACCACCCGTTCTATTTTTTCTTCACAAGGATCAGGGGTTGGGGGATAAGAAAACACGATCTCTTCACACTTAGCCCCTAAGGTGAGAATTACAGGATCATTTTCTTGTTTCCAAAATTCAGGGATTCCTAAGATAAAGTGGATTGGCTCCAGTGGCACTCTGAGTCAGTGTATCCGGGAGTTTGTCAAAATGTCCAGAAACTTTATATGGGAGAGGACACCTGAAGCACCATTCCTGGAATGCCACATGGTCAGTTTGGGGCAACTGTGATCCTTACGGGTTTGGAGTCCGGGAGTCGGGAAAAGTTTTCCCCTGCAGAAGAATGCGGAACCCGCTGCAAACCAAAATCATGAAAAAATGTCTGAATAAAAAAGAAAACTCTGATGAGGAGACACTGTCCCAGCTCTGTGTCAGTCAAGCTGTTGCACTGCCCCAGAGCTAGGGCTGTGGCTTTTGCACGCTCTTTGGAGAAGATGATCCTGATTGTTTTACCAAGAGACAAGGAGGACACTGTCCCACACTCAAACAGGATGTGCTAAGATGTTCCTTGCAAGCCAAACACCAACACCTGAACTTGTGCTTGCTGGCTAGTTAACCTTGCCAAATTTCCGAAGTTCCTCCTTCGGAGAGCCCATTGGGCCAGTTTCCTTCTACAGAAGCGGTCTGGGCTGCAAGCAAGAAGTAGGGGGCCCAAGTCAGCGGCTGGCAACAAATGTTTTTAGAGCTATGGACTCTTTAAATTTCTTGTTTGAATGCTAGTGTGCTCTTTTTATCTTCTAGCCCCACTGGGACGAAGTGGGCTGGCGCACACAAAGTTCGTTTTAAAGCGGGTACGAGAAAGGCAGACCTAATGGGAACTCTGCCTTGGTTTTAAACTCCTTCTAAGTGTCTGAATTTGAATTTCCCTCTCGGAGCTCTGGCCGAACCCTGCCCTGTAGATTCTGCTGGCCAGCTAATGGGAGGATTCCCTGGCTCAGGTCACCCGCAGGCGGATGTGGCTCGTACATTGCTGAAACAACTGCCGGACTGTGGATTTAGAATCTGGAACACCAGATCCAGATGTGCCACTGCCAGGGAGGCTGGCCAGCAAGGGGTATACACTATGCGCAGAGTGCCGGGGTGCTGGGGCCTGACGCGACGGGGCTGAGTCCCAGTGGACGCGCAACGTGGGCGCGGGTGGTGGCGGTGCTGGGAGCGCTTGCTCCACCAGTGGGCGTCTTCTGCCGCCGCCGCCGCCGCCTCCACGGGCAGTGGCATTGCGGCGCTTTTCTCCGCTGCTCTGGAGCCGAGCGGTCGCCACTGCTCAGGCTTTGGATCGTGCACAAACCACGCCACGCCCGCGGGCAGCAAGCCCCTCGCCCGGCAGGGAAGGACAAGGATTGTGTGCACCAGCCTGCACTGAGGCGCTACGACTAGGAACTCGTCCCCAGCCAGGGGTCCTCTTGAATCCCAAAGGAAACGCGATGTGAACCTCGCAGCCGGAGAGGCAGCAAAGAGGCTAGAGGTGGACCGGACTGGAGCCTGTGTGCAGCAGGGAGGGCTGGTGCTGCGGGGGCGGAGCCCGCCTTGTCCAGGCCGCCGCGCCCTCCCGCCTGCCCCTTTGGAGGCTGGGGAGGAGGGCCATGGCCAGCCTGGAGGAGCGGCCGGCTCCCCACCCCCAGGCCTCTCTGCGAGCGGCTGGGGACCAGCCTGGCCGCGGCCAAGTCCGTCAGGAACCCCGGCATGGCGAGGCCAGCGGGCGGAGTACCGCGGGCCTGAGCTTGGCCCAGGAGAAGCTTGCGGCGCCCCCGCCCTTGTCTCGGTCCCTGTCTCCCACTGGCCACGCCAGCCCGGCTGGGGGCCCCAGCGCCCTCTCTGCGCTCAGCGCGGGCAGCTGCGGCTGGGTGGCGGCCCGCGCTCCCTCTGCGCTCGCCTTCTCCTCCCCTATCCCCTCCTCCTCCTTTTCATCTTCCTGGTACTTCTGGCCGCCGCCCCCCCTGCCCCCTCCCCCTCTTGTCCCCTCCTCATCAGCCTTCCACCTCCCAGTGCGTCTCCCGAGAAGGGAGGGCGCAGCGGCGGCTGGAGGAGGAGGCGGCGGCGATGCTGGCGGAGGAGGAGGAGGAGGACAAGAGGCAGCTCCCTTGAGCGTTCCCCCCGGCAGTAGTCACCGCAGCGGCGGTGGCAGCGGCGGGCGGTGGCGGCTCTTCCTCTCGCCTGCGATCCTAGGTCTGCTGCTTCCAGCCCGTGCCGGGCCCCGGCCACCGCCGCCACTGCCGCGACTCCCCCTCCACCCGGGCGCGCGACGCACAGACTCCTCGGGCTTTCCGGGCGCCGGCGGGGGCTGCCCTGGCCTCGGCCCCGGCTCTGCCGCCGGTGGCCGGACTCCGTGGCGGCCCCGAGGCGCCGCCTTCCCCCTCGCCACCTCTTGGCCGCTGCTCTTCGGCTCCGACATGGAAGATGGACCTTCTAACAATGCGAGTTGCTTCCGAAGGCTGACAGAGTGTTTCCTCAGCCCCAGTAAGTGGTCCGGCCCCACGTTCCCCACAGCCCGGGTGTTTTCTCCCTTGGTGGGGTTGAGTCGGGGCCTTGAATCGTGGGGTGGGAAGGGAACTGTTGTGGTGGTGGTTGTCTGGCAAGGTGCGTGTGTACCCAGCTGAGATCGGCCAGTGGACCCCAGGAAGGTGGTGGCACCTCTGTGGCATTCGGACCATGTAGGGATACCAGGCTTTCTCAAGCCCCGCGTGCGCGCAGAAAAAGGCTGACCCAGAGGGTATCAGGATCCAGACATTTAGAAACTAACCTGCTTCCCTAGAGCTGTCCCTGGCCACACTGACCTGGCCCATTATTTATACCATTAAGTTTATCACCAATTATTCCACGAGTCTCTCCAGCCTGTGGCCACTAGACTAGAATATTTATGGTCTTCCTTCCACGGGGGGGGGGGGGGGGGAATCCAAGCTACTGGATTCTTGCGACCACGATGGGGGTAGGCAAGGCTCAGGAACCTGAGGCTTCCAAATGTAAGTAAGGGAAGGCTGTGCCTGCGCCTGCAGTGACCGTGATCTGGCGCATGGACCAGCGGTGTGAAATTGGATGTACCCACCCTCATGAAGAGTACGCATTCCCTCCAGTACCCCTCACATAGATTCTTGGTAGCTGGTGCTCTTGGGTGGGTAATGAAAGCCTTGGAACAATGGGGCATTAGCATGTAAGAAAGAGACACCTCTGGTTCGCTCTGACCCATGGGAGGACAGTAGCATGACCATTCTGCCTCTCCACTCCTGGGCGCAGGGCTGAAAGCCTGCTGGGGCAGGGGCAGCAGAAGGCGTGTCATGGGGGGTGGGGGGGCGAAGATAAGATTGATCTGAGAAGTCAAGGCAGCACTTCCCTGGAAGGAAGGAGGCAGGCTGGAGATGTTGAGGGCTGAGGCTCCAGATGCTGCGCAGAGGAAGGAGTCGTTGCGGTTGTGGATGGAGGGCGAGCAGGGTGAGGATCAGAACACTGGGTCGGGAGGGGACCAGGTGGGACCGGGTGGGAGAGTCTGTACTCTGAGAGGGGCACATAACATGGGAAATTGGGAGCCTCTGGCATCTGCCGGGCCCTGAGCATGGATTTCGTGGCACAGTCCACCGCGTGCGCACCCGAGCCTTTGTCTGCATCTCGCTGGAAAGCCGCGCTTTTGCCTTGTTTTCTTCAGGCGGACTCTGTCAGGTTGCAAATTAGCTTTCTTACTACTGCTCCCAAGTACCACTCACTCCTTGACCAGGGTGAGCCTCTTCTCTGGGATATGGAATGTCTGGCTTATGAACCCTCCCCAGGACCAGAGTTGGTATAGGTGCAAGCCCAGGATCTCTTAGGATACAGCCACCAGGAAGATGACCACGTTGCCTTGAGGATGGGGTTGACTCCTGCAATCCTGCTTCCTCAGCCCTGGGCCAGTTCATGACCACATGGCCCAATGGTCACTCACGCATCTGCAGTCAGTGTTTAGCAAATCTTATAAGTCTTATTGGCTTTGATTGCCTCAAAGGGTGTGGACTCTGTGCTCCCAGCTGACCTCTACTTCTGAGGCTTCCCTGGGGTATCTGCCTCCCCAGCCCCATCTTGTGTATTCGTGAGTTACAGAGAACTGTGCTTTGAGCACCTATGGATAAGATTGTGCTTTTGCCCTTGAACTGTGGTCAGTAGAGACTAACTACATACCCAAAAGGGACTCTAGGGATTAGCCCTGGCAGGAGATGGGACCCACAGACTCTCTTGGGGTTGTTGAAATAAACCTAAAGTCCATGATTAGGCTTGCCCTGAGTCTTCTTCCTGATAAGCAATTCATTTTCTTTTCTTTACAAACTAAATATCTTTTTTTTTTCCTTTTGGCAACTGGTGTGCGTATGGTGGGGGCATGTTCAAACACACATTTGTAGGCCACTGTACTTGACAGTGCCAAATGCTTTGTGAGGGAGATTTGGCCAGAACACCATTCATTCATTCATTCATTCATTCATTCATTCATTTTTGAGATTAGGGTCCACATTTGTGTGTATCTGAAGATGCTGTCTTTGTCTGGCGATGGGACTGAAGTTGAGGTAGAAATTTTGGTTCTGAATAAAGATGAGCAGCTTCATAGAGATCTGAATTATCATAGATAACAAAGGGCATCCTACCTTGGTGAGGAGCTGTTTTTCCAGGAATCTACCCTACATGGTTCCAACCTGGAGAAGGCAACCCTGCTTTGGCATCCTCACTCTTGTCCCAAGAACAGGGTGGGTGTGGATAGAAGCACAAGGCTCCTGCAGCTCTGTATGGGATGCTGCTATGTTAGTTAGTACTAGAGTACTTGGAAACAGTCTGTTCTCACACCCCTGACTCAAAAGTAGAAGAGTAGGTTGATGCCTGAGGGAAGGCTGCTTACTGTGCCCCTGCCCCCTGCACCACATTCTTTTTAGGGCTTCTGTTTCTGTCTGTGGCCAAAGAACAGGCCACCCAGGTCTCAATCACTGAAGAATCTGAAACTTGGCAGTTTTCTTGGGGGGGGGGTAATGAGCATTTTGGAAAGAGCTTGTGTATTCTCCAAAGATATGAAAATATGCAAAGGTATTCAGATGTGTCGCTGTGGCATTTGTATTGTTTTTTCTTTCACTTTGATCTCCTTGTCAGCCAAATAAATTGTCATGTGCAGGCTGCTGAGCCCAGATGCTACTTGGGCAAGTGCACTTTGCAATTTTCTCATCTGAAAGCAAACCCTGTGTGCAAGTACAATAACCCGGTCCTGTTCCTGTCTGTTGTGGTCCACCTGACCATGCACTAAGCAGACACTTAAACTAATGCTGTGTGTTAGATCCTGCCCTACCCAGTTCTTCTCTCAAGCATCTGGAAGCCACAGACTTGTCTTGGGCTAGTAGGATGAGAAGGAGCCTTCCAAGTGAGAGTTGGCTCAATGTGGATGCTCAGTGTTACAAGTGGTCTTTCTGGCCAATATTCCTCTGTGTGAATCAGGCCATCCCTGGATTCACATCATTTCCTGTTTTCTGCTGACCTCTAGACCTCTGCCTCTCCGTCTACTGTTGGAAGAGCTGCTGATGGAGTAGGAAAATCTTGTCCATGGAAAGACAATTGTCCTGGAGCACCCTCGTGGTTCATTTTGCATTGGGGGGGGGGGTCACACTGACAGACCAATAGGGATTGCAGTCAGCCTCCCAACAAACAAAGGCTCTCTGTTAGTATTGTGGATATATAGTAGCATGGCTAGAGGTGGCATTGCATGGGAAGAGCAGGAGACAAACCTGTCGGAAAAACACAGCTCTAGGGATGAGAATATGAAGCCACAAATACCTCCTGGCTGCAAATATCTCTGTGTGCTGTGTTTTACTAGTTTACTAGTGTGAAAGACAGAAAGAACAAAAGAAAGGGAACATATAAAGAATCTGGGGGAAAGATACAGAGAAAGCAAGGGAACTAAGACCAGAAAAGTTTGTGAATGCAGAGTGCAAATGCCTTCCCATTGCAGATGACTGTGTATTTCTCAACTATTCTAAACAAAAAGTGTAAATTTGGGTGACTTGTGAGCCTATGAATTGCCACTCTTACTTAAACTCTCTCCTGGGATGTGAGGACTGCGGGACGGGTACTAGGATACACTGAGATAAATATGATCCCCGTAAAGGCAAATGCACTCAGCACTCCAGACAACAGCAGACTTCACAGTTAGGGTGTTCTTATCAGCTTTGTGAAACTGCTGTTGGGGAGCAATGCCATACTCAGGACCCAGCATGGCACCCGAGTGGGTCTAGATCAGCCAAAACCCGTTCACAGTTTGTTGATGAGGACCCATAGGTTTATATAGTGTAACTGTGTAGGGTATAGAGATGGCACCATATTCCCCAAAGACATGACATACAGACATGGGTACCTCAACAGGTAACCCAAATAGCAATCTGTAAATTCCTGTCAGGCTTGGTGTGGGCAGTGAGTGTCAGCTATCCATGGAGGGTTGAGCTGGTTTTTGGCTGGGTCAGCAGTTCAAAAGGGCAAAGCTATTTAAACTGGGTGGTGTTATGGAATTTGTATTATTAATATGTAACCCCATGAAATCCTACTTTATGATCAGAGGAATCTCCTAAAAGTTTAAATGAAAAAAACTAGATGTTAAAAGACAAGTCTTCTATCTCAAATTGATACATTTGTCTCTGGGGGATTTTTGCACATAAAACATTTTTTTTTTTTTTTTTTTGCCCTAGAATGAAGAAGAGCATGTCGACTATCAGACAGGTTAACCTTGTGTGGGAGACATTTTGTCATTTAGCACAATCTCCACCCTGCTTAGTTTAAAAGTAACTTGTATGACTGGGGAGATCCTTTCCTTCAAGTCTGTCTTAAGGATAACTCCCAGGGGTAAGAAATCTATGGCTGTGATAAACGGCAGAGCATGGCACCCAGCATTCCTCAGGCCTGTATATCTACTGTTTTTCACTCCTGATGACTGGTTTACTTTCTAGAAGGCAACTGGAGAGGACTGCGGACAGGGACTTGTCTGTGATCTGATGCTGAAGATATGACAGTGCTAGACCCATGAGGAAGGTACATTATCTGCTTGTGTGTGAAAGCTGGAGGTGCCAGCAAAGCAGAACCATGTATGGGGATGAGGTATGGCACCCGAATGGGACCTGTACACAAGTGGCCTTTTATCCAGAGTTTACACTGAGCTCTGGTGGCCCAGCAAGTATGTGAGAACAGAATAAGTCCTGCAGATCCAGGAGAGGGTGGGTTTTTCTTCTGTGTTCCCAGCAGGGCTGGAAGGAGACTCAGAAGGAGGCCAGACCAGACCCCAGCTTGGAAGACCCACTGAGTGTTTTATAGGATGCCAGGCCCAAGTCTCAAGGAAACAGGAAAGGGACTTGGCCTGGCAGAAGCCCAAGGAAAATTTTTTGGGTAAAGAAGGCACCTCTAGAAGTCAAAGACAGGATCTTAGCCAGCTAAGGGGAAAGGAGTTACAGGTCTATATTAAGGCCTCCTTGTAAGGGACAGTCCTCTGAATTCAGAAACAGGTGGGAAGGAAGGCCAGCAGATCTTCCATGGTGCAAGTGGAACAGAGGTGTCTGTGGCAGAGTCCTCAGCAAGGGAGACCTTGTGCATGACAGTACACAAGGAGGTGGAGAATAGAGGGACAGGTGACATGGTGAGTGGCTGTGTAGACAGTGCACACCATGGTTCATGGATTGGAAAGCTGGGTGAGGTGGATGTATGATTGCGATGGGACTCAGTCATGACTAGGTGTACCTTTGCCATAGGTGTCTTGACTTGGGCAGTACCTGCTCACCACTGCTCTCTAGTGGTGGAGACAGCAACTACCCAGAAACCAAGCAAAACACACCAAATAGGTAGGCAGAGAATTCATACAGAGAGCAACCCTTGGGCTGTGAAGGTCGGTCTGGAAGGACATGAGCTATGCAGTATGGCCAGCTCTTGTGTGCAAAGCAGTCAAGAGAAGGGTAGCAAGGCAGACAGGCCCTGGGCTGGAGGAGCAGAGAGAAGGCTGTGCTGCTGGAGTACAGCCTAGATACCTGGTGTGTGATGACGTCCACAGATTTGCCGGAACAGAGCTATAGAAACTGGGGAAAAGTAAACATGGCCCCTGGTACTAGGGGGTTTTGAGAGGGCTGTGAGCTGCCAAGTTCTGTGATTCATGTTCTGGAGGTCTATCTGAGTGTACTTTGAGAAATGAATCTTGGTGCTTTTGAGGAAGGTGGTGTACAGAGGTTAATGAATTAGGAGGATAAGAGCAGATGTGAAATGTAATAGAGGCCCCCTGAGGTGGTTGGAGGCACTGAGTGGACTACACACCTGTTGTAGGGGAGAACTAGAGAATGCATGCCTGGGCTTCTAGTTACTGGGAAGGGAACCCCCTGTGCAGGCATAGGCAGGTTTGGTAGGTTTGGCAGTGGTGAGGCTGAGATGCTCAAGGTGTAGTGGATACTAAAAACTTATAGAGACAAAGTCTTTCTATCCCCAAGGCTGGAGAATAACGAGAGAAGCATGACATTTATCTGATGTTCCCATGGGGAGTTGGTCGCTGAATGCTTTGTGTGAATCTGAAAGTTCTGAGGCCAACAGATGGCTGTGGCTGCTGATTGTTGTCTTGGCACAGGGCTGTAGGTATTTCACTCAAGACTGATGAGTTTGGGGATGAGCCATGCCTGAAGTGGGTCTCAGAGCACCGAGGCAAAAGGTTCCTTGGACAGTGGATTCCCGAAGTCAGGCATGATGGGAGCAGAGAATGGAAGGGTGCATCAGACAGGAGTCATCTGAGAACCTGGGGTGACATGGAACAGACACATCATGGAATTCAAAGAGGAACCTCAGAGACCAAGCATGTCAATAGGATCCTTGACTCAGAGGCCTGTGGAGTAAGAGTACACCGTGGCTGTGGCTGGTGGATAACAGTGGCTTCATCCCACAGACGTTTGAGAATGTTCATCTACTGAAGTAAAGTAGTCTGAAGAACTAGCAAATGAACAAACATCTCTGTATGGAACATAGGATGGGAAGGGGAATAGTGACCTGGGAAAGCTGAGTCCCAAAGGGAAATATTTCCTGTAGTGGGAACTGTGGGTACCGTGTGTGGTTGCTGCTATCATATTTGGAGCTACGAGAGGGTAAGAAATGCTTCATAAGATGCCAACTTCCCAGAACTCCAGTTGTCCAACATTTTGACCCTTTGGAGCAAGCTAGACAGGAGGGTAAGGCATGAGGAAGCTTTATGAAGAGAAAGGGGCGTGGAAGGTCTCCTGGGTGCTTGGGAGAGATGCTTAGTAACCCAAAGTTAGATGGATATGGGAGACATTTGGAATAAAAGTAGTAATAGAAAAGCAGTAACTTAGGATGACATTCTACTGGGGATAGGAAGAGTGACAGAGTCAAGGGGCAGGCCAGAGCAAACGATTCGAGATCATACAGAGCTAGGAAGCCTGCATATTGTTCCCCCTTACAAATTTTCTAATGAAAAGCGATTCACAGAGCGACATCTGAGTATTGTCTTGGAAGAAGAAGAATTTGAGGGTTGTAGAGGTGAGCAAGAGGAAGGTTCCTGAACGAACAAAGGATCTGAGCAGCACACTCGGAGGTGGATCTAGGAAGGCGGGATTGAGGGAGGATAGGATGGGTGCCACAGCAGTAGGACTATGTAAAGAGACTGGAGCACAGAGCAGAACAGTGGATCAACTGTGGAAGATTTTCTACAGTTCATGGTCAGGGATGGGTAGGTGGATATGGTACGGTTAGGTAATGTGATACACTAATGCCCAGTGCCAACTGTGAGACATGTAATGACAGCTGTGAGCACGTTAAGGAAGGCCTGTTCCTTCCTTTCACAGAGTTCCCATCTTGAGGGATCCAGACAAGATGCAAGGTAGGGATATATCTTAATGAATGACCATAGAAAAGTGGGCATTGGAGAGGCAGAGTACTCCGTGATATTCCTTCCCAGGGGGGTGCTTTCCTTTCTCAGGGCTTCTGAGGCTCTGCCTCTCCTTGCTTCTGCACCAGATACCTTCTTACCATGTGCCTCACTCACATCTACGGATAAATATCCAGGGAACGTAGATGCTGCATTATTACCGTCGCTTTGCCAGGGGACCTTCTCTGTGCTGACAGCCGCCTGTCTAGGTGTCTCATCCTTCCCAGGTGTGTTCATGTTCCCGTCTATGCTTTTGTCTGTCCTGTTGCATATTGTTCCCTTTTGGGTCTGTATTTCACTAGTCTTTGTCTGCCTCTAGGGTAGGGCAAATGCATCATTCATATACTCTTTATCTGCCTTCCTAGGAAACTTCAGTGTATTGCAGGAACAAGAGAGGATGTTTGAGTGGGAGAATCTGAGCAAAATAGCCCTTTAACAGTGTTAGTTTTCCTAAAAAAGAAGAAACAACAAAAGACTGGCCTGCAGAGCTTTGCTGCATGACTCGAAACTTTATTTTATTCATTTTTTTTTTTTCATGTAATCCAAACACACTCTTTGGCACCAGTGGCCAGGCCTTTGCGTCACTGTGAACATAATACTTGACACACAGTGAGGTCAGTGAGAACAGGCAGCCTGAGTCCCACGTATGGGTAGACTGGACATTCCCTGGGCTGTGCTAAGGGCCTTGGTTAATTTGATAAAAACATTTTCTGCATAGCCATGACAAAATGTTGCATAGAAAGTGTTGAAAAAATGCCACGTGTTTGGAGATGATGAATTATTTATCAAAATACAAGCAGATTTGGACTTTTTAGAGTTGGCAAGTTCTGTGAGAGGAAAAGTTCTGCCCGAAGAGCACTTTTCTTTGATGAGATGGAAAGGAGGTGACTGGAAGGTGGGCGTGCACAGCAGTGCAGGGTGTATAATTTATGTAACTTTCTTATGGGAAGGCAGCCTGGGTCTGGCCTTGGACCCTAGGCTGGCTTTGAACTCAAGCAAAGATCGTGTCTTCCTCAGCCTCCCCAGTGTTGAGATTACAGAAGCCACCACCACAGCAGGAGAAGGTCAAATGTTGTTTCAGAGGTCCATTGCTACAGTTCTTATATGTGGTAATGGTGTCTTTTATGTGCTGTTCTAAGATCACGTAGTTTGCTTATGAAAGCATTCTTGCCTAGCCAGTCACCATAGCTTTTGGGGTAATATTTCTGTTTCTTGTTATTAACCATATCATCTAAGTTTTAAGGCCAATTAAAGAGCTACTTATAAAGGCTCAGTGATGAGAACAGCATCCTGCTGATCCCAGACAGAAAGACAGACAAGCCAACGCAGCAGACCCAGAGACAGGCAGGTGTGAAGGGTATTGTGCATAGAAGAAAGATAGATATGGCTGGAGATGATCTGGGGACAAGATGATGTTCATTCAAAAAAAATGAAATTGTCCCATACACTGTATGCCCAGATTAAATTCCATATGGAGAATATATTTAACAGCAAAAAGAACTTTAAAAAAAAAGGAAGGAAGGAAGGAAGAAAAGAAAGGAAAACACCTTGGAGATCCTTCGTGGGTTTAAATTTGGGGGATCATTTTAAATGTGATTCAAATTCCAGCAGTAATCAAATGAAGGACTGATTGAATGAGAAGACAAGAGAAATTCTTTTTATATGCCCCTGGACAGGAACCTGCCCAGAAGGAGTGGCCAGGTGCCACTTTCAGCTGCTGTGAAAGACAGAGCCAACAAAGAGCCTGTTTCTGGCACAAGGTGCTGCTCTCAGAAGTGGTTAAGGAATACCAGTCCAGGGAAGTGAACAAGAGTATAGAAAAAGAGAAGAAATGATTGGCTTCTTTAAGACAAACACACACCCTGAAACAGTGTCCTGAGGCTAAATGGACTTTAAAACAACACTGGCTGCCATTTTCACCTTCCAGGGCTGCACAAGTTAATAGGCTTTAGAGCACACTGTTGGTGGTTGTGTGAGGCAAACCCTCTCACAAGTTCCTGAGGGAAGTATTAATTGGCACAGCATTTGACAAGGGCAATTTGTCAGTATTGATCAGTATTAAAAATGTATATACCAGTGAACCAATAAATTGTTCACCTGGGACTTTATCATCAACATGCTCTTCTATGCTATCGGAGGAGTGACTGCCACCATAGGGTGCACTTGGTGCAGGGTGGGGCTCTGGCTGAGTGTCCACTTGGAGCATCTCATTAAGTGATTTTTGGAGAAATAAAATTGAATACATTGCTACATTAAAAAAAGAAAACACCAACAAAGTATAAGGAGTGCAGGCTACATGCATTCACACACTCGCTCTCTGAGGCACACTTATATTAGAAAGGACATTAAAAATACAGCTTCCCATTTGTTTCTGATCTCCATTTAGTTGATCTTTCTGAGCAGTGAGATGTGTCAGAAGGGAGAAGTGGGCTTTGCATAGATGGGGACTGAGGGTCAGAGGGAGAGTCTTCAATATGTACTGCTTTTATTCTAGTTTTGCTACCCACCCCGAAATTACATTGGAGAATGAGGGAGAAGGGTCTGGAATGCTGTGTGATTAACCCTGAGTGGCTGGTGGTTGCTGAGGTTTTTTGCTGTCTCTTACTGTTTTTCTGACATCAGGCTTTTGTGTGGAGGCTCCTGAAGTTGCTTTCTGTCATCTGGAAATGTCAAGCCATGAATATTTAAAAAAGAAAACAGCAAAACACACAGATCAACACCCTCCCTGTTGGTGAATCAACTCCCTTTCTATGTCACATGCTGATCTGAACACCAAAGCATGTGCTTCTGCTCTGATGTATTTCTGACTGGTAGAGCCCTTGGCTTTGGACTTGAGGTGTCAAGTATTGCTTAGGTGTTTGGAGGGTTGCCCAGTCAGCCTAAGCTGGTATAAACCACAGTGTTTAGCAAGTCTTCACTGTGCGACTGTGAGCTTTGCATGTCAGTGATGCCGGCAAATAATAATACCTCTGAATGGGATCCTGTTTGTTATCAACCATTGTACTGTGGTTGACAGCAACTTGGGGACATGCACAATTGTGCCTACAACTCTCCCTGGCCTGCACTAAGTTTAGTGGCAGCTGGTGAGCACTCTCCCTGGGGGCTAGCCATCTACATAAGGCCTTGGTAGAGCTTCCAGGCTGGGGTGGACCTGGCCAGCCCCTGCTGGGGCCCTGTGCTGAGGCTTTATTATTCATGTCTGCATGCCTAAGCTCTTTCCTGTTTTATCAGGGTTAGAGTTGTTTCTCTAAGTAAATGGGATTCTTTCCTCCCCTACTCTAACCCCTGATTTGGATGACAACCTACTCATTTTCCTGTGTCCTGCTTGTAATGTTGACATTTTTCTTTGTCTTATCACTTAATATTATTTCCTTCTAGTCCACCCATTGGTTTTATTTTAGCTGCCACTTCCTTCCTAGTTACTGGGTTTTGTGAGAAACTTTTTTTTTTTTTTCCTAAAAAGGAGGAGCGCTTGTCTGTTGGTCTTGCACTTATCTCTGGGTTTTGTGCAGGTAGTCCCGGCTGCACCCTTTGGCCTTTAGGGCAGAAACCTGTCTCCAGGCATGTTCTCTCTGTGGAGTGTTTCTGAAACCTCCCTGGGAAGCTCTTTTTGAAGGCAGGGGAACCAAACCCTTTCTCTCTGCAGGGCACAGGCCCCTGGGAATGCCTTTATTTTAGAAGTTGCTTTTAATGACTTTAGGACACTGCCTTAATTTACCTGAACAGAGCTCTCTCTCTTTGAGAGTTCTGGCAGCAGCTTCTATGTTTTGCAATTGGTACTTTTTTTTTTTTTTTTTTGGTCATAAGGCCATCACTAGGAAATGTGTGTGTGTGTGTGTGTGTGTGTGTGTGTGTGTCCCTTTTTTTCCTAATTTATCTTTGAGCTTTCTTTTTGTTTTATGTTGGTAGATTTTAAATTTCTCATAACTAAGTTTTTGAGATTCAAAGCTGTTCTGATTTCTTCTGTCTGACTATGGCAGAAGTGCTGTGTGTCACTTTTCCTTCATCCCTGTTGATGGACAGGATTGGTCTTGGTCAGACCTTTTGCCTGCAGCTGAAACCTCTTCATGTTGAGAAGCTGCAGGTGTCTGTGTGGGTTTGCCAACCACACCAGTCAGTCAGGTGCTGGATGGAACACAGCACTCAGGACAGTGACCAACCTGGGGTGCAGATTTATTTGCTCTGCTAGGGAAGACATGGAAAGGACCAGGCATCCAGAGAAAGGGCAGAGTACATTTGCTGGGTCTCTTCCCCATATGGTGGCATGGCAGTGACTTGGTGACATCCAAGAGGAGGGAGGGAGGGAGGGAGGGAGGGAGGGAGGGAGGGAGGGAGGGAGGGAAGGAGGGAGGGAGGGAGCTTGGTCAGGAAGAGCAGGGCTGCCTGAGATCTCCCCTCTGCCTGGAAGGTGTTTCTATGGGTCACAGGAAGTGAAAGCTTCTGGAAGCAGTGTCAGCAGGAAAGGTTGGACCTGTCCAGAAACTCCGCTTTCTTGGCAAGAAATGAAAGGAAAATGTGTTCAAAATAAAAGGGAAGAATTTTTAGAAAGAGAAAAAACTAAAAAAAAAAAAAAAGAAGAAGAATAAAAATAAGCAATTGTCACTAGAATTCTTCCATTTAGGGCAAGCTATTTGGAGAGGTAGAGAGGCCTTGGTAGGCATTTCCCCATTTATGGAGGCTCTGCCCCTCCAGGCTCTGTCTCTGCCCTGTCCCAACTCTGAATGCCTCAAGTTGGTTTAGCTGAACCTGGGAACATCTGTGGAGCCTTCTCCTGTGTGTTCAGTGGAAAGCCAGGGATCTAGCTCTGCAGAGAGGAGACTCTAGTGGGATTGGCCTGGTGCAGGCAGGGTACACCTACACAGCCCCATCATTCTCAGGAAGTAGGCAATGGGGAGGACCTCTTGTACAAGTTCCCTTTTACAACTGGTTGTTTTCTGGGAGGTTTGGGGCTGTTGGTCTGTATTAATTACATGAATGGTCTCTGTCCTACCCTGTGTCTTAATTGTTCTCTCCTTTATAACTTAAGTTCTAACTTAGAAAGTGAAGATATACAAGTGGGTCCTTGAGAATACATTTTGAAGTGCTGCATTTTGAACTCTCCCAAGAACATCTGTATCTAGTTTGCATGTCTTAGAATGAAACTGTCAATAAATTGCATTAGACTGCAAATGATTGGGGATTGCACCTGTTTCTTTTGCAGTTGTTTAGAATCCTCTAGTTCTACAGACTGAATGGACACATAATCTTCTTAAGAGACCGCTAATTGGCTTCTGCCTCAAAAAATTCTGTATTGGTGCTGGTCATCCCAGACTTAGCTGTCTTCTTGTGCTCTGTTGGGGAGGGGGGAGCTCTGGTGGCATCCCTGTCTGTGCTTTTGCATTCCTCTATACTGGGAGTTGAGCTGTTTCCCTGGATGATAACTACTCCCAGAGACAGCTTGCCCATTGGGTCCTGGATGCAGGGGTTGCTGGGAGCACTACTTCAGGATACATCTGTATTAGGGGAAAATTTGCCTCGAGTCACTGCTCTTTAGTTTCTCAGAGCTCCCCTTTCTGGATTTGTGAAGTAGGTGTTCAGTAAATGTCGCCTTTTTTCAGTGACTTCTTTTCCAAAGAGAATATTCATAGGCCTATTTTTTGTTTGTTGTTTTGAGACAGGCCCTCATGATGTGACTCTGACTATCCTGGAACTTACTATGTAGATCAGCCTGGCCTTGAAACTACACCTGAGGCAGACTTGTTCTTAAGTAGAACTACTTTGGAATTCTGCATGGAGCGTAGGAATGTTCTATTGTAATATTTCCTTTTAACTTTATACTGAGTGTGAGTGTTTAACATAACGAGAGAGGGGAGGAGGAAACAGCATTCCCCAAAATCCTTAGGGTATAGCTTTTGCCTTTGAAAGAGAACCTTACTTCATTTCATGAATGTCCTTCAGTTATGTCATTGTGGGGTGGGGCCAGAGCTTCACTGAGGCCTCTGTCTTCCCTCCCATCCTGGCTGTGTGGAATTGTTCCTGCTCCGTGCCAATCTGGCCCATTTTCCTGAGAAGGCCCAACATGGTCCTATTTTGGGATGTGACCTGCTGTGGAGCTTGCAGGGTGCTTTGGCCTCTCTTTATTGTTGACCCTCTCTTACTTATGTAAAGATACATACTGCTGTTCCCCAGTGGAGGAAGCCAGGAGGCTATCTGCAGGCAAGCTCTGAAGTTGGTGGTGACATCAGGAGCCAGCTGTAGTGAACAGAACTTTCAGAAACTCTCAGCCAATCGGTGGTGCGGTTCTAGTTCTGGTGGCATCTGAATTACCCCAATTTCATTGATGAAAATCCCTCAAAGCCAGAACTGTGGTTAAGGCCAGGCCTTCTCACTAGGGAGATGACCATGATCAGCATAGAGGGAAAGACAGGTTTAACAAGAAGTTGCAGCTGGAAAGAGTGGCTGCTGATGTTTCCTGTGTGTGCCAGGGACATAGATTCCAGGAGCCCTACCCAGGCCCCAAGGGAAGCAGTGCCTGCCTTGGGGCCCCATATACTGTTGATGGAGGCTCAGTGATGCTCCTGGCCAAGCCAGAGATACTGGGCAGAAAGCAGAGCCAGGGTTGTCCCTGAGGCACAGTGAGTCTGGCATGAGCCAGATTTAAGTGGGCTGAAAAGATGAGCTAGTGAGTCCCAGAGTTCCTGTTTAGCTTTGAGGAAGGCAACCCCCTCCCCTGGAACTTCCCGTAGCCATTGCTCTTCTGTGCAGACTCCTGTTACCACCACACAGTTATCTTCTCAGATGCAAAGTCATCAGCCAGCCAGTGTGACTTCTGGTGGGCACAGCACCCTGTTTCCATCCAAGCCAGCTTCCCTTGGAGGCCAAAGGACATTTTTATAAGATGATAATGTTTATATTTTTACTTAAATCTTTGCCACTGAATTTCATGTTTCTAAGAATTATGTCCATTATCACTTTGAAAACACAAATCAGAGAGACAGGTGTATAAAAATGTGCCTGTTCTTGAACCAGAGGACCTGTGTGGAATCTACCTTAGCAGGATACTTGCATTTGGGAAGTCGAGGCAGGATGGTTTCCAATTCAAGGCCAGCCTGGTTTACAGAATGAGACCAGAGTTGGGAGACAGTCACAGTCTCAAAAACAAGCAACAACAAAGCAAAAGAAAACAATAACAAAAGAATACTTTAAATGCTTCATGTGGTATAGATCTGGCCTGGCAGCAGAAACAACTTTATTCTCTTTTGGAAACTAACATTCCTATTCAAAGGTTGCTGACATACTTAGAATAACTGACTGGTCAAGAAGTCTGTATGACATCCTTATTCTTTTGATCCTAAATAGTTCCTATTTGCCTCAGGGAGCATCACACTGCCAGCATGGTATATGTACTTGTCTGTCATGGTCACGGCATACCATTGTTCAGTACCACAGTGAAGAGTGACTGTGTGAAGGGGCAGGACCTGGGAAAGCAGTGAGCCCAGGGAAAGACTCTGGCAGGAGTTCATTTGGATCAGGTGGCTCCAGGTTCCTTGGGACCTCAGGACATGGGAGGTTTCAAAGGTCATATAAAGAATACTCTGTATATGAGTTTTTGGTCTTCGTAGACACTGTTCTTTACAATGAGCTTGTCCGAGCACCTATCTCATAGCAACTTTGAGGATCTGCCTTCATTGTCTTTAAATTTTCTTTGTAACTGACAGATGACAACGGTGTCATGTGCTGATTTACATATATATCAGGGATGATTAAATCAAGCTCAATAATCTTTTACCTCACCACATCCAAATCTACTCTTACTAGTTTTGAAATATACACTATTAATAACCGTGGTGAGGAAGACATTCTTTTTACTTTACGGAAACTTTGAACACTGCTGACTACTTCCTTCTCCCTCTGCCCACAGTCTCATCCAGCCCCAGGAACCCACCTTCCCATTGCTTTATAATTGTGACTTTTCTAGATTTCACATGTAAGTGCCACCATGTACTGACTGCCATCTTGCTTCACGTATCTGAGAAGAGAAGTCTTTTCAATCTGGAATTTTATTATTTGCTTCCTTTTTCTAGAGTGTCAAAACTTCCGGGGCACTGGGCGGTGGTACAAGTCAGCAGGTTGTGACCGTGAAGGAGAAGCAGGGAGACCAGGGACAGCAAGGCAAGGAGAGAATTCTGGGAATGTGGAGGACTTTATTCACCAAGCCAGCCAAACTTATAGCAAGTCTCCTGCCTTCACTTCTCATACCTTCCTATCTGTGCATCTGTCCATCCATCCTTGTCTCTCTACCTGTCAACTCATCAATCTTAGAATTATAATCTAGACATAAAACATTGTCATGGGGATGCAAGTTAGAATATGTATTTAAATTATGAAATAATGCTTTCAGTTCTGATTCAGCTGTTTGACTTAATGTTGAAGACTGACTTTCCAAGAAGGCTTGCAGTAGAGAGATTCCATAAATGGAATGAACTGCTCTTCAGCTCCATATTTTCCGTGAAAACATGTGGGAACATACATCATTCCAAACCATTCAAGCTTGTGATAAAAATTTCATATGTCAACTGAAAAATGTGTGATAGGGAACTGAAGCATTTGGAAGCAGCCTGCAGTAGAGTGCATACGCAAAAGGAGACTTTCCCCTGCATGTACAAGCTGATTAGGACAACTCCCTGGATTGGATAATATTCTCCCACCTGTGAATGTCTGAATGCCTCAGGCCTGGAAAGAAACATCAGGCAGGTATAAAGATTGAGTTCTTTGAAATTTGAATGTCAAGGCTGCCAGGGTCCTGGAGGCCTGAGGAAGTCTCAGCAGTGAATGTGTTGTCTTGGCCCAGGGTGGTCCTTTGAGATTGGGCCCGTCACAGCATCTGAGGAGCATTGCCCCTTCAGCATCTCTGTTTGTCATGCTCTGTTGTTCAGTATTCCCATATTTATGTGCCTGTTACTTTGGTAGAATCAGTGCCTATACCTGGAACACATGTGCACCCACATGGTTGAGAACAGTCAGTGCCCATGACCTCAGAAAGCCAGCAGTCTGGATGGGACACTTCAGCAGGCAGACTGGAGTAGCCTGGGGATCTGAGGAAAGACCAGGGAGAGGGAGGAGCCGAGCCTAACTTGTTGTCTGGCATGAGGTTGTGATAGATTAAGTTTCTGGATGGCAGTTGCTGCCTGGCCAAGGATGACAACATTGCATAGGTGAAGTAGGTGATGGAATCAGCCTTTCAGTGTCAAGAGCAGCAAGCTCTTGTTCCCACAGAGTAAGCGGGAGAAACACAGGTGCTGATGTTGACCTTTGGACCACATAGGGCACAGCTGTGATGGCTGAGGCTGTGGTCCAAGGCAGGCTGTAAGTTCTGTTATCTTATTACAGTGTGAAGAAGGTCCCTGAGCCAGATGGGAGCCCATGCCTCACCCTGAAGCCTAGTAAATAGATGGTCTCAGGACCCCAGGACTTCAGCAGGGTGCCTTCTCACCTTCTATGGCCTATGTTTATCTCTTACAGACACCAGAAGTTTGCCTGCCCCGTTCTCTGGCCCCACTTTCCAGGGAGGACTGAAGTGCACTTTTGTGTTTACTTACTTCTGATAATTTATTCTAGAAATGAGCCCTTAAAAATGTGTGATACCTTCCTCCGCTTCTTACATACAGGATTGTGCTCATAGTCTACCTTTTGGCTTCATGCACCTTAGTTTCTGCCTCCTCACCACACAGATTTAGTTTTTAAAGGACTCCTGAGGGTCCCTGTTTGCCACTATAGTAAATAAGCTGAGAGTCCTAGGCATTGTTATTAATTTGTCCTTGGATTTGTGAAGTTTTTCACAGTGACAGGGCCTCTGATAGAGTCTAGAAATGATATATAGTCTAGGGTCTTGATTGGGTTCGTTTGCTTTGCCAGTTAAGGAATAAAAAGGCAGGATTAACCTGGTTTATCCAATAATAGCAGACAGATCTCAAGCAAACAGAATCAGCAGCTGAAGGAGGGTGTTTATTGGGGGGTGAGCAAACATGAACACAGTAGACAGACAGACAGACAGACAGACAGACAGACAGAGAAAAAAGACCCTCAGCCAAGCAAGGGTGGGACTGGAAAGCCAAATGTCTCTTCTGGAGGCCTATGGTGGGGTTGGGGTATGGTGGTATTGGAATGGGGGTGGCTGGGTTAAAACCCCAGGAGATTCTTCCTCTCCTACTTTGGGGTTGGTCATATTGAAAGCACAACTGTTGTGTTCCCTACCCTTATCAGGTCTTGATCCTGTTGAGCCAGTCCATCAGTCAGGTGGGAGACAAAAGCTGCTAGGAGGTAGAAGAAGAAGCCAGCCATCTTGGAAGTTTGCTACCTTTATTACCTATTCATGGTCCTTTTCCCTATCTGTCTGCCTACTAGAAATGTAGATTTCTGCATTTACAGACCAAGAATAGCTAGGGATAGTTATTTATGTTTTCTGAATAAGTATGTATTAATACATATTTAGGAGTCTGTCCAACTCCTTGCTGCTTCCAGATGTGCTGGAGAGCCAAGTCTCTCTCCCCTGAATCAGCTGGGAAGGTCAATAGTGTTCCTAGACTGTGGAGAGACCTGAGGGCCTGGTGTGGCACCACTGTCTGGTGTGTGTGATAACTCCTGCATTAGCGACATCAGTCCCACATGTGGTGTGCATTCTAAGAATGGTGAGGACTCAAGACACAGCAATTATTACACAGCGAACGACAAAAGATCAGTGAGCTCAAAGACACTATAAGGAAGCACAGTGTATTACTTTGTATACACTGTCTCAATGATTAATCTTTACAAACAAATTTGAGAGTTACTTACTGCATCTGTATTTAAATCCAAATCTTTACAACATTGCCAGCTTTGTCAGAGCTTTCTTTGACTCACTCAGTATCACCATAGAGTTGTAGATAAGCTCTGCTCAAGGGAAAGTCTAAGGAGAGGGGGGAACTCCATGCAGCTGTTACCATTGGTGAGGATGGAGTATTATCTAAGTGCACAGCTGGATTGTCTTTAAGTAGTTCTGAACCAAGAGCTTGGCTCGATATTTGGCTTAGTTTCCTTTAAGTGCAAATATTAACCTGTTTTCTTTTCTGTTTAGGAAAAGGACCCAAGTGTTTAGGACCCAAGTAAGCCTTTAAAATTATCTTTTGGTTAAAAATGTGAAATTACTACATTTACAGACCAAGAATAGTCAGGTATGTTTATTTAATATGCATTTGTTGGATACAAAGAGGTATTAGGGGCTAGTTAGTGCAGTTGTTAAGAGTGCATACTGCTCTTGCAGAGGCCCAGGGCTAGGTTCCCAGCGCCTACATCACTGTGTGTTTCATGACCACTTGTAGCTTCAGCTCCAGGGTGGTCCAATGCTTCTGACTCAATATGTACCTGCGCTTGTGCCCAAACCCATACATAATTTTTAAAGAAAATTGAACAAAGACAGAGATACATGTTGAAATGTTCAGGGGCTAAGGAATCCTTAAAAACTGTACTTATTTAGATCTGAGAGGTGTGGACACTCAGTGCTCCACCTAGAATAACAATGCACAAACAGAAATGTGTAATTCTTTTTTTAATTTTAATTTTTGTGTTGTTTTTCAAGACAGGGTTTCTCTGTGTAACCTTGGCTGTTTTGGAGTTCACTCTGTACTCCAGGCTGCCTTCAAATTTACAGAGATATGCCTGCTTCTGCCTCCCAAATGTTGAGATTCAAGGCACGCACCACCACTGCCTGGCCAGGAAAGTGTAATTTTTTTAAAAGGATTTTAAAAATATTGGAAAACAAAAACAATCAGGATATTATTTTTGTTCTCCATCTCATAATAAGCAAGACTGCATTTCTTGTCCTCTAATGGGAAAGAGTAAGGTGTGTGAGGGAAATGTTGCTTATGTGTTATGACACAGATTGATTTTCACAAGTCCCTCCCAGCTTATTGGATGTTGCAGTTTGAAATGACCTAAAATCAAATTAAGTCTGAGTTTCTGATCATCTAGACTAAGGCAGTGTTAGGGGAAAGTCGCAGACAGGCAAGTGGGTGGTCTACAGAATTCTAACTGTCAGAGCGGTGGATTGGAGCTTGAGACGGGCAGTTGGAATATTCCATAGTTTGAACATGGTTTCCTGAGCCACTGCTGGTGTGATCCCAGGTGAACTACTCATTTCCAGCAGCCTTTGTCCTTCACCTCTTTCTGCTGCCACTGCTCCAGCTTTGATTGGAATGAAGATGAAATAATGGATGTGGAGTGCTTTGTAAACTATAAATTTGAGCCCAAATATGATGCACTGTAAGGCTCTGCTGCAAAATCTGGGGGACAGAGAGCATGAGGGCTAATAGTTGACCTTATGTAATGTTTGTGGGGCGACCCCTGAGCTTCAGGCGGAGCCCAGCACCTGTGGTGCAGCAGCTAATTTGTCACAGTTCTTGGAATATTCTATTTTAGATTACTAGGTAGGCAACTCAATGCATACCTTATTATGTGATGTGGGTGTTGTGTGGGCAACGTAACCTTGGGATGACGAACTGAACTTTTTATCAGTTTTGACTAGTATGCACTTAAATGCTGAAGTTTAAGGTTTCATACTATATGCTTAAACAGTTTTGATTGCTTTCATTTATTTGTATAATGTTAGCAACGATAGACTATGAAGATTGAGTGTTCTCTCAAAAGGCCAGTGCAGGGAAGATGTTCCACACATAGGATTGCCTGCTTCTCTTCCTCAGAATTTAACACAATGGCAAGAGCTGGTTAGAAAATAATACTTTTATTCCAAGTCCTGTTCACTTCCTCCCTCTTCTCCCCCTCCTCCCATTTAGCTTTTATTTGCATTCATTTGGATCCCTAGTGTGCTTTGTATAATCTGTTGTTAAACCAAAGAGGAGCTTCAGTTCCCAGAAGAAAGGGTTAAAACCCTTTCTGAGCAGTAGGCTGATCCTTTACAGAGGCATAGCCTTGGACTCTGGTTTGATACCATTTTAGGTTGGTCCCATTCCCCAGCATAAAGAAATTCTGGCCCATTTCTGGAAGAGATTTCACTGACAGCCATGGAAGCCTAGATGGGAGAAGTGGGAAGACAGGGGAAGAGACCCCCCCCCCCCCCCAAGTGAAACAGGACTGTGTGAATAATTGCTAAAATCACGTTTTCTTGCTTCGAGAGGTAGAGACAGGGCATGCTTTTGGAAGTTATTTTTTGGCGGTGGGAGATTTGAGCCAGATTTTGCCGTCTGCTCTGGCTGGGTGCCTTCATTGTAAATACCATGCTGCTGAGAATTCCCGTGGCTGCTCTATGGAGGCTCCAGTGCCCATCTGGAGGATGCCTTGGCCCCATAGTGAGACTGGGATGTGGGCTGGTGCCTCCACTCTGGGGCTTCTTTTCTGGTCCTTGGATGAGGAGGGTTGTGGTGCAAGACAGAGGCTCTCACAGACTTTGGGCTGCCTTTGTGTTGCAACCCTGTTAGGTGCCTAGCATGTGATGCTCCAAAAACCTAGTGCTGGTTCAATGTAGGCTTTCTCTTCACATGTGCATTAAGGTGGGTCATTTCCAAAGTCTAGTGTGTGCCAGGAACCACCATTCACCAGAAAAATGATTTCAATGTGTAACTGGCTATCTAGTCATCTATCTGGTCCTGATGCATCTTAGCTATATACAGGGCTATGAGAACACTCTGGACACCCAGGCAGGGGCTGGGGTATGTGGTCACACTTATGGTGGGGTATAGGAGCAGTGGAATATGAGCCTCTTTGAGCTGCAGCTGATACAGTAGACACAGTGATTCTACCTTGATGGATGTTCTTGACCTTCAAGGGAGCAGGCTATTGGAGTGTGCCTTCCCACTTTACTACCAGCTTCTATCCTGGAGCTGACCTTAGACCCAGGAGGAAAAGTGTTTAACTTCTTTGTATCTCATCTGGGTCATCTACCAAGTGGTAGATATGACATAGAGTGATATGTCTACTGTAGGACTAACTTAGTTACAATGACCATAGCTAAGACAAGTTTATTAACATCTCAGGTGTGGTCTAACAAGTATCCCAACCCTAGCCTAGGGCTGTTCTTGTCTCTTATGTGACAGATGCTAACATGGGACTCCAGATATTGCACATGTGCTGCTGAAGGTAAGAAGTGGCTGGAACTCAGGTTTGGGATCTGACTTGTGAATAGGAAATTAATCCTGTAGCTGGAACATGGGATGCAGAAGATAGTAGCCCCTGGAGCAGGCTCCATTACACTCAGTTATTGTACCTCAGCTGTGGCCCAGTGGTGTGAGTGGTTTGTAAGAAGTTGTCCAGATGGTCCTCATCTGACTTTAGGCACTATATCTATGGCAGGAAACTGAGGGGTAGATTGATGCTGGTCTAGGGCCTCCCAGCGCTTTCACAAACACCCGCAACGGAGGGTTTTCTTGTGGGACTGTGAAGATTTTCTGAAAGGTTGTCAATCATGAAATTGGGGTCCTCTCTACAACAATTGGCAACTCAGTCTTCAAAATTCCCCACCATTTGAAAGTTTAAAAAAGTTATAGTTTCCCACTTATTTTTCCTTCTAAGAATTGTTAGACTTTCATAGGGGTGGGGGGGGAGAGAGAGAGAGAGAGAGAGAGAGAGAGAGAGAGAGAGAGAGAGAGAGAGAGAGAGAGAGAGAGAGAGAGAGAGATTTCCCATTTGAAGTGGTCAATGAATGACCTATGTTTGCTTGTATAGTCAAGCATATGGAGGGCCCTGCATGTCATCATCACCCATGCAGTCATATTATGTGCATCTTATGCTCTAGGTAAACAGGAGATGTTGTTTACCATAACAATCTAAGCATCTTTCATCTTACCTGCACATGGAATTATGAATTAAAAGAGCAGGGTGCATGACTGTACAGGAGGTTATGGGAACAGTTTCCACTGTATGAAGACGCATAATGACAGCCGATCTCCATTTATAACACCTATTATTCAGATATGAGGAGGGAGGGTGTAGCTCAGTGACAGGATACTTGCCCAGCAAATACAAGGCTCTGGGTCTAATTTCCAGTGCTGCACATATTAAAAACAGTTCTCTTTCATTAAGCTAAATCATGACCTTCCCAATTCACTTAAAAAAATAATCTCTACAAGGTTTATAAAAAGTGTCTACCTCTACAATGTCTACCAAATTTATAAAAAGAGTCTACTTTATTGACATGGCCCGCCAAGCTACAGCTGGCTTCCATTCTGCAAAGTTTGGATTCAGTGACTCACACTGCCACAGTCCCGCCTCCATGGTGACTGACAAGATCTGGAGCCCTCATGCCTGCCAGAGAAATGACACTGACTTTGACAGGGGGTGTTGTCTGGGGGTGGCATTTAAGGAAAACTTCTGGAGCTGGAGTGTCGATACTAGGAGATGAGCTGGCTACGGATGGAACATTTCAGTGGATTATAAAATTCCTCTTAAAGCTGTGAACTGTATAACTTAAAGCCAATGGTAATGCCTATGTTCAACATATTCTTTGAGAGTCCTAATTTGTACAGACCCACTCACGGATTTAGATGTGAATGAAACTATCCTGACTAGGAACTACTGCCAAACTCTCACTGAATTCTATAAAGTTCCTAAGTGTCGTAGTTAGCTTCAGTTGTCAACTTGACACCTGGGAAAAGGGACCCTCCTTTGAAGAAGTGCCTCCATCAGAGTGGCCTTGTGGGCCTGTCCATGGGACCTATTCTTTTCTCTTTTTTTTTTTTTTTTGATTTTTTTATGACAGTTTCTCTGTATAGTCTTGGCTGTCCTGAAACTTGCTCTGTAGACTAGGCTGACCTTGAAGTCAGAGATCCACCTGCCTTTGCCTCCCAAATGCTGGGATTAAAGGCATATACCACCAGTCCTAACAACATTTTCTTAATGATCTATGTGGGAAGGTTTAGCCCATTTTTTAGGGTACAACACCTAGGCAGGGTGGTCTTTGGATATTTAAGAAAGACAGAAAGCACAGTCCTCTATGGCCTCTGCTTCAGCTCCTGCCTCCAGGCTCCTGCCCTGCCTTCCTGGATGATGGGCAATAACCTATAAAGTGAAATAAGCTCCCTCCTCCAAATTTTTGATCCTGATGCTTATCACAGCAACAGAAAGCAAGCTGATAGAAAGTAAGAGCACGTTTAGTTTCTCACTAATCTCCCCGGAACAAGCTAGAAATAAATATAAGCTTACTCACCAGGGTCCCTTGGTTTTCTTGTATGGCATGATTCCAAATCTGTTACAATATTTGCATTGGACTGAGGAATCTGAAGTTGATTGCTTATGGAGGATTTTTACCTGGTTTCTTTTCTGGCTACTTAGTGTTTGGTGGTCTGTGACTGATACCCCTGTTCCTCACAGCCGTGCTCACATGCTCCTGACTTGGGCTAGGCACTGTGTTGCCAGATCCAACCTCTGAAGTCATGTCTATACTAAGACCAAATTGGTAGCATCATTTGGTCTCACAAACACAGTAACCTGCACTCTTCAGAAGTGTGAATCTTTTGAAGCTTTTCATATGCACAGCTCTAGGCTAGTAGCTCTTCCTCATTCTAGGGTCTTCCTTACCTGGTTGTGTCTCAGGTAATTCCATGTCTTTACGTGGCAAAATCCCCGGCCTTCCACAATGGAAAGTTTCTTCTGCTAGCTGAACTGCTCAATTCTGCATCATGGCAAATGATTTTGTATTTTCCTGGCAGCCTGGAGATCTGCCTGGCTGCTTGCCCTGAGATGCCACGGTTAGGCAGGGATGCAGCCCTTACACCCACCTGGATGGGATCATTTAACCTGTCAGTAGAAACCATGTGTCTCCTTAGGGGATAAGGGAACTGTGTCTACAGAAAGTTTGTTATAAAGGCCCACGGGTGGGGTGGGAGGGGCATCCTCAGGCTAACTTTGAGAGTGTTGCTGGGTTTCTCCAGCATATACTCTCCTTACATTTTAAGGATACCGGGTTTTGGCTGATTTTCCCCTAGACTGTCAAATGTGTCTTCCATGGCTGTTTTACTTCCCGCCTTTTTTCTGCATTCTTCTCTTTCTTGTCAAGCATGTTATCTATTTTCTCACTGGACCTGTGGTGGCTGTGTGTGTGTGTGTGTGTGTGTGTGTGTGTGTGTGTGTGTGTGTGTGTCTCCGTGTCCATGCACCTTTGGTGATCTCCAGAACAGGTGAGGTGAGCACTCCTCATCTATTCATTACTTTGCATGATGCTGAGGTTGTGGAGTGCAGTGTTCTTCCTTAATATAAGGGGCAACCTCCAGTTTCACATGCCAAGGAAGTAAACTACAGACCTGAGACTTAGTTTAGATCCCTCCCAGGAAATCCAGACACTGCAGATGTATGAGATCTTTTCTAGGGAGACACACAGTGTAATAATCCATGACACTTCATACCTGGGTAGGTATGTGAGTACCTGTCACAGATCCAGGACATCTAGATTCACAAGTCTGACCCGAGAGAGACAATGGCAATCAGAGTTTGTTGCCTGGGGAGTCACTGAATTCTCAGAATCCCAAGTCCTAGCCATCCAGTGCACACAGCTTTGAGACCCGGGAGATTATCCCTGCAAGAACAGCAGCAATGAATTAGCTTTACCTGGAGGATGCTCTGAAGTAGGGATCCGTTTGGGCCTGTTCACATTTGAACTCCATTTATTAAGATTTGGTTTTGATTTGTATTCACCACATCAGGAAATAAAGATGTGTTAATAAGAGAAATTAAAAAATAAAAGTGATCTCAACTGCTCTGTCTTCTAATAACTCTTCTGAATGCCCTTTCTTAGTCTCCCTCACAAATATGGATGCTGAGTTTTAATTTTTTGTTGTTTGGCTTTGTTTCTTTTGATGGACCCCTCTTTTATTGGTTACTCTTCCGAGGGAAGATGTGAGTTTTCCTTCCATGTAATCCCCATGATTGTGAAGAAGTTACCCTGCAGGTAAAGGTTGTATAGTCTGTACTGTTGTCCCTACCTGACAGTGACCCTTCTGTTTTATTGACACACAAAGACTCTGTCCACAAGTCACTCGTCACTGATGGTCCTTTCACAGAAGACCCTATAGCTCCCGAGATCCCACATGACTGTCCTGTAGGAGTTCCCTCTGCAGTACCTCCCACATGGAGAGGCCCTGTCTGAGGGGCAGTGAATGGAGTTGAGTGGAGCAGGCCAGAGGATGCTGGAGACCTATTCCACCTTGTCCTTTCTTCTCTAATTCTTTGCTCAGAAGCTGTGTGAGCTATCAAGCTTTTGCCTTTTGCCTGTTTTGTAGATAGCCCTCTGGAGGTTCCAGAACCTTCCCTTCCTCTATGTGAGCAGTAGACGTCTCCAGTAAACACATCTTCGAGAATTTTCAGCCACAACACCTATCGTCCGGCTTCCTACATGTATAAGGCAAGGGTGTAGTAATCCAACTTGTCTAAGTGTATGACACCTAGTGTACATTAGACAAGTCTTACTCCTAGCCCAGAGACAAGTCTGTCTCCTCTGAAGTTCCACACAGGTTCAGAACAGAAGCATTTCTTTTTTTTTTTTTTTTTTTTTTTAAAAAAAGGCTATTTCCATATGCATGGTGCAGTATCCTGAGGATGGCTCTCAGGTCCCAATACAACATTCACTAAAGTTTCATCTACACCTTAAACACAGCTGCACTCATTGTTTTTTTTAAAGATTTATTTATGAATATGAGCGCTCTATTTGCATGTATGCCTGCATGACTGAAGTCTTCAGACAGAACAGGGTATCTGATCCCATGTGAGTACTGGGAACTGAACCCGGGTTCTCAGGAAGGGCAACCAGCGCTCTTCCAGTGCTGCGTCATCTCTCCAGCCCCATAATTCTCTTTTAAATAGCCCTGCATTTGACTGTAGCCCATCACATGTGATCAGGCATACACAGCCTTATGCAGGTGCTTAAAACCTTAAGGATTTTGGATTTCTAGATTACAGACAGTTCAGCCATACTGTGAATTGTATGGAGTTACTAGCCACATAATGGATAGCTAGTGTTGAAATGGGAACACATGCCCTATCTGCTTCTGAAGTGTGAAGCTTCTCAGGAGTCCGGAGTGTTCTGTGCATGAGAAATGTTTCCTGACTTATGGACAATGGAGTGTAACATAAGCCAAAATGGCAGATAGTCCAGTAAGAGTGACTTCAGACGGGATTGGATGACTGTTCGTTTTTAAATGAAAGCTATGCTGCTCTTTAGCTGATTAAAATTCTCTAGTGTGCTTTAATTAAAAAATACAAAAAACCCTCCCAACTCAAAGTAGGCTAATTGAAAGTAGCTTTTAATATTCCTTCATACTTTATTTGGGCAGTTTATAAATGAATTTGTATCTAATTAAGGAAACAAAAAAGTTCGTCATTCAAGTGACTTTTTGTGTGCAGCTGTTTGAACTCATAGATGATGGGATTTAAAGTGCTCTGTGGTCCTTACCTCTTATATGGGCACAGATTTCTGTAATTCACATTTCCTAAATGTTTTTACGTTGGTTGGAGTGTGTTTGACTATGGGCCATTTGCGTTTGAGTATTCCTTTGTTGTGATCTGCTCCCAGGTCTGTGGGCATACGCACAGTTGCACATCTCACATAGCACACTCAACTTTACCAACTGAGGGACTTTTCTCAAGTTTTTCTTCAAGACTTACTCATCACTTCCTCCCACATCTTCTACCCACTGGCACATCAAAAATCCCAAAATAGTATAAAATCACTTATCTCTATAAAAAAACACACACAAGAAATTTTGATATCAGAGATTCTGATAATGGGGACAAAATTTGAGCCTTTGAGATCCATAGCTGATGCATTTTCTTTTAATGAAAGGGTCCCTTCTATAGTAGATGTAAATGCATGCATGCTCTAGGGTACCTGAAGATCCTTTTCTGTATTAGATACAGAATTACGCTGTTCATTAACTGAAGGGCCCGATTCACATCTGGATTGTTTCTCAAAGATACTCTGAATATTCACAGCATGGCAATTCTGTTGAAGGATGTGAAATGTAACATCTGTAACTCTGACATTTTAGATCAGTGTGAGTTTTACCCATGGCACCACATTTTGGTTGGAAATATTTCTAAATCTTGTTTTGAAATTAGATAACTAAGAAATTGGGGCATATTAATATCATCTTGCCCTTTCTTGGCAGACATAAAAACTGGCTCCAGTGCTTATATGCACATTCCATTCTGGGCCCTGGGTGTCTTGTCTCTGCACTGTTATTGAAGCCTCAGCGCACTGTCATCTAGGCTGCTTTTTCCATCGAAAAGCTCTTGTAGGAGTTGCTAGGTAGCCTGGCCAGAGAGCAATGTTAAACAGCAGGGCAGCTGGTTCCTGGTGGCATTGCTATGGCCATCATTCTGTTTCCAAAGGCTGAAGGTAGTAAGTCCACATTCCTTTTTTACATCATGTCAGTTTCAAATTCTTGTGATGGGTGGCAATTGTCTTCATGGGGCATATCAGCTGGCTTGTAGTCTAGTTGGACAGAGTTTCAGATTATGTGTGGAGCATGAAGGAAGCTGGATAGGGAGGAAGTGTTGGTAAATGGCCTCTGCATCATGGGCTAGACTTGGTGGTAGATGTGAAGGTTTTTCAGACTCAGTTCACTTCCTTCTTGGCTCAGGGTTTTACCCTGGCAGATGCAGAGAGGTGGGAAAGTCCAGGATGTGATCCATATTCTAACACCTTAAGGCATGCATGAGCCTGTATGTGTGAATGAACAAGAGAAGCCATTGAGTCTGTAAGGCAGATCTTCCTGTGAGATGGAGGGCTGTCCCAGTCGGCTTGGTCTGTGAACCTGCTGTATGCTCAAATGATGATAGCCAGTACTTCTGCAGTGGTGTCTGTGATGTTCCCAGGCAGCACGTGGACAGTTAGTCCTAGGCAAGTCGTTTTTATTCATTTAATCACTGCATGACATGATGACTGTTGAGTAGTGTGATTGAAAAAAAGGTAGGTAGACACCAAAGAGCCAAGTTTGGAGGCACAAGCCTGTAATCTCAGCACCTAGAGGATCAAGGCAGGAGAACCTCAGGTTCAAGGCTGGCCTGGGGAACTTAGTGACACTTTGTATTAAAAGTAAAAATTTAAAAAGGGTTATGGATGAGTCTCAGTGACATAGTGCTTGCCTGGTTCAATCCTCCCAGGACTGCAAAGGGAGAAGGAGATCACCATTGAATATTCTGCATTTAAAAGCATTGGGTTATTTTACATCACTGTCTTCAATACATAGTTAATATATTATCTATTTAATATGCATATAAAGTCAGCTGAACATACTTATTTCTAGTTTTCTATATAAAGCCCTGTAGAAAGGATCCATACATACTTAGGTGTTGGTAGAGTCAGCTTATAGAACCTGGAGATTCTAATCTTGCTCAAAAGGACAGATTAGAACATGATGGAAGTCAACTACACACCATCTTCTCTGTCTCTAAGTGGCTTTTAGAGACAGTTTGAAACACCATTTGGGGTGTTGCTTTCTCTATACTAAATACGGTATGTGACATAAGACCTCAGTCTAGAAGGATCCAGAAGAAACAGTGTATCTCCATGCCTCAGTTCAGGGCTTTTCTACCTATGGCTGCCACCTGTGTCAGCTGTCCCCCTGTGGAGGCCTTAGCAATGATAATTACCAGGAACAGGAGGAACCCCTAATGTGTCTTTTATTTTATCTCTTAACTCCTAATAATAGAAAAATTTATTTTCTAAAATCTTAAAAGTTGTAACTATAGTGTTTTAGAGAAGGTATTTATGTGAGTATTTATATGAAATGTAGTGATTTCTGCCAGGAAGAAATAATTATCCCCCTTCCAAAAAAAAAAAAAGTATATGCTGAGTGTTTATTAGCTTAATGAAAAATCTGTTATTTGAATAATCATTCCATATACTTAAAATAGCTAGCTCTAAATATGCCTGTATTTAGAACTGTCTATTTAAAAGTTTACCATTAGATTTAAGGTTACCGATCTGCACATTTTCTCTGGAAGAGGTGAAAGGCTGAGGCATGAGAGGATGGCTGTGTTCACCGAACAGAAATGTTTGTACATCCTCCTGAGGAGCAGGGGAGAAGTCACCATCATGGAGAGCAGACACATGACTGTTAGACTTTTGGGTAGCTCCCTGGAGGTATCATGCCATAAGAGCCAAGGGGATACACAATAGATGCTGGAGTATACATAGTGCCCATATGTATTCCGGAGAGGAAAGCCAGAGAACCCTAGGGATGCCTCATTCTCAGAAGATGGGACCCGGGTAACATGGGAAATCAATAATGCAGCTGAAGGCCTGGAAGCTTCTCAGAGGATGCTGGTGTGTATGGATGCTGCCAGGTTGAAGAAGCTCAAGGGCAGAGCTTGGGGGTGCTCTTTGACTTCCCGCTCTTTCCCCGATTTTTTCCTGTCCAGCTCCTACCCTACTAGATGATGCCATCCACATGTACATCAGATTTCCAAGTCTCATCCATATGAATACTATGGAAGAATATCTATTCTCTCTGGAAGCAGTTCCATAGAACCCCCAGAGAAGTGCGCTGCCCTCCCCATCCAGGATTTACTTCACCTATCACGAAATATGAACCATCACAGTGACTCCTGAGTGAGAACTAAGAACTACCTCTGCCTCGGGTGAGAGGTATTTATTTGACAGAGTCAGGCCCCATCTCCCCCCCTCCCCCGTTATGCTGGACTCTGGTAACTTGGTCTTTGTCTTTCTCATTTCACTCTGTATAGGAGCAAAGGCAACAAGGTTCAACCAAGGCCTCATGTTCTTTTATTTCCTTAGTCAGTCTTATGGCATTCATCAATTGTCTCTTGATGAATATATCTACTAGCTTTAGCTTTTCCTAAATTCAGGAACACACACACACACACACACACACACACACACACACACACACACACACATTTAAAATCATACTAAGCTTTTGTCTTCAACTGGTTTTTCCTTGACTCTGAAGACGATGTCTCTGTTCTTCAGGTGCTCAGGCTCAAGGCTCCAAGGTCAGCCTAGGTTTATTTCTTAGCCTTAGAAGTCTTATTGGCTCCAGTGTCATCCTATTTTGCTACTTGGATTGCTTTAGGCCTGCATCTTGTAGCTGGCCAACATGTCCTTGTGCATAGGCAGCCTGTTTTCCATACAGTAGTCAGAAGTTGTCTGGAGTGTGCTCAAAGTGGTGTTATGACAGCAGTCAGGGAGGGCCTGCTTCCTCTGGCATCTGACCTCTTTCCTGGGACCATGTGTTGTGTGATGAGTGCCCTTTGAATATGCCCAGCTTTCTCTTCCTTGCAGACTTGGTGTTGCCTGAAATTCCTATGTAGGATAGCCAGAGACAGCTCTTCTCAGGTCTAGACCTGAGACTCAGCCTCTTTGTACACTAAGGGTTCTGCTGAGGATCCCTTCTCAGGCTGGCCCTTCCTCCTCTGGTCACCATTTTGTACCTCTTGTCAATTGGCTTTGGTTTTGGCACTTTGGACTTTGTGATGGATGTGGTATGCTTTTCTTGTCTTCCAGTATGCAAGCCCCCTGCAATTAGATCCTGGTTGGTTTGTTTCCTGTTAGGTTTCCCTGTTGGCTCTAGTGCCAAGTATAGAGTGGATGTCTGGTGGTTTGAAAAAATTTAAAAACTGAGTAGATGGTGTTTCTCAGCGAGTGATTCCTATATGTAAAGTTAGGATTCAGAATTCTTAAGTGTACACCCAGTCTCAATATTCAGAGACTGGAATTATGAACCGAATTAATATGTTAGAATTTGAAGTTTTGGGAAGGCTCTAGAAGAAAAAGCAAAAAAATACTGTAGGAGATACATAGGCCAAATCAAGTAGTCCAATAAAAGGCTTCTCTCTTGAAATGAATGTATTAGTTAACATTGCAAATGAAGATTTCTGTGGGACGGTCTTTCTATGAATATCTGTTGCTACCCTTGGTTAATAAAGAGACTAATATGGCCTATGGAAAGGCAGGATACAGCCAGGTGGGGAATACAGGAGAAGAAAGAAAGTCAGAGCAGACACTGTGAGCCACTGCCAGAGATGGAAGATGTAATGGGAGAGGTAATGCTATGGAGCCATGGAACGTGACAATACATAGATTAATAGAAATGGGTTGAGTTAAATTATAAGAGCTAGTTGGTAATGAGCCTGAGCCATAGACCAAACAGTTTGTAATTAATATAAGCCTCTGAGTGATTATTTTAAAATGGCCATGGAAAGGATGGTAAAAGAGATTCCTCCAGACCTTGGGGCTACGCAGGACAGAGAAACTTCCAGTTACAGAGAGGAACACAAAGGATTGGCCAGAGTGAGGATATCCGAGGGAGACTGATGTGCTCAGTTAGCTGGGGAGGGAGATGCAAATGTGTATGTTTTGACCCAGAAGCCAGCCTGAAGCCAAAGAGCCTGACTGAGCCTTAGAACAATTGGCTAGTGACCATGACTACAGCAGTTCATCATGGTAGCAATTCAAGATGGGACAGTGAAGGGGAAACTGTCTGGACACATGTGGGAGTTGGAGCGTACAGAGGCACTGATGTCTGGAGAGTATTGTGCTCTTGGTCACCACTGCATTTGTGTTTCAGCCATTCATTAGATATGCTCTGGTCTGGCAGGGATAGTAGTGACACTTGAAGTTACCAAGAAATCCCTTTTTGGGAAGGAGTACCGTTTAAGTTACTAGATGAGAAGGGCATTTCAGTGATTTTTAGAAAAAATTATTTGTGCATGTATGTTTTTGTGAGTCATGGCATATGTATGGAGGCCAGAGGAAAGCTTTCTGGGGCCAGTTCTCTCTTCCCATCATGTAGGTCCTGGGGATTAAACTCTGGTTGTCAGGCTCAGTGTCAGGCACCTTTACCTGCATGTCTGCCCCATGTTAAAGGTTTTTATTATTGTTGCTTTAAATTATTTTTGAAAAGTTTATATATATATATATATATATATATATATATATATATATATATGAGTGTTTTGCCTCCATGTGTGTCTTTGTGCCATATGTATGGAGTGCCCACAAAGGTCAGATGAAGCTATCAGATCCCCTGGAACTGGAGTTACAAATGATTGTGAGCCAATAAGCAGCAGCTGGAACACAAACCAGGGTCCTCTGCAAGAGCAACCAGTGCTCTTAACACTTAGCCATCTCTCTAATCCCATCCAGGGGTCTTAAAGGAGAAGAATTCAGAGCAATCCCCTGGGAAATCCCTGCCCTGGGCTCAGAAAGAAGGTTTCTAAAGTGGCAGTGTAATCAGGGGTCAACTACAGGGGGTCCTTCCAGGCACACAGTGGAGACCAGCCCACAGCGAATTAGTGTGTGTAATTGACACTATTCTGCAATGCAGTCACCCCTCCTCCAAAAAAACAGCATAAATTTTATACATCTTTGTAAGTAGCATTTGCTTTAGGAGGATCCCATTTCTGTGGTTCCACACCCTCCCCCGTCTCTCTCTTTCCCTCTGGATTTTCTGTCACAGGTTAAACAGTGAACCTGATGATGTTCCCAGGTGTCACAGGTTGTTAAACAACAGTGACTCTAATGGTGTTCCCGGGTGTCTACGGCATTCAAAAGACTTCTCTATAAGATCTCTTGCTAACATGAACCTTCTTGTCCAGTGTGTCTTCTGCTGACTGTGCGTCTGTGTGTTATTGTGAGGGGGATTTTGTAGGGGAAGTTTATTAGACTTGTCCATAGAAACAGAATCAATAAAGAGAAGGGGGGGGAAGAGGGGGAGAGAGGGGAAGAGAGCGACAGGGTCTTGATATCCAGGAACTAGCTCTATAATTTGACTGATGAGGGTGGGACTTGCAAGGCAGTCCAAGCAACTGGGCTGTCAGGCTGGAGTTTGAGTTGCAGCCCCAAGTGTGAATTCTGTCATGCAGCAGGTTAGTTGTGGGCATCTCAATGTTATGCTCAGATTCCCATCTCTGTGGAGAAACCTCTGTGTTGGCTTCCAAAGCCTACCACGGATTCACTGAGGCTTGCCCACATCATAGAGAACAGTCTGTGCTGCCCACAGCAGAAAGATTGAAATGTTGGTCATGTTTAAACAACACTGTCCCAGCAACATCTACACTGGTATTCCATCAAGTGACTAGACATTGAGGCCTAGTCCAGTGGACACAAAATATACCTTGAGAAGCAAGGCAACTGTTTGGGAACATAAGCTATGGGAAGAAGAGAGTATGGAAGAGGCTGGGATGTGGGCACTGGTCTTAATCTCTTGCATGTCCTCACTGACAATTTTGGCCACATGCACCACCTGAGACTGTGTTCGAAGGATAAATGGGTTTTCCATCTCGTAAGGAAAAGGGGTTCAATTTCTTATGTCACACGTTATGAGTTATTGGGTTCTTTCTGAAGCTTGGTCACTATTAGGCTCAACCTTGTCACTAGCAGCTATCCTGAGCATCCCATCCACCCCTTGCCATCCCTCCCCCAAGTCTTTTGGGTGCTTCTTAAAATATGCAGTTTTTTTATGCCTTAAAAATCATGTTTCCTTTTGGTATAATTTTTACTAGCAGTGGATAAATTTGTTCAGTTTCTTTTAAAACTTTTCCCCCAACTACTCAAGACAGTAACATACACAGAGGAAGAACTTCCACAGGGTGAAGCCAAAGCAGCTCTAACTTGTCTTGTTTATCTTCATTGAACATTGCTATACAATCCAAAATGGAGGACAGAAAACTCTGGGTCAGTGATTCTCAACCTGGCCATGTCCAGAGAGGATGGCACAGGCAACCCCCACCATTGCCTGCAGGCCCCATGGGATAAGAGGAAAATGGAACATACACTAACTAGTATGGCCCTTAATTTTTAACCCCCCCCCCCCCCTGCCCCATGGACCAAAGTCACTAGAACTGAGCAAAGTAAACACTTGCTTCCTGTCCTGAGCTGTTTCTGTCAGTTATTTATCACAGTAAGGGAAGTGTAGCTTGGTTGTCAACAAATACATCATCTTCATGAACCTTTTCACTGCCTAAAAGCCTTGGGGTAGATGTACTAAAACCTGCTAGACAATCAGCTGATGGAAAACTTTGTTACACTCACACCAGAAAGAAGAAATTACTAGATGGCATGCAGTCCTAACGGACCAGGTGATTTTCTTGCACACAAATTTTTGCCAGTGTAGCAAGTCCACATTTAAACAGCACACAAGATAAATACGATGCATGTTTTAGAAGGATCACTGCATCCTTCTCTGTGGTCTTCTTGTATTCTTAGCAGAGGAGGTTTCCATAGTAATTAGCATATCTATTTGGGAAACAGAGGCCTTACTTCCTGTCTGGTAGTTTTACTCTTGACCCTGTTCTAGTCACTCAAAAAAATGTTCAAAAAACGTGTCCCCTTTAAGCAAGCCCAGTTTGTTCTGCCCTGCTCTGAAAAGTGGTTCAGCCTTTGGTGACCTTTCTTTCTGCTCTCTGACAGTCCTTTGTCACATCTGCATCTGTGAGGTTGACCAATTGGGACTTTCCACCTTCATGTCCTGGGAAAGCCCTCAATCCCCAGGGTGCCTCAAGGTTCCAAGGGCAGTGACACTCTGGCAGGTGATCAGACATAGGGCTTATTTTGTGTTGCTTATGTGCCACTGTGGAAGATGTCATTTGTGAAGTAGTTGTTCTGGGTTTTCCTCCCAGGGTCTGAGGCCTTTTCAATCCATCATCTGCTGCACTCTCCACTGGCCAGGGCTTTGTCTGAGGTTGTCCTTTCTGCCTGTCAGAGTCAATTGTGTCGGAGTGCTACATACCTGAGCAAATCTAAGTACTTTCTTATGTTATGAGAGTGTCTCTAGCATTAATATACATTTTCTTCTGTAAAAATTATGTGTATCTTATGTATTACATATGTGTGTCTTAGTATATGTATGTGTATTATGTGTGTGCCTGGTGCCTGTGGATCCCCCTGAAACTGGAGTTACAGTCAGTTGTGAGCCACTGTGTAGGTTCTGGAACCCAACTGGAATCTTTTGCAAGGGTAGCCAGTGCTCTTAACTGCCAAGGTATCGCTCTATCATCAAGATTTATTTTCTTGAGGTTATGCCAATAGCCTCAGTTCTAGGCATCTGATGCACAAATACTGTTGATGAGTTCTGTATTCACTGGAGGGAAGAGGTGAATACAGTGAAGCAGCCTTCGCTGGAATAATTGGAGAGGTGCAGGGGTGGAGGTGGAGGACAGATTGTGTTTGAAAGTAAGAACTACTGTTATATAGAACCTGCGTTCAGCTCCCAGCAGACATGTCAGACATTGCACAGCTGTCTGTGAACCTGAGTTGGTGAGCTGACACCCCTGGCTTCTGCGGGTCCTGATACTGCTGTGTATATTTCTATACATAGACTAGCACACAAACACATAATTTTAAAAAATTAAGATTACAATGTGGTGGTTTAATTTTTTTTCAGTAAAACACATTAAAGAAAAATACCTGATCCCAAATTTTTATGTATCATTTTAAATGTTTTATGGAAACTCTGGTGGTGTGCAAACACACAAAAGTCTATCTTCAAGCTTTAGAAATTCAATCATTTTCTGTGTATTTGGGTTGGAAATTCTAAGTAGTGTATTTTAAGTTTCTGGACTCAAGAGAAAGTGATTATTAACAAAACAATTCACTTGTGTCAGAGGGTCTCTAGTCTTAAAACACAGTGTCTGGTGAGAAGTTTCTTAGTAGGCTATAATTGGGGTTATTAGCCAAATGCACACAACAATATTGATCCTCCATCCCATTGCCAGCCTCACAAAGAGACCGAAGAACAGTTTATAGAAGAAATCCTATCATTTAGTCTGTGTGCACAGGGAAATCATTTCAAATGCAGTGGCAGCTACTCAGAATACAGTCATGTTTACAGAGAGTATTTTCCTATTGCCTGCCAAGGATCAACTCCTTTCTAAACACTGCCCCCTCCAGCACTCTCTCTCTCTCTCTCTCTCTCTCTCTCTCTCTCCACAGAAGGGACCTCTTGGAACCCTCTACTATTGCCTGCTTGCTAAGTATACTAGGGAAAGTCCACTCTTCTATGCCATGGGAAACACTTACTTTTAAACTGGTTTATAAACTGGCTCCTAATAGGCCTCTGGGTAAAGACAGGAGACTTGCATGAGTCCTGTGTCATGTGGAGACACCAGGGACGAAGGAACATCTGACCAGGAGTACCTTCTGTGCATTCCTGTAGGAAAATGCAGGAAGAAGAAAACTAGGTTGAAACAATGTGTTTTAAATTCATTATTTCCAAACTGTTAATCAGACATAAAACTGATTAAGATCCAGATTTGTGGGTAAAAGTCAATGTTTAAAACATCCAGTTTGCATCAATGAATGTAGGCTTTGCCCAGCTCCCCCCCCCCCTTTTATTTATCTATTTATTTATTTGGTTGGGGTGTGGATTCCCACTAGCCTGGCAAGTGCTTCCAGTTAGATCATAGGAATCAGAAAATGAAAGAGGCTCCAGCAGGAACTGGGTGAGCCAAAGGGACTCTGAGGAGGCTCTGAGGGTGTGACTAAGCTAAGTCCCCAGGGAAGGTCAGGTTAGTCCAACCTCACCAAGTCAGTTTTACTGGTATACTCTGCTTAAAGGAGTTTAAAACCTGGAGTATTTTTGACGTTTATCTTCGTTTTAAAAAGACTTACAAATACTTTATAATTTAAAATGGCAAGGTGATTTTTTTTGTCCTGTGCTTTCAGCCAACAACTTTGCCTTTTGCTTCTGTTTGTCACACGTTTCAACTCTAGACTTGTGTTCGGCATCTTAGCATCAGAAACATCTGGCGCAGCTTTCTGAGATGATCTGATCCAAGAGCGTTTCTAGAAAACCAATAGATTTGCAGTAGGTTTCATGTCACTGTCACAGGCCGTCAACTTGGCAACTTATCAGATTATCTTCTTTATCTTAAAGAATGAATGGAATTATTATTGTTTTATACGTGTATTTCTATAAATTTCATCCAATGACTTTAATCCTTGGCTGAGATTTTCGTTTTATTCTATTCTTCACAATGAGCAATTTCCAAGATCAGAATCCCTTCTTTATGTTTGATTGGGAGAGTCAATAAGCCTGCCTAGGAAGTTTTAAATATTTTCTCCATTTTGAGTCATTTAAGCAGTGATTCAAATATTTACTGACTGCCTACTATGCATCAGAACACTGCTAGATAGTACCATTACAGCAGCAGAGCAGTGAGTAGAATTAAAAGAGCTCTCCTGTCCAAAGGGGACAGAGGAAGAATGGCGAAAGTGAGCCTTTCTTGAGTACAACCTGTTTACCAGGTCAGTAGGAGTTGGTGTGTGTGTGTGTGTGTGTGTGTGTGTGTGTGTGTGTGTGTGTGTGTGTGTGTGTGGCGGGGGTGGGGGGTGGGGGGTGGGGGGGGTAGGGGGTGGGGGGGTGGGAGGGTGGTCATTGCAGGAACAAGGACATCCCTGAGAATTAGAGAAACTGTGTGAGGCAGAAGTCACAGACAGTCAAGCAAGGCCAGCTCAGACCTTAGAACAGGGAAGGCAGAGAACAGATGGCAGAGTAGTATAGCAGTCCACCAGGGTCCAGGAGTGAGGAACTGACGATCTGTAGACTGAGATGTCTGGTGGTGTGATAAATACAATCCGATGCTCCTAGTTGTCCTACATCCAGGCCAGCATCATCCAGTTCCAGGCTAGGGCAGGTGAATGGAGATGGAGAGCCAGGGCAGGTGGCTTGCAGAGCAAGGTGTTGAGTATAGTTCCACACAATTGTTTGAAGGACTTTTTTTACCCAAACAAGCTGAAATCACAGGTTGACAGTAATCGTCAGTGTAGTGTGAATTCTAATTGGTCTTAATAATAAAAACTCAGAGCCCAGTATCAGAGTAAATGGTGGAAGATCAGAGAGACAAAGGAGCAAGCTACTAGAGAGACAGCTTCCTTCTACTGACTCCTCAGGCAGAAGGGACCCCTGTTTCCACCCACCTTATATTCCTCTCTCTTTCTGTTTGTATCTCCCTAGTGCTGGGATTAAAGGTGGGAACCTCCATTGCCTGGCTCCGTTTCTCTTTTAGACTGGACCAATCTTGTGTAACTCAGGGAGGCCTTGAACTTCTGATCTTCCCAAGTGCTGGGATTAAAGGTCTGTGCCACCACTGCCTGGACTCTATGATTAACTAGTGGCTTAGCTCTGCCCTCTGATCTCCAGGCAAGATTTATTTGTTGGAGCACAAACAAAATATCACAAGTTGGTGTCAGTGTCAAGGCCAAAGAGGGAACTGAGGGCTTATGTATAGCCTTTTAAAAACGGTTTATTTATTTTTGTGTCAGAAAAGGGCATTGGATCGCCCTGAACTGGAATTACAGACAGTTGTGAGCTGTATGGTTGCTAGGTCTCAAACCTGGGTCCTCTGTAAGAGCAGAAAGTGTTTAACTGCTGAGCTGTCTCTCCAGCCTGTGGAAGTGGTTAATTAGAATATCACTCTGTAACTTTTCTGTTGCTGTTTGAAAGATGAACAGTAAAGTACCACAACTTCATGCAAGCTTCAAATAACAACTTTATAACTTCTGTTTCACAGCTTGATGGCTTCCTCCATGTCTACAAGTAGGCATTAATTTTAAGATTACATTGATTCACTTACATACCATGCATGAATATGAATCAGAGGACAACTTTCTGGAGTGAGTTCTCTTCATCTACCACACAGGTCCCCAGGATTGAACTCAAGTTGGCAGACTTAGTGGCAGGGGCTTTTGTTCACAGAGCCACCTTGCTGGCTCCAAAGAGACATTTTAAAACTGTACTCAGGTCAGCATTTATCTCTTTAAATCCTGAATTACTAAATATTGGATGCTTACTTTAAAAAACTTCCCAAACATGCAAAAAGTATACAGTGTTAGTCTTCAGAAGCTTCGGTGTAGAACATCTGGTTCATCATGTGATTTGAGGGTAGAAACAGAAGGGGCTTGTCCAATTTAAAATATACCTGTGTAGCCGAGCAGAATTCCAAAGTAGTTCTGCTTAAAAAACAAGTCTGTGCCGGCTGCTATAGTGGTGTAGCCCCTTAATCCTAGTATTTGGGAGGCTGAGGCAGGAGGATCTCTGTGAATTTCAATCCAGCCTGGCCTACATAGTGAGTTCTGTGACAGCCAGAGCTACATGTAGACTCTGTATTGCAAAAAAAGCAAAACAAAACAAAAAACCAACCAACTCACCACCACCAACAAAAAAGCCGTGCAAAGATGAATGGAAAGATAAAAATTATTCTAAACAAAGAGAAATTACGATTTTCCTTTGCCATTTTAAAATATTTTATTTGTTAATTTGGGCTATGTTTTCACTACTGTGCATGGGCAACTAGGTTGCAGCCCCCATAGTAACCAAGGACTCGGCTCCCCATTTTCATGTTGTTTATGTATTAACAAGTACAAATTTATGTCATATTAGTTAAAATGGCAAGAGTTGAACTTTTCATGTACCGAATGGCTGAATATTATGATAGTTATTCAGAAGAAAAATAGGCATGGTCACTCATGTGAGAGGAGGTGTTTTGCGGGCCATTTTAATATATATTGTTTTTCAAATGTGATGTTCTCAGTGTGTATTCTTAATGACCAGATGGAAAGCTCATGCTTACTCCTCACATGAAACTATTTCTAGCACCAAACTGTCACGTGTCTGTTACTCTGTTACTGGGAGTAGAGTCCTTATATTTTCTTTCCCTGGGCTAGGGTGGGGGGGAGGTCCCCCAGCTGGGGTCACAGGATAGATAGTGAAGGCTTCCCTGTCAGGAAGCCACATCCCCTTCCTTTCCAGAAACAAAATCCCATTAGGTCTGCTTTATGGTAGATAATTTAACATGAAAGTCTTCTGGGGTTGTCTGTTGCTAATAGTTGTTGTTCACTATGCCATAACTTTTAAAATTCTAAGTGAATCTGAGGTGTTTACATGTAGATGTTTGTACTCCAGGGCTAAGGGGAAGCAGAGGTAAGGGAATATTCCTCCACAGCAGGAGATGATGGTAGCTGAATGGTTCCCTTGCAGTGATTACTAATGATGATGTAATTTTCAAATGGGGCTTGGTAAGTTACTTCATAGGCTGAAGAAGAATGTTGATTTTAAGTGACTGACCAAACAGCCTGCATACTATGACCCGCCTATTTAATCCAAACACTGGGTAGCCTTTCCCTTACAGGACTCTGTTAATATTTCTGGGGAATTTCCTTAGTGTTGCTCTCAAGGAAATGCAGTTGTGGAATGTCTGCATCCACAGTGCCAGTGGCTATCCAGGAGGGATCTGTAGCAAGAAGAAAATCTTTGGCAGTAGCAATTACCACTTATTCTGCCCAGCTAGTTTTCTCGTCCCTTCTGGTGACAGACCTGGCTTTCCTGCCATTTAGAAGGTGTGTGTGGCTTGGGGTTGGCCAGTTGCAGAATCTGCTAGCCAAACTCAAGGGCAAGGTCACAGTGGGGCTCAGCAGAGCTTTCTTCCTTTCTCTTTCCTGTGGCTGTGAAACAGGGCGGGTCTGTCTGCAGTCATCAGAGAGTCATCAGTCAGGACAAGCTGGAATGTCATGTGGTAAGACGCTCCTTCTCTTGGGATGACTTCTTAATAGTGTGAATTTCCCTTTTACATACAGTTTGCCAGGGGTCCTGGCTGATTAGGTCATTATGAATTTATCTCATATTTGGAAGGGTGAGTTGGCATTTCATTCATGGGGAAGGAACACTGTTTTAGTAGAGGGAGGCAAGCAGAGTCCAGGGATAGGAGTAACAATAGAAGGAACTCTGACCTTAACTAAGAATTATATACATACATACATGCATACATACGTAATATAAACATACATACATGCATATATATACATACATACACATATGGATCCAGACCATATATATAAAATTCTAGTAGCAGTTCAATTTATTTACCACTTTTGATTACTAAAGAGAAAGCTGTGGTGAGGTAGTAGGCAGGGAATTTGGGCTTCTTGCCAAAAGTGACACAGGAATTTACTAATGGGAACTTTCACTGGAAGTCTTCTGGCTCTTTAGGACCTTTCTGATCTCTCTCACACAAGAAAAGGCACTTTCTGGCAGAAGCGCAGGTAGGAAATGTGGGCATATCAGGGCAGCAGCATGATGGATGCATTGCTTGTACCGGAGCTGGTTCATGTATCTCTGAGGCATTCTTGATGGTAGCAAACACAATACTGAGTTAAAAGGGCTATTCACAGAAAAATTGAGTCTTTGAGAAGAGAGGGGCCTTGTTTTCATTTCCTAATTCCATAGGTGATATGGAGCACACACAATCCTCTCTCAGATGCTCTCTGGGCTCAGCTGAAGAAAGAGATTTTGGGGTGATATGCCATCAAACCGGTGGGTTTTCCTGGTGCCTGTCTGTCAGGTCTGGGGTCTTGGTTTTAGTAGATCAATATGTGATCAGATGGATTGAACTCCCTTCACTTAAAAATGTGTGCTGCCTTCATCCCTGTGAATGAGTCTACACAGTAACTGAATGAAAAGCAGTCCAGATAAACTGTCAGTTTACTCAAGGAATTGGGCACGATGTAAACAGCCTCCCACTTCCCAGAAGAAGGGCCAGCTGCCTTGGAGGTTGGGTGTGGTGGGAGCTTCCTTAGGTTCTCTGGTAGATGGGCTTCTACAGGTAAAGTAACACTTCTCTTCTAAGTGGGGGAAACAAAACAAAAGACAAACAAATAAAAACATTTAATTTTCAAAAGTAATAAATAAAATGCGCAATTTTGACAAGTTAACATAAACATATTCCTATTGGAATGTGAAGAGCTCTGGATCGGTGCCTGAGTAATCTTACTAAGGTATAGAGTTTACTCTTCTACCCTCTGGGTTTCCATTCCTCAAGTGAGAGTAAGCACAGCCTCACAGCCATGTGGGCCCCAGCTTGCTTGGTCCAACAACACCATAAGAGCCTCCCTAAGCAGGCCTTGGGGCTCTACCTACTAACCTTGGGGAAGCCTTGATTGCCGTACCCATCCACTTGCTTGCTCTAAGCAGTTTTCTGCATTTCTCACTGTCCAAGTCAGTGATGAGAGTTTTCTTTTAGTCTCTTGGCTTTGGGGTAATGTCACATTTCCTTAGACCTTTCATGTGACTTGCTGTGACTAGTAAGGGGTGGAAGGGAGTGATGTGCGTCCCCTAATATGGTAGTCAGTGCTGTCCGCCTGGTTATCTTAGTGGGACAGAGTAAGCATAGATGACCCAGGATGCCAGAGCCTGTGCAGGGAGTCAACATATCTGATGGTTTAAGTTACTGAGACTCTGGGCTTTATTGCCAATGAACCTTGCCTGCCTGTGGTGAGGCTCTGAGCTTTTTGAAAACTCGCCTACACAGGCTCTATGCAAACTGTTTTGTTTATGTCTCAGTCGTTAACAATGTTAATCATTCATTCGAAGTCACACATGTGTGACTTCACAGACTGTGCCCTGTGCCCTGATTCCCTTATCTGCTCCCCTTGGCCATTATCCAGCAAGCTCTGTGAACACCTGCTGTGTGCCCAGCTCTCTATAAGATCTGAGGATCAAAGCAGGAGTTGGAAGTGACTTCTGTGGAATTCCAATCCAGGGAGAGAAACTGAGTTCAGCACCCTGTTGTTAAAGGGGAGATAGGAAAGAGGACTGAGAAGGTCCACTTAGAACCTGTTTCTTTCACCTATAGTCTTAGATAGGTGGCTGCCCCTCCCCCCGCCTTTACAAGTCTCATTCCTAAAACGGGAGGAAGTTCAAAACTTTCAAGTGGTCAGGTATGGATGGCTACCATCGTGAGGTAGCATTAGTGATGGAAAAAGTGTTTGCAGCCCTGGACCTCCACAGTCTATAATAAATGATTGCTGTTCCAGGAGACCTGCTCTGAGGAGACCCACTCAAGGGATGGGGAGTGGAGCAGCTGTTCAAAGCAGGCAATGGTTGGCTGATGAGAGTCCTACTCTGACAGGTTAGAGGAAGCAGCATGAAACATTCTGGGAACTACAAGAGACTTATCTTTAGAAGAACACACAGAGCAGGACCTCAGCAGAAGTCCCTCTGGGCAGCGGGGCTGAACTTGGCAGGTGCAGCCGGCCTTGTGCTGTACACAGGCTACACAGAACTTATGTAAGAATCTATTGAGGCTGTGGCTTTAACAAGTGGGTTCTGGGAGCACAGAGGTGATCTAAGGGTAAGGAAGGCAGCTGGGAGACTGCAGTAGAATGACTCCTGGGATCTAAGCAGAGCATGGAGGATGGACAGGAGGAAAACAGATAAGTGATGTCAAGGACACAGGGCTGATAGGGAGTCAGGGAAGGAGTGGCCCACACAGAACCACGTTCTGATTTGTATCAGGAGAGGTTTGAGGTTAAGCTTGAGGGGACACAAAGAGTTTTTCTTTCAATTCTCTAATTCTCTGTGTGGGAATTAGGCAGAGACTCAACTTTCAACATGTTCAGAGATGAAGAAGAAATTACCTCGGCATCTATGACCACACTCCTGTCTTACTATATACTTCCAAAGCTCTCTCTGGACAACAATAATTTCAAAGAGATATGGCTTCTCTTGTCCTGTTCCTCTGTGGTGTGATCACAGTGCCCACCAAGCAGCTTTCCACTTAAGCACAAAGTAAAAGTTCGGTTGGAACCATTAGGGAGAGAGCAGGTGTCTCTTGGCCCATTAGGCAATGCCTCTCTCTTTATATTTACTTTCATTGGAAATGCTACCAAGAACACCCTTTTGGGTGTCTGCCTTTCCACACATCTGACTGTATCGAAAAAGGATTGTGTGATCTGACTGCTGAGACAGTGAGTGGGCAGTAAGGTGGCTGTGTTTACCAACAGTCAGGCCCAGAGGAGCTGCTCTTTCAGTGACGGCCCAACTGGAGCTCAGGATTGGGAAGAAATTATAATGGGTCTGGTGACTAAAGGAAGCTCCAGACAATGACCCATTAATTGAAATTATTTTTTGAGGGTCTACTATTTGCCATGTTATCAATAGGGTATAATAGTCCCCACCCTCCCTCAGCTTTACTGTAAGTGTGCAAAGGAGACCATTAAATGTATGGCCACAAATAAATTAATGGTTAACACTGAGCTGCATTACAAATGAAAATGAATGTTTGGGAGGCCATGGCTTAGATTCCAATAAGGGTAGGAGATTGTGTACATTTTTTCCTTGAGAATTCCAGGTAGTATTTTCTTCTGTTCTCTCTCTCTCTCTCTCTCTCTCTCTCTCTCTCTCTCTCTCTCTCTCTGTGGACTGAGAGTGTGTATGTGTACTACATGTATGAAAGTATCCACCGAAGCCAGAAAAGGATGTCAGATCCCGGAACTGTGTAGATATCTGAGCTAACCCTTGTAGGTGCTAGGAACTAAATCTAAGTCCTTTGGAAGAATGGCAATTGTTCTTAACTACTGAGCCATCCTGCTATCCCTGTGTACACTCTTGACTGCTATACTTTGTGTGTGTCCTTGGAGGAGAAGGCTGTGTTAGAATTGGCCTAAGTAAGTAGAAATATCCATCTGGATGCTGATTGTTTTTTGTTTTTTTTTCCTTAGCTTTGGCAAAACCTTGTCTGGGCATGCCAATTTTGTTCATTTATTTATTCTACTTTTTCTTTTCTTGTTTTTTTATCCTTAGTGGGTGAACACTGAAGTTGGATTTCTCACAATTATAAAGAAAATGCTGCGTCAGAAAGACATATAAAGAAAGACTGGGGTGAATCTCAGTGGCAGAGTGCTTGCCTAGCATGTATAAGTCCCTGGGTTCCTTCAATATCAGCATCTTCAAAACAAAACAAAGCCCACTGCTGAGTATGTCCTCTTTTTCTGTGTTAGGTCCTGTTTCTGTGTCAGGTACCAGTGGGTGGAGACTTCAGGGAAGCCACACTGCTCTGAGTGCAGAGTTTGGGAGGCCCCAGACTCTGTAGGCGAAGGGCTACATCTGAACATGTGGGAGGAACTCGGAGTTGTCTTAGGAAGAACGGAGTGTCTTAAAGACTCCTTCTCTCGGAAATATCTCTCTGCTGCTCAGATGCATTCACTAGTCATTTCCTGTTTTTCCTAGTGTGCCTCCAGCTGCCGTGGGGGAGGGAGGCGGTGATGGAGGTGTCATTGTGCTATTAACCATTACTCCTCTAGCTGTGACCACTTCCTGCTTCCCATTACATGGGTCACGACCCCATGGCCCTTATGTCACTATAGTGCAATGCTAAATCATGAGGAATACCAAGAACTGTTGTGGGCTGCAGCACATACCTGTAGCTACAAGAACTTTCTGGAATTCTGTCCACATGAGAAGCCCAATAGGGTCAGTGCAAGGCACACCTGAAAAGGAGGCACTGCATTAGCAATTATCAGAACGTATTTTAATGCGATTATTTTTTTCTTTAAGAAGATGAAACTTGTTTTGATTTCTTTTATACCCCCTTATAAATTCAACCTAAGTTGGCTTCATATTCTGGGATAAATAGCTTCCACAGTCATGCAAAAGGTGACTTGGGATGAGATGACATCATGAGGCAGTCCACTGCCTGGAAGTAAGCCTGATCCTTCTTGAAGATGTGGTTCAGATGCCTGGGATTTGAACTTCCATCAACACGTGCTCTCCTTAGGAAAAAGAATGCCAAACTACTGCTCTTGGCAGGTTTCAGTGTATGGATTTCCACATAGTACTAGGCCCATTTTCAGACCTTCTGGGTCTAAGTGTGGGGCCTTGATGCTTAGTTTCCTGGTAGATCTGTTTGCAGCCCTCTGTCTCACAGAGATTGAAACTATACATTCACAGGGTGCTCTCACAGCATTATTTCCCTAGGGGTCTTCCATTAGAATTGAAAATTCCCTTAAGTAGGATCAAAACACTTTAGCCATAGAGGCAAAGAGGCTAATTCTCTAGGCCACCTCCCATAGGCTGAGTCCTGCATCCTGAAGTGCTCTCTTGAGAAAGGGTGTGAAAGCGGGGATGGGCCGTGAGTGTGGGTAGCATTTAGAAGTGGGAACAGGATAGGCAGTGATACCATGGGGGGTCAGGAGGACTTGGCTGCTAATTCTGCTCCTGGCTACCACTGCCCACATTTCCACATGCTGCTTGCTGACTGTATAATTTCCTCCTGTCCTAGGCTGTGGAGGATGCTGCTGGAGACCACTGGAGTAAGGAGAAGAGCAGCAGATAGCAGCATAGCCTAGGAAATGGCTCAGCTGGTAACATGGCCAGCCTCTTGAGTCTGAGACCCAATATGGGATTCCCAGCACCCATGTAAAAAGCTGAGTGTGTCAAGTGCATGCTTGTAATCCAGGCACTGAGGGTGGGATCAGGGTGCAGACAGGAAGATCCCTAGAACATGTCATCTAGCCAGTTTGGCCAAGTGAACACCCAGTTTAGTTAGAGACCCAGTCTTAAAAAATAAGGTAAAGCACAAAAGAGCATCTGATGTTGACCTCTCATGCATTTCAGTGAACAGACATCCATACTTACAGGCAGATACACACAGACACACAGACATACATACTTACAGGCAGATACACACAGACACACAAAGACACAGGTACGAGCACAGACACATAGACATACATAGATATACACAGGTACATACATACATACACACAGCATGGCAGGGTGCGTATCTGTGTGTGTGTGTGTGTGTGTGTGTGTGATGAAGACAAACTCTCAACTTACATCATGTGGTTTTGAAATGGTGATTTATAGAGAGTTCTGCTCTCCCCCCCTCCTGTCATCTTGTGTGTGGAGCATTACAGGCAGGACAGAGTTAAATGCTATAGCTTACATCAGCCCCTTAGTTGTGGGATTCTTCTGTTCAACCATTCTGAGAGGAGGTGGTATAAGTATACACTGACATAAAGGGACTCACTGAGTAGTAACTGCACCTCAGAACACATTAAGGCCACAAGAAAGCTGGAAACACCTCACCCGGGGCTTACTGCTAGTTTGTGATGCAGAAGTGACATCATCGGGACTGGGAAGCAGAATAAACTATCTGAAGTGTCCTAGAAAGAGAGGGTACAGAGGTCGTAAGACGCCTCACGATGTGATTTCTTTTCTCTTTTCCTCCCCTACCTCATTCCCCTTTTTACTTTCTTTGGGAGGTGGGCAGGGCAAGGATAAGAACAGTCTTTTTATGTGGCCCAGGGAGATCCTGAACTCTGGATTCTCCAGCTCAGTCTCCTGAGTTGCCTGTGGAAAAAGCAAGTCATGCTGTGCCCATTGGCACTTTGCAGATTTCTGGATCTGATCTGGCTAAGACTTTTTCTACATCAGGTATTCCCAGAGACTCAGTCTTCACTCGTCAGGCAGGAGGAGGGCAGAGAGAAGAGCAGGAAGGCAGCCAGCACCTCTTTGTTTCGTTGTATGAGACAGTCTTATGTAGCCTATGTTGTTAATTTTGAGCTCCTTAAGTGTTGGAGGTTGGCCTTGAACTCCTAATCCTGCCTCAGCTTCCCAAGTGCTAGAATTATGGATATGGATTCTATGCTCAGAGTAAAATACCAATGACTGATTACACTGATATGACCCTGTCAGTTGAGTAGGCCCTGCAGGTCCTGCTGTGGGATAATGCAGCTGTCTCAAAGCCACTGAAGAACACACATCCTGCTAGAGAAAAGCCTGATGGGGAAACTTAGAAATGTCAGTCTTCTCTGGGAAGATCAGTAGACAGCAGTGAGGAATGAATGTAACACCTCAAAAGCGGCTCTCTCCTTTTTCTCATCTGTTCTAGTCCAGCCCCCAAACCTCACCTCACAGAGAAGCCATTCACTACAGCACCACAGACAGCCTCTCTTTAGAACTGCACACTGCGGGGCGGATCTTCCCCTATGGAGTACTTAGCCTCTTGGAAAGGCTGCAGGCCATCTTGGCAACCTCTCCAGAATCTGTAGTTCTGAAAAACCAATGTGTCCTCCTCCATGGGCTTCCTGAAAGAGTGAAGGGTGACTGATGACAAGGTGTTGGATTCTCATTGGGGCCTTTGGCTGGGGAGGGATGTGTGGGGTGTGGTGAGCTGAAGATTCTGGGATCAGCTGTGATGTCATCAGTGTGGAGGGAATAAGCTGGGGACCCAGAATGAACAGTTAGTGTCTGTTGGAGGGCGGTTGGTCAACCCTGACCTAAGGGACTTGAGCAGCGGAAGGTCTGCTGGTGGTGTGTTGCCTTTCACTCTGGGAAGAAAGAAAGGAGTCAGAGGATTTGAGCAAAGCTACATTCCTGGAGAAGTCTGTATACTGATGCCAAACCCAAGAGCCCAGCTGCCGATGAGGCCCAGGGGGCAGCCCATGCCCTCTGAGCTATTGGCTAGCAAGGTGGTGTTCCTGCTTCAGCCTGCAACCCTGGCAGTTAATGGTTAATTGTGGCATGGCAAAATTATTATATGGTGAGGAGGCTGCTTGTTTACATCATCATAGAAGTGTGTGTGTGTGTGTGTGTGTGTGTGTGTGTAAAGCACACATCAGGTCTTATCTCAAGACCGAGTCTCAAAGGGGCTGCCTCATTATACCAGTTGGTAGCCTATGTCAACTTCCTGTTATAGGTTAGTGATAGAAACAGTAATGCTTTCTGAGTTCCTCATCATTCTCATGGCTCCAAGAGGTCAGGAGGCAACAAAAGCAAAGCCCTGAACTGCATTGAAATTTATCAGATGAGAGCTTGAGAGGAGGCAAGGTTTGAGGGGAAAAAAGAGGCCTATGTACAGACTATATTTTACAGCAATGCCAGGGCTTGATTTGACCCAAACCAGGACTGCACATAAAGATCTGTTTGCATTTAAGGTGAGGCCTTGCTCTTTACCACAGCTTCCTTTCATTTGCTTGTTCTGGGTTTTCATTGATTTCAGCAGAGCAATTATTATTTACTTGTGAGTACATTAGTGGTCGCAGCTGTGAGAAGGCTGGTACAAGGTTCACTACAGTTGCTTGCTCCTTCTAAGGCCATTCACAGAGTTGGCTCCTTAGACCTGATGAGCAGAAGGAAGCAGATGGCTAGAGTAGCACGTGTGAATCATCACTGAGGTGAGCCTGCAAGTCTCTGTAGTGGGGCTCATGCCCTTAGAGCGGCTGGAGAGAAAGGAAGTGGAAGGACATATGTCATGACAAAGACCTGGGGGAGCATCCCAGTGGCAGCAGTGATGGTGTGACTTCAAGGTGTCACAGGCCCAAGGGCATAATTTTTATTTTCTCAGAGTGGGACTTGCCAACATACTTGAGCTGGGAGTAAAAGCGGCCAACGTCTGCTCCAGGCTTAATAGTTTACTAATTTTCCTAACTTGTTTGAAAACTGATGTGAATGAGATGTTTTTGTTTAAAAATTGATTTGTTGATTTTTACCTAGTCAAATGTGCTTGATTGAAGCAGAGGAATCTACAAGACCAAGCATTTACTGAGCAATTGTCATGCTCTGTGTAGTGTATTTAAAGTTTTATAGGTGTCCTTACAGCAAGGATCCTTACAGCAGTGGCTAAGACCTTTAAATGCTGTAGTGCTTTAATACAGTTCCTCATGGTGTGGTGAGCCCCAAACATAACATTATTTTCGTTGCTATTTCATAACTGTAATTTTGCTACTGTTATAAATATGTGATATGCAACCCTAAAGGGGTTGAGACCCACATGTTGAGAACTGTTCTTTTATGGGATCAACACTGTTCATCAGCACCAGTTTTCAAAAGCTAGAACCTGAGGATGCACCATTGCATCCGGTAGGGATGGGACTGCTGTGTCTAAAACATAAGGGCAGGGAAGAAGGACCTAAATTTGGAAAATTCTAGTCACAACTTACTAACTGTGCTTGCCTCTAATTTTCCTTGTTTCAAAGAAAACTTGACAGTAAATTGCTAGTGCTTTGCATCAAGGTCTTCCTATTTTCGGGAGCTCTGTGGTATTTAGTGTTTTGATGCTTCCCATCTTCCCAGATCTGGAAGTAAGGAGAACAGATGTGAGTAGCAAGTCGAGTCTCTTTTACATTTTGCAGGAACAAATTATCCTCAAATACACTTATATAATTGATAAAACTTACATTGGCACCTTAAGATCAAACTGGCAAGTTCTTTTGCTTAGAAAAAAACCAAGAAGGAAACAAAGTGGTTTGTTAGATTGGTCTGTGCGTGGCACGTTGCCTCCTAGTGAGTAGAATAGCCATTGTGTTCAGGCCATTCTGCCTGCCTGTGTTTGCTTGGTTACAGGGACAGCTACCCTCCTGTGGCATGTGGGCTGTTCATAACCAGCCTGGTGCCTTTCCTTTTTTTTTTCCTCATTCATTCATTCATTCATTCATTCATTCATCCATCCATTCATTCATTTTTTTCAAAATAGCTTCCAGATCTTTTTGTTGGTTTCTGTCTGCACCCCATCACAGCACATTAAATTTAGGCTCTGTGAAGGATGCAGTTAGAGAACCTGGCATCTTTCTGAATTTGTTCTGCTTTAGTTTGGTATTGCTAAGGTCATGTGTGTGGCTACTGAGTTATAGAAGTGTTTTAAGGTGGGCTTCCTCTCATCCTTTGCAATGTTTCTCAATCCTCCTGTGTCACATTTCCACTTGTTTGAGGGAGTCCTTCAGATTAATGATGCATTAGTGTCACCACCAGCGAGCTCAGGTTGCCTAAATGGAGAAAACCCTTGTGACTAATATTTGAGTTCTAAATGGGAAAATATTTGTGTCCAAATGCAACCATTGCTGTATTTTGTTTATATTCATGCATGCACTTTAGGAGCTGAGCTGACTTTGTGACTAGCTCAGCATTTAAGAGTGCAGTTTTTCTTTGTAGTACTCTATATTGACAGGAACTGACTTTTAAGAAAAACATCATCCACAGAATACTTTTCCTAATCCATGCTGTGTGTGTGTATGTACACATTAATATGTTTTACACATATATGTATATCCATACATGTATTTTACGAATGTACATATTTATACAATATACGTATATACAATACATAAATGTGTGTATGCATATGCATATATAAACACACATATAGTGTGTATCTGTTTAAAATTATTTTCTTCCTTTATATCTGTTAAAGAAAGAGGGTAAGACAGAATTAACCAATTAATAAGATACACAGATGATATGCCAGACTCATGGTAGGTGATATAGAGTATAGTTTTAATTTTAATTATTTCAGAAGGCTGAAACAGGAGGGTGAAATCTGAGCCAAGATTCAGTGAAAGTGAGACATGCAGAAAGCTGAGGAGACAGGCTCCAAGGAGAGAGAAACATGAGGATGGTTGTGATATTTAGAGGCACTGGGACAAGCCTACAGGTGAGGGAGAGCAGAGGTTATGGTGTTCAAGGTCACATGAGAGATTTGGGGTTCACTCTGTCAAGATGAGGAGTCATGGAAGGATTTTGAGAAGTGGCCTAACACCTCCTCAGATTGCCCTGTCAGTTAGAGGAGAAGGATGAGGAGGGGTCAATTAGGAGACTGGAGAGCAACAAGGATGGATGGTGGCCTGAGCTCCAGAAGCAGCAGCGGGTTACTTAGAAATGATATTATGAATATATTTTAAAGGCACATTAAACAGATATTGGGAGAAGTTCTAGCTCATATTAAACTCCAAGAGCAGGGTTGTTTTTTTTTTTTTTTTTTAGAAATCAGTAGTTGGATTTGGGGTGTTACTATGATATGAATATACCTGTACTCTCTCAAACTCACATGTTTAAATGTGATCCCCAAAGCAACAGACATGAAAGATGTGTGGTTTTGGGGAGGTGAAGGTCATGAAGACCCCACTCTCATGAATGGGATTAATACACTGAAAGAGGCCCCAGAGAGGCTGCACAAAAGGAGATGTGTGAGGAACAGGAACTCCCTAGATTTGAGTATGATGAGCTTGGGTTTCTAGGTTTCTAGAACTGCAAACAACTAATTTTGTCTATGAAACTATCCAGCTATGAAAGCTTCTGTGTCTGACTAAAGCAGACATTAGGTAATTAGTGTCATGGAGCAGATCTTTGGCCATATAATGGTTAGAGGTCTGGGTGTTAAAAGTTGATTACAATGACTTCCATCTGATGTTATAATGGAGCATGAACAAGAATTTCATTGTGACTGATTGCGTTCATCTTAATGACTACAGCAGTAGTAATGCAGTGATAACACTTTCAAATTTGTTCTACAGGTTTATCATATTAATGGGGTAGAAAAACATCTATATAATTGATCTCATTTTCTTGAATAGAATATAGCCAAAGACTTCCAGACATCTCTTCATCTTGATCATCAACTTAATGAGATTTAAAAAAAATCCTAGAAATAAATCTCTGGTCATATTAAGGAAGTATCTAAATCATGTTAAGTGAGGAGAGAAAACATGCCCTAAACATGGGTGGTCCCATTCCATGGACTGGGGTCCAAAACTGCACAGAAAGGAGATAGCAAGCCGAGCACCAGCATTCCTTACTCTCTATCCTGACTCTGAATGCAGAGGGATCAGCTGTCACACCTCCTCTCCATGATGCAGAGTATCCCTGGAACTATAAGCCAAATAAACCCTTCACTTCTGAAGTCAAAAAGTGTGGTATTTTGTCACTACAAGGAGAAAAGTCACTAAGAGAGAAAGTTGATGCCCTAAAGTAGGGACATGGTCATGAAAGGCTGCGCATAGGATTCTCTAGAACTGATTTGCAGGAAGAATGTGGAAGAGTTTGAGGCTATGGGATAGAGAAGCTTTTGAATACTGAGCAGAGTTTACATGGGCCATTCTGGTAGGAGTTTGGAGAGAACTGTAGATAGCAAAGGACTGAGTTATGAGGCCTCAAAGGGAAACAAACACTGTATCAGAAACTCCTCCAGAAGCCATCAGACTATGTTCTGGCAAAGAATCTGGTTGCATTGTACCCACGAGCATGTGTATTAGGATGAATTTGAAAGTAATAGAGTAAGGTTTTTGGCAGAGCAGTCTCAAGGCAGTGTGGTATTCAGGCAGTGGCACAGCGATTACTCAGTGCTATTTTCAGGGTTACAAGGAAAGAGATATCTACATGCATGAGATAGCAAACTATAGAGCAGAAATGTAAGATCAATGTTACACGTGAGGAAAGATGTATATAAGGAAGTTTAAAGTTTTGGTCAGAGAGTGCAGATGACAAAGAGTCTGTAACTATTAAAAGAGATGAGTGATGGTACTCTTTACTGGAAGAAGGGGAAAGATGTCTGAAGGTCAAGACCCTAGCCATCATCAAAGTCTTCATCTTGTGGAAATAGAAATTCACTTGCAGAGAAGTTCTGAACCAAGATTGCCATTGAAGAGGTTCTCTGCTCAAAAAGAACAGACTAACGTGTTTCCTTATGGTCTGCAACCAATGCAACTGTGTGGTCCAAGGGCAAGAATCCATCCCAAGACACCATCAGAACTTGGCAGTGTTGGACATGCAGTGATGATTTTGTGATATGAAAGATGAAGAATGTGTGTGTGTGTGTGTGTGTGTGTGTGTGTGTGTGTGTGTGTGGTGGAATCTTGACCACAGTTCCAGAGAACTGCTAAGGCCACTCAGTGTGATGGCATAGAAGCTACAAAGGTGAAGCCCAAATTACAGTCGAGACCCCAGAGCCTTGGAGATTTCAAGACCGTGGATTACTTGGTGAAGAATACTACACGTAAGGAGCAGAACCAGCCTAATAGAGAAGCTGTGTGTACTACAGGCATCAGAGCCAGAGTACAATGACTGGTAATGTTGTGTGATATTTTGTTTGTGTTCTGACAAATAAAGCTTGTTTGGAGTTAGAGTCACTAGCTAACCATAGAGGTCTAGAGATTTGTACAGATGAAATGGAGTGATAAGGCAGGACAGAGACAGGGTCTTTGTCCTTTTGGACTGGATGATGGAAGAAAAAGGACTGTACCTGCTCTCCTGCTTCTCTGAGCTTTCAGGTTCTACCTCCATATATGACTCCTGGTTTTTTTTTTGGATAAAATTAATTAGATTCATGCTACATAGTAATCCCTTTTGGAACCCAGAAGGTTCACCGTGACCCCCAATTAGCACGCATGGAACTGAGAGTATTTTCCTTCTGGGTTTTGATCTTATGCAGTCCAGTCTTTCCTTGCTGTGCCTCTACCTTTCCCTTTAGGAATGAGAGTGGTTGTCACATGCTATTGAGTATTAGAAATTCATAACTTGATTTTTATTTTGTAATTAAAAGTTAAGATAGTGCCTTGAGTCTCAGTGAGGCATTGGCTTTGGTCTTTCAAACAGTGTCTGAACTCTTAAAGGTAGTATGGACTTCTGAAGGTGTATGGAGAGACCACAGGCTTCTGCAGACAAGGAGAGTAAAGTTGTGGCTTCAGAGTGTTGTGTTTGGGTGTCCATTTGATAACATGTGGGACTGTAACAATTAATTCTGATTGATGAAGTTTGCGGTCACCATGGAAACAAATCTCTGGACATATCTATGAGAGATTGTCTAGTTTAGGTTACCTGGAGTGAGAAGACCCTCTGAATGTCAGCATTCTGGAATTAATAAGTATGGACCGAGAAGCATCTGTTGTTTTCTGCTTCTTATCCATGGCCACAGTGTGACCAGTGGCCATGCCTCACCCCCCGCCCCTCCCCCATCAGTTTTTCATTACTTCAGATGCTTTTTTTCAGATACCTTGTTTTAGCTGTGAGGTAAGGGACACATCATCTCTTCTGTAATAACCTGCTACTGGCAGGGAAACATATTAAAAAAGAGATGATATTGGGTAAAGGAGGGGCCAAGGGGCAAGGATGACAAGGCCAGTTGGCATTTAAAGGGGGAATCCAGTGGAGGCTGGGGTTGCTGGATTATGCTAACGCACATGGGTATTAGAGCCAAGTGTGCTTTCTTTAGGGACTTCGTAGATAGCTTGATGCCTGATTTTGAGAAAATCATTCACTCTCTCTGCATTTTTTAGTTTCTGTATTTGTGGGCTGAGGTGATGATAGCGCCAGGATCCTGATCAGCTTCCTCTGGCAGACTCACCTCTGGCATCCCTGTCAGTGCTCATCCTTTCAAACCATACAGGAGAACATGATTCCCTAGCTCAGTAAATGACTACCATCTCATAATGTCATTTCTCTTTGAGTGATGCTACACTTGCTTACTAGACTGAGATGGTGCTTGCTGGATGCTTCCATGACAAAGGTATTTTTTTTTCCTCCTTTGTGAAGAGGAATCTATGGGATAATACTTTGAACTCTTTAGAATACCATATTTCTCAACACCCTGTCACTCAGTGGGTTTAGCATTTGTTCATTGCCTAGATTTACTTTGGGGGCTCACAAATAACTGATGTATATGTCATACGAATAGCTTCTGGCAAAGTTTGTGCTGTTTTGCTCATATTAGAGGCCCATTTTGAAATCACCAGACTTCTTAGGGCATGTTAAGCATTATGCTATGGTACAGGCACTGATTTTGTATGTGACAAAACCAATTGGTCTCTTTGTACTTCCAGATGGATATTTGATCTCTTCAGAATGAAGATAAATTGTAAACATTTAAATGTGGGGTGGGGGGTGAGGGATTAGTTTTTGTGGATTTTAGTTTCTTTGTGGAAACAGCATAAAACACATTGATGGTAGTGCGCATGCGAGGTGAGGGGGGGCAGGGGAGTGTGTTGACAGCATTCTTAATTCAAATCAGGCAATGGCATATCGCCAACTACTTTTACTTTTTAAACATCTTGTGATGAGTTGTTTGAGCTATTCATTTTGTAAGTCCCGAGGATGAGGTGAACTTGACTCTGCCTTTTGGCCAAGACCACAGAGCAGGGCAGGGCCAGATGAGTCATGTTGTGGCAGTCTGTCTCTGGCGACCCATTCTGTCCAGCTGTGGTGCTTGTTACTGGGAAACCTGGACTTTAGATGTCAGTGGGCAGCTGGGACAGAAAGGTTTGCAGTGGGGCTGTGCAGAGACAAGCCAGCAACAGGCAGTGTCTGCACTGGCCCCTATCAGTGCAGAAGCAAAACTTTCAGGTTTGAGATTCTTCCTTGAATGGGAAACAAAGACACACTGGAAATCTGTGTGGAGAAAGGCCTGAAATCTATTCTTCTAGGTTTTGGGCTGTGGAAGAAAAGCCCCCTAGTGCTGGTCACTAGGACTCAGGGACAGGGAGGCTGTCCCTAAGCATGATTCTCTTCTCTGTGGTGCTACTATATGAAGAATTAGGGATTATCCTGCGACTTCCCCTTCTTCACATTACCTTCTGCTCTTCCTTCTCTCGCACATCAACATGCCCTTCTCCTGGTTATCTGCTCTTGTGGTCCAGATGAGTAAGGACATGAGAAGGATCTAGGAAAACACCCCAGCCTCATTCTCTGGTTTATTTTTATTTCAGTATTTTGTTCATTGAAGGGAAGTAGCTGTGAGAATTCCCTGTCATCCTCGTGGTTGTCATTGCCTCAAACTTATGTATTGACACAAATAAAAGGGAGGTGTGTACTTGCAATGAGCACAGTGAGTACTTAGAAAGTGCTGTGGGGAAAGCCAGAGGCAGTGTTCCTGATTGCTACGAACTTGCATCACAGTTGAGCTTGATTCACTAAATGTTGGATTTTAACTTTTTTCTTCTTTGTACAGTGGAGGTAGTAATATTTATAGAATTTCTTTTTTCGGGGGAGAATAAGTGAGCTGATACTATTAACTACTAGAATGTTCCTGCATGTAAGTGCCTCTTGCCTCTATATTCTCTATCTGAACCTCTTCTAGATCCTACAAATATCTTAACTATGTTCCCAGCAATTCAATAATGTCCCTTAAGCTCAAATGTATAGTACTGAAAACCCAAATTCTTCAAGTATATTCAAAAGAATCTACCTATTGCTATTTTTGTAATCTTTAGTTTGAAATCAAAACCAAAGTAAGATAGAATAGGTGTATTTAAAGCTAACAGTTTATATTTTGAAGTATGTTTCTCTTAGCTCTATGAGTGTACAATTGAAAAAGCATTTTAGCATACTGGCATCATTGTTTTGGTGCCCAAATGGTTGTGCTTGTTTAAATGCCTCCCCTGTTGCCTCCCAGTTTCCTAGTTAATATACAGTTCTTGCTACATGGCAATGCTTGTAGAGCTGAAGCATACAGAAATGTCCCTCCCTCCCCTTCCTCACCATCACCTTCCTCCTTGTTCGTTTGTTCTTTCTGTGGTGCAGGATATTTATCCCTGGGTTTTGCACATACTAGCCAGGTTCTCTACCACCAAGCAGTACTCATGTCCTCATTTAATTTACAATTATCATTAGTCTTTGAGTTGATAAACAAATATGACATTTTCAAAAGTATAACCATGCATTTAAATATTAAATTAAAAAATTTGTATGTATGGGAGTTATGCCGTCATGTATGTTTGTGTACCATGTGTTTGCATGGTGCACGTGGAAAAAGGAGGGCATTAGGAACTGGAGTTTTGGGTAGTTGTGAGCTTCTGCATGGGTGCTGAGAATAGAACCTACGTCCTCTGGAAGAGCACCCAGTGCTCTTAACCACTGAACTACTTCTCCAGCCCCAAGCAGCACATTTTCAATGTACAATGGTAGAATCTTAAAGGAAGAAGACCTCGTGTTTATTGTTCTCCTAGCATGTGTTGGCTGTGTGTGTATACGAGGTCACACACGGAAACAGAAATCAACAGAGGCCATATTGACATGACATCCATTGCCATTTCAAATCATCTTGCTTTTTTTTTTTCTGGCCTTGTCTGAGAAACAGAATGAGCTGGTGTATAGAGACCTATATGGGTGGTACAGCTATGTGTGTTTGTATTTGAAGAAATGTAGTGTTTGGGCTTCATTAGTCTGTAGAAAAATGTCGATGTGAATGTGTGTGGTCAGTATGGAAACCTGTCTCGTCCTGTTACTGTTGTAGCCATGGCTGATGGGAAAGAAAATGATTCCTGAATGACTGATTGGACAGTAGGATATTCCTTCAAGTGTGTATTTGAAGAGTTGCATTTTCATGAATGTCTGATTGAAACATTTGCTGAGTAATCTCTGCTTTTGGACCATGCTGGAGCCTCAACAGATGATCTCCTTGAGCAGTCACAAAAGCTCTGCTGTGTAGGTGGGGACATTCATGGAAATGTTATGTTAGCAAGCAGCTGGGCAAGATGACAGCTCCCATCTTTCTGGTCTTACATCCGTGTTTCCTCTGTGACATCTGAATTTCTCAGACCTGCAAGTTTCATGAGCAAACAATATAATATTTTTCTTAAGATAGGAATCATGTTTAGCTTTTTGCTAATAATAGTAAATATAGCCATCTCATTTAGAAAAGATAGTCTTAACAAAGTGGATACTTCTTTTAGTAGACTCTGCCGAGTTTGCACAAAATTCACTGTTAGAAGCTACACACCTCTCACAAAAAAGGGGACTGCTTTTTTTCTTGCTCTGGCCCAGTGGCCCACTCTATCCTCAGAACAACTTCAGTTCACCTGGAGAAGGGCTTTTCAGAGAGAGCTCTGAACTCACTCAGGTAAGCCTGGGAGCGAGCTCTGATTCTGTAAGCATCAGACACCACAGGCTTCGTTTGGTACGCCTGCCTCTGTGCTGGTACTGTGCCAGGCTCTCAGGAGGAAATGTGTTGGGAGAAAGTGTTTATTTAAGGATATTTGTTTGTGTCATTTGAACTGTTGAAATTGTTTTCTGAGTTACTGAAGTGAATATCAGGGCTTTTCCCAAGCTCCCATGTTTCTTACATGTTGCATGGACCAGTGGTTAGGGATAGGAGCATATGGCCCAATTCCTTAAAGACAGAAATTGTGAAAAGCTACAGTTTTACTGGAGAAGTTGGAGGCTCACTTTCTATTTATGAAAAGATCACACACACACATATTGCATTCTTTTTCTACTCTGTTTGACAGATGAGGAAATGCCAATATGTGTGATTTAACTGCAGCTTGGTGTGCTCATGTTTGGAATGTAGCTGAAGCCAGTGGGGCCAGGACTGACTTCATTTCCCAGAAAATATTCAAACAACATTTCTCTAATAGAAGGTGCTAGAGGGGGTGTTTTCTTTTGTCAAATTTAAGCTGTTTATAATGTATAGGCCTACAGTTAAGCACTGCCCACTTTAAGAACAGTATTTACTTACTTTTAAATAACCTTATGTACGAGACACCTTTTTTTGGTTTTTGATAAGAAATTTACAAAGGTCCATGCTCTAATCCCATGACTCACTCACCAGGCCTGACTATGCTTAGCTTCCTAGATTAGGGGAACAGGATACATTCAGTGCATAATGGATTCTAATCTTGCAGTGCTAATTAAAAAAAAAACAAAAACAAGCAAACACCCATATTGGTTATAATACAGTAGTTTAGAGTAGTAACAGCAAAAATAAAAGTTACAGATTTTGTAATAAATCTTGTCTTTGGCTTCAGCTCTCTGAGGTCAGTACAGTTCTAATAGCCATCCTTGTCTCTGAAGTCATGAGCAATGTGTTCCGTTTGCAGAGACCTTTGTGAGCTGTTTAACCTCTGTAGTCTGCAGCTTGTATTTCCAAAGGCCAAAAATTGTCTTTTCCTGGAAGATGTGAACAGGATCTCTTGCTTTTCTAATAGTATTTTTTTCTACCTTAGTTCTACCACACCAGGAAGGCAAGTAGGAAAACAGCTGACTTTTATGTAGAGGAGCCTCACGAACACCATGAACAGTTGTTGGTGGGCCCACAGTCAACTACCTGAGGTCATGTGCCACGTGGAGGAAGGGTCATTAATATGATACCTGGTAGACTCCATGCTACAAGACTGACTCAGCTTTGCTATGTCTGAGAATCCACTGGGCATTTTAGCAGTTCATTGATGGCTGTTTTTGAAACCTATAAGTCACGAAGCAGTTTGCATGTCCTGTAATCTCTGCTACTTGCGATAATAATTGCACCTGCTCCCTTGCTGTAGACACAGCTTCTCCTTTCTCAGAGACTAGCCTAGCCCCAATAATCCCACAGCTGGGTCTAGATCACAGGGATAGATCTACAAAGCCTGATATTTATTTCTAATTTTACATGATGAAATGTGATGATTAAATTTTCTGTTTCTTTTGCTGCTAGAAGGAGGCAATAAATTATATATGAAATTATCCATCAAAGAGTAAATATTAAGTATGTATAGCAAAATAATATATTGCCATATAAGACGTGAGGCAAATAGCATTGCCCTGTAAATAGCTGCCTGAGGCTTTCCTCAGGTGACATATCACCATGTACCCAGCATCAGAGGAAGTCGCCTTGATTGGGTTAAGGCTGAGAAATCTGAGAGCTGGATTTAATTTCAAAAGCTTGTTTTTGGCTTGTACCTTTCTCCTTGAATTGTTCTTGGGGTTTTCTCCACATAAACACTTCAGAAGGGGTTGTGGTCTCTCCTCCTTCATCCCACATCCCATCCTGTACACATTCATCTATTCCTCACAATTATATGCCATTCTGCACCATGAACAGACCACAGCTTTGACCAGAACAGGACATAGCCATGTCCCCTTTGAAGCTGGCATTCTGGTGCCTTTCTTCTCCTCTCCTTCCTGATTTTTCCCAGATCCTACCTTTGAGGATTGCTCTCCTTGCTTGGCTCCATTTCAGTGTTCTTGTTTCATCCTGCAGAACCTGAAAGGACTAATGCAGTGTATAATACCTTGATTCTAAAGACTTGAATGTCTGAAGTATTGGTTGCTTGCTAATTATCTGCACAAAATATTAAGGGTTTCTTAGGCTTACAGTTTGGCGAGGGCTTAGCCACTCCTGTTTCCTCTGCGCTATGGCAAGGCAGCACTGCATGGGTGGTGTGTGTGGTAGAACACCTGTTGACTCATGGCTGGATACAGATTGGAGTCCCACATTCTTCTTCGTTGGCATATATGCCTCTCATGACCTTAAACCTCTACTGAGCCTCACCTCTTGAAGGGTCCACCACTTTCCAACAACCCCAAGATGAGGCAGGCCATTGGAAGGCAGCCCGTACTTAAACATTGCAGTTCTCAAGTGGTCCTCTTAGGACAGCATGTGGTCCAGGCAAACACCGAGCTGTCTAAGAAAACCACATACTCTGAATCCACACAGGCTTAATAAGAGAAAAATGTGTTTTATTCAGCTGGTGTAGAGAACTCTGCGTAGAACAGTGGACTCTGAAGAGATGGCAAGAACAACATTTTATTATTTTCTTTTCACTTTCTTTCTTTCTTTTTTACTATTTGGACAAAAAGTAGTACATCTGTGAAGGGAAATGGCTGAAGAAACGGACTTCTGGCTGGGGTGTGTGTCTGAGTGTGACAGATGATAGGAGTTCTGCCTTAGCTTCAGGACAATACTTTTCCTCAGCTCATGTCCTTCCGTGAGCTGAAAGCATGTTTTGAGAGTACACCCTGGAGTCCTTTACTAGCAACACTTAAAAAACACCTTTGTAACTCCTCCTGGGCTCGATTTCAATAACCAAGGGCATTGGATCGGTCAAGCTGACTTACAAAAGTGACCATCACAGCTCATCCCTTGTCAGCCAGGTGTCCATGCACATCTCAGGAAGCCATGCCCAAGCTACAAATAAAGACGTGTAGCAATGCACCCTGCAATCCAGAGTATGCTGGCCCATGCCCAAGCTACAAATAAAGACGTGTAGCAATGCACCCTGCAATCCAGAGTATGCTGGCCCTTCCCTTGAAAGGGGATGCCGAGGTTCTCTACATAGGCCTTTTCTCTTAACCCCCAAAGTTTTAAGTTTAAATACTGTGGTGTAAAGCTGACTATTAATAGCCTCACAGCATATGCTGAGGAGGGAAGAAAACAAACTCACATGCGCTCTAATGTTTTTATTCACATCCACAGTGGGGTGAGAAATGTTTACAGAACTACAGTGGTCCTGTCACTATTTCCACTGCTGGTACTGATAGCCACTGTTTCACACTATCTATCTGGTCCATATTCTCTTAGCCACCAAGCAGCCTCAGATGATCATAGCTCTTGTCTATAGTGTGACCCAGACTTTTTTGCAGGGCCCAAGGTGTCCTGCTGAGGTTGTTAATTGTCAGTTTCCTATTGACTTTAGTCACAGGGTATGGCAGCGCCAGGTGATGTCCTGAGGTTTCTGCCTTCCAGATCTTTCTCTTTTATGTCCTTTGTGTAGATGACAAACAGGTGTTCAGCTTATTCATTTCAACAAGGTTCAAAGTAAAACACAGATCAGCTTTTATTCATGTATAGAAAGAGCGCAAGCAAGAGGCTAACAGTGATCCAGACTCCTCGGTGCTTCTGTGCCTCTGGGTAAGAATCAGGTGGACCAGATCAGATGGAGTTAATTATTTGCAGATGAGGTATTCTAAACACAAACACACTGCTCCTTAATGGGCCTTTTGGTTACAAGAAGGGTGAGAGAATCACTCTAGAGGACCCTGCCCTGGAGGAGGCCCAGAGAGTGCTAAATGGAAGATGCCTTTGGACTAGTCATAGAAATATTTATATGAGAATGGTCAGCTCAGAAGTTGGGGGAACCTTGAGTCTTCAGTGCAGTTCCTTCTAGAAAATGCCAATTCTTTGTATATGTTTGGGGATATGAGCAAAGCTTTGTAGCCGCTTGTGGCTACATTGGGCCTGGAGTGAGAATCCTCAGCACTCAGTCAAGCCTCCTCCTGGCTGTGAAAATTATTAGCTCCTAGCTGTGATGGCCTTTCTTAGTTGTCAACTTGACTACATCTGGAATTAACCAAAACTCAGGCGGCTGGGTATCAGTGAGGGATTTTTCTTAACGAAATCATTTGGAACGGGAAGACTCATTTTTAATGTGGATCTTTTGAGGTGCAAAGATCTACTTTTAATCTGGGCCATCCTTCTGGTAGCCTAGATTAAGGGTATAGAAGAAGGAAGCTCACACTCTCTGCTTGCTTGCCTTCACTGGCAAGTCCATTCTTCACTGGCATTGGAGCCTACTTCTCTGGGATCCTGGCATATACTGAAGGCTAGGTGAGATATCCAGCCTCATGGGCCGAACAATGAATAGATTCTTGGACTTTCTGTTGGTAGATCGCCATTGTTAGACTAACAGGACCACAACTTATAAGTCACTCTGATAAATCCCATATGATATATTATAATCTATACTTATCACTTATAATGCATTATACCTACTATAATGTTATTATATATTATACCCATATTCATTATAAAATATAGTATATAATTGTACAGCATATAGATTAAAATTACAATATAATCATATCATAAAATATAATCATAATATATACTATATACTATATATTATGGAATTTATTATAATTAATGCATAGTAATATATCACATTTTATATGTTATAAATCTCATATACATATATCTCTATCTATATATATTTATATTTACTTTTAATTCTATCCCTTTAGAGAATCCTGACTAATACACTAGCCAAGCCAGTAACTTCCATCCTTACCTACTGACTCAAAGGCATGGGGAGCGGGGTGGGGTGGGGGGCTCAAGTGGCTGACTGGTGGTTATAATTTCCAGGTTGACACTGTGTTTCCTAGTTACTTAGACCTCTCAGTAGCAAAGAAGCAAAGCACAGGTTGAAAAGATAGAGAAAATGACATACTGGCAGTGTACACAGAGAAGCAACTGTAGATGGTGCTACCCCTCCTTCTATTCCACATGTATTATTAGAATGTTACCAGCACATAGTAGGTCCTCAGATGCTGACTGAAACTACCACAAGCAGTTGGTTTTTAAAAAAGGTTGTGCAAACTTCAGATTGCTGTTAGTCAGTTCTTGGTAGTTTCCATGGTTCTTCCTAATTGCCAACTTGATCGGATCTGGAGTCTCCTAAAAGTCGACAGACCTATGAGAAATAATCAGGAACAGGTTAATTAAAGACAGAAGACCACCCTCCCTCCCAAAGTGGGTGCCACCAATCCTGGGGCTCGGTCCTGGTTTTCATACAAAGAAGAAAGCCAGCTGAGTACGTTATCCTCTGCTTCTGACTAGGGGATGGGGAGACTATATGGCCAGCTTCCAAAGCCCCTGCCACAGTGTCTTCCCCCTTCCCTGCCATCAAAGCCCCTGCTGCAGCACCTTCCCCCTTCCCTGCCTTGGTAGGCTGTACTCTAGAATTGAAAGCCTTCATTGAGTTGCTTTGTCAGAGTGATTTGATCACAGCAACAGTAATATCTGGACAGCAGTGGATATGTTTGTAGCATTTTGCTTGCATTTTTGAAAGTTAAATGAGCCATGTGTGGCCATGGTTTATGCCCGCAATCCCAGTAACAGGAAAATCATGAACTCAGGACCAGTCTGAGCCATATAGTGTGCTAGAGGTCAAACTGAGGCATATGAGACTCTTGTCTTAAAAAACAGCAGCGACAAAGTGAATTAAATTATTTGTCACATTAAGTACCCTTGGTGAGACACACTTGTGCTTTTGTGTATGTTTAATGTTTCCACAGAGAAGTTAATAAAAAATTATTCATTGAATATTTATGTCTATGTGTATGCCTGAGTGTATATGTATACCATGTTCTAGAAAATAGGATTTCAGGATAACTGAGGAGAAGTTGTATAAGAGACGAGAACTTCGTAGCAGTTCACTTATACTTGTCACAAATGCAAGATAAGTTAGTCAAAATCCCCAAAGAGTAAGTCAGACTTCTGTCTGTACCCATGACTCATGTGCTTCTGTCCCTTGGTGTATGCTCATCTGTCTTTTGACTTGACTCCAGATTTTGTGATTCTTTCTTAAAAATCTTTTCTTTAAATTGTACTTTTAAAATTTGTGCTTTTACTTTATCTTAGAAAAATATACTTAATTTCAGGTATAGTCCCTCATGATTCATGTTTAAAGTGACATGAATGCCCTTCTGCATGCTTACCGAGCCCTCTCCATATCCTTTTTATGTCCCCTTTTTAATTGTTTTATCTTTCTATTACAAAATTAACCCTTTTGCTGCAGTTAATCCACCAACTTCATTGTATGGCAGTGGAATACCCAATTATACTCTGTAGGGACCAAACATCCCCCACAGTGACATCTGTTGCTATGGCAAACACGTGCCTTACAGCATCAGAAGTTCATCTCTATATACAACAGCAAACTTATGCTGTTCAGAATTCATTTCAGTTGGGGCTGGGATATGGCAGTGTCAAATACTGTATTGCTTCATTCAGGTGACTATACAAAGGTGAAACATTTGTCCACATAGATATCTAAAAAATGTCATTCTACCAGGCATAGGCAGCACCCAGCATGCCTGGGCTGTTGGAGGTCACAGAGGTCACAAAGGGAGAGTCAATAGTTTTTGTAAACTGTTGCAAGGACTTTGACTTTCGGGTGTGTGATTGTTAGATGGCTTTGAGTGTATGAGTGAACTTTGGATTTGGTAATTTGAGGCTAGACTACAGGTGACACCGATTAACCAGAGAGGAGCCTCTTTCAATGTCTAGTGACAGAGGATGATGATGATGAGGAAGAGGAGGAGGAGGGCTTGAATGGAGGCATTGTCGATTGGAAAGTGAAATGTGTTCCGGTTCTTGATGGTTTTAAAAGTTCTAGAAAACAGGATTTCAGGACAGTTTGGTGGGTAGCTTATTCTCCCCATCAGTTCTCCTTCTCAGTAGTGTGCATCTAACTGGTCCTCAGTACACATCATTCTTTTATTATCCCCTCCTGTTTCTCATCCGTATCACGGCAATAGCTAACTGGCATTTTGAAGTATTAGTCTGTTCTTATTTACCTTGAGGTTAAATTCTCAGTGTGTTTCCCCATTGTGGCAGAGTAAGAAGTTCAGCCATATAGAATTCTTAACCTGCCTCTTACTCACCTCCATAGTTTTGCCTTTCACCTCTTCTCTGTGCACATTATTGCCTCTTTTTTTTTTTTTTTTGATTTTTTTGATTTTTTAAGGGTCATCAATCCTAGGAGAGTCCATGCTCTTCCTTCTGTGGAGGATGTTCTGTACATCTTGTCTGTTAGTATATTACAAGTGTGTCCCCTGGTCAATAAGAGCCTTCTCTTGCCTTCCGTGAACATACAGGATTGGGGCAATGGTGGTAGCTTTCCAATCAGCCACCATGACACCATGCGATCTCTTCACAGTTCATTTAGTGCTGGTATAGCCTGTGGTGGTGACAGCACCATGGGGCAAGGCCTGGATGACTCCCCAGTCACTTGAATATGAAGCGTGGATATGGAGAAGGTCTCAGTGAGTGTTTTCCCAGCTGTGCATGATGACATCAGTAAGACCATTTAGACTTTGGTTTTCCCAACACTCCTCTGTATCAGAAGAATGCACTTCTGAGAGAAATGTGAAGAATGATGAATTAGAAGAAGACCTGATGTCAGAAGTCCTAGGGGAGGAAGGATGAGCACAGGCACGGGGCACCAATAAAAGGAGCTGAGTTCTAATTCCTTAAACTACAGAGAACCATTATGTCTGCACATGAACCTTGAGATACAGTTATGTCAGCTTTGCACATCTGTCAGGAACTGCTTTACTCCCCTCTGCCCACTTGTCTTCTCCTGGTGATATGAGCACTTTGGTTGTAGACTTGACCAATAGCATATCCTTATGACTGGAGGGGGATTAAGAGTATCATTCTCCTCTATTATCTGGTCTGGGTTGATTCTGAGCTAGAGGAAAATGTGGTGATGAGCAGAGTTCTGACAAGCAATGACAATGGGAAAGGTTAGAAAGGATGCCAAAGTCCCACAGGGTCAGAATGGACAGAAGGCAGTGCACACACACCCTATGGAAGGACAGAGTGGGCTGAAGGATAGATGTTCTCTGCAACTCAGGAGGAGGAGGAGGATGAGGAGGAGGAGAAGGAGGAGAATTTCACTTAAAAGAGATGGGGTACAGAAGAGGAGGCAGCAATAGCTCAAGAAGACTAGACTGTAGTGATGCTGAGAATTTTTCTGTTTCCTTTTTTTGTTTGTTTGTTTGATTTTGCTTTGCTTAGAAGTTAATGGCAGCGATATGGAAGTCACCGTCAGAGATGCTGCAGTTAAAGAGAGGGGTGGACACAGAAGAAAGAAAATGTAGAATAGGGATAGAAGAGATAAAATTTCTAACTTTAACAGATGGAGCACAGGACCTGAGCCAGCAAAAGAAATTGAGAAGACACATTCAAGCAGAGGGGATACAACTATCAGTTTGCTAAAAGTTGTTTCATTCCCACAATAAGCTGTTTTGATGCCACACAGTGTCACTGAAGATGCTTGCTATGTTCAAAACTTTGTGCTGCTCTGGGAAGCTTAGCTTTTTTTTTTTTTTTTTTTTTAAGTATTGGGAGATTTCTATGTCTGTGAAGTTTCTTCTTGTTTCCCATGGCAGAGTTGGTCTGCTGGAAAATGTATTTGCTTTAGAAAAATGACTTGGTTAAATGCATCTACTTTGCTGATTTTTAATGAAGGAGCAAACATCAAGAAAGTAGGAAGTTGGATAGGAGTACTGGCTGTCTGACATTGCTGCGGGGGGGGGGGGGGGGGGGGGGGGAGTGATGAATGACTCACTCATCAGGCTGCCGTGAGACTTAGGAATTGGGGGAAATTAGGTTCATTTGAAAATGAGCAATTTCAGTACATTTCAACTATAAGGCTGAAATCATAGGGTAATGCCTAAGGAATTAGGATTAATTATATATATTATATATATATGTAAATGTATCCAAGTAAGCACTGGAAAACACTTGATTTAATGGTGAGTGGAAAGACAAAGATGTGATAACTTTTGGATTTGAAGGAAGTGCTCTTGTCAAGGGTGTCATTGTAGGATCCATAGAAATGAAAGTGTATTTGAAATCTGAGTAGAGTTTAAACTCTGTAAATACAGAGCTTGCAATAATTGAGTGAGAAAGGCAGAGAGGGATCAAACCCAGGGGGAACTAGCTGAGGAGGGGAGGAGGGGAAGGGAAGGAAGGGGAAGGGGCGGGGGAGAGAGAGAGAGAAAGTGGGTAGAGGTTCAGAGAAATGTTGAAATGGAAAAATGAAGTGTCTTTCTCAGGAAACAGAAGGTCATGTGTCAGGGGGTAATGATGTGTCTGAGTACTCAGGAGCAGTGGGGCAGGGATCAGGGTGGGGAGTCATCCCTGGGGAGTGGAGGAGTTGGCAGGGCTGCATTTCTCACACACAGAAGACTGAACTGGCTGGAATTCTATAGGGCTCCCAGAAGTGCCCTTACAACATTGTAGAAGCTTTCAAACCCAGGGAGATAGAGTTGATTCAAATCACAGAGAAGGTAAAGGGTGGGTATGACAGAGTAGAGAGTGAAGACTCCCTGTAGTGAGGACAGGAAGTGCAAAGTAAGGACAGCATGTGTCTGGGTGCAAATTTGACAGTATTTGTTGTAATCTAATGAATAAACTTGAAGGAATAGTAGATAATGGGTTCAGTGTAATGTTAGCAATCCTCATGAGCTGTATGAGCAGATTACAGTGTGGGTGTGAGGTCAGGCACATAGGGACATAAATGCATGGTTGTTCTTATTAGTTTAGTTATGTGAAGCACAGTATGAGCTGATCAAAGTAATGTTAGTTTTACTCAAAGTGTGTGAGTTTATTGAACTGCAGAGTTCATTTTCATTTAACAAGATGGTTCTTTAAATATTTAAAATTTGCTTTAATGTTGTCCTGGAGGCAGAGGCCTACAATTCTAGAAGCTTGAGAGGTTCAGGCATGGGATCACAAGTTCAAGGTCTGCCTGAGTAATGGAGAAGTTCAGGGTTAGCCTGGGTTAGCTTGGAGACCTTATCGTAAATAAAAGGGAAAGAAAAAGAGGTGCTGGTGTAGGGTGTAGCTGGGGCATAGCACTTAGCCCTTGGGTCACACCCTACTTCCCTCCCTTCCCTTCCAAAAGGAAGACTGATTAAAAGTCATTTTTAAGACAAGGACATTAAAAAAAATGTTTATTTACTACTTATTTACTCAGACTCATTATTTTTTGTTTAGATCCATTATTATTTTTTTTATTCAGAGCCATTATAATTATTTTATTAAGACTCCGTTCAGGAAACTTTCTTAGACTTCCTTAGCGCTGTTTTGAGAGCTCCATTTGACCTAGCGTGACCACCCCTTCCCTTACATAGTTGTATGGATACTGGCAAATTTTAAAAAGCAGCTTGAATCCTGTTTCTACCTTTAGCCTTTCCAGTGAAGTGCTATGCCTTTTCTTTACACTTTTCTAAATGAAGAAGTGGTTGTTATATACACAGCCAGGTCACTCCCTAAGCAGAGCCCTCTTAAAGGCTGGTGTGTATGGGGGGGCGGGACTTTTACCACAGCTAAAGTAATGTGTGGGACTCGCTAAATGGCTTTGGCTGACATCTCTGCACGCACACACACCTTCCTCCCCCCAGGGCTCTCACAGCAAGTGCCAGACAGCATCAGCCGATAAGATAAGAAGCATGTGGTCCACTGCCATCAGCTGGGTCCCTCCTGGCCTGCTGACGCACACAGTCCTCCCCTGATGTCAAAGGACTGATAAGTAGCTGCTTGGCTCCTCCCCTAGATGTTGTGCCAAAGAAGACTCTTTGTCTCAAAAGCAGCTCTGCTGGAGCTTTTTTTTTTTTTTTGTATTGCTCTTGTCCATTTAAATGCTTTAGTCTTATTTATGAATGATTTGGCAAAAGTAGTGTTCACAGAGATATGTCTAATTCAATACACATCCACATCCTTTGATTATTTTCTCTTGTTGCCTGTAAGGCATGAATGTATGTATGTGTGTATGAGGGGAGAGAGAGAGAGAGAGAGAGAGAGAGAGAGAGAGAGAGAGAGAGAGAGAGAGAGAGAGAGAGAGAGAGAGAGAGAGATTTGATGAAAAGGATGGTCTGTAAGTTCTCATGTAAAGAAATGGTTACACCCTGGCATTCTCCCTGCCCCCCCCCCCTTTTCTGAAGTTTATGAGGGAGTCATGAGCTGATCCAGAGCAGCATTATTTCAGCTGCACTTGACCCTGGACAGTCTGTTCAGCTTAGCATTCTTACAGTGTTCCTACCGAAAGATGAAAGAAGATTAGACCCCAAGACCTGCCTAGTGCTGGTGGTGACCTGCTGGTTCTTATGCTAAGCTTAATTTTTCTAAAAAAGCTTTTACATGAAAATACCTTCAGCCACACTGTCAGGATAATAGTCATATCCAGGTGGGATGCCATCATGTAACTGCCTATTTGGCCATCTGCATGCCGTATTTTGACAGCTGCACACTTGTAACTTTACAATTACCTTGTTAGGCGCTGGCATGCAGGGTGCTTATATTAGGACAGAAGAAAGTCCTAGAAACCAGTTAACCTTAGGTACTGACATTATCAGTTGTATATTACCTCAGCTCAGCTTAGTGACATTTATCAAATTCTTCATTATCCTCAAAACATTGAATTTAAAAGGTGAGTTGAATACCTGTCACCAAGAATTGGGGCATAGAATAGAAAGCACACAAACCCACACACCCATTCAGGACCATGGAGAATAGTGAAATGCATATTTTGAGAATGACAAAGGTGAAATGTTAAATGTTATTTTTTTTTTCTTTGAAAGGAATACCCTAAAAATTCGTTCTGGGAATGCAGATAAATCACTGACCTCGAAAAAACTACTTTTAAGGCCACTTTCATAAGCAATATAATGATGTGCTTTTATTAACTAAACACAAATTACTTTCTGTACTGGTTTTAGTAATTGCTGATATTGACTGAAACTGTGGTAAGCAGTTCTCATGTATGGTACTTAATCCTTAAAAACAGGCACACAAGAGCCTGAGAGGGCTCAGTGCTTAAGAGCACTGACTGATCTTCCAGAGGAGCCAGGTTTGGTTCCCAGCCTCTTAACTCCAGTTCCGGGGGGTCCAGTGCTGCCTTCTGGCCTCAGTGGGCAGCACGCATATATGTGAGGCATAGATAATACATGTAGGCAAACACTCATGCCTATAAATTGAGCATAATTTTAAAAAACCCACATAATGCGTAGTTACTACTGTCTGTCTTTCCCAGATGAGGAATCTGGGGATACAGGAATGGTAGGCGGCCCTGATCATCTGTCTTCATACTTAGCCTTTCATATTTTTCACTGCCTGGTGCTATAGTGCCAGAGGATTTACTTTGCTGTCCTTTATTAGTTGTGAAGGCTGGACTACAATTTCTGAGTGTGAGGGATGAAGAAGGAAACTTCAAAGGAGGTGGGAGTGCCGGGTGTTTAAGTCTCTCTTGATACACAGAGACGGGCTTAATTCTCTTAGCTGTTGAGCCGAGCAGCAGGGTGCACAGCTCAGGTACTCGTATTCCATTCCTAACAATTCCTGGTCACTAGGAGTGTTTGGCTCACTCACTGTCAAACGAAAATTCACATCTCTTTGTAGTGGAGGGTAGCATGTTAGATAGCAGCAGAGGGCCACAGATGGAGTGCTCTGAAGTGGCTCAGCTCTGTTGGGAACAGGAGGTTGGAAACTGAAATGGCCTGGCCGTGACTGTGCATGGTCACAAAACACAGCCCTGTCTCTCAAAAACTGTGTCAACAGCTCTGGTCATTCTACAATATCTGTGGCAGATGTTCTGACTCTTAGGTATAGGAAGGCTTTTCATACTGATTCATGACTGGATGGTCTAGCGATGGGCCTCAACTTCCTAGAGTTCCTGACAGAATTTCATGGTGCTTACTCTCCCGGTGTTTTCATATGTGTTGGCAAAGATCTGGTGTAGAAAATATCATCTGTATATATGTGATTGACTTGGTGAGCTAAGTGGAAGGTTGTAGGTCATTTCCTGTAGGCTGAAAAGACTTGTGTGCTAACATCTCCATTCACAGTTCCTGCAGCTTTCTGCTTGGTGGACCCACTGGATGAGCATGCCTTTGCAGAGAGCAGACTAATGAAGTTTCTGAAAATAACAAGGTGCATCTGCTTGGTCATGGCTTAATTCATTCATTCCATTTCCAGACGCTGATATGGTGGTTCCTCCATTCTATGATTGCAGACTTGCTTAGTCACTTAAACATGCTTGTAACCTGGGAATAAATCTTTGCTCTAGCTCTGTGGTGATTGGCTGAAAAGGTGTGTCCCAAGAAGCCACTGCTCCTAGTGGGCCAGCATTTCTACTTGCTGATTCAGAACATGGCTCTGACTAACTGAGAATGTCTAGGCTCTGGAATAAGATGGTGAATGACAGATTAATTTCTGCTTTCCAAAGGTTATGCTAATGGAAACAGCCCAACTCAGTGTTTAAAGAGCCAATGTGTCACATGCCCCTGAGTAACAGTATTCTCTCAGCAGGCCTTGAAGGTGCCTTTCTGTGGTGATAGAAGCCAACAACAAAATCAACAAAGAACACAGAGCTGGGCATGGTGGCATATTCCTCACTTCTAATTTTTGAGAGAATGAGGCAGGAGGTTATGAGTTGAAGCCAGTCTGAGCTATGTAGGGAATCTCTTAATAAAGAAAACAACAACAAAACTCCTTTTCAAAAGTAAATTGGTTATTTTAAAATGTTCTTTGAAAACGTCATTCCTTTAAAGAGGCGTTAAGGTAGTAGCATGGAGTTCTGGGTTTTGGTTAATGCTGCGTGAGAATTCAGGGCACTCTGTTATGTGATGTTATGTGAGCTGCCCTAATTTTGTTTTCCAATCATGTTTTCTGAGTGGCTGGAAACTCATGCTGTGGGAGTGTGTTACAACAGGTTTCTCTGACCCACAGACCTGCTGTCTTAGACCCCTTAGCCACCCACTGCTCAGGACCCCCAAAATGACGCAGATGCTTATATCAATTTCATGCTGTTTGGCCTATGGCTCAGGCACATTGCTAACTTGCTCTTTCATCTTAACTCAACCCATTCTCATTAATCTATTCGCCATGTGGCCTGTGGCTCACCTGTGTTCCTGACATGTTTCTTCTTTGGGCGTCTGGCTCAATCTGTGTCTAATTCCACCCTCTTTCTTGTACCTATACTCAGATTCCTCTGCCTTCCTCTAAGGTGTCTGCCATTACATTCTTTTATTCATAATATATAGAAAGATATTTCCGCATCAGGAATGTTACAGCCTTGTATTTGTATGATCAGAATCAGACCAGCTTGATAAACCTCAGGTCTGAATACTCAGTTTTTAGTTGTTAAAAAGTTTATTTTGAGGGCTGAGCAGATGGTTCACAGAGGAAAGTACTTCCTATGAGGACTAGAGTTCATATCCCAGCACCCATGGGATACTGGGCAGGGATAGAGGCCTACCTGTTCTCCCAAACTTGGGAGTGGGGAAGATGAAGAACCATCTGGATAGCTAGCTGAATTGGCAAGTTCTGGACTCAAGTGTAGGGCTTCTGGCCTCCACACGTGTATACACACACATACACACACATACACACACACACACACACACACACACGTCAGCCCTCACTAGTGTGTCTGCACACACTTGCAGACATATGTGCACACTTGCACACCATAGACCTAGCTTTTTTTTTTTTTTTTAAATTCATTGTCTCTTAAAGTAATTTTAAAAAACTAACATGATTTTCAGAAAAAGGATTAGTTGAATTGTATTTCTTGGAAAGTCACATGTTGAAGTCCTAATACCCCATACCTGAGCATGGAATTCTCTGACAGGGCCCCTGAAGTGGTCATGAGGTGAACATGAGGCCTGTATGTAGGGGAGGTTTTCTGTCCAGTCTGAGAATATCCTAAGGTGGCCCTTGAAAGCTAATGACCCTTTCTGTGGTAGATCTTGCCATGCTTCTCTGGAACTAACTCTACAGATGAGTATAGAGACCCATCTCCCTCCACTTCTTGAGTGCTGGGGTCAAAAGACCTTGCCTCAGGTCTTTGCTGTAATTTCTCTTTGAAGCGAGTCATTTGAAATGTCAACGTCTCTCCTGCTTTACACTTGTCTCCCTCTCCAGAAAACATTTCTGGCTTCCTTATTATTTTCCTTTTCCTCAAGCAGCAAAAAGTGAATGTGCTTTTTTTCCCACACAGCTGTTTGCAGGGCTGCCGTCCCCCTCTTCAGAGTGTCAATCACAGCGCCCCCTGCCCAGACCTCCAGCACCCACACAGAGAAAGGACACCAGGATGAGAGCACCCTTACTTGTCTGGGGCAGCACACAGGAGCCTGAAGGGGAGAAGGGGGCTAGCCATCTTCCCTAACTGAGGGACACATAGCAAAAGAGGTGGCAGAGCAGCAGCAGCGTGCTTAAAGGGTTAATAGGGGACTTTGGGAAGCAAAGGTCAGTTTGGAGTTTCAAAGTGTTGCAAGCAGAAACAGTGATGCAGAGTATGTGCGTTTTTCATCTTTGGAGGCAGCCAGAGGCGTGGCTGCTGGCAGTGTAGAGCATAGAAGCACCGCAGAGTGAATGGAGGGCTGTCCTGGTGATCAGGTGACAGTCAGTTGTGAGGCCTGGGATGGGGTCTGGCTCCACCTCCTCAGAAGAAACTTCTTTGTGGCTTGGCATTGCCAGCTAGAGGGCTTGATGAGGGGACCTCCTGCTCACTCACTTTGTACACGTGTTAAAAGACCTTTTAAATAAAAACTGCCATACACTTTAGATGGTTTATGGATTTGATTCTGTATTCACAGTAAGCTTATTGTTCCATACTTTTATAACACAAAGATACATTTTACAAAAGCACATAGTCACCTGTAGGCAGTTCAGAACGTTTGCCACCTGGATTTGACTTGCTGTCTACTTGCCACTCTGTTTGGAAAGAGTCCAGTGTCTGAAGACTGAAGTATAAACCCGAAGGTGGTTCCAGCCCAACACCATATTGTTATTAATAATCCTATGCAATTTTCATCTTTGGTTTTAAAAAGCAGCTGCTCCTAGGAACAAACACCAGAGACTGTAAAAGGGAGGATGGCCACTCTCTGGTTAGAGAGGAGAGAGGGGTGTGCTGAGCTATGGAAAGATGCGCTTAGATCCTAAATGCAGTCTCTGTGAGAGCCGCCCTGTTTAGAAAAGGACCTTCACAAATATGGCCAACTGTAGAGTCTTCAGGAGTGACAGGTTGTACCTCAGGGTAACAGACAGTGGCTGCAGAGGAGAGGTGGATGTTTTGGCTCCAGGTCAAGGACCTCAGAGTCCCCATCACTGTGAGAAAATGGCTTCCATTGTTTTCATCTGGACTGTGAGCACCACAGAGAGAGTAATTGTTTATCGGAAATCCTGCTGTGATGTGCCTACAAACCCAGGCTAGACTCAAACCTAGTCTCTGCTAGTGATTGTCCAGTATGCTTGGGCAGATCACTTTGTGATGGAAAACCATATGAGGACTTAAATCAGGAAAGGAGATTAGAGTAATTATCCTATACCTTTAGGGTTTTGATATAACCTGTGAGATAATGTACTAGTTCCTCCATAAAGCTTGAAAGAAGAGGGATAGTAATAATCCAGAGTGGTGTTTGCTTTCCTTGTACCATTTTGGCCAGGCTTAGTTCATTTCAGCAGCTGAAACAAAAAACCCTGGAACTCAGTGGCTGATAAACATTTCTTTCTCCAAGTCTGGAGTCAGGATGTCCAAGGGCAAAGAACTGGCAGAATTCATGCTCTGTGAGGCTCTGCTTCTTTGTTCAAAGATGCTGCCTTTCTGTTTTCCTTATATGGGGAAGACGCAGGGCAACTGTGTGAGACCTCCTTTGTTAGGGTACAGTCTCATCCATGACAGCTTCATCCACCTGATGAAATCAACCCGAAAGGCTCCCTCCTGTTATCACCATAGAAAATTAGTTTTTTAGCATATGCATTTTCAAGGACAGAACATTCAAACACAGTGACATCAGTAGAGAAGCAGGTGGGCGCAGCTGGAATCTGTTCACCCAGTAGTCACACAGTCCCGTGGTATTCTTGCCAAAGAAGAGGGACAAAAATGAATGCATTTATCCACGTGGGACACAGGACCAAATGCGTCAGCTGTGGGGACAGTTAGTCTACTGTGCATTTCAATAATCTGAAGAGAAAGGGATAGTTCAGGGGGAAGGTTTTCTACACCAGTACTGTGCAGTGGAGATAATATGTGAAACAAGATTTGGGTCAGGCATGCATATCTGTAATCCTGACCCCTCCCTCAGAGGTTAGAAGGTCAGGAATTCAAGGTCTGACTTGGCTAGATAGTGAGTTCAAAGGCGATATGACCTGTCTCAAAAAAGCAAAGAGTCTGAGGTGACAGAGTGGAAGATGTGTGAAATTTTAAAAATAAATTTAACTCATAATTTTAATTTGTAACTAATATATAATTCCTTAGTGGGTATTTTACATCTTAAATTTGTGGTAACTTTCCAGGCCCACTATGTCTTCTATATTAGAAGCTAATTGCTTCTTGGGTGTAGCCAGTTTTCAGGTGATCAATACCTGCCTTTGCTAATGACCTCAGGGGACTAAACCCTGAAGATATAAGTTTTTGTTGTTTAAGTTTCTTTTGTTTTTGTTTTTTTCTTTCCAGAAAGTGTCACTGGTTCTTGGCGTATACTTGTTCACAGCCTTGTCTTGTGAGGAAATTATACCCTCTAATGTGTCATTCTTTAAGAAAACCTTGCTGAGTAACATTGTGCGATGGGCACTGTTCTTGGGCAGATGACAGAAAGTCTTAACTTTGGAGGAATTAGACCAGGTCAAAGTGAATTACTAGCTCATTAACAATAAGATCAAATCAAAGAGGGAAGAGAGATATTATTTGTTCCATCCCCTTGGGAGGGGGTGGTGCCTGCTTCTGACTTACCGAGTTTCCCAATGTTTCCCAGCCAGCTTTGGGCCTGCTGTGTCTTCCTTAAACAAGTCTTGTAGCAGTTGTGCATTGCTTCTCAAGCAGCTCAGGTCTCCACAGGTGCTTTGTTCTCTGGAAACTTCTCCTCCTGGTTCTATTCAGCCCTGTTCTGAGTCAATTCTGTGAGTGTTTTCTGACCTTCATCTCCAGGCCTTGGCCTATTTGGTCACCTTTGCCCGAGGCCATCCCTCTTCTTGCCCAGTTCTCATTGGTTCTCTAGACCCAGTTCAAAGGTCACCTCTTCCTGCATGCCACCTGTGCCCTCTCTACATGCTGGCTTTTCACACAGACGTTTCTGACTCCTTCACTGGGTTCTGGATTGTTCTGTGGAGATTGCAAGAACTTTTTACCAATTTATTTCTAGTGTAGCCTAGTACCTGCTTCATGGTGCTTTTAAGTCTCCTGGCTTCTGACAGTCGCCGACCTGTTAACTGCCATAGAGAGCATCTTCTTCCTGCTGCTGCTGTTATTGTATGTACAGTCCTACCAATGCAAAGGTCTACCATAAAGCCGCACATGCCACTCCTGCTTACATCCTGAAGGCATTTCTAACTGTCTAGATGTGTGCCAGGGTTCAGGCATTCTCCTGTCTGTACCCAGGGAGAAGTGCCTCATGAAGTGTTTCTCAGAAGAACCCTTTAGTGAGCAAAGCTACCATGACTTTGTTATGCTTGTTGTTCTACCACAGATCTTAACCTTATTTAAGTATTTAGCTTTAGATTTTCTTTTCTTTTCAGAATACTTCTGGGAAAACATGAATTTTTTATGATGAATATGGTTAGGAAGACTGTATAGATAACTTCCAGAGGTAGTCTTTTAAGACATAAACTTGGTTTGTTGGACTTTACATTTTGATTAGGCCAAGCTTTTGTAGCAGTTTGCAGTCAGGAGGTAGAACAGGATGGCTGTGCCTTGGGGTCACTAGGTTCCTGCTTCATCCTGGTCTCACCCAGTTATGAACTGCTCATTCATGACTTAAAACACCAGTCAGCTGGTTTGCATCTGAGGAGGAAGCTTGCCTCTTACTCAGACTAGTGTGGAGTGTGCATGTATTCAACAAAACGACCCTGCCTGTCCGACCAGCCAATAAACCACGTTACTAATCAGAATGGCATTTGGTAAGTGGAACAGAGAAATGTGGAAAGCTGGGGTCATTCTCGTGGGCCAGAACAATTGTAATGAACAGTTCAGACCTGGCCTCAGAAAACCCCTACAGTCTGAGTGTACTCACCATATGGCACTGTATCTCTGCTGGCACAGTGCTGAATGTGGGCGACTCCCTTTAGTTTTTGTTACTGATGAGAATGAAGACCTAAAAGCATGTTGTACCTGTGTGTTTTAACATGTTAGAGTTCATATAGCCACTATAAGCACAAAATGCAGTGATTCTCATATCCCAAGGAGCTGTCTTTTATAGTGACACTGTCCTTCTCCAGCTCACCACCCCTAACTCTTTTCTGCTGTCATAGTTCTTGTCTTTCCTATAAAGCCAGTAAAGGGAATGAAGATCACACCAATTTTGAGCCTTGCTTCTTTCATTTAGGGTGATGTCATAGAGTGCTATCCATGAAGTGCGCATGCCAGTCTTTGTGTGGGATGGCTCATACTCTCTGCCCATGGTTGAAGGACTCCATGTTGTTTCTGGCACAGGATGATTCTGAATAGGTGTTAAACGTTCATATCTTAAATTTTAATGGTTGCCTGTTCTCATTTCTCAGGGATGGCATCTCCAGGACATAGGTAATTGCTGCAGATGATTGGGAACGGCCAGACTGCCACAGTGGCAGCATCATTTTATACTTCCACTTAAGGAGTTCTGAGAGGTCCAGTAGCTCTGCAGGCTTGTTAGTTGTTCACAAGTGATATCAGTCCTTGTAGGAGGAACAGCATTTCATTGTGGCCCTGATTTCCCAGTTTTCTGTGGGTTAATGACTTTTGTGTGCTTCCTATATGCCATTTTGGATACATGTCTCCTCAAGTCTTGACTACATATTGTCATGTTTGTTTCCTGTGGGTTTTTTTTCTTCCTTTTTGGAAGTTCATTGTGTATTCTGGATTCAGTGCCTTTGCTGTATATATGGTTGGCAGTGGTTCACTGAATCAGTAGCTTGTTATTTCATCCATACAAAGTTTCTTCTGCAAAAGGAATACTCTCAGTTTGATTCTGTGTAACTGGGAGTTTTCTCAGTACTTTAAACACACAGTTCACAGCCTTTGGCTCTGTGCTTTATTCTGAGAAGTTGGCGGTTGCTTTAGTTAACTTTGGTCTGTGACCAAAATCTCTGACAGGGGCAACTTAAGGGAAGAAGCATTAGCCTTTCAGGAGTGCCCATCATCATGGCTGAGTCTGCGGCAGAGCAGAACAATTACCTCACAGTGTGTGTGTGTGTGTGTGTGTGTGTGTGTGTGTGTGTGTGTGTGTGTGTGTGTGAGGGGAGGGGGCAGGAGGCAGCGCTTCTGAGGACCTTTCCTCTTTTTATTCACTCCCGGCTCCTAGACCTGAGGGGTGATGTCACGGCTCCTAGACCTGAGGGGGTGATGTCACGGCTCCTAGACCTGAGGGGGTGATGTCACGGCTCCTAGACCTGAGGGAGTGATGTCACGGCTCCTAGACCTGAGGGGGTGATGTCACGGCTCCTAGACCTGAGGGGGTGATGTCACGGCTCATAGACCTGAGGGATGATGTCACGGCTCCTAGACCTGAGGGATGATGTCACACACATTCAGGGTGGAGGATTCAGCTAATCTTCCCTAGGAATAGTCCTAGACAGAGATGCAGTCAGGTGTTTCCCTCTCCTAGGTGACTCTTATACAGTGAATGTGGGGTGGCCAGGAGTCCCCTGCATGAGATAAGCCGCCTCTTACCCTCAGCCTTCAGAGGTCTGCTTTGTTATTTAATAATCTTAATTTGTCTTGTATATTTTTCTTTTATTTTTCTGAGTTTTTCAAGCTCCTTGGATGATCTGGTCAAACTGTCTTTTTACCCTTCTCCCTGCCTCTCCTGGGTTGGAGCTGTGCATTGCTGTGGGAGGTAGAAGGCTAGAGACGGAGATGCACAGGAAGCCACCTCCCAGCCACGTGTAACATAGTTGTCTTCAAGTTCACTCTTGGCTGCCATCCCCCAAGAGCACTTGCTGTCCAGAGACCTTTTCATTTCAGTTCCCATTCTCTTTGGCATTACGGTGTTTGGCAGTCTCCTGTAACATCTGTGCCTGTGTGCTGTTCCCAGGTATTTTTGGACAGTGACCTACTGAAGTCCGTCTATCCTTTGCCTCTCATGCCCTCTATCTTGAGTGTACAGAAGGTAGTTGACTAAAGCTTTGCATGTGACATCTATGGCTTTTCCACAGACAGGGAATTCCCATGAATGTAAGCAGACAGTGCCGTCTTCCTCACACGCCTCTGGTGTGTGTTTCTGGTGGCTATAGATAGCTGATGTTCCTTCAAGGGTTGGAAAGCTGTTTTGACTGTGAACAAACTAATTCTCTGCAGTGTTATTTCTTACTGTAGGTTGTAGCTGTTTGTTTAATGAGATTTCTTATCTGTTTTGTTAATTGTTCCATAAAGTAACTTTTAAATTTATTCTTTGTCCTAAGGTCTTAAGTCTCTGTTAATGCTGAGCTAGTGTGTTCGCATATCGGAGGGAAGATGACTCAGTCAGTATATTTGCCCTGCCACTGTGAGACCCTGAGTTCCATCCCCAAGCATGGCATGTGCCTCTATCCCAGCACTAGACACACATACACACACACACGCAGATAAATACATACACACAGATTCACACACATAAGCACACATACACACAGATTCATACACAAACACACATACACACAGATTCACACACATAAACACACATACACACAGGTTCATACACAAACACACATACACACAGATTCACACACATAAACACACATACACACAGGTTCATACACGAACACACATACACACAGATTCACACACATAAACACACATACACACAGGTTCATACACAAACACACATACACACAGATTCACACACATAAACACACATACACACAGGTTCATACACAAACACACATACACACAGATTCACACACATAAACACACATACACACAGATTCACACACACAAACACACATACACACAGATTCACACACACAAACACATATACACACAGATTCACACACATAAACACACATATACAGATACACACACAACTTGTATCATGCCTTCATCATTTTCCCCGAGACTGAGGAGTGGTAAGGAAGCGGTGAGCACAGTCTAATTCTCCCTTCTCTGGTGTAGCCCTGCTTCCTGTTCTCATTGGACCTAGAGAGAGCCTTCGTCTTCCTTCTCAGCACAAGTCCTGAGCAGGTGTGCGGCCCCAGTACGTGGACCTCGTTCTCTCTGTCCATCTGCCCCCGTGTGTTCAGAGCCCCATCACCAGTCTCTTTCTAGCCCTTTCCCAGGGTTCCAGCGTGTACTTTTGCTCATTTACAGTTTCTCCCCATGGGAAAGAATTTTTTTTTTTGACTTTTCATTGTTTTAAAAGTGCCCTCTTTTGTTTTTAAAAATAAACTTATTTTTATTTTTCACTTATGTATATGTGTATATGTCTACCACAGGTATGCCTGTGGCATCAGGGGCAAGAAGAGGGTGCTGGATCTTATGGAGCTGGAGAGACATATGTGCAGCAGCTGGGAGGTGAAGTGGGTTCTGGGAACCAAATCCTGGTTTCAGAAGATCATACGTAACCAGTGAGCAAACTCCAGTCTCCCCAAAGATCACAACTCTCACTTACTGGCCTAAGAGTTGTGATCACACACCTAACGTCTGTTCTTAGGTAGCCTCAGATGGCTCAACCAAGGCAATGAGGACTCTTTGAGGACAAAGTCAGCTCTCAACCCCAGACAGCAGACACCAGGGAGGGTCCCGTCCCGAGAACATACTCTGCCTCCATCCAGACTGTGGTGGATCTGGACTTTGGGAGAACTAGGGGCTTTTAAATCCTTGCTTTGCCTTAGTTGATTTTTGATAGTTCTCTTAGGTCTGACTATACTATAATGAGAATAATTGTAATTTATCACTGAGGAGCTTTTTAAAGTATCCAAAAGACAAAAATACTATTTAATTACTTAAAAAAATTCCTTTTACTCTTTTTTTTAAAACATTATTTATTCATGTATTTTAGGTTTATTTTATGTATCAGCACTTTGTCTTCATGCACATCAAAATATGTGCTCATTATATGATCTCATTATAAATGGTGGTGAGCCACTATGTGGTTGCTGGGAATTGAACTCAGGACCATTGGAAGAGCATCAACTACTCTTAACTGCTGAGCCATTTCTCCAGCCCCATCTTTTACCTTTTAACACATGCACACACACACACACACACACACACACACACACACACACACACACATGCCACATGCACACACATTTCTGTGCAACCTTTGGAGTTAAAGTAAAGCTTTTGTCCTAAGATAGTGCATAGTATTCTCAACCAGTCACAGTGCGCTCTTCATGTCACCTGACTGTCACCGATGGGCTTGTACAACTCACACTATTTTGGAGGAAGTGTCCCAGTTTCATTTTGCTTCCCCCCTCACTTACAAAGTAAGATCTGCAGTGATTTCTGAAGCTCCCTTTTAAAACTGATGTTGTGTTTTCTTCTGACTCTTACTTACATGATGTGGGTTGTTGAGTGATAAGATTTGCTGACATAGTAGTCTTAGATTTCCACACACAATGCGTTTGAAAACCCAGAATCTGAATATCATTCTCGTGTGTGTCCGAATGGAAGTTTGCCTCCCCTCCCCACTTTCTCCTGTTTTCCTGACCTCTCAATAGATGCTATGGCGTAATACAGAAGAAATGATGCCACAGGGAATTTTGACCTGCTTTGGGAAACTGTTATTGCAAGCTTAATTCTATCTGACACTGCCTGCCTCCCTCCCTTCCTCTTCTCTCTCTCTCCCTCCCTTTCTCCCTCCCTCCCTTCCTCTTCTCTCTCTCTCCCTCCCTCCCTTCCTCTTCTCTCTCTCTCCCTCCCTTCCTCTTCTCTCTCTCTCCCTCCCTTTCTCCCTCCCTCCCTTCCTCTTCTCTCTCCCTCCCTCCCTCCCTTCCTCTTCTCTCTCTCTCCCTCCCTCTCTCCTTCCCTCCTTCCCTCCCTCTCCCTCCTTCTCTCCCTCCCTACGTCCCTTCCTTCCTTCATCCCTCCTGGGCACTGAGGATCAAAACTAGGCCTCATCCATGCTGTTACGTAGGAGGTTGGGGGAGGAATAGTTAATTCTGCCCAGCTGTGGAGAAACCTTGACTTATGTGCTGCAGTTTCCAATCTATAAATGGAGGGTAAAATAATGATCTATGAAGTGCTCACATGCTTATTGTCGGTTGCTTCACTATGTGGGATTTAATTTTGAATATATTGAATAGATATGTCTAATGGAATGACTATGAGTTAAAATCACATGATGTGTTTGAGGGCGAAGGATGTGACCTTTCCTTGCGCTGGGGGCTCATCTGCTCTGCAGGACCAAGAGGACAAAGCTTATCTGTACTGGCTGTCACCACCTCATGTAAGCATGTGCCAGAGTGAGCAGCCATAAGTGATGTTTTCAATTAGGAGATCTGGACGGGCTTGGTGCAAAGTTTTATAGAGAATTTATTTCTGGAGTGTCTGTTTTAAAAATATCTCTGTCATTTCACTGTGTCCCATCAGACTGTGAAAGCCCCCCCCCCAACCTTGTTCCATCATTGCTTAGGCATACGGCCGAGAAACAGGCCCCAGAGCATCTTGAGGGTCTTCCCCTGCCATGTGGTCCTTTGTGTGGTGTGGAGGAAACATGGAGTCTGGAGACTCAGGACTCCTCAGCAGCTCTGATGAGTAGTTTGTTCTTCTTTGGAGTTGTCTCCCTGAAAGATCTATTTGACAATCAAGCTCTCAACACTTAGCCTCCAGAAAGAGCTTACATTCGGGACTTTTGTTTGAGGATTCCTAGGAGATGAAAGGGATTTCAGCCAAGGATTGAAGCTCAGAGATGTTCATTTACTGGAACCACAATGTCTACATGCTTCTGTCCGAACACCTTGAATCTCCAAGTGGGAGGTATGTGTGTGTGTGTTGGGGGGGGGTGTGGGAGTGGGTGTACATACATATGTACACACACAAATATTCGTATGCATTGCAGGTCTTTATGTATATCTTAACTGTGGCTGTGATTTTGAGTCATTCTATATTTTTTCATACGTTATTTCTAAATATAATGGCACCTATAAGCTAGATGGTAATTACATTTATTATATATCTAGAAAACAGGCTAGAAAGGCTGTGTATGTATCAAATCATTTGACCTGTTCATCTTTTCTGTCTTCAAAAGACATACATTGGTCATTGTGTTTGTATGTATGTATATGTTTGCATATGTGCTTAGCATACTCTGTTGACAAATATATGCATGTGTGTGTGTGTGTATGTGTATATATATGTGGAAAAAGAAAAGAACATTATGTCACTTCTCATTCTTTAATCCCGAAGAGTAGGAATAACTTGGCTTTTGGTCAACAATTGCATTTTTGTTCTGTTCATCATATTTAAACCCTTCTGCCTCGGTGCTCTCTTCTGTGAAATGGGGGTATATAGAAAACTCTACATTGGAAATGATTGCCTAACACATGGAGCACTAGCCCGGAAGCTTGGGATATGTAGCAATTTCTGTAGTGGCTCATGATTCTCCACATGTGTAGATATCAGATAGCCATCACCTGCTTGCATTCTCCACTATTAATCCCCTTGTTCCATTCCTCTATGCCCAGCCTCTTCCATCTCCGGCAGGTTGAATGCTGTCTGCTCAGTCCTTAACAATTCACACTTCCATTGTAATCTGTTGTAGCTGTTTACCCCTTACCTGTATATTTTTATGTAGCAGTATACCATGAATCAGAGCTGGGATGGTGGATGCGTTAAATCTCGTTCATCCATGCCATCTCTGGCACGAGTGTTGGTATGGGTGTGGAAATTCCCACCTTGTATGATGCTGAGCAACCATTTGGGCATCGGCAGATTTCATTCCTTCTGGGATTCCTATCTGTGTGACAGCTGCCATTTGACACTCAGGGAAGTGGTCAGTGGGAGCCTTTGATCACTGCAGGAGCCAATAATTGCTTTCTCATCTTGATGTTGAATATTGTCACCTTGTGTGTTCCTGCTGTCTTGTGTGATTGGGAGTTCCATTGCTGACCATACTTCTCTATAATCCCCTATGAAATAATCTAGATCTCATGACTACACACATGTATCTTATGAATGAAGTGTTCCATGAGTCTAAGTTTGGGTGCATTTCATTTTACATATGCTTTTATGATAAATTATGCAAACAGCCACATTGTCTTCATATTGTATGAGGAGAAACAGCATATCAGAAATGTTTTGTGTGTGACGGTGTTTTGCCTGAGTGCTTGTCTGTGCACCACATTGAACAGGGTCCTATGAAAGCATCAAGTGAGCTTAGAATATTTCTATTGCAAACTGGTCTGGAATCTCAACACTTACAGAGAAGAGACTCATTCAGAGGACTATATATAATTTAATTAAAGAAATATACTTGCTTTGAATTTTTCTAGAGAGACTTAAACTTTTTCAGATGGGATGTTATGCAAAATAATTTTCTTTTATGATTTCTGAAAAAAACAGTACCAGGCAAAAATGGGAATTTACATTTTCTTTGCTGGATTGATTGGAGTGAAGTATTTTTAGGAAATCCCAATCATTTTAGTGTGCGTGCATGCACACACACACACACACACACACACACACACCACAGCTGCTGGCATTCATGTGTGGAGGTCAGAGGTTGATGTTTCTCTTAATAGCCCCCCCCCCACCTTTTTTTTTTTTTTTTTTTTTTTTTTTTTTTGGACACAGTGTTTACCATTGAACCTAGAACTTACTGTGAAGCTCATCAGGCTGGCTGGCTTTTGAGGCCCTCGCCCTCACCCTGCAAATGCAAGTTTCCATATCCATGTTAATGTGGATGCTTGGGGTCCTGATATGCTCGAGCCCCTGAAAAACTCTCCAGCTTTTCTCATTGTAAACAATTCATCTCTGTTTCTCTTTGCTTCCTTTTGAGTTGTGGATTTATTTCCCTTACTCCAAAAAGTTCCCATGCAGACAACGGAGGTTCAGCACATCTAAACCCAGACTGTTTTTTGTTTTTATTTTTTTCCTCCAGGACCTTTGGTATTCGCTGTCCTGTTTTGGCATCATTGGTCATTACTCAAGCTAAAGTCACCTTTGACATAGCTTCCTGCCTCATTGTCCTGAGTGAGGCTCAGACTGTATTAGAAACCTTTAATAAAGCTCAGGATGTGTTGCTGTATGACCTGGTTTGCTGAAGGTACTAAGTAAACATTCATTCACTGGGTCAATAATAGAGCCTTAGCCTTGAGAATGGTTTGGATCATCATGCTGTGTTCCTGTGAATGTGCTGTTGTGGTTTTCATGTCTCCAACAGGCTCACTGGACACTGGCTCCTCAGCTGGTATTGTTTAGGGCTACTGTGGAAGTTGGGGCCTACCTGTAGCAAGTGGGAGTCTGGAGCCTGGCTTTGGGAGCTTGCTGGTCTGCTCTGCTTGGCTTGTGACCTCATCCTGCTGCCTTCACAATGTGGGTTGTGCCTTGCTGTCCAGCCTTCCTGGCAGTGACGGAATCTGCACCCTGATGTAGGAGCCAGAGTAGATTCGTTCTGTAAGGTGTTTCTGTGACAGAGAAGAAAGAAGTAACTTACGTGCTCTAATCAGCCTTGCGCTGTGTTTGCCTATTTATTTATAGCATGTTTTAATTTTGACTCATCCTATGGTGTGATATAGGCCTGATAGTCAGGCCTTGCTACTATCTATAAGGCAAATGTTGAGTCAAAGAGATGTGAATAGTAACATCATTTTATAAGTTAATTCTGAAAAATATTTCTAGATGACTTTGTGATCAGACGTTTTAGGAAAGCGTGTTTCTTTGCCTCTCTCTCTCCTCTCTCTTGCTCTCCTTATCCCTCTGCCCACCTCTGTCCCTCTCTTTTTGAGACTGGGTTTCGCAGTAGAAACCACACTGGCATAAAGTACCCTACAGCAGCCTCGAAATTTTCAGTCTTCCCAATGCAGGGGTTCAGGTATGAGCCACGAAAAAAAAGGTTTCATCTCATCTGAGATTTTCATAAATTTTATTTTCTTTGTTTTAGCTCTGTTAGTCAGGTCTTTTCAACCCTTTTTTTTTTTTTTTAACCAATTAGGGGTTATTCCTGGGAATTCTCAAGAAGAATGTGTAGACCTTTCACTTGGGACTTCGTGGAACATTAAAGGATGAAGTTAGAGATGAGACTTTCCCTCCTTTTATGTGTGTGCACATGGGTGTTGATAGATGTGTGTCCTCTGAGGTCAGAGCTCCTCATCTGTATGTATGTGTGTGTTAATAGGCATGTGTGTCCCTCGAGGTCAGAGCTCTTCATTCATGTGTGTGTGTGTGTTGGTAGGTGTGCTTCTGTGGAGGTCAGAGCTCTTCATTCATGTGTGTGTGTGTGTGTGTGTGTGTGTGTGTGTGTGTGTGTGCGCATTGGTAGGTGTGTTTCTGTGGAGGTCAGAACTCCTCCTCTGCTGTCTTCTGTGACCGAACTCCGGGTTCAGTTCTTAATATGCATCTCTCCCTGAACTTGCAGCTCAATATGCTGATTGGCTGGGCTGCTGCCCAGCAAGACACTGGCATTCTCCTGCCTCACTGCCTAGTGCTGGGATCACAGGGCTATACGGCTGCAACTGTGAGTCCTGGGAATCCCAACTCAGTTCTTTGTGTTCATATGGCAAACACTTTGCCCACTGTGCTGTCTCCCAGTCCAGGTAGGATTTACGTAATAATTCAATCCAGGTAGAAAATACCCATAGAAATTATGGCTGTTACTCTATCTACTTTTCTTTTCATGTTCAAACCCTTCATGGCCATTTTTAGAATTTCTAGACCTCTCTGCATATTTTTATGATATTCTCTTTTTGGAGGGTGTCTTCCTTTTTCCATTTTTCCTGTTCTTGCCCCCCTACTTTACATTAAATTGTGTGACACCCATATTTCCCTCTTTCCTCTGTATTTTAATGTGTTCTTAAAACATGGCATAATACTGTACGGTTTGTTTCTGTAGAAGGATTTATGAAACACTTCCTAAAAGACCCTTTATCAAGTGCTCCACTAAGAACTCAGGAGACAACGATGGATGTAAAAGTTCTTGCTTCTTAAATGTGGACGTCATTTGACAGATCCCTCTTGATGGCAGGCACACTTATTAATGAGTTCACTGTCTATGTGGTTGTTGAGGTGTAACACACATTACACATTGCATTTTAGACCATTGTATTGTGTTTGGGACATCATGTCCAGGCATTTGAACATAGCTGTGCTTGATCTTGACTTTGTGACTATCACTACATATACTATGTTAATCTGGAATCCACTGGACTCTAGTATAGTGTCTGCTTATACCTTTAGCCCAAATTAACTGTTTCAATTCGGTAACCGTTTGAACCAAGTTACCTTCGGCAGGAGGAGCCATGTCCAGTTCTGCCAGCCTGGGGACTCAGTAACTCTCTCTTTAATGCTTGATTCCTACCTACTCTTATTCTTTGGCTACTTCATCTAGGAAGAGCTCTCATGCTGTCTTACCACCAGCCTTTGGGGTTGTCTCTTCAGTATACGCTTACTGTCCCTTCAGCTGGCTGTCACTGTAGTTCTGGGTTCCCCTCCCTGGGTGATACTGCTGAAATTCTCATAGGGACTAGCTTTCGGTCAGGCTAATATAATGGTTTGGCTGGGTAATTTCTGTGTTTGACAGGTCTCAAGCACTCAATGGCTGCACCCCGAAACATTAGCTATTCTGAAATGCTGTTAGATGTGAGCACATAGCTAGATATGAGTTTCTTGAAAAATGATATTGCTTTAAAACAGCATCATGAGTTTTTCTATCAGAAAGGCACATCTTCATTTCTCAATAGAAATGTGCTCTTAAGTAGTGGTGAAATCAGTTGCCCAGCACATGTTCAGATCTTCACATCTGTCTCACTTGTGGCATGTGATGGACACAGTGAGGTCTGGAGGGGCCTCTAGGGACGGTGGCCTTGTTTGAGTTTGCGTCTGCTGTACAAGAGCACTGAGAAGTAGGGGTGCAGCTTTCCCCCACTCTTGACTCTAGATTAAAAAAATCGAAACAAAACAGAACTGTTTATTTTTATCTTAAGCCACATAAGTGACAAGTTTGTAGTTGCATTTTTTAGAGTGACTTTGATTGCTTACCTCAGTGGTGGTCTTAGGGCCAAGCGAGAGGGTCTTTTATAAATACAAACTATGAATGATGGAAGCAGCAGCTTTGGAGCTGTGTGGCCCCTGCTAATGAAGGCACATCATACCGGGGTTCAGCGCATGTGCCTGGATAAAGCCCCTGTTGGGACGATGTGTCTGTGTGTAATGAGACTGTTTAGATGGTGCGAATTTGTGAGAGACAACCTTACATTTTACAAGACCCTCATCCTAACTCTGCTCCTGCTTCCCTCTGGCATCATTTCCTCTATAACCTCAGGGTTGCCACGGGCTCATTTCTGTGTAAGACTCTGCCTTTGAAAACAGCACCATAAGAAAGGAGTTTAGAGCTTGTTAATCCATCCCTGTATTTGACAAGTATTGAGAAGGAACGATGACATAAACCCTTACACACATAACCGTTTATCTAAGCATGGCAGGCAGTACATTAAGGACACTTTTTGCAAAAACTGGCACAGTGTCAGTGGGTCATGGATGTTAGAATGGTACAGGTTGTTCGCAGTGTGAAGTCACTATTTTCCCAGACACCTTCACATGGACATTGATGGTTTGTGGAGCAACAAAAAGGAACTTCTGTAGAAGAGAAAGACCCATCAAGGCAAAGGCAGCGGCAACTGAGGTAGTAGCAGTGGGCTGCTGAGGAGACTCCCTCACCCAGCACTTGCTGAGGGTGTGGATTCCAGGCTGTGTCTGGGATCTCGTGGAGCTGGGTAGTTTCCAGCAGACACAGCTGTGCCGCTGCTTCCCCATTCCTCTGCTAACTCACAAGACAAGAGTTAGTTACTCACTGATTCCTTCACCAAGGATGACGATCTGAGCACTGTGGCCTCTAGAATGACCCCTGAACTTGAAGTCTCTAGCATGACTCACAACACTCAGCATATGGTTGTGCTCAAGACAAACTGACTTGTGTTCCAGTCACTTCTAACAGCTGCACTTGTAATCTCTGAGAGTTACTACAGCTAGAGGGCAGAGGACAGATGTATGTCACCAAGGTCCCGGGGACAGCTGGTTCATGCTACCAAGAGCTCTTTCCTCTTGGAGTCACCTGGGGCAATTTCATTCTTCCATCACTAACTTGTGATGTGTGTTGTGGACTTCCGGGGAGGATGTTGGAGATTCATTATTGAGGTTTTTTAAGTGGGGCTTTGGTCATAATATATTATATATACCTTCTGCCTATATACTCCCAAATTTCAGACGTTTAGAAAGAGGGCTGGTGACAGAGATGCCATCACCCAGAAACCTGGCCTTTATTTGTAGACTGTACATAGCCTTGGACCATCGTCTCCACATGACAGCCCAGGTCTACTTTGTGAACAGCCATTCTGAGAGGGGATATTCAGGTATGCTGTGACTCTTTGAGACACCTGCTATGTGGAGACAGAGACAGACTAGTTGCAACACCCACACAGTTTTTTTAGCCTCATTTGAAAAGCTGACATTTAGTGAGTGATCACCCAATACATAGGAGATTTCATTTGACAGCAGGAGCAGGGGGCAGTGTGAGCATGATGCTCCATGATGCTCCAGTGTAGTTGGTGTTGAAGGCATAGTCAGGGAGGGTCTCTGGTCAAGTTACTTCTGGTCTGAATGCCTCAGTTAGGCAGATGAAGGCTAAGGAGGGAAACAGCAGCATGGCCATGAGTATACCAGGGTGGCAAGGCCTCAGTATGCCAGAGAAGGAAGGAGGGAGAGGCACAGGGAAGTGAGGTGGTCTTACTGACCACTCCTTATCTGCAGGTTAGACCAGGGTGAGTCCTGCCTGCGAGGTAGAGAATTCTCACACCCCCTTACCAAAGCAACTTTTTCAGTTTGTGATATGAGTCAAGTGTTGCTCCAAATCGGAGGTAGCACTGGCCAGGAGCAATTGGAAAACTCATGGTCTCAGAGGGAAAAGGTCGGAAGAGAAAGGATGCAGTTGTCTTTGTAAGATGTGTCTTTGTTCTGACCCTGGTTATTCTCTCTGTGGCCAAGAGATCACTCATCTAAGAACTCCACACCTCTGTGATTCTGTCCTTATTTTACACTGTGAGTTGGGGAGTGTTTGCTGTGTAACAGACACATAATTCTCAGAGGCCTAACAGCTAGTACATGAATGGATCCCAGTGTCTGAACACAGAACACATTCCTGCACGCCAACTGCACCAGAAGCGACCACGTGTTAAAAGAAAATGATATTTTGCTATTTTGTCATTTATGCAGGGAAACAGTTCAAATAGCAGGAGTGTGGATGCTGGGAAAGGAAGAACCCAGGAAGGAAAAGGTGGACAAAATTGGATTTTGAAACTCTTAGAACAAATGTGACTGATTTTTATGTTTGACAATTTTGTGTTGGGTGCTAGTGTTATTCATTTATCTTGCAATTTATTTTAAGGAATATATTTCTGGTGTGTGTTTTGGAACTGCCCTTTGACACTAATTAGAATTTTTACATAAATTTGGTTATGCACCCAACTCTTGAGTTCTTAAACAGCAGAGTTTCTCAGGCTGTGAGAAGTCCCCCAACAGCAAACCAGTTGTGAAAAAGTGAGCCACCTGCCTAGGGAGGGTGTTGTAGCTTTGGATTGTGACCCAAGACATCCATCTGAAGACCACCAGATTGTTAATTCTACTCTTACTCATTGGACTTAAACATGGATAAACTACAACCAAATCTGAGAACCCAAACCACATAGCATTGAGACTAAACAGAATGATGCCCAAGAGCCAAGTGTTCTTCATGTTGAACATCTGTACCTCTTCATGCCATTCACTACAGGATGTGCATCTCCCCTTCAGGGACTGAGAATGCTTGTCGTACAATATTTAAGAGTGGGAAGTGGTATCATTAACTTTGCTGTTCACGTGGCTAATGCTTTAAGAAGGAGAAAGTGATTTATGCTACATTCTGTTCACACCTGGATTGAACACAGATGGAGTTAAAACACTGGGACAGTTGTTAAGATATTTCAGAGAAAGGCTCAGTGGTCATGTATACCTTAGAATTAAAGGCTAGGGTGGGGACCTGTAGCCAGTGGACCTGATACCTAATTTGTGATGAAAGTATCTTGGTTTTGGGAAGAGCTTAGTGAAGGAAGTGTGTGGGTCTGTAGTGTCATGAGCCCAAAGTGAGACAGAAGTAGACGGGCAGGCTGGATGTGTTCTCCATGTGTCTGTCCCTGAGCTCTTTTCAAATAGGCACAACGCGGAGTGAGGACTAGAAAAGCCCTGCTTTTCCTAGGAAGTAATTGTTGAGCCTGGAATCCAGTTCTTAAGAACCTTCAGGTGGTTGTGCTCAGGCACAGCCCACCCTTAGCTTGTGCAGATCCCTTTACTCAAATGAGAAGTTATGAAGAAATACTCACAGTTGTGTCTGATTTGAATCTTCATGTACATCTAGTTGATGTCTAAACCTAGAGGTATCTGTATCACTCGGTGTGTTTGTAATGCAGTGGGATGTGTCCTAAAGGACAAACCGCCTGTCCCTCCCACTCACAGTGATACCCAATTGTGAAAATAAAGAGCAAGTGGACCGTAGCTGGTGTGAGACTCACTGCAGGGACTAACACCCTCCTTACATTTCCGTCACATCCCATTTCTCTTCTGTAAACGTTGGCTGTGTCTCCATTGTCTTCATTGTGTTGTAAGGCTCTCTGGGTTTTGACAGAAGTGTAGTGTTTTTTATTTACCAGCATGATATCATGGAATAATGTCTTGACCCCACAAGATCTACTGTTCTCCACCTAGTCAGCTTCTCTCCATTCTTCCTGGATCCAGACAATTAATAAACTTTTTTCTATTTGCCCTACCTGACTCTTCTTTAGTATTGTATAGTTGCAATTATTTAATGCATGGCCCTTCAGGGCAGCCCATCTCCCTGTTAAGACTCATGGAGGTCTTTTCCTGGCTCTTCATCATTTCTTCCCATCCCAAACTAACATTTGGTTATGTATACATTTGGTCTGTGTCTCCTCTCACTTGAAGACAGCTTGGATGCCTCCAGAATTAGCAGATTATGGAATAAAGTCATTTCTGAAATGTTCACATGCAGGCCTTTATATGGACATGGGTTTCCATGTAATCTGGGCTAATGTTGAGTATAATGAGGGATAATATTATTGTGTTACACAGGACAACTTTTTTAAAAAATGTGAGAGTAAGCTAACAACCCATCTTCCAAAATAGCATAGTGCCTGGATCCTAAGGAGCAGTGAGCGAGGACTGATGCTCCGCCTCCATTTCAACAATTAGTGTCTGGGGGATCTGGACTTTAGCCATTGTAATAACTATGCAGTGAGCCTTGTTTTCATGTTACCTAATGTTTGCTAATGGCCAATTAGTACCTTTTCTGTCTTTATTTGTGATAGTCACATCTTCTTTGCGAAGGTGTTCAGCAGTGGGTATGCTTTTAAAGGCTGACTGTTGGCTTATGGTTGAATGTTGAGTTTATTTTGGGTACAGGTCCTTTATGTAACATACACTTGGCAAACAGGAGATAGCCAGAATGTGCTGGAATAACAAAGAGCCCGAGTTACAACTGCCTATTCAGCCTGGCTTTCTGGGATATAGGAAAGTAATAGTAACAGGAAAGGGGACCTGAGAGGTAAAATCTCTTCAGAAAAATTGGGGCAAGTTCTTTAGTCTCACAGATGCTTCTTCCTGAGGTCATAGAGGAGTATACAAAGACCAGAGACTGGAAACGTGCTGAGATTCCTGATTCACAGTGTGGGCATCCTGGTGAGTGAGTAGCAAGAAGTAAAGGCATCTGGAAAGTCAGAGTAAAGACCGTGAAGTATGTCATCAAAGTGGTGGGAAGGGGTCTGAGGATCAGCATAAGAAAGTACTACTATCTTGACCTCAGCTATCTCCCACAAGGTCCCCATGCTACCATCTACACTGTAGTGTTGGATTCTTTATGTATTTAGGGATGTGCCTCACCATGTCAGGGCAGTACTCTGCTCTGAGGAGACTTTTGTCTTTAGCATCTTGCAGGAAATTTCAAATCGGATTCTGTCCCAAAGGTGCTCTCTGTGAAATACCATGGGTCTCCTTCCCGTCTCTTGTGTGCTGGTGTGTTGGATGTGTTGCAGTTGACTGTTTAGTGGCCGATTTCATTGAAAGATGCCATCTGCCTTCTTGGCTACCCTGTTCTACTGGAAGATCCTCACAGCTGTGACTCTAGGGCCGAGCAGGACTAATTAACACATGTGGATTCTCTGCTTTGTGGAAACGTGTGAGCTACTCTCTGTAGGGACAAAATTAGACAGTTTCCTCCTTCTGTGTCAAGATCAAGTTTCTACTGATGCTTCAACCCTGCAGATTGCCAGTCACAGAACCTCAGTGAACGTGGGACGGTGAGAACAATTTTTACACCAGCTTGTGTTTGAGATTATTTAAATCTAAAAATATGTAACTTTGTACTTTTGGTATGAAAATATATTAAATGACTTTGTCTTATCTATAGCCAGTTGTTATCACTGGGCAGAAACTTCATCGAATAATAATGGAGAAATGGCAGAAGCGTTCTGAACTGACATTGTTACACCACTGGCTTTAGTGCCTGTGGAAAGGGGGGAATTTAAGTTGACAGCAACAAAGATGAGCAGTGACTCACATATCCATCAATCAATCACGTTGGCACCAACACATGGCGCATTGCTAGCTTTAATTGATGATAACTATTTACCACAAAATGCATGCATTTGTCAATCTAACATACAATAGAAAGGCACAGTCTGGCTCAAGTGCTACTAGAACTGCCAGTTGAAAAAGTGTTATTTGGTGTGACTCACCATCCGATTAAAACCGCCACGGTCTGACTCTGCTCTCCTACTGTGGGAATAACATAGGATGCCGTCTTAGCATTTGGACCTAAGTGGTTTAGATTTCATGACATTTTGTAGAGTTGTCGCCAATAATCCATGTGCTTCCAAAGCTTTTCCCTTTTGTCAAGCAGCTACCATTTTCCCATTAAGTCACACGGCCCATCTCAGCTCTCTGGCAGCAGAGGGCAGTTACCAAATCCCAGCACGATGCATCTGTGTACTGTGTGTTTCCTGTTCAGAGGTGCTGCATGGGTGAATGTTATTCTTTCCGATTCCTTTGCAGGTCTGACGGATGAGAAAGTGAAGGCCTATCTCTCTCTCCACCCCCAGGTTTTAGATGAGTTTGTTTCTGAAAGTGTCAGTGCGGAGACCGTAGAAAAGTGGCTCAAAAGGAAAAACAACAAAGTTGAAGGTAAGATACCACTTGTTCTCCACGTGTTCAAGACTTCAGAGCAGACTTCCCTAGCTCTTAGTGGGACGACATGCCTGAGAGAACACCAGCACTCGGGAGACCGAGGCAGGCAGATCTCTGTAGGTTTGCGGCCAGCCTGGTCTACAAAAGGAGTTCAGGACAGCCAGGGCTGCACAAAGAAACCCTGCCTTCAAAACCAAAGCCAAATCCCCCAAACAACGACAAAACAATCGAAGAACCCCATGAAATAGAGGCGTGCATTTCATTTGCCAGTTTTACTGTTTTAGGATAACACTGTTAGAAAGAGGAACTAAATAAATATGAGACATCCTTCATTAAAAAAAAAGACTTGGCAAATAATTGCTGAGAATTTATTCAGTACTTATTGTATTAATTATCTTGGAGTCACTGCAGTGTGACATCTGAGGCTATAAACTAAAATAAGAAAAGGTTCATTTGTTTCCAGTTCAGGATTTGATAGCCCCATAGCGTTTGGCTTCTGACAAGTTCAGCAGATGCCAGTGGCAGGGACGTGTGTCCGAGTAAAGAGCTCACATCACTACCTGGGAAGAGAGACTGATGGAGGAGACTCGGTTTCCACATGGGTTCCTACTATGCTCCAGTGGCTGTGGGGCTTCTCACAGGCCCTTCCACCCGATGGGCCACAATAGACTCAGGACAGCCACTCTGTCGACCAAGGGAACTCTGTGTATGTGGACCATGCCATATTTATGTTCATATCTCTAGATACTGAATTTTACCCAAGGCAGTCTGAACGCTGTGCAAACTGCAGAGAGAACTCAGCTTCTCTTTGACTCATCCTGCCTTGATAGCCACAGAGGCTACCAGAATGGACCCTCCAGTAGGAAAATGTCAACAGCCCTCTGTGATGCAATTGCAGAGAAGCAAGAAAGACTCAGAAGAACTGTTTAAATGTCAGGTTCCTTGATGAGCTTTGGATGCTCTGGTAAAATACTTCCCACAGTGGGCACACAGGTAACCCTGTGTAAGCTCAGTGGGTCATACGCCCAAAGACAGACTTGCTGGGACAGGATCTCAGTGGAGGAAGGCAGAGGACTAAAATTCATTATGTGGATGCGTGAAACTGTGAAAGGGTAAAATATTTGGATTCCTGAGATTTCAGGCATGTTGTATTTAAATTTTATGCAATTTTATAGGAGGGGGTCCCTTCGTGTGTTTTTCTCTTATTCTAAGAAATATATTTATTTTTAAAATTAATTAGTTACTTTTGTAGTTTACATAACAGAAAATAGAGTTTCACATATGCTTGGCAAGTGCTCTACCACCAAACTATGTCTCCAGGCCTTAAAAATACATTTATTTTAAATACAGATTGCTCAAGATACAATTTATTTATAAAAACAGAAGTGTAGATTCAAAAGGTTGTGAAACCAAATACATTTCCCCTCAAACCTAATCAACATGAATGTGTTTTCTTTGAATATTGCAGCATAATTTTCTTTGTTTCTAAATGGCTATATTTGGCTCTCTGACCAAATTTGGCCTCTCATTTTTATATGCACCTTGTTTTCAGAGTTAATTCTACTTGAGAAACTTTTAACACCAAAATAGAAGTTCTGGGGCGGGGGGATTTTCTTAATTTGATAAGCATTCTAACTTCTAGCTAACATGCAAAGATATTTTAAAGATGCAGCAGAAATATAGGCAATATTTGTGTCCCGAGTCTTTCTAGTTTCTGAACATATTATGAAAACAAATACTTGCTAAAGAGAGTTTTCTTACTGAGATATGAAGCAGTTTTAAAAGTAACCGTAGTGGTTTGTACAGTATCTAGGAGCGTGAGTGTGTGAGAGTGTATGTTTTGAGAGGAAGAAACGTAGAAACAAATCAGAGATGAGCATTTTCCTTTCAGGACAATGCTGTCACTGATGATTAAGAGTTTAACCAGCATGCTCCATCACTGTGCATCAGAGACTGGAAACCCCTTTCAGATGGTTAACACTTTGAGAAGGGTGTCTGAGCTTTGATGGCACATTCTGGCTCGTGATGTGTGTATTTTGGGACAGGGAAAACTGCTCAGTCCTGCTCAAGTGCCTGCCACAAAGCATGAAGACTTGAGCCCAGATCCTCAGCACCCATGTGAGAAGCTGGCATAGTGGTGGGCACCAGTAACCCTACTGGTGGGGTATGTGCGGCAATAAAGACAACTGGATCTGTAAAACTCACTGGCCAACGTGCCAAGTCAGGGATTGCCTCTCCTAAGGAGGTAGAGTGACTGAAGAAATGCCCAATGCCAAACTCTTGTTTCTACACACACACACACACACACACACACACACACACACACACACACACACACACACAATATATATATGTACAGATTTCAGTTTACTATGTAATAAGACATAGTGTAATATAAAAACATGATACAGAATATGTCTGAGAGTTTATGTTGCTATGATAAAACACTTTGACCCTAAGCACCTTGGGAAGGAGAGTGTTTATTTCAGTTTATAACTCTCAGGACACACACTCTGTTGCTGAGGGAAGTCAGGGCCGGGGTTCTAACAGAAGGAACCTGGAGGCATAGGGCATGGAGGAGCGCTGCCCCCTGGATTGCTCCCTGTAGCACCCAGGATCACCAGGCCAGGAATAGCACCACTCACAATGGGCTGGGCACTCTTGACGAATCAAGAGATTGTTTACTACAGTCTTGCTTACAGCCAGATTTTCTGGAGAAATTTTCTCAATGAGAGTCCCTCCCTCTCCCCAAATGACCCCATAAAACTTGCCAACACAGAACATGAAATTAGGTTGAGTTCTTGAAATGCAGTTTTCTGTCAACTTTAGTGTTGTTATATAAGCCAACACTAGGCATTTTCATGAGGTCCTGAGAGGTAGCTCAGCGGTTAATATCAAGTACTATTTATGCAGAACTAAATTTGGTTCTCAGCACCACATTTTTGCCTCCCCAGCACTGAAATTGTCTTCTGAAGTTGACCTTAAACCTAAGTTCCCAATGATCCATTGTGAAGTGATGTTTGAAGCTGGGGTTTACATTTATTTCCTTTATAAGTGATTTTACTCACAGGGGAAGAGTTGGGAATTCCTCAAAATAGAGAGTAACTTCTAAGGAGTTCCTAACACTTTTATCAAGCATCTTGTTATGCATTTGTAAAAAATAAAGTCTTTGAAAGAATTATATTTCATATTTAATCCTATTGAGCATCACACCTTTATGTTCATTGTATGTGAACTACATCAGATAGTCAGAACTGATGCCCTATAGGACTCAGAGGTTACTACAGCGGTTAACACCTGCACACCTGTGTCTACACACAGCACAAATGTGAGGCCCAGTCCTCTGCATTTTTTGCAAGAGTCTCCAAGATGGGACATCATCCCATACTGCAAACACTTTTCTGTCACGGGCAAGAAGAACCAAAACTCACCTCGACTGTCAACAATGTTTCTCATCTTTGATTACCAGTTTGGGCAATATTAGAGAGGGTGGTGGATTGGCATTCAGCATGACCACATTTGGTGTTCTTTACACTGTGATGATATTTCAGGTCATCAATATTAATAAAACCCAAAATTCCAATATAATATTAATGTCTGAGGGAGTTTATTTAGTACCCAAGAAAGTGGTGAATCAGTCTAAATGATTTATAAGTTGTTAATAGAGCACTGTCCTTTGTGGCTCAGGTTTTGTGTGTGGCTTGTTCTAGGGCAGATGCTGCCACATAATGACAGTGTTTTGCTGTCAGTTACCTTACATTTTAAACTTTTACCTGGTTTTATTTTTATACAAAGGTGTAGTTATCATATGCTTTTCATGTTTTTCTCTTTTATGTGAATCTAGAGATGAGATTCATTATGATCCAAATAAAATTCTTAAGTCATTTTATACTTAGATAAAGATTTTAAAAATTGTACCACTCCAACCTATTATTTGATAGCCCGAGATTCAGATTTAACTGTATTTAAGCTGGTTAATATCTAACAGATGGCTCCTATGCTGGTGTACGGTATAATGACATCTTAAAGTAATGAGGCACGAGTTCCCTTGCCAGAACACACAGCCTTGCACAGTTGTAGCTTGTAGAACACTAAAAATGATGAACACACCATGAATAAACAAACAAGGCATTCCTGAACTGGTTTCCATGGAACATGATTTTGGACACCTTTCTTTTTCTTGAAATTAGCATGATTTTGATTCCATCACCATTATTTCATCTCAGCAATTGAAATTGCGTTATCAACATGAAACTCTCAAATCATGTGTTCGTTTGCTTTTGGCAAGTGAAAATCACGCATGGAATGCTTTGATGCGAGTTATAAATAACCACGAGCCTACCAATTGAAAGCTGGGGAGGGGACTGTACTGACAGTAATTGATACATCACATTAGTTCTGTTAGTTGTGTGCCAGTGACTCTGATGTGGTGTCTTTAAGTGTGAGGCTTGGGAGTGAGGTAGCTTATGATTTGGAACCAGACCACAGGTTGAGATTCTAATAACATGAAAAATTAAGTCTAATCATTACAATATTGTAGGTGCCTAGGAAACTGATTCAAGTGTATTCCTTTGATATGAACGAGGCTGATGTCTGAAGCTGTGTCTGTAGTGTTTTTGAAATTGGTGGTGGCTCCTACACATGCATTAAAAGCCATTAGGTTTTCTAAGCAAAAGTCTCATTTCTGAATGATTCAAATGAATAAAAACTTTGTGAACTATTAGGTTTTGGGGAAAAATACTTGTTTTTATTGAGTTGTTTTAAAAAATATGATTTCTATTTTCTAGTTGCACATATAGAAAAAGATGTCATTTAAATGTTAGTTGATATAATTCTTTTTAAAATTTTCACCTATGACAGATTTTAAAACATAAACACCCATGAAAAATAGCAGCACAGTAATTTCTCATTGTTTTCAAGTCTGCCTCTTAAAACCTTGCTAAACATTTAACAGTGACCTAAATTGACTTCAGGTGCATAACCCTTTGGAAACATGTCCACTTGAGGGGCAGGGTGTTTCTTTTGCTGTAATACAGCATTGTGGCCCAAAGTACAAAGGATTTAGTTCACTGCACAACTCCCAGGTCTCACCCCATCACTGAGGGATGCCACAGCAGGATAGACCTGGGACCTGGAGAAGCAGAAGCCATGGGAAGACTGCTGCTTCCTGGCTGGCTCCTTATGGTTTGCTCATTGTAGGGGTATTGTGTTGTTTCATGGTAAATAATTGTCCCACCCACTGGTTTAATAAAAAGTGCTGATGGGCCAAAGGCAGGCAGGAAGTGTGGGCGGGGCTACCAGACTAAAAACTCTGAGAACAGGAAACCAGAACAGACCGCCAGACAGAATGGCAGAGAGAAGCCGAAAGAAGCAGAGGACAACTATGTTGCTCTAAAGAAAGATACCGAGCCACGTGGCTGAACAAGAGACATGGGTTAGATGAAGGGTAGAGAGCTAGCAAATTATATGCCTGGGCCTGAGGCTGATCAGCCTAAAACAATTGTAAACATCTGTGGGTCTGTGGGTCTGTGGGTCTGCGGGTCTGGGGCCTAGACCTTGAGGTTAGGCCCGAAAGTCCGGGGCAGAAACCTTATACTACAGCTCATCCTGCTTCCTTAGACTACCCAGGATCACCTGTCTAGGAAGACTCCACTCACAGTCAGCTTGACCTTCCCCCACTAACCATGAATAAAGAAAATGCCCCTATAGGCTTGTTCACAGGTCAGTCTGATGGGAACATTTTCTCAATCATGATTCCCTCTTCACAAGTGACCTTAACTGACAAAAGTTGACAAAAGCACTGTGATGTGACTCAGTGTGACATGCTTTCCTGGCTAACTATTCAGTTACCAGTTCACAGGTATGTATTGATTACCTGTTTGTGAGTGGTGGTTTGGGTAAAAATAAAAATGATCCCCACAGGCTCATAGGGAGTGACAGTATTAGGGGGTGCGGCCTTGTTGGAGTAGGTGTAGCATTGTTTGAGGAAGTGTGTCACTAAGGGATGGGTTTGAGGTCTCAAATGTTCTAGAGAGATCTACCATAATGTCTAAGCATTGAAATACTTAATAAAAATTTTGAGATCTGGTTTTGGCCTTCAGCCACTTAAGCCTGGCTTTGATTTTGAGGACTGTTGTCTGCCTGGTGTCCCTGGCTCTTTGCAGTGCCATGGGAGCAGCATTTCTCTATGCCTTTGCCATCAGGAAACCTGTACTATATGGTGGTAGACATTATGGGGCCCAGGGACTGAGGCATGGGATCAGACATCATTTGATTCTGAAGACTACACTGGGAGGTGAGGTGAGTTTTTATCATCAGTGACTCCTGGACAAGGGACTTGTCATCTCAGAGCTGGTCCAACTCACTGTGTCCATATCACTCTGAATGTCTCAGTGCCTGGTGGCCGAGTTTACGTGGGCTCTACAGGATGTCTTAGGTTTGCTGGGTTTGAGGGCATCAGAGCATTTGGAAGACTGACTAAGTAGTGCTGACATAGGCAGAGGAGCTCTGAGGAATGCCAAGAGCAGGGAACAGGACGTAGGATTTGATTTCTGAGAGGATAAGGAAGGGGATTTAGGAAGCAGCAGTCCGGCAGAGAACAGTGGGCTGGTCAGGCAGGGTGGCCAGTGCAGTTCAGATCACAGTTGGGCTGAAATATGGCTTCTCCCAAGCTGTTCTCAGAGATTCTCCAGCTCAAAAACATCTTTTTAAGTTTTTGTTTGCTGCATGGTGGCAAACGTTTTGTATTTACTCTCCCATTCTGTATTTATGTTCTCACTTGCTTTTCTTCCCGTTCTTCTGTTGTTCTGATACCAGCCATCCCGACTCCCCAGAGCTGTTGAATTCAGTTTTCTGAAGGGCAGAGAAGAAAGAGTAGTGTGTACCTAGTGCTTCTGGCAAGATCAGCTCCTATCTCAGGAAGGGAGGGGGAGGGCCCTAAGAAGATAAATCCCCCGAAAGCCTATGAAGACTTAGCTACACAGGAGGTAGTTATGAGAAAACTTCAAAGCAGGCACAGCCCTTGGGGAGCATTGCAGGAGGAGGCAGCTGCTGGTGTCTGGACCTTCTAGGACTTACTCTTTTTTTTTTTTTTTTTTTTCTTCTAAGAACAGTGGGGATATCTTGAAATTTAGATAAGAACCTTTGAAGATTTGATAATGTTTTGAGTGAACTGTCATGTCATGCCACATCTTAATCAGGTTTCAGTGTTCTGGTCACTTGTTGCCTCCAAGATCATCAGCCCACCGTCTGCTTCACAGGTACAGTGGCTGTGGGAACCGAGGACTTGGACCAACCAGTCTCAAAATAGTGGCTCAGCTTTTGAAATTGAAGCAAGACTTTCCATGAATTATTGCATTACTGCCCTGAGATGTAAAGATGTGACATTTGTTCACAGGTCATTGTAAGGCCAGTATGACTTCAGTGTTTCCAAGTTGGCTTATGTATACTTTAAAAACATAAAAAAAAATGGTGAAAAATACAATCTGAGCAAGCTGGATATCAAGAAAAGGGTCTACACCCACCTCTGAGGAAGGACATCAGAGCGGAGTAGAGGACAGTGGAGGTGGCTGCCCTCAAAATTCCAAAGCAATCAAGCATGGCAAAAATTCTGAATATTATTAACACTAAGAAATAACCGACAAAGAATAGTTGTTGTTCAGGATAGTTGAGAAACTGATTTTATGCTAAAGGTTTTATGTCAAACATAGTCAAAGACCCTTGTGATTTGAATAAGCACAGCCCTCATAAGCTCATATATGTGCATGCTTAGTCCCCAGCTAATGAAAACTGTTTGGGAAGAGTTAGGTATGGCCTTACTGAGGTAGGTGTGTCTTTGTTGAAGGAGGTGTGAGGTTTCTAGAGCCTATAGAAGGCCCAGAGTCAGTCAGTCAGTCAGTCAGTCTGTCTGTCTGTCTGTCTGAGTTCATCTCCCCTTTCTCCCTCCCCCTCTCTCTGCTGGCTGAAGATCAGAATGTAGCTCTCAGCTACTTTTACAGCTCCATGCCTGTCTGCTCCCCTTCATGATGATAATGGAGAACCCCCCTGAAACTGTAAGCGAGCACCCCCACCACGGTTAAATGCTTTCTTTTAGAAGCGTTGCTTTAGCCATGGCTCCTCTTCACAGCAATAGAGCGGTAAGGAGGAAATCTCTCTAAGTGGTATTTCAGTAGGTGTGCAGAGCACTTTACTGTTCTATGTCTGTACAATCATCCAGTTGGGTTCTTTTGAAGGAAGAGGGCTGAGAGTTGCTTATGTTCTACCATGGGAGCTAAAATGTGTAGACCACGTGGACAGAAGAACAATCTGAGAATCTTTGTAATAAAATTCACTTCAAACTGGCTTTTAACCTTCTGTTTTGATTACTCGACACAGGCTGAGTTAATGAAGGAAAGGGGCTTATTTAGCTTATAGTTTTGGAAATTCAAGGGTCTAATAATGTCAGAGTTATAGGAGGACATATCTGTGTGGGTAGAGATCCTCTTTTGAAAAATTATACCTGAGAGGCTGGGCTCACACATCTTTTTTTCAGGGTATCCCCTCTATGACTCTGCACTTGGTTCCATCTTTCAGCGGTCTGTTGCTTCCCACTACACAGCTGCAGCATAGCACAGAAGCAGGTGGGGATTTGGAAAGCCCCCCCCCCCCCCCCCCGGTGGGTCATTTAGAGAGTCTCCTCCTTTTCTTATCTGCCACCATCAGTGAGAATATTAAAGAGTAAGAGGGAAGGGCTCCTTTACCCTCTCTTACCGTGTGTGTGTGTGTGTGTGTGTGTGTGTGTGTGTGTGTGTGTGTGTGTGTGTGTGTGTGTACACCAACATTCAGCAGTATAGCAGGCTACCCCAGGAGGGTTATAAATGAAACATAGGACTTGGAAATGAGAACAGCTGAGGGAGGAGGTTAGTTTTTCCTGGATCTTCTTATTTCCAGGGTATATTTCACACGGAAACATGGTGGTGGAAACCTGGGTAGGGGATTCTTAGGTGAACTGATGGAGCCCCGAGAAGAGCCCCTGCTCTCTGCAGCAGCAGGGCAATGCCAACAGAGTTGTGGGGTACAGGCAGGAGATGGGGGCTGCTTGGCTGTGTGTGGGGGTGACAGAGGCAGAGGATGCTCATCTCTCAGCTTCTGTTTTGTCCTCCAGTGGTTTTTCTGTTCCTTTTCCTGTTCTCTCTGAGATCTCAACCATTATTTCAGAAGAGGTGGACAACCTGCCGTTTGTGTGTGTGTCTGAGTGCTTACTTCAGAGGTGTGGGAAGTCAGGAGTTCTACTTTCTGATTTCAAACTATTTTTTTTTTTTGTAATCTCTGTAATCTTTGTTGAATGATAGTTGTTTTTCTCTTTTCAAAGTGTTTTTAAAAATACCCCTGAAATGTTTCTCTGTTGCCTTCTGTAAGTATATGCCAAAATGCCTTTGGTGTGGAAAAGCTTTTTCTCACCCACACAGTTGTACCTACCAGAGGAGAAGACACAGGGGATGATGCCTGGTATGTGACCTCCGAGGACCTGCACACTGGCCTCATCAGCACTGTGTGTCCAGGGGATTGTTGGTTCTTTATCAGGGTTAGACAGTGTGAGCAGCGAGGTTAAGTCTGGATTCTACACACCACACATTGAATGCTGTTGTTCTAAAGTGACACACTGTCCATAACTTCAGATACATGGGTGATAGTTTCATGGCACCCTGTAGAAATGGGCTGTAGGCTGCCAGCCTCTCACTGTGGATGGTTTTGTGCTCAGTGCCCTTTTCAATGCCCTTTTCATCACAGTGAAAGATTCTCCTCATGGGACAACTAACCAGTTTTATCTTTTTACACTGCATACTCCCAGTTGGCTCGGCCCTCATCATTCATGGCTCTGAGTTAAGCCATTTTGCTGGAATGGGAAGAGTTCTTCCCTGTTTCCAGCAGGATATGGGTATTTTCATGACACTGTTGTGTTGAGTAATGTGTTTTGTGCAGGCCTTTAGCCAGGCAGCTTAAGATCGACACTAACCCTTGCCTCAGCCATCTTCCACATCCCTCACATGGCATAGACTGATGCAGGCCAGCCTCTGATACAGGTGACCTCAAATAGCAGCCTGATACATAAAGAAACTTAGCTATTAATTTTCCTGCTGTATTATTCTGTGGTTTTTAAAACATCTAGGATCATGTAACCACCAGACTGAGGACATGGCACACCTGTGACACTACCGTCTGACCTCTTAGCCACACCCCTGCCCATCTGATTCTGTAGTAATCAAGTGGTTCTCCATTGCCTTAGTTTTATTTTTATTCCAGTTCTGTAGACAGAATTAAGTAATGTTTAACTGTGTCTACTCTCTAGCGTCTCTTGGCACCTTGGCTCTGAGAAGCCCCGAACTTTTGGTGTACATGGGTGTTTTCTCTGCTAGTTGTTTCTTTGGCTGGTCAGAGCATTTTAGCTTCATGTAACCCTACTTGTCCATTGTAGGATTGTTCCCTGTACTCCTGGGACCTTTCAGTTAGTCCAGAATGAGCATGTGACAGCAGCCACAGAGCACTTCAGTATCTGCCAGCACCTTTGGATTTCTGTAATCTGTTGTTACAAGTGTGGGTTCATTACTGTAATCCCATCACACATCAAGGAAACGACAAAAGTGATCACAAATACCCACACATTTATAAAGACATAAAATATTTAAAGGGAGTTTTTACTTTAAAAGAAACACCACTCAGTACTAGGAAATGCCAAGGGGATTCTTTTCCTCCATGCTGGGTTCTTGATAAGGCTTTTAAAGATCATTAAGATGGAGTTTGGATGGAGAGATGGTTTCTCTTTTATGAAAATAATACATTGGTCTTTAGCAAACGCGGGAATGGTTATGCTGCTTCTGTTACATTCCCTTTGTGTAGTAGACTTGATGTTCATTTAGCACAAGTTGTAAGTGCTGAGTCAGATGAAGAGGACAGGAGGAGAAGACAATATTTATAAATCCATTATAAGATGAAAATCCAGAAATCATCTACAGGCAAAAGGTTTTTTTTTCCCCCTCCAAATATTTTTAAATAGCCCATAGAGCTGACCACAGTCAGTTCTGTAGATATATGCAGACAGTGTGTATCTTTTGTACACACTAGCTTGAGAAGTGCCAAGTCTTGAACCTGGTTAGAACTTGAATAGAAGCCATAAGCCAAGCCAATAAATAAAGCAGGAAAACATTTGTTAGCAGATGTGGCACCCTGAAACAATTCTTTGTAGTGATGGCTTAAGTCCAGGGTCATAGTTGACTTGGCTCTGCGCTGTTGTGACTCCAAACCTTGCCACACACTCTGCCTTGGATGCCTGTAAAGATGATTGCATTTGATAACTTATTGATTAATTGGTTAAATTTGAGACATGCTTTCCCTGGACAGCATAGGCTAGCCTCAAACTTACAATTGTCCTGCCTCAGCTTCTCTAGGCACATGCTGCCATACCAGCCAGTTTGCTTTAATCGATGCTTACGGAATTACTTAGATACAGTTTTTTGATACTAACCCAAGTCTTTATACGTTTAGAATCCACAAATAAACTGATAATGATCTATGAGTTGAGTTACATTTTCAGAGATGTTTAGGAAAAGATAAAATGGGCGGTGAAGAAAAAGTGAAAAATCCCATGATGCCCCTTCAATAAAGAAGGTTGGCCCAGCAGTGGTGGTGGATGCCTTTAGTTCCAGAACTGGGAGGCAGAGGCAGGCAGATCTCTGAGTGTGAAGCCAGCCTGGTCTACAAAGTGAATTCCAGGACAGCCTATGCTATTATACAGAGAAACTCTGTCTTGAAAAATCAATCAATAAAAAATGCTGTGGACCTGTTACACTCTTTATTCTTGGAGGAGTCTCAGACAGTACCTAAGCCAGTCATCAGCCATTGCCCACAGACAGTGAGTACACTGGCAGAGTAAAACAACCAGTGTTAAAATCCAGTGGCTTATTTTGTCTAGTCCCCAGTGTGCTGTGGGACTAGACTTGGTATTGTAATTAAAATGGCTTTGACACATTGGAAGCCAGCGATGGGTGCACACTGAAAAAGACCCAAACTGGTCTGAACTTGGGAGCTGGCATTGGAGCTGTTGTGGCTGTGTCTGCTGTACACACACAGGGCACGGTCAGTTTCTGGTGCAGGTGCACTGCACTTTCAGACAGACTTAGATGGCTGAAGATGATGCAGGGCCCAAAAGGGAGATGCTTGTAAAGGTGTAGTTTATTTCAGAGGAAGGACATAACAGTGCCAGTCCCAACATGCCTGCTGGGTCTGGAGAGGTGGGTGGAACTTCAGCAGCTGATGATCCTATGTCTCACACCCTGGAGGTTATTGTGGCATGTGGCATCTCCTTGTCTAAAGCCAGCACTAGTGACAAGTCCCTGGGGGCCTCACTGAGACAGCTGGCAACCAGCACCATCACCATAAGCTGTCAACGATCGATTGCAGGTCACTTGCTGTGTTAGGGAGGCAGTCAGACCCTTGAATGCCTGCTGGGGTCTCTCCTCAGAGCACACTAAGGTGTCTGTAGTGCATATATAAGGGTTGCAGCTTTCTCCTCCTGCAGCTTGGTAACACACCAATGTCTGTAGAGTTGACTGGGCTGGTGTGACCATGTTTCAGTTTTAGAATCTTAAAAATGTAATCTGCGCAAATGGTTGCTGTGATATTTAATCTCCCCCAAACTTCTTCTCTCAATTCATTATGTTTAACCTTTACAAGACTCTGAGACTTCCTAAGAGGAAGCTTTGTTGAAGCGTGTCAGGAGTGAACGCATGTGTTGTGTCTCTTCCAGATGCTAACTGTGTCTCTCCTTACTTCTCCATCCACAGATGAATCGGCTCCTAAGGAAGTCAGCAGGGTGAGTAAATGAAGGCAGTTTCTACAACACTGCCCCAGGACTGGAAACATGAAATTCCCTCCTCTAAATTTCAATGTTATCTTAGCATTGACATGAGAAAAGCATAGCAAAAACTCTGTACTCTTTCCAGGGTATCCCTAGGGCAGTTAGTGCAGAGAGAGCTACACACAGAAGTCCCAAGGTTGAGGCACACATGTGCCTGCACATCTGGAGTTGATTGCCATGGCTGGGCTGTTAGAGCCACGAGACTGCAGGTAGAGGCTGGATTTCCAGATTCTCCAGAGGAACCAGGGAAGGCAGCATTTTCCAAGCATCCTCATATGGAGGCATCACCTAAGCCCTGGTTGCAGAGGTCATCTTTAAGCTGTCTCCACTGCAGGACATCACAGTCCACCGTTGAGCTGGCTTCCTCTGGTACCTTACCTGTGAAGATCCCTGGGTCCCAGCTCAGTCATCTTGCTTGGGAAGGAACCTTGGCCAAAGCACTATAGTACTCAGTACCCCGAGATAGTCAGTGCTGGCTCCATCTAGAGTAATATGGTTAAGGGATCTGACCAATGTGGTAAGGTGGACAGGTGGACTGGGAACAGCTTAGACAACAGAGTGCCAGAAGGGAGATCATAGGTGTACCTCGTATAGTGGTATTTAATAAGAAATGCTAATCATAAGATATCATTAGATCATGTGGGGTTAAGTAGGTGAGTATTAAGTGGAAATAGAGTGATGTTTAGTGTTCCTAATTGAGTTTTGAATTGCTACATACACGAGGACCTGTGTTTGGATCTACAGCACCCATCTTTTTTTTTTTTTTTTTTTAAGGTAGGGGTGGCAGTGTGTAACTGTGGTGGGGGCATTTGAGGGATCCAGGATTATTCATATGCTTATTACCAGCCACATTCCTGTCTTTTTTGTTGCATGATTGGCAGGCACTTAGAAAGAAATTCTGAGCTGAGTAGTGGTGGCACTCACCTTTAATCCCAGCATTTGGGAGGCAGAAGCTGTCATATCTCTGTGAGTTTGAGGCCAGCTTGGTCCACAGAGCTAGTTCTAGGACAGCCAAGGCCACACAAAAGAAATACTGTCTTGAAAAAAACCCAACAACATCAAAACCAAGCAAAGGCAAAAAGAAGGGAGGGGGGGGGGCTCTGAGCAGCTAGGAAGAGAAGACAGCATCAATGCATCAATATAAAAAGTGATCCCAACTCTCAGTTGCTGGAATGTGCTGCTCTGTGGGCAGGTCTGGGGCTCCTGGGGGTAGAATACTGCAGCTATATGCTATTGTGCTCTCAGAAATGGAAGTGGGATAGGAACGAGTTCCTTTGAAGTTTTCTTTTATAATGCTGACCCCTCCCCCACCCCGAGTATTTATAAAAGGCTGCTATTTGCTCTTGGGATGCATGGTGTTCATTAGGATCTCAGTAAATGCTTTGGTTTTTACTGAGCCAGCCTGATGTGGGAAGTGTCACACTTAGCGGAAAGCCTCGTGTTTGGAGTGTTCTCACGGGTGTTTCTTGGTTCATCAGCCCTTCACATTTGTTTCTCTTGACAGCGCTGGTCTTGAGCCTCTCTGGATCCCTAGGGCCACCAAGTGGCCTGTTGACTGTGAGTTCTGTGACAGGCTTCCCACTGTCTTGATTCTGTTTCCACCTGTGCCCACATCAGACCATCACAATTAAAATTGTGTCTCTGTTGCCGCTCGTATGGCTAGCTCATTGATATTGGATTTGGATTCTCCAGAGGAAACGAAAGAAATACTTTCCCAAAGTTCATTTTCTGTAGGTCCTTTCTCATAGGAAAGTTAGCTTTTGCCCATGTGTGCTGAGATGCTGCTCACACTATGGTAGTGTAGACAGACCTTCATAAAAACTTTTAAATATGGTTGTGGATCTTGGGGGTCATTTTCTTTTTTTAAGTGACTGCACTTGTGAGTGGCTGATTAGTTTTCCTACACCTCTTAGCTGTTCATGTCTGTGTCTTACAGACTCTCCTGTTGGTTGAGAGAGTGAGTGACATCACTTTCAGAGTTAAGTGATCAGGGGCCTTGAGGGGACAGGTCTTAGAATGGACCCCTGGTAGTGTGACTGCCAGGCTTTTCCTGAGTAGGTGGGACAGATTGCTTTTCTGGAGTTTTTCTCCACTCGGCCTAATAAAGGCAGTGACTAAATTGCTTTTGCTTAGCATCTTGGTACGTTGAGGGAACAGTAATGCTCGCTGTTGGGCCAGTCATGGGCCAACCAGGCTCTCTCATGTTCAATAGGGTTCCTGTGTTGCCGCTCTCCCAGGATATTGTTACTTACTTTATGAGTCATCTTCTGGGAAGGGGATTTTAAGGAAGCCCTAAGTGATCTTTTTCAGCTTGGCAAAGTTGGATGCAGCAGCCATAGTTACCCAGACTTACCACGGCTTCCGCTTTCTCCTTGACTTGATTTTTGTGTGATTTAGTTAAGAAAGAGAAGGTGAACCAGTGATAACTTTAAAGCAATTGCTTTTCATGGGGATGGTTTTTGGTTTTTCCCTTCTCCTCTATATAAATGAAATACCTGTAACATTGTGGGACTTTCTGAGTGACCTGTTTTTGATACCTGTGACCACACAGCTCAGTGTCATGGCTGTGCTGTGTACCTGCCCTCAGCTCTGTAGGGAGGGAAGAGGCTGTAGCTAGTGTGTTCTTCCTTCCCAGGCACAGGAGGGGAAGGAGAACTGGGAAGTCCATGTGTGCTTGGGGACCTCTAATATAAGGTAAAGGCTCCAGCGGTCTAGAAACAGCAGTGTCAAGAATGCAATGAAGCTTGTGTTATATGGAGACTAATTGTTTTGTTGAATTCATAGCATTTAAGGGCTTAGACTGTAGGATGGAGGCTTGGCAGTGGGCTTGGGACCTCCCTCAGCCTAATGAGCAGCTGAATACAACTTTCTGTTGTCACCTCGTGCTTTGCTGCATCCCCACACTGAGAGCAAATGCCCTATTTTACACAGAAGTAAGTGTCTGCAGGTTGAACTTCTTTTCTTTGGGGAATATTTGCTGACTTCACAGAAAGGATCTTCATCTTGGTATTGACATCCTTTATGTTTTATTTCCTTACTCTGTAGTGTTTCTTCTTTGGAATTTAATCTTTATTTTTGGTGGGGGATATAGACCTGAAACTGGGTGGTGGAGCAGCAGGGGTAAGAAGCATAGTATGCTTGAAAAAGTGCCCCCATCTCTCAGAAGAGAAGGTTCTCCGTGGAAGATCCTTCTCAAAGGATCAGTTGGTCAATTTCCCAAGGGGAGACCACAGGAAGCGTGAATAGGGTCTGACGCCTTCTGATCTTGTAGAACTGGAGTTAATAGATTGCTGTGAGCCACCATGTAGGTGTGGGAAATTGAGCCTAGGTCCTCTAGAAGAGCAGCAAGTGCTTTTAACTGCTGAACCATCCCTCAAGCCTCTTAGCAGAGAAGATGTTCTAATGGCCTGGCAGAAAACCTAGTTATAACTGAACATAAAATGTCAAGGCTCAGAGACTCAGAGCTTCTCTGTGAATGAGTAGAAAATAGGGTCTCTGTCTAGGTGGGTGTAAACTGAAGTGCAAATATAAGTTAATGTGATTTTCCGGCCATGCTTAGTCAATTCCAAAACAAAGCATTAAAACTTGAACTCATTTTTCAAGAGTGACAAGGAGAGGACCTGGAGTACTGTGCCTCCCTCCTGCCAACAGCCATAGCTGGCATGATGTAACCAAACAGGTAGATGTGGGGAGTTCAGGGCCAGCCTCTACCACATAGTGAGTCTGTCACCAGATGGATTGCCTTGGAGGCTATCTCAAAGTAACTAAATGACAACATCTTAAACAACAGAAGAGAGCAATGTGAGGGAATGTGGAGAGTGAGAAAACAGATCCTTTTAAATCTAAGTAAAGAAGTAGCAATCACTTATGAAATCTATGGCTTGAAGTATATGTTAGTGTAAATACATATCAGGCATACTGTATGTGTGTATGTTTAAGTCTGAATGTGTGTGCACCTGGGTGTATGTGTGTGTATGTGAGTGTGTGTATGTACATTCGTGTGTCTGTATCTGCATTTTCAGATGTGTATGTGTGCCTTGGCCTGTGAGTATGTGTGTGTGTTGGGTGGTGGTGGGGGGTGGGCATTAGCTATGAGGTAGCTTTGCATGATTTGAGATAATCCTTATGGACCAAGTGTGTGGACCCGCTTTGCTAATTAACAGATTCATAAATCCTGGAAACTATTAGTGACTCCCCCATTGTTGTGACAAAATGCCTGGGACAAACAGCATGAGGAAGGAAGAGCTGATTTGGTCTCACAGTTTGGGGGATGGTGGCAGTCCACCCTGTTGGGAAGGCCATGGCAGCAGCACTGGGCAGCTGACACATCACAGTTAAGATCAGGAAGTAGAGAGATGGATGCGGGTTCTCTGGGAGCCCAGGGCCCCAGCCCAGGGAGAGTTACTGTCCCCATGCAAGGGAAGTTGTAGTGGGTTGTTTTTGTTTTACTCTTTTGGCTCTCTGCTCTTTGGAGGCCTGTCACTGGGCTACCAAACCAATATAAGGAGACTTATTCTTACTTATGAATGTCCAGTCCTTAGCTTAACTTGTTTTTAGTCAGCTTTTCTAACTTAAATTAGCCCATCTACCTTTTGCCTCTGGATTTTTACCTTTATCTACTTCTGTTTATCTTTACTTCTTACTCCATGTCTGGCTGTGTGCTTGTGTGCCTGTGCACCTGTGTGCCTGGGTGTCTGTATGACTGGGTGTCTGTGTGCCTGGGTGTCTGTATGACTGGGTGTCTGTGTGGTTGGGTGTCTGTGTGCCTGGATGTCTGTGTTGCTGGGTGTTATTGTGTCTGTGTGATTGGGTGTCTCTGCCCATGTGCCTGTCTGTCTGTCTGGCCTTCCTTCTCCTTTCTTCTTTCCCTCCTTGGTCTTTCTTCCCAGAGTTCTCCTCCTATTTATTCTAACCACCAGATCCACCTGTCCTTTCTCCCGCTTTGCTATTGGCCATTCAGCTCTTTATTAGACCAATCGGGTGTTTTAGGCAGGCACAGTAACACAGCTTCACAGAGTTACATGCAACATAAACAAATGCAGCACATCTTTGCACCATCAAGCAAATGTTCCACAGCATAAATAATGTAATACATCTTAAATTAATATTTCACAACAGTAGTTGTCCCACCTCAGCTAACCCAACCTAGAAACTCCTTCTCAGACATGATGTCCAGAAGCCTGTATCCTAATTGCTTTCTGGATCCTGTCAAGTTAACCCAGCAAGCAGTCAAAGAACACTTAAGAGATGCCTTGCCTCATACAGGTAAAGGAAAGTAGGAGCATTGTTAATTTTGGAAATCAGACAGCCCAAGGGTTTCTCACCTATCAAGTCATTATAGGAAGAGCCTAGGAATGCCTGCCAGGTAAGCCCCACCTCTTCTTATTATCAGATACATCACCGGAAGTATTTTCAGGCACTTGAACTTGTGAATGTAGGAAAGGGCACTCGTCTTCCTAGGTGGTGGATGTTTGTTTCAGCCTTAGCTGCTGGTTACTGGCAGCCATAGGAGCTGTGAAAGCCTCCCAAGGAGAGCCACCCTGAGTACAGCAGTGTCCTGACTGGATTTGATGTGAAGCATTTCCCAGGGCAACTCAGTATGTCCTTCTGTTACCTGGGCAAAGCTCTTACTGTTTATTATTGGATCTGCTTGCTTGAACTTCAGGTGAAGCCCACTGTTTCAGCAGTAGATTAAACACATGAACCATTTGTCTATGAAGAATTTTTTTCTTGAATGCATGATGACAGTATTGTATGAAAGAAGCATATGTTCTATGGCAGTCAGTGGGGGCCATCTAATCTGAAGCTCAGTACTAAACCATGCTAAAATATCTAAAAATCAGAGCCAAACAACATCCCTTTTTCATAAGATTTCAAAATGTTACATGTTTTACCTTATCCTTCTCAGCAGCCATAACCACACACCAGTGTATATGTACTTAAAGATATAACAACAGAAGGATTGTTTGAAGCCCAGATGTGCAGATGATTCTGGTCCACTGAATCCCAGATGTTGCAAACATTGCTGTTGAATACATATCTTTATTGCGAAGAGAGGAATATAGAAAATACCTAGAAATAATGTCCCTTGACGGATCCAGTGCTCTTCCCTTGCAGATCTTCATTAAGGTGTTTGATTTTTAAGCTTTTTTGTCCAAAAGATGGATTATTTGCTCATGTTTTCTTACTTATTCCACACAGCAAGAGCTTAAACTTACTGAGAGCCAGAGCTTTGGCTACTGTGACCATGCACACTGCTGAGAACCTTTAATTACAGGGACCTACTCCTAAAGCCCATGTGCTGGGCCCAGCACTCCCATCTCCTGTCTCCCTGTGTTCTCTTTATTCCCCTCCACCTAGCTTTTCTAGCAGTGGGTTAAGCACTGGAATCTTTTACTATTGTAGTCAGTGGTTCTAACCATTGCTTTGTTCTTTTCCTAAATTATTGTTCGAATAGCCCTTTGAACCCCACTGACCTCTTTGCCTTAAATTAAATTAGTTCATATTATTTAACAAACCCTTGAATTCAGTATTCTTCACTAGAATGAGTTTTTATTATTTCTATTTCTTTGCATAAGGGTTGATGGTATATTTTCGGAAGCAAGCCCTTCTTGTTTATAAAATCCCGACTGGTTCCCCAGCTCAGTGTGAATTCCTTGGGTGGTGCCTGATGTGGTGGAGGAGGACACCATGTGCTCTCTCCTGAACTGGTGTCCTGTGTGCCATCTCTCTACTCTGTCTTATATCTTCTCTAGCTTTTTCCAAATTGCCTACTGTGCTCCCAGGAGCATGCCTGTGGCATTCCTCAGGGTCACTTTCCAGCGCTGGTAGGGCAGCAGCCCTCCCTCCTCCCCTGTAACTCTAGGGTAAACCTCCTGGGATTCTGTCAAGTGCTATTTTTACTTGTCTTTCAGAGGTGTTGAAGGTGGATCATTGGGTCTTGCGGATGTTAGGCAAGTACTCACTACTAAGCTGTTACCAAGAGCTTAAAATAAATGGCTCCTGGAAACCAGCTCCTTACTCCAAGCTATCAGTGTGCCTCTGCCTGTGAGGCATGGACTTCACTGGCTGTTCACTGCCAATGCTCAGTTGTAGAGTTGTTAGGATTCTCCAGTTTGTGATGTCTGTGTGATTAAAAAAAAGTCTTTATTTATAGCTTTGTTTACTTTAAAATGTCTAAACTTAGTTGGAGACATAGCTCCACGTGTGAAGTGCTTATTGTACAGGCTGAAGACATGAGTTCCTTGTCCAGTATCCATTCTGTATCCAAGTGCCAGACACCCTGAGGCACTGCAGTGAACTCATAGTGACGATTGAGGACACAGTAAGATTTTGTATGGACACCATGACATCTGCTGGATAGGACTTTACTTACTTGCTCCTTATTTTCTGCTGTTATTTTTGTTGCGAAATACTATATTCAGTGATTACTTGGATCTCTCTCATTCTACACAAAATCAGTGTGGACAGAAACTGCAGGTTTGGGAAATTGTGCAGTACATGACTATCTTTGCTCTGGATCACAGGCCATCTTAAAGGACAACTGTCACTTGACACTCATGAACTTTATGAAATGTTGAACGTCTTGAAGATGGTTATAATCCATCCTCCCCCCTCCCCCATCACACAGATGAGCTACTCAGAGTTCAGAGATGACATCCCATGATAAGGGCTCCAACTCTGTCACAATGTGTGTGTGTGTGTGTGTGTGTGTGTGTGTGTGTGTGTGTATGTATGTGTGTGTGTGTGTGTACATGCACACACATGTGGTTTGTGACAAGTGATTCTTATCCACAAGTGATGGAAAGCTACTAGGCACTGACCTCAGTAAAGGCAAAGACTGTTGTTATCAAAGGATATTCTCTGATTATGAGGAAGGACTTGCTGTGAAGCCATTTGTGCCAGGGCTCCGTCACTCATTTGTCCACTTTCTGAATCTTCTCCTACCCCCTAGAAACACAACAGCATCTGTGTTCAATGGAAGAGGAACATCCAAAGGCCAGAGATTTAGTTTAGTTCTGGTAAACATGAGGCTCAGGGGTCAGTTCCCAGAGCTCATATGCGTACACAAAGAAAAACCCCACAAAACAAATAAACCCCAGATGTCTAGTGGGGCTTTTGACATGGTCACAGTCTCCATCCAGCTTTCCTCCTGGTCAATGTAAATCTCAGATAAGCAGATTCCTAGGGCCCAGGGAGACTTCAGAGCCAGTTAGTAGGGAAGGGCATTTGTGACAGCAGAATATTCTATGGAATTCTTCGGGATGATTCAGAGGACTCTCCACATAGTGCTGTTTGGGGGCATCAGGATTTGAACTATTTGTGACCCTTATGTAGATCCTGTCACCACACTGTGGCCTTTGTAAAGTGGGAGTCTGGAAGAGACTCAGGCTAGAAGATAGCAGGGGAGTGATAGCAATCTGTTCCTGAGACAGAATCCAGCAACAAATCACCATGGACACAGTCTGGTGGCTGGAGGTAGGGCAGAGGCCATGTCTAGTAGTCCTCCAGTTTGGGTAACTTCTTCATGCACAATTATTGAGGTTGGAATCTGCAGGATTGTGGGGAAAGGAGGGATATGGTCTGCTTTATGTGTTGTTGGTTGTATATCAAAGTCCTTGTTCTCTTGGGTCTGCCTCCTATTCTTGAAGCCCATGAACTGGCTTCTCCTGAGAATTCATTGACACAGTCTTCTGTGGAGATCAGGTTATACTTCTGCTCTGTCACTCAGAACTTCATGGTCAGAAACACAAAATATGTTAGAGGGGTGCTTGCTGATTGGCAAGGGCACCAGGTCATCTACCCAGGACTTCAGTTCTCTGCAGATTGTACCATGCTGATTGCAACTTTGATTTTATCCATTGAAGTAATACCACCCTCTTCATCTCTAACCACTGAATGCAGCCTCCTGCCTCTCTGAGGTTTAACTTGTAAGGGAAGTGAGGGGGTGTAATCAGGTGACAGAAATCTTCATGCTTTTTCCCTAGCTCACTTCAAGCATAGGTTCTTCACATAGCCTGGTCCTTAGTGACAGCATTAAGCTATATCTCTGGTGGCAGCCTGTAGTCACTCACTGTGGCTCACCAGCTCTCTGTCTCCGACTTAATCAGGGAAATGCTGGGGTTCACTAATCACCTGTAGTCCAAGTGGTCCAGGCCCAGCTCATTGAGACCTCTGCTCTGTGCTTGGAGCAGACAGGGCTTAACTTCTGGCTGACACCTTTCCATTATCATGTGAACAGAATTCTGTAGGTGTGCAGGGTGGTGTGGGGTGACCCACTGATGGAGTCTTACGGATAGGTTTTACACATGACATTTGTATCACAAGTAAGTAGCAGATCTTTAGAATGAAAGATATCTGAGTGGCCCAGAAACAGAGAGGTGCCAAAATTGAGATGCTGAGTGTTGCAGGGTGGGAGAGGAGAGATAGCAGCCCTGCTAGACAGTGGGAGCGATGGCAGGAGGCGCTGGTCTATTTCCCCAGTGCAGTGGAAAGCCTGGAAATGTTCTCAGCCAAGGAGTAAATGAATTTTGTTTTTATTTTTAGTTTGCAATGTTTGCTATTTGGAAAATAGGGTTTGTAAGGCAAGCATGGGGTAGGGAGAAACAGCTGAGGCTTTGCTTCTAGTCTTTAGAGAGGGGCAGTGTGGTCTGACTGGGGCAGGATGAGAGGAACACCTTTCCTGCTGGTATAATAACATGTCCTACCATGACTGCAGCATTGGGGCACAGGGCTCACCCTTGCTCTGCAGGGACCCAAGCTCATGGGATCATATTTCACCTAGCACTGTCTCCAAGGATTTTCTTAGCATGGTGTGACATTTTCCTCATGTGACCTTTGAACTCTTTTACAAGTCAAGCTGTTTTTATGTGTGAACCTTGTAATTTACAACATTTGAGGTTCTTATATAAATAAGTTGGACACAGATGCAGTTTAACGACAACCTTAAGGTGGGAGTCACAGCAGGCTTAGATTTTAGCCTACTTGTTTTACAACAAGATTATGTTTAGCCACACTCCATAAGCAAATCCACCACCAGAGCCTGAAGTTGTAGAAACAGCATGCTTTATATGCCAGGGGTTTTTACTGTTACTTTCACGATGTCTCACTTCTGTGATCTTTATGTTAAAGTACCAGGACACCAATATGCAGGGAGTTGTGTACGAGCTGAACAGCTACATAGAGCAGCGACTGGACACAGGCGGGGACAACCACCTGCTCCTGTACGAGCTGAGCAGCATCATCAGGATAGGTAAGACACACGTGGGTGCTCACTCTCAGATCTGATCGCTTTACAAAGAGCCACAAGAGGCCTCTGTTCCGCTAGGGGGATGGGACTCTTCACTGCCTTCTGTTGCTGGCCTCAGTGTGTAAGTGGAAGTATTTGAGTGTGAAACTACCAAAAGGAATGAACCCACAAATACCAAGAATGACCCGGGATCAAATCAGTTCCTCCCTGCGGTAAGCGGGGGCTCACACCTGGTGCCGGCACCTGCTTTCCTTTGTGTGGAATTAAATTATGTCTTTAAAAGGAAGATGCCAGGTTTTAAAATAATGTTTTAATTTATTCTTTGACAATTTGATACAGTATATTTTGAGCATATTTATTACCCCTCTTCCAACTCCTTCAAGGTCCCCCACCCACCCAGCACTGCCCACCCAGCTTAGCTGTTAATTTTTAAGGGAGGCAAACATACTTCAAATTTCCTTGGTGGCAAGAGATGGCTTGTACTGTAGTCAGGATGCTGAATCCTTCAGGGATGGCTGGTGTTTTCAGTTGTTCACCATGACATCGAGTCTTTCAAGTTTTTAATCTGAGAATAAAAAGCAGCAGTGTTTGTTATGACTTCACTCTGTGCCAAGCACTGTGCATGCTATCACATATGCTGAATGGCTCATTGTCATTGACTTCACAAGTGACTTTGGGACCCCACTGTTTTGTTGATCAAGAGGCTTCAGGTGAATCTGGCTAGATACCACCCAAACACTCACAGACACAAGTGAGTTATAGGATGTTCCCCCAGGAATATTTGTTATGATAATTGCCTTTGAATGATTCTGAAGAAACATATAAGTTAAAAACCTGTTCACTTTAGTGCTGTGTGTATTTTTGCATAATGATTTTGGTGGCACTTACTTAATTATTCAGTATTATTGTGGGTTTTTTATACTTAAAAATTAAATGCAGTGTCCCTCTGTCATTGTGAGGATTGAAGACCCAACAGATGGTATGTATGAGGTGTGTGGCCTGCATTAGATGATGTCATGAACATATTTTCAATCAGCATATGCTGTAGGGCAAGGTCACGCATTCCACAGTTCTGTTTGTGGGTATCAGTTATGTTAAATGATTCACACAAAGACTGCTACCTGAGTCTCACTGTAGAATCAATCCATGATGTCATATTCTTCCATTGAGATTAGTCTCTTCCTTTTTTTTATTGCTTTGGCAGCCACAAAAGCCGATGGATTTGCACTGTACTTCCTTGGAGAGTGCAATAATGTAAGTATCTATATTTAGATTTTCGTGCTCTAGATAAAGAAAGTCTCACAAGTGCTCTAAGAATTTACTATATTCCAATCAGTGGGCATGTTGTAATGAGGACCTTAAGGCTTATATGTATAGTTACTACCTGTTAGTAATTGCCCAGAAGCAGACAGGCCTATCGTGCAATGGCTTTATAGTATCCTGTATCATGTGTGGTATTTCTAGAATGTGTATTTCCTATCAGAGTTACTTCAGTCCTGTGGGCTGTGATGCCACAGAGGAGCGCCTCATCCTTTGGGTGCTCCCTCCCCTTCAGAGCAAATAAGAATGAAAGGTTAGTATTGTGTGATTTTTCTAGTGTTTGAAAGGTGAGTCTGTTAAAAGCACTGGTGGTGGGAGGTAGGGGGCAGCTAAATCTGTGTTAGAGTCTCTGACTCTGGTTGTTCCTAAACTTCTAATAGAGCACATGTGACACAACCCATGGTCACATACAGCACACGCACATGCAGACACGCTTCACCAACTTCAGTACTGATGTCTTGTTTGTTATACCATGTAATAATCCTAACTCATGAAGTAAATGTGCTGCTTTTATGAGTTAGGCCATGCCATTGCAATTTGTGTTGGGATTTTCAGTACAATCGCCATGTTCTTGAGTAACTAAATGTGTAGCACTGATATTGTAGAGCATGTTAGCAGGAATACCGAAGAAGGGGTGATTAGTAAGGTACTATTCCTGAATAGTGTGACAATGCAATTGAAGCAGGTGTATACAAACCTTGGTTGGCTGGCTTCTCTCACACCCAGTCCCATAACTGTCCACAGCCATTTTTTGCCTGCGTGTGACACTTTACTGATGTCTCTCTTCTTGACATCAAAGCTCATGTAGGATGAAGAACAGTCAGACAGGATGTTTGTTAAAGTGAATTATACAGATTTTAGTCAACTTTGAATACTTGAAGCTATACTGCAGACTGTAGTGTTTAAGATGACAGACCTATGAAAATAAATACCTGTATTTTTCCTACTCTTTAAAAATTGTTTTTAAGAATTGTGAAGACAGTCTTTAATTTAAAATTAAACTCTGATTTTAATCAACACACAAACATATAGAATGATCATGTAGGTGAGGTATTGCTTGTGAACTCCCATCAGATAACTGTGTCTAGCTGCCAAAGTTTATAGTGAGCTGTCTCAAATCTGTTCCTGTGGCTTTTTGTGATGTATCACACTGTGCTGTAGTGTAGCACTCTTGCTCTACTGTACTCTACCTCTGAGCCCACCGACCAGCCTCCACTTCATACCCACTCTACCTCTGAGCCCACCGACCAGCCTCCACTTCACACTCACTCTACCTCCGAGCCCACCAACCAGCCTCCACTTCACACCCACTCTACCTCCATGCTCATTGACCAGCCTCCACTTCACATCTACCCTCTCAACTTCTGGTAACCACTATCTAGAAGATTCAGGTTTTCAGATCCCGCATGAGTCATGAGGAACCTGTCTTTTGACACCTGCTCAGGTAAGGATTCTACTAGGAAACTATTAGAACAATGTCTGTTGATTCTACGAATGGCTTATGTGTGTGAGGACAGTGTACTCCTGGGGGCCTGTATCTCATTGCTCCCCTGGGATGGGCTACATTGCAAGGCTGCCTGTGCAGGTGTGTATTGTGTCTTTAGGTTCACATCTATTGAGATCAGGTATACAAGTGGCCAAAATGAGGGCTCAGTGAGTCTTCTCTCTGCTAAAATTTGGATCCTGAATATGATGCCAGCTGTTCACCTGAACAAATGTGACAGGCATTGATCTGAGCTGCCGATGCTGCATACAGGACAAGAAAGCTATGTATAAGGACCCTGTGGCTTCATGTGACCCGCATACAAGTCACTTAACTGGTGTTCGCTTCCCAAACTCCTCTGGTCTGTCACATGGCTATTGCTGACTGATGATTAGCTTTCTCAGAGATGACTTGGAAGAGCTTTCTAGTGTGTGCAGACTTCAAGTATATTATTCTGAATCCCTTTGCTCCCAGTCTCTCTCACTTTACTAAGTGTTAGACCAGGCCCTCTCAGCCTGCGGTTGGATGGGTTGCATGCATGATCCTCTCATGGGCATATGTTCCACACTCCTTTCAGCATCACAGAGACTTGTGTTGGGTGTGGCTTAAAATCTCTTGGAGCATCAGGATGTGTGGCTATGTCATAGCCCTCCCCCCATCTGAAACTCAAATTGCACTGAAGTTCACTTTTATTTGGAATCTTGTATTTTCTCTCCCATCTTGGAGTCTGTAATTCTTGTGATCATTTGTTTACCTGATGTTTTCCTGAAGTGAAAGTTTCATTTAGGCAGAAACTTTATCTGTATGACAGGAAAATTCAGGGGCCTAAGGCCTATGATGACGGTAGGGATTGTCCCCTTCACCCATGGGCTCCATGGCCATGTCAGCCCTCCAGATGTCACCTGCCTTCATTGCCATCTCTCCTCCATCTCCCCAGTGTCACTGCCTTTCAGCTCCTCTCAGGGAGAGCAGATTGGTGGGAAGCCTGGGCTCTGTCTGCGTGTCTCATTTCAGTCATGTGTTTGGTCTACAGCAGACTCAGGCTGATGGACCCTGACTCTTTGAGTCAACTGCAAGCCTGCTGCCTTCCTGTCCTTTCTGTCCATCGTTCTCCCAGGATGGTTTTCTCCCCCCGGACGGATTTACCTTCTGCTTCCTCCAGTTTCATTCCTTGACTCTTACGGGTGTCACTTCCTTTTCCAACTGTTTCTGGTCCTTTGTTCACAGTCCCTTCTCCAGCACTGACATACTTGCTCACGCTTCATGTGTCCCCCATTCCTATCTGGGATAAGATACTTCTGTATCTGTTTTCCCCCCAATTGTTTTGTGCCTGGGTTGACGCTCCTTTGCTGTGCTCTCCGGTGAGAGCTGGGCCCCTGAACGGTGCTGTCTGGGTGAAATATCCATCACAGTGAGGTGGACGGAGCCTCACACATGCCGCCACAGTACTATAATCCCAGAGGAGGTTTTTTTTTTTTCCTTTCAGGACTAATTTCAAGGTCTTCTTATCTGCTTGCCTCGTGTTGTTTTCCTGTTCTATTGCCCTGTGATGACAGACCTGTGGCCCACCTTTGTGAGTTTGTCAGGGAGTGCTCTGCCTTACCCCAGGAGAATCTCTTTTCTTGGGAGGCCGTGAAGTGCATTTAGGCTTTAGTTGGTTCCCAAGGAAAAGGCAGCTATGAGGTTTTGTTACCTCCCAGCATTTCTAATTTAATTCATATTAGCTTTCTGGGGGACGTTTTCCATTATTCTCAGCCTAGCGATGCATCACTGCGTATGTGTTTGAAGAGATGGCTTTCTGGGTAAGAGCCTCTTTTTCTCTTCCAGAAGACCCGAGTTCAATTCCCAGACCTACACTGGGTGGCTCACAACTGCCTGTAACTCCAGCTCCATAGACTCGGATGGCCTTCCTAGGTTCTGCACGCATGCATGTATGTGTATGCATGCACATACGCAAGCATTCATGTGGACACACATATACACGAGTAAAAAAACATTAAAATATCAATTTTTCAGCTTCTCTAAATGATTAAAACTTTTTTTTTCAAGAGTATCATTCTTTTATCTAATCGCACTTAGAATTGATGCTGATGTTTCTAAAAAGTGGTGTGTCTTTTCATGTTCTCTTTCTGGTCATGAGAGGTAGAGCATTGCACATGAGGATAGGGTTTTGTTGTTTTTATTATTTAAAAAATAAAATTTATTTGTTCGAGAGTCTCATACATGCATATAATGCATTTTTATTGAATTCACCCCCCCCCACCCGATTCTCCTCTGCCCTCCACTCTGTTCCTTTCCACTTTTGTGGGCTCTTTACTTACATCTTCTGGGTCTGCTTAGCATGTACATTGACAGTCGGCTAGAGCATGGGCGGATGCTCCATCTCTGAGCAGCCTTCAGCTGTTAGTGGAGCCTCTGCTTATGGATAGGGCTTTGCAAACCCTCCCTCGCATGCTTTGATTTTTGTTGATTTGAAGTCATGCAAGTCTTGTGCACACAGTAATAGTTACTATGAGTTTGTGTGTACAAAGCACTGTTGTTTCCAGCAAACACCATTTTGTTACCCCTCACCCTGCTTCTAAAATGAGCTCTGAGTCTTGGGAAGGGGGAGGGGGGTGTGAGATACAGTATAGCTATTTTATTTAGAGTTGAGAATTCCACAGTTTCTTATTCTCAACATATCAACAAATTGTAGGCCTTGGTATTAATTGCTCTCTACTACAAAAAGAAACTTATTTGATGAGGGTTAATATATACACTAATCTCCAGGTTTAAAAATAGACAATAGGGGATCTGGACTGCTATCCCATTCATTATAATATTATTATTTGGATTCCCCCTCGGGCCTATGACCTGGCCAGTCTTCCTTTCTTGGCTAAGTAATAGTATCAGGCACGAGTTCCTTTTTGTGGGATGTGTGTTAAATCCAATCAGAAAGTGGTTGGCTACTGCCATTTATACCACTGTTGGCTGTGAGGATATATTGCCAGAGCTATTGATAGTGTAGTTCTGATGGCTTACACTTAGGTAAGAAAGTGGATTATTTTTCTCCCCTGGTAGAATGCACAGCATCTTCTAGCACTATGAAAGGTAGCCAGTACAGGGGTGAGTCTTCTTGGTTAATTGCCAGCTAGATTTCTCCATGTGCTATGACTTAAGTATGTGGTGTTTTCAGCAATAGGGTCTTACAATCAAGTTCTGGAGGATAACCAAAGCATTGGCAAAATAATGTTTGAGGGTCTAAGACCTTACTGGTCAACAATTCCAGAAGTGCTAAATTGTTCTTGGCACTGACTTTTTTTTTCTGAATCAATATATATGATTGATGACCTTCCATAGATTTAAGGACAGAAGCCACATGATTATATTATTAGTTGCAAAAAATGCCTTTGAAAAAACCCAACATTTTTTAATGATTAAGGTTTTGGAGAACTAGGGGTAAGAGGGATACATTTCAATACAATAAAGGCAGCCTGTAACAGCCACCATGATGATGCTGCACGGAGAAAGCATTCCCACTGAACTCTCCTGTTCAGTACAGAACTGGAAGTCTTTGCTGGAGAAATCAGACAGATGGGGGAGCAAAAGGGGGCACACATAGGAAAGAGAAAAAGTCGGGTATTTATCTTTAGACAATTTGATTCTCGGGTATTTATCTTTAGACAATTTGATTCTATACATAAAGACTCCACTTGTACAAATGACTAAAGATGAAGGAACCAAGGAATCAGTTCCTCTCATAATAACCTCAGAAATGTTCGAATAACTTTAACCAAGTGAATGTAATATTTGTCTGGTATAAACTTTAAGACCTTTAAGAAAGAAATTGAAGAAGTTGCCAGAAGATAGAAAGGTCTCCCATGCTTGTAGGATGAACACAGTGAAAATGCCCATCCTACAAAACGAATGGACAGATTCAGTGCAATACCCATCAAAATTTTAACAGAAATCTTCACAGAACTTGGAAAAACATTTTCAGATTCCTATGGAGATATAGAAGGCCCAAGTTAGCCTAAACAATCCTGAATAATAGATGAAGGGCCGGAAGTATTACCACCCAGATTTCAAGCTTTACTACAGACCTGTAATAATGGAAACAGCTTTCCATTGGCATAAAAACTGAGTTATGGAATCATGAGTAGAGCTGAGGACCCACATGCAGACCTGTGTACTCTGGCAGACAGACTATCCACCCTGGAGAAAAGACACATTCCTAACAAATGGTGCTGGTTAAACTGGGCAACTGTACATAGGAGATTAAAGGAGAATCTTATCTTTCACTCTGCACAAAACTAACTTCAAATGGAGCAGTAACCTGAGTCTGAAGGTGCAAAGTAGACTTTCTAAATTTACCATTAACATGACTTTCTTCCTTTGTTCTCCTTCACGAGTTTGCTCTGCCGTACAGGGTGGTCTTGAATTCACGGTGTATTGGGAGCTGACAAAGCTTGTGTTTCTCCTGCCTCAGCCTCCTACATGCTGGAATTGGAGGCATGCGTCACCACTCAGGACAGAGTCTTTGTAAGACAAAATAAACTTCAGACCAAAAATGACCTGTTTTAAGTTACAGAATCCTAACAAAGCAATGGAAACAGACTGCTGTGGAGGCTTTAACTAAAGCAGACACCCAGGGGGCTTGACATGACCAGCAGATGCTCCACACCTGGGAAGCTTTATTTACTGTTTTCATAAATGGGCCAGTAGAGACTAAATTCCTAAAATCAACACTAATGAGAATGTGAGCACAGTTAGCTCTGCTAACAAAATTTAAAGGCAAACAAAGCAAAGAAAGTTAAGCAGGAGATAGGAGCCATAAAACACTAAGATAAAACATATCACATGGCCTTGGAATCCTTAGGGATTACCTCAGCACCACAAAGCTACCCAGGCAGTAGGGTTGTCACCTGTTAAGAAGCAGCCTAAACTTGCAGAGTGCAAAAAAAACCCAAACAGAGCCATCTTTTTCTATGGAAAAGAGCAGAGACCTGGTACTACAGCCCAGCAGAACTTTACTCAAGGAGGAAATGGCCAGCTAGGGAAAGGACTTCGTAAGGAGTGTACAGAGATGGTGGCTCTGAAACCAGTCTGTACATCTGATATTTTATGAGTGGAGCAGCCTGCGTCACCCCCTCCCAAGCAGAAAGACAGAGGCAGCTTGAGGAGGTGAGTGACATCAGTCATGCCTCAGCACTGGCTAAGTACCAAGCACTGTGTTGCAAGGTGGAGCCTCATTTTCCTCTTGAAAGAACACACATAAATTCCTAAGCTGTGGCCTCTGCATGAAGAACAGTCTCTAGTAAGGAGATAGATTTTGCCTTGAGTTTACTTTATTATTTATTATTATTATTTATTTTTATTAAATTTTATGCTAAAACAATGAAGGATACAGTTCATAGAATGTTGTTTCTGGGGTATTGGTGTGGAAATGCAAAAGCAGGGAACCCAGTGTTTCAGGGAGCCGCAACCTGAAAGTGTTGCATTTTTTATATTCAGCTCTGGTAGTTTACTCTCATTGCGATGTTTTTCATTCAACTGTAGAGTACATTGTAACCAGCATTAAAAAACGTGCCTTTGTCTTCCCTGTTCCAAATTCCTGGGAACTTGGCACTTGCCTTCTTTCACCACCTCCATCTGAATTTGCTTCCTAGCACCGCCATCTAGTGGCTCAAAGGGAGAACAGCACAAAGACCTGGGTTTTGGTCTTCAGTGTTTTTTGTTTTAATTTTCCACTCCCTCCTATTTAATTAAACATTGACTTTAAAATTGAGCTGGTTGAGAGTAAAAAGATAAACATTAAAATGTAATTTCATGAATGAAGTGACCTTTGAATTGTGTATTTCAGAAAATGTCACTGAAACAGAATCTGGGTAGTTGGTATTAACAGGGCGAGTTTCCTACTTTGTTTACATGCTGGTATGTTTTTCTAAATTGTATTAGTTTGTAATTGTTACATTAATTATATTTGTTTATTCTCTGGTAAATTTCTACTAAATGTATTTCTCCAAATTTGTTATATATTTGTAATTTTCATGTTTTTAATCTCTTCATTGGTATTCATCAGATCAGTTTATCGGTACTGGTCTTGTTTAATTTAGATCTATATTTATTTTTATATCAGATTTTAATCTCACAAATATTGGCAGGTTCAGGACATTGTTCTAACTAAAACAGTAGCTCTCTGTTCACCCATCTTCCTCCTTGGCATATCCCTTTGCCCGAGGCAGTGAGTCAGGTTGCCCTGAAAAACGTGAGGAGGTTGAGGCTTAAAGTGTTGGACCTTTCCTTGTGTTTAGATTTCTAGTTTCTAAAGCATTCTTGTGCTAATAAAAATTTGTTTATACAAAATGAGTGTAGGGATTTATTTTGGAAAGTTCAACACTAGACGTCATAGAAAGTTTGATATAAATATATGTAAGGAGTATTAATGGTACATAAAATGTTGTGATGATATTCATCTATGAAAAAATATAGTATTTAATATCTGACTCTTCTTCCCAGAGAGTGTTTCTATGTGTTCCTTGGCTGTCCTGGAACTCGATCTGTAGACCAGGTTGGCCTTGAACTCAGAGATCCACTTGCCTTTGCCTTCCTAAGTTCTAGGATCAAAGGGATGTGCCACCATCAATTGGCTGTATTTTTACTATCTTAATAGTGCAAATAACCTAGTCACATCCTTAGCTCAAAACTTTATCTTGAAAAATAAAACCCTCATTTCCCCTTTTAATTTTGTTAGTAATTATTTTCATTTATTAAAACAGTATATCAGACATATCAAGACAAATGATTAGTATATTTCATGAAATGAATTATTTTTAAATACCAAGAACTTTTAAAAACCATGAAGATTGTACTGTCTGCAAACCAGTCATTCCATCATGACTGACATAATCAGAAACAAAGGGCGCTTTTGGATAGGTGATATGTGTTGAGTAAAAAAGGAGGGAAGAGCTAGTGAGGTGGCTCAAAAGGTAAGAACTTTTGCTGCCAATCCTGAAGTCCCAGGTTCAAAGCCCAAGACCCACTTCCAGGTGGAAGGGGAAAACTCTCTCCCATGAGTTTCCGGTGTTCTCCATATACAATCATGGCACATTCCTTAACAGTTACATGCAAGATAAATAAATAAATGTAAGAAAAATTAAGAGACTAAAGACCAGGGGGCCTCTCACACAGAGGAGAGATTTCAGCCATGGGAATGGCCTCTGGGCCTTGGTCCTGAGTCCTTGGCTTTTGAATATTGCAGTATTAATGATTTTGATAGTAGATTTTTGTTAGGAACATTTCTGTCTCATGAGTGTATGAAATCACAAACATGTTAGCAAAGCCGGTATAATACCTACCCTAAAGCATTACTCTTCTATAATTATCCCCAAGGAGTTTTTAACTCTAGCAAATACATGAACAGTCTGTAGATTCTGTGAACACCAAGAACTAAGGCAAGATTCACTTGCTGTGTCACAAAATGGAGTGAATATTTAGAGACCTTTCTCCTGGTGTGCTTCTGTGGAGTACAAAAGGCCTCTGGGCACTGGCCCCTCCCCATAAAGACAGCAGGAGGGAAGGAACTCTAACTACAGGATTAGACAAAGAATGTGCCTCAGCAACAGAATGGTCGTTCTAGAGCAAGCTTCCAAAGGAAGCTCTGCATCTTCTACTTTTTCTTAGGTTGCACTCATTTGCTCTGCAGATGTACATCATACGGTTTCTGAGAGGGTTAGCAATTGGCGACCAAACCACATACTTAATTATTCCTGTAAGGCAAAGCCCTGAACTCACAGACTTCTCAGATCCCCACACTCCCAGGCAATCACAGGCAGAGGCTGTGTGTATGATGTAAAAGATTCAGGGAAGCGGCTTCCACGGTGTGAAAAGTTGCTGTCTGTTCTGACTTTTCTTGCAGCTAAATACCCTGCGCTCTTAATTTTGTTTTCTTCCAATCATCTCACCCTCCTCTTCCCTATCATCTCTGCTCTTCTGTCTGAAGCGTGACAGCTGACATGTCAGTACCCTCTAGAGCTGATGGCAGCCTTCTTCCCCCAGTACCACGTGTCCTAGCATATAGTAGAATTATATGAAGTTCAAGCCCAGTAGCACCTCAAGGGTGCAGGTGAACTACAACCCCATGAATTCTTGGACATGAGGTACCCAGCAAATGGCCTTCTACAAGCTGACCTTCAGCCTCACAGTTCAGTGTTCCTTCATCTTTGGTCAGAGCAGCTTCTTTGTAGGGGGAGGGGGATGATGAGGGGGTGAGAGAAAGCAGGGACTGAGAACTGGTTAAAGTGTTGTGACTTCCAGAGCTGGGAAGGTCCAAGGCTGCATATAATTAATTCATGCTAGTAGCTTTTAAAGCAGCACCCATTTCTAGCCCTTTAAACAATATATAGGCTGAGCCTTCAATTACCAAGCCACCATCTAATCTGGTTTCAGCTCGAAGGAAGGGTGCTCTTGTACTTAAGCCTTTGGGGCTTCACCCTTTCAACAGAACTGTTTGAATTTCTCTTCTATGTGCACTTTATTATAACAGATATCCCTGAAGCTCAGGCCTATTCCTCTGTGCTTGGAAACACAAGCCTTCAATGTAGCTTCTGGCCTGTTATTTTAAAGCTGCCAGAGTTAAGACAAAGCTTAGCTCTGCTTCTCCCTCTCCCCTCTCCCCTCTCCCCTCTCCCCTCTCCCCTCTCCCCTCTCCCCTCTCCCCTCTCTCCTCTCCCCTCTCCCCTCTCCCCTCTCCCCTCTCCCCCTCTCCCCTCTCCCCTCTCCCTCTCCCTTCTCCCCCTCCCCTCTCCCCTCTCCCCTCTCCCCTCTCCCCTCTCCCCTCTCCCTCTCCCTTCTCCCCCTCCCCTCTCCCCTCTCCCCTCTCCCCTCTCCCCTCTCCCCCTCCCCTCTCCCCCTCCCCTCTTCCCTCTCCCTCTTTCCTCCCCTTCCCTCTCTTCCTTCCCTGTTCACTTAACCAAGAAGCTTAAGCTTGTAGGATTCTTGGTCCTGTGAGGAGAAGTTGGCTTCCAGGATAGTGAGAAAAATCAGTGAATCAGTTTACTGAGGAGCTCAGTCTCTAGTTAGTGCCACCTCAGTGAGTGCAGGGCAGACCACAGCATGATCTCTTACTTAGGTCGCTGCTTTATCAGGTAGGTGCAAGTAAGGCATAGATTTCCCAGAAGCTCCTGAATAGTTCCAAATGGGTGGATAATCATGATACAACTTTGCTATTTCAAAATGATTTAAACATTTTATTAAGTGGAAAGTAGCTTAAAATATGGCTAGATTTTGTCCAAATGATTAATCCTAATATTTTTGGAGTGGGTTTAAAAAAAGTCAAACATCTTTGCCCAGAGTCACTTAGACGAAATAACTAAAACTAGCCATGGCTTTGCAGTGGGAGCATCATTGTCTTCATCCATCTGTCTCAAGCAGTGTGAGTGACAGGGTCTGAAAGCAGTGTTCTGAGACCTTGGGAAGGTGATGACATCGTACTCAGCCCTAGGCTTGGCAATGGTTGGCTGGCATGACAGAGTAAGATGACAGTAGCAAGATGCCATCTTTTTACCACATCATGTTTCATTCAGAAGAGTTTCTGTGCCTGTATGTATGTGAATTTAAACATACATTCTGTGTGAAGCAGAGACTTCACTTTAGGCTCCCTGTCTGCTTCCAGTGAAGCCTGGCATCACCCCATGTCTTTTCCTGTGATTGGCTCCCAAACTTACTGGGCCTAATTAGTAATGCTCTGCCACTGCTCTCCAGTCTTGTGGATACTGGGTAAGGGCAGAGATCATCTGAAATGTTTTCTTTTCTTCTCCCTAGAGTCTGTGTGTATTCACACCACCTGGGATAAAGGAAGGTCAACCCCGGCTTATCCCTGCAGGACCCATCACCCAGGGCACCACCATCTCCGCTTATGTGGCCAAGTCTAGGAAAACGCTGCTTGTGGAAGACATCCTTGGGGTAGGGAGCTTTAGCTCTCATGGTCTGAGGATTTTATTAAGAAGGATGTTATATTATTTCAATCTTATCATTTAATTTGTTTCAAAACTAACTATAAAAGCATTAAAAGAAAATATAGATCAATAAATAAATTGATTTACGGCTTAACCTTTTGTATTTAGAAAATTACACCTGTTGTGCTCTCTGATAGCGCTCTTATTTCAACTCATTGCACCCTGGTTAAATAGAAAAAGCGGTCTACATCCATGTGAAATAGACAGTGCCCGCCTGGTAATTCACACCAACACTGCTGCAGGACTGACTGTCCCATCTGAAGGGTTTCCTGAGTCTAAGGATGGGCATTCTGTTGAGGTGGGCTTATAGGCTTCTGGGTAATAAAATGCAAAACTGGATGGCCATTTCAGCTTTGCTGTGGCCTCTCACTCCCCACCTGTGAGGCCAGGTCAGTTGCTACACAGCCTGGTGATGGCAGATCAGTTGTTGATGGGCATTGCCTGCCTTCCCATTGGCCAGAACACCAATCAAGTGACCAGGCTGAGCCAAACCTGAGTTTCCTCAATCCTGAGGGGACCAACAAAGATGTGACTGCCAAGAGAGGTGACAGATAGATCCTTGGTGCAACCTCCCAGGTGTGTTCAGGCACACATTCACTGAATGTCACTGCAGGGAGTGTGGGCTTCACAGGTGACAAATACAAGCAATAACACAGACAGGAGAAGTTTGTTCTGTGAAACCGCAGACCTGCAGACTTGGATGTTTTTGTTTCTGCCAATGCCGTACCTAGAATATATTAACTGTTGCTTTATTAAAGACAAAAGATAGGGTCTAAAAGGATGGGAAAGAAAAGAATCAGAGAGTAAATGTTCTGTGGATTCTCATTTGAAAAAATTCTGTTCTGAATGTAGGATTTTAAAGGCTAAAAGCCACGGGAACATTTTCAGATTGCTCTCGATTCAGGGAAGGTTTTCGGTATCCTCTTCGCTTCTTGCAGATGGTAGCAACCAAGTGCATAGAATTGCTACCTTGATATTAATCCTTTACAATTCCTTGGCCTGGCTCACAGAAATGTTAGCTAAGATAGGAAATTATTAAGGTCAATTCATTTTTGTTGTAATGATAAATAATTGATGGTGGACAACAACTTGAATGTATAATTTGGATTCTTGAAGTTCAGATGGAATAGTTAGCATGACTTTACAAAGGGAAGAGATGGCATGTTTGTGTACACGTCTCTTTACATGGTGTTTGGCTGTACTGCACACACCTGAGCAGCTTGGGGTGGTTCTGGCAGAGAAGGTAAGGGAAGAAGTGCTAGACTCACCAATAACCTTTTTACCATCACATGAAACTGGTATGCGTTGTTCACTCACAGCATCTGGACATGTAATGCTAAGACGCTGAAGTTTAAATCTTTCTCTGTTTGATTTTCAGGATGAACGATTTCCAAGAGGCACTGGCCTGGAGTCAGGAACTCGAATCCAGTCTGTTCTCTGTTTGCCTATCGTCACTGCCATCGGAGACTTGATTGGCATTCTTGAGCTGTATAGGCACTGGGGCAAAGAAGCCTTCTGTCTCAGTCATCAGGAGGTGAGACTCAAACAGTATTCCCTTGGGGCTGGAGAGATGACCCAGCAGTTCAGAGAGCACTCTCACAGAGGACCCAAGTTCAATTCCCAGCACACACATGATAGCACACAGGCACCTGTAACTCTGGGGGCTTTGACACTCTCTTCTGGCAGGCATACATGTGATATGTAGACAATTTTTAAAATACATTTTAAAAATGCATCTAAAAATCATTTTAAAAAAATGTCTTTTGGCATCCTGCCTTCATTGGTGGCACCCACCAGTGTTAAGTAAACACATGAATGAATGGTGAAGTCAGTATTTGCCTGACCGTATTTGACTGTGAACAGTAGTGTGTTCTTAAAACCCTGTTTACTTGAGCAGCTGTTTTTAGAGGAGACTGGCTAAATTAGAAATATACTCTGTTGGGTTTTTTTTTTTTTTTCCTGTCTAAAAATATCTTAACAAAAAATGTGCTTTGGTGCATATGAAACCAAGTATAGGATGGTGTCCTGGTGGTCTTGTGTCTTCCTAAATGTGTCATTTTTCTCAGTTATGTGCACACTTCATGTCCTGGTTGGAGCTGAACCATAAACACTAAACACACACAGTATCATCACTATGTGCCTCTCCTATGGTGGATAGACCTGGTTCCTGTAGTGGTCACGTTGTATTCACTTCCTAAACAATCTACCTCTTGTTTCCTGGGCTGTCCCTCACTTCTTCTATACCCTGCCCCTCTACCCAAAGTAGTCTTCCCTTCCTGGTGTGGATTACAGACCCCATCATCTTATTCCACCTGCCCAGAGGGCATCCTGCATGGGACCTGTGTCCTCCTTCTGTCCTGCTGTGTGCTCCTATGGCACCCACCACTGTTCTTTCAATTATACAGGTCACTCCTGTCCTGTCCAGCCTTGTGCTTGCTTCTTTCTTTGTCCCTAGCACCCAGAGGTAGCACTTTGTGCCCTGGAAAGACGTACAAAGAGGAAATAATCACAGAAGTAAAATATGGGGGAGGGGCTCGGTGGACAGTGTGAGAGTCTGAATGGATTCCCTAGCACCCCTTTAGAAAGCCAGTTGTGGGGATGTGTCTGTAGTCAGTCCTGGGAGCAGAAAGAGGGGAGTCCCTGGGACTCTGTCCTGCTATGACAGCCCAATTGCTACACTCTAGGGCAGTGAGATCTTGCCTCAAAGGAGGTAGACATTTCTGAGATTTTTTTCTGGTCTTCACACATGTGCATACATTTGCACACACATGACTCACATGGAAATAAAAGTGAAAACATAACTGGAATATAAGCTTCAGTCTTTGAATGCATAGAGCATATACATAGTGCTTTTTCTTCCTAGGGACCTCACACTAGCTTAAAGAGGCAATTAGAGGCATTTCAATGAAATTCTTTGTCAAATGGGAAAATATTATTTAATATTAAAACAAGATAACATAGACTGGTGAGATGGCTCAGTAAATAAAATGGCTTGCCATGCAAGCCCAGTGCCCTGAGATCAAGTTTATTTGATATGAGCATCTGTGTGTTTTATAGGTTGCCACAGCCAATCTTGCTTGGGCTTCCGTAGCAATACATCAGGTGCAGGTAAGTCTGGGTCATTCTCACAAGGACATCCCAATGCAGAAGTAGTGGGGGCTAGATTTGGGGCTAGCAAGTGCTTTCCAGCTCTGGTCTTAGATGTAATATTTTCTATTTGAACATTTGAACAATTTCATCTTTGTAATCCCTTTTATTCATTTGCAAACCATCTTAAATTTCTTGGTACAAGTACATTGGCTTTTCTTTCTTTCTTTCTTTCTTTCTTTTTTTTTTTTTTTTTTGATGGCAAAAAGAAAAGTGTAATTGCAGGGTGAAACAGCATGAGTTTGAGTCTCCTTGAGCCACAGACTGTGTTGGGTACATGCCAGGTAACAGATTTCGAAGTAGAGTGGGTGTAGAACTCATTCAGGGTGGAGACTGTGTGTCTGCACTGCTCTCTGCTACTTTGCTACAGAGAGTGTTGTCTGTCCCAGATGGTGGAGCCGTAAGATAATAAACACCCTAAGCAGTGTTTAGCATGTTGTACTTTTCAAGAAGTAAGACTGACAGTGTGTCAGTCTGGGGTGTGTCCCTAAGTCAAAGGGCTCTCGAATGACTAATGACTGTTGTATGTGTGGCAGGTGTGCAGAGGTCTCGCCAAACAGACTGAACTGAATGACTTCCTGCTTGATGTCTCAAAGTAAGTGTTCACCCGGGCTTCTCCTGGCCTTGGTGATAGTGGTGTAAAGTGCAGGTCTCTGTGATGACACATCTCTTTCTGCTGCATGGACACACAAACATTCTTGGAGAAGTACTAGTCACTCTGTGGATTATAGAGTCGCATCTTTATCTGTGGTCAGTTTGTATGTAGGAAATGGCAGATGTATATATGATGATCTTCATTTGACATTTTATTTTGTGAATAGAAGATGGTGTCACTGACTTCTCTAATGTTTTCCTAGATGCATGCTCTGACATTTTCTAACAATGTCACTTTACGTGGTACTATTAACATCCCATTGCATTTCTGTGTACAGTGTCTCAAGTTGTGATTTTGACAAAACATATTTCTCTAAAGCCTGACTAGATCAAGTTCTAGGTTATTTAAGGATTAAATTATTAAGTTCTGGGTTTGTATTGGCTTTGCATGCTACAGGGTATCCTCTATCTACACAACCCACCTCATTAATAACAAAATCTTAAAGCCAGATTATGGTCATCTAGGTCATGCCCTCCAGCCAGTTTAGTAAATTGGGGAGGCACCTACTTGTCTGTGGCCTCCAGCAGCACTGTGGTGGGCACTGTCTTCTTCTTCCATCCACGCTGGTGCTTCCTAATTCCTCAAGAGCACATGCCATAACCCTGTTGAATGCTCAGGCTGGAGTTTCCAGCTTGCTTTGCAGCTGCCCTCTGGAATCTGGAGTTAGAGACATGTAGCTGTAGTGGTCTCTCAGTCAACTCTACCTTCAAACAGTTAAATCCTGTCAGATGTGGTGGGGGACCATGATGATGTTACTTCAGAGCGCACAGAAAGTGATGCTGGACTTCTCTCTGGTAAACACATTTGCCCATTTTGTAAGTGTCCTGATGTCAACTAAATGCCCGCCTGTCACTTTTTGACTTCCTTCTGCTCAAGTAGGAGCCCCACTCACCTCCATGCTGCCTTCTCCTGTGCATGCGCTCACAGTGCAGTGAAGTCTCCAGTCTCGTGGCTCTCAAGCTAAGGAGAGCTTCCTCATCTCATGCTGTCACTGTGCACCAAGTTAACTTCAGAGCATGGCTGAAGCCCTCACAGAGCCAGCAAAGCCCATATTGAGTCGCTTTTGATATGTTTTGTCCTGACTGGTTGTTATTTCATCTTTGGAGGTTACAGCTCAGCACATGTCTCACTGCCTCTACCACACACTTCATTGAACACGCCTTTTGCTTTAATTAAATAAAGTAATTAAAGGTCACTGGGTCCTGACCACCTGCATTTTGGTGCTTCTTCTTTTGATTTCACAGTGCAGTTTAACTTCTGACTTCTCCATTTTTTCCCGCCATCATGCATATTATAATTGTATCTGTGGTTATAATAAACTTAAGGATTGTTTACTTGAGACCATTCATAAGGATGTTAACCTGAATCCAGGTCTAACTCAGTGTGCATTCCAGCCTTTCTCCCCTCTCTCAACTGAGCAATGATGTCATCACTGGATGAGTCCACTGGAATTAGTCTGTACTAAGGCAATGATAAGGTTTCATTGAGTTACTTAAAAATAATATTTATTGTTTCTGTAAGAAGACAAAAATCAAATGACACATATATTTACTTTTTAAAATGTGAAATCCATAAAATGTGTTCAGAGTTTAACATGCACCATGATATCAGAAAGGTTACTCACAGGATTCATGTGTGTGTGTTTGTTTATTTCAGGACATACTTTGATAACATAGTTGCCATAGACTCTCTACTTGAACACATCATGGTAGGTGATTCTAATTTTCACTGTCATTTCCCTTAAACTCTTATGCTCTTGGCCTTTCCTCATGGCATGGCATTTTGTATGTAGTAGAGGAACACGTGCTATTAACTGTTCTGAGCTATGGTACTAGAGAGTTTTCACCTTTCTCCATCTCTGTTGGAATCATGAGGAGGACTTGGGGACAGCATTGTTTAGACAGTTAGACTTTGGAAAAGCCTGTTTTCATTTCCTAGTTTCCCAGACACTTTCTAGATGAGTCGCAGTCCTACTTGAGTTGAGTTTCAGCATCCCTCCCCTGGGAGTGGGCGCTTTGTGAAATGTTCTGTGGTGGTTCCAACGGCTCGAGATTCTTGTCTCAGCTCTTCTTCTGCCCTATGGGCTCTCAATTCAGCCTCTGCAGCATTGGTTGGGTTCAGTCACTTTCTCTGAGTTCTTCTAGATGTGTCTCCCCCACTGAATGTCCCAGGGCATGCTCCCTCCTTTGTTGGTCCCGAGTTGATGGCACTCTCCTGTTTCTGTGTGGTCCTTTCCCAGAACCTGCTTCCATATTCACTTTCCCTTCCGTGTTTGACTTTTGTCCCCCATATCGCTCACCTTTCACCCGTGTTGTGAGCTGTTCCGTCAAGCTCCTGAGTCTCTGGAGTCACATCCCTTCAACTCTTCATTCACTTACTCATTTGAGCCCTGCATCTGATCCTTGATCGTTTTGGGATATAGATCTTAAAATATTTTTAGTGTTTCAGCTACCCTGCCCCGTTGTCTTTAGTCTGCACACTGGGAGTTGGGAGCCTGTGGGGCTTTGTGGGGATGGCTTTTCTCATTTTTGTGTTTCTTTATGTGTTTTTCCAGCAGTGGTTGGTGTGGGTGTTCCTCCAGGCCCTACTTTCCAATTATTTTCTGCTTCTTTTCTGTGATTCTCTTTGGTGTATTGTCTTCCATTGTTGAGTGTATGTAAACACTACTGTTTAGGGGGAGGCTGACCGCAGTGACAGGAACTCCACCTCTACAGAGCACTCGGTGACAACATGAACTCAAAGATTCAGGTGCTGCAGAGGCAGAGGCATTGGGCACTGTTGGCTGAAATGTTGTCGATGGCATTTTAGAGCGAAGGATTTTAACAGTTACAAAGAATAAAGAGAATAGACTAAGAAAGGTAGATGAGGGGGTGAAGGATGGGAAAGGTAGATGAGGGGGTGAAGGACGGGAAAGGGAGATGAGGGGGTGAAGGACGGGAAAGGGAGATGAGGGGGTGAAGGACGGGAAAGGGAGATGAGGGGGTGAAGGACGGGAAAGGGAGATGAGGGGGTGAAGGACGGGAAAGGGAGATGAGGGGTTAAATATAAGTGAGCGGGAACATGGACAGGTGAGAAGATCAGAAGTAGAAGGAAATGTTAGCGCGGGTATGAGGGAGAAGTCATTTATAAGAGGCTACTTGAACACACGCTAGAAGACGACAACAACCAGAATATAAAAGCATCAATAAAAATTAATAATATATATAATTATAATAATATAATAAAATAATAATAAATAAAAATGAGGGGATGCTGAGATGGCCCAGTAGTTAAAGCATGGAGTTCCTATCACTGAGGTCATCTCGCTCTGTAGGTGGAGAGAGGGCTGTTAGCCCCAATAACTCAAACAAGGGAAACACCTTGGCCATTCTGGCCTCCCTCCCAAGAGCAATGTTTATTCTGGAGTCAGTGCTTTTCCAGCTGAGTGACATCGACCTCTTAGGACCAAGCTCTCTGTGATGTGTAACCCTGAGTCCCCTACCTGCCAGTGTTCTGAGATTTGCCTCTCCACAGGTCCTTCCTCACCTCCTTTGGTGCCTTGGGTAGAGAAAGCTGAGAGGCAAGAAGGGGCTGGAAACTCTGGTGTCCTGAGCTTGCAATGCCATCTCCTTGTGCAGCCACAGCTGGTGTCTGCTTTCGTATATTTATTGTTTAGCCAGGGTCTCACTGTGCAGTCTCGGCTGCTCCAGAAATCAGAGCTCCATTTGCTTCCACTTTCAGAATGCTGGGATTAGAAGCATGGGCCTCCATGCCTAGAGTGCTTCACATTGTCTCCAGTTATCGATTGTAGATGTCAACCAGGCCAAGTGGGTGCTGGCCACGGTGCTGACCGAGACAGGCCAAGACACCAAGAACATCCTGAGAAGCTCCCAGAAAGAGCTCAGAGAGCTTGAGTATTCTCAGGAGGGAGGCCAGTAGTTGATCAGTAGCCCAAGAACAAGTACTCCAGTGTTTCAGTGCCAGCGTGAGCATGGGCCCCGTGTTCCTGTGTGTCTGCTGGGATCAGCACATAGATGGACTTACACACCCATATTCCCTCCCCAGTATAGAGGAGCTGAAATCAAAATGTGTCTCATGCTAAATCAGCTTCAGTTTCCCACCAGTTTACTCTGGTTTCTCATTTGTCTCAGATATATGCAAAAAATCTAGTGAACGCCGACCGCTGCGCGCTCTTCCAGGTGGATCACAAGAACAAGGAGCTCTATTCAGACCTGTTTGACATTGGGGAGGAGAAGGAGGGGAAGCCCGTCTTCAAGAAGACCAAGGAGATCAGGTACAGCTGGAGTGGCCGTCCCGGCTCTGATGCGGATGCACAGGTTTCCTGTTGCCCCACTTCTCTGTACCTATTCACAGGTGCGCTGACAACACTTGTCATACTGTGATATCATTCCCACCAGGACCCGCCTCCTGAAGGTAGTGCTTCTGGGAATGACATTGCAGTGCCAGCGAAACCGCGCCTAGGAAGCTTTAGCGTCACTCCTGGAAATGCCGTCTTCTGGAGGCGGTCCTTTTGGAAATCATGTTGGAAAAACTAACTAGTGCTCCCAGGTAGGTAAAGGTCACTCCAGCTGCAGCCGGCAGGCTCCCGTGTCTAGGAGCAGGGTGAACTTAACCAACTGAGCCTCTGCTGCTTCCCAGCCTGTGAGGACTGATGGCCCGGAGGAGAGAAAACTGATGACTTGAACACCTCCTGAGCCTGGCCGTTCCTTAGTTGGCCAAATCAACTACCCTTCTGCTGCATTTTGAAATGAAAACCTTCTTTGTACCTTAAGTGGCAGCTACTGTCATTTAAATGGACAAATGGCCTTTACTCGTTTGGTGGAGGCCCTGGCGGCTCAGCCTTGTCATGACCTGGAAGGAAGCCTGTAAGGAGCACTAACAGGTGGAAGAGTCCAGCATCAAGTACACCAGTCAAATCCTTTTCAACATCTGTCTCTTCTCGCTTTGTGTCCACTTTAACAAATTGTCTAGTGAAACACCGTGTCTTCACTAATGAATGCTTTCCATTTGGCTACTTCATCGTGTTAGGGAACTAATACCACAGAACAGAATGAGGCCAGCCACAGGCTGTCGCCACTCTGCCCCTGACACTTCTTTTTCTAGGGTGATGGATCCTGTATTACACAGTCACAAAATACTGATCTAAAGATGCTGTCAGAGTACATGGGGGCCTTACCTTATGTTCTTTTCTTGGTTTGGTTCTAGCTCTGAACTTAGCAGTCTGGCCATAGTCAGCCAGTTAAACTTGTGTTTCTTGCCTTAAGTCTGGGTAGTGCTTACACTCCTGGTGTGGATGTAACTGTGGAAACAGTGGTTCATACAGACAAGCACAGGGGTCAGGGGTGAGGACCCACTGATACTGGCCCCCAACACTGTGGGCTTCGCTTACCATAGAGGAAAAGCCACCAAAAGCTGAAGGAAAATTCCCACTCATACAGCTCTCAGACGGGGTAGATAAGTGCATGTCATGAATAAACTCTGGCAGAGCTCATGGTGTCTAATTTGTACTCCCAAAGGGAACCAGGATGGTGGTGATGTTGCCTTTTACACAGTGTTGGCCCTTTGGGGACATTTTAAATTCAGTACTCCTTTGAGGTTTTGAGATGCATTTCTTAATTAATGTAATTGTGAAATAAACATGTGTATGATTATAATATAGTAATGTGAAGAGTATCAGCATGATGTTTTATTGTAAAAGATAAATAAATATAATCAGTTCATGTTTAGATTCTGATTGTTTTTAAAATTAACAAGTTAGAGACACGAAAACACTTTTTTGCTGTTTTTGTGCAGTACATGGGTTACAGACAACAGATATTTCATGTCCTATGTTCAGGAAGATCTATGGAGTTGGGGCTGGGCTGTATGTGTGCAAGTTAGGGAACTCAATTTGTGGGAGATCCACTAAGAAAATGCACACACTGTAATCAATGGGGTGATTTTTCTGGTGAAGGAGAGAGTATTGTTGGCCAGTGTTAGAGACCAGCCATAAAGTGTTTTCGGTTTCAGTTTGCAATTGTTTACATTCTCAAGTTATGTATTAAATCATCAAACAAGGTTCCTAGCTATTAGTGTGGGGCATTTTTCTTTGACATATTTTATAGAATTATTTATGATACATAGTGCAAAATTAATACTGTACTTAAAGGTTCAGTTCAACATTTGTTGTTAATGAAATGCTTCATATCTCTTTTATGACATCACCATCTAATTCTCCTGCTCCTCTTGTTCTGTTTTCACAGATTTTCTATCGAGAAGGGGATTGCTGGCCAAGTGGCAAGAACAGGGGAAGTCCTGAATATTCCTGATGCTTACGCAGACCCACGTTTCAACAGGTGAGAGGGGAGGTTGGCCCTTGTCATTTTTTCATGGAGGTTCCAAGACTGAAGCCTCTTTGAAGGAGTCTGTTGTCCCAGCCTGTTATCTGTGGTCAGAGCAACTGGACACTTAGAGAACATGGTCTGAGGCTATTCACAGACAGCATTCCCTGCTGGGGCCATGCTCTGGCTTCTCCTGGTGGTGGTTATATGATTTCATCAAACTGAACTCAGCTGTCTCCCGGGAAAAGGAATTGGGCTTTAGATCTTCATGTCTGGTTTTGAGTTAAGGCCCTGTTGTTTATCTACTATAACTACAAGTGGGGTCAGTCACTCTATCGCTCCATGTCTCAGCTTCATCCTCTTTTAAAGGGGAATGAGGATGCCTACTTGCAATTGTCTCTTTAGACTGCAGATAATTTCCCAAGAGCTCTGGAAACTTTGCTGCACACAAAGCAGAAATTGAGTAAAGCTGATATAGTTAAAGTGTGATGTTAAGGTGGACCAATAAGATTTTTTTTGTTCATTTATGACTCTGGAGAACTTGAAATCGAAGTATATATTTTATTAAATGCTTTGAAATTAGAAGTCACAAGGTAGATGCTGTGACCTTTAGAATAATATTTCAGATATGTGACAATAGTGTTTAGTTGGTACATACTCATGACTTTCATTAAAAACCGTATAATCATCTGGAAATATTTCCTGTAATTAATGCAGTGGTATCCTAGTAATATTTTACCAACAAGTTGAAAATACTAATAATCTTACTTTTCCCCCAGACAAGCTTGCTTGTACTTACTTACACTGTTTAAATAGTGAAATTATTTGTCATCATTTAAAAATCTTTATGTAAAATTGGTGAGTCACACTATTGAGAAAATAAAAAGAAGCCATTAGAATGAAGGGGACACTGGCGAAGCATGTGATATCATCATCTTAATATCTAGGTTATATGAGAGCTCCCGTAAAGGGCAGTGTATGTTGGATGCTTCACTGGAAAGAATGAATTTCTCACTGCATGGAGAGTAACGAGAGCCCAGCTTTAGCAGCATCTTCTAGTGTGGACCAGGGCAGTGGCTGAGATTTTACAATTGTCATCAGGGTGGAAGGGTAAGGATTGTGGAGTGGGCTGGCAGGAGCAGACAGCCTCTTGGGAAAACGGTACAGTTTGAACATTAGTGATCTACCAGTCTGCCCCACTCCTGCGTATCCCTCCAAGGAAAATGAAATCACTTTTCTACACAGAGACACAGTTGAAGTTTCTTTAACAGTCTTACTTGTAATATCCCTGGTAACTAGCAATTAACCAAAAACATTGTCCATTAAGTGGAGAATGTATACATGAAATGTGCCTTTAGAGACTATGGCTCACCAATGAGGCCTGATGGTTTATAAACTGCACAAGTAAAGGGAAGCCAGGCTCTGAGCACTCATGCATACCCCATGCTGGTTTTGTGGCTGATTTTGGGGAGCCCAGTCTCCTCAGATCAGGAGGAGTCAGCAAACCCTCTGCTCTGAAGGATATGAGAGTGAGGAGTTTTGCTCTTGAGCCCAGCACCCTGATCGTGTCAATCACTCACAGATGAGTGTGCCTGTGTGCTGCCTGGGTGATAGGTATAGCTGTGGACTCCTGCTCTAAATCTTAGTGTGAATATTTCCATGTAACATGGCTTATTAAGTTATGAGTCTCATAAATATGACCAAGTTGAAAGGATGGCACTGTTTACCATCCAGACTTCCTGTACTTTCCCCTGAATCACATACCTTGTCTGGTTGTCTGATGATCGTGATGCTGAGAACCTGGCCAGGAGCCTCCAGTAGAAAAATATGTAAATAAGATCAAACTAGCTTGGATATTTGTGAAAATATTTTAATAAAACACTTTCGCTTTTACACTATCTTGAATCCTCAGTGCCATTCCAACACATTACTTGAAAGATAAAAAAGCTGTGTTGGGATTTATGGCAGTATGTGTCCTGTTTCTACCCAGCAGCCTTTTACCCTGGTGACGGCTCTCCCCTCTACTTCCACAGGGAGGTGGACCTATATACGGGCTACACCACACGAAACATTCTGTGCATGCCGATCGTGAGCCGTGGCAGTGTAATTGGCGTGGTGCAGATGGTGAACAAGATCAGCGGCAGTGCCTTCTCCAAGACGGATGAAAACAACTTCAAGATGTTTGCCGTCTTCTGTGCTTTGGCCCTGCACTGTGCTAACGTAAGCCTCTGGCGCGTGGGGCCAGCCCCTTTTCCAGCTCGGGCTACCTGTTCCTTGTTATTTCTGTCTTCCTCCATGAACTGTCAGCAGGGATTCCTGCTCACGTCAGCTTTAGAAAGTACCTCACAATGCCAGAAAAAACTATCTCCTGAAACTTTGGGTGTATTTCATTGTGTGAGTTTGAATATTCAAAAAGAGTTTGTACTGGTGCAATGGGATGTGTTGTCTAGTATGTGTCACACACGGCACCTTGCAGGATGTGAACAGCAGCTCATGTCTCTCCACTGGTCAGGGAAGGTCTGCATGAGGAAAATCAGGGTTCAGTTTAATGCATGTTTGTAACCGTCATGAATGGCAGTGTTTAGTCTTTGCAGCCACTTTGCCCTGTTCCTAAGGAATAAAATGAGGCTCAGTTTATATTCTGAAATTTATCATCTGTCTTTTACATTGCTGTATTTTAAATGAGTCGAACATGTAATGGTCCATAAACTAGTAATCCTATAATGGTATCGTGGTGCTGCAATTAGGAAAATTTTAGGACTCTTCCTGGGCAAAGTTACACCAGTGGGAGTTAGCAGGGTGCCATTTTACTCACTTAGAGAAATGTTTTGTGGTTTGGTCATTGGAACTTCCTGCCTCATGTGGCCCTGCAGATCTCCCAAAGTCATAGGTCCTGTATGCCTCCATAACTGGGCATAGTTCACCCCCTCTGCTCCAGGGTCAGGGCAGGAGAATGACGGAAATGCACCAGAACAGTTGCAATTCATTGTGATTTCGCTGCTGAGGTGTTTTTCCTTACTAAAAACTTTTATGTGATCATTGAAGTTTTCTTCAACTCTGAAATATGAGAGCAATGTGAAGGAATATCTCTCCTATCCACTTGGCCTACCTTGGTTCACACTGTGACAGGGATTCTGCCGGCTTATGGGAAAGCGGCACAGTTCATATTGGAAAGATGCCCTTCTAGATGTCCCCAAAGCATCCTCATAAACCAAATGGAGAAGAGGCACAGAGCCCTTCCTGTGGGGGCCAGGGCTTGAGTGTGGGCACTGCTCCTGTGCTTTCCTGGAGCTTTCTGAGCATGTCAGCCTTGCTGAGTTGAGCCTGTTTTCTGTAGGAAAGGCATCTCTCAGCATTATTGCCCCGAGCAGGTTAACTGGACAGTGTCCTCTCCCTCCCCGCCCCTGGAAGGTTCACGTCTTTCTAAAGAACACTCATGTTTATTAAGACTCTAGACATAAAAAGGTTTTGTGAGCTATAAAGCAGGCTTCCAGTTGTTGGCTGTCACTCAGTTTAGACACATGGGATCCTGGGAACTCAGAGTAGTTTTGCTCTTGAGCAAAGAGCCGGTAGACCCATAGCTGCTTTTAACCTACGCGTGTGGTTTGTGATCAGGTTCTATGGTCCTTTTGAACTGCGGTGCTTATACAAGAGACAAGGCAGGCTACAGGATTGTTCTTAACACAAAGTATACTTTTACTTTCTGTAGTCTATCTTTTGACAAATCAGACTACCTCCTGTAGATGGAATTAATGTGGATGTCTGGCTGGCAGCACCCACACTCCATTGATTGAGCTAACTGATAATTCTAAGTACTTTCACTGGAAAATGACCATTTAGAAAGTCTAGAAGTCTTAGAAAGGAAAATTGCCATTTAGAAAGGTTAGAAGTCTGAAATTAGTAGAATCTATTAGTTTTCACATGCCTCATGATTTTAAAGAAGGTCCTTTTTTTTTTTTTTTTTTTTTTACATTATCCAACATAATTTTATTAGAGAACATATTTGACTACTAGTCCCTGGATTTAAATATATTTAACTCTAGATTAGAATACCAAACACAAAAGTAAAAGTCATTCCTCCAACACATCCTATTATATTTTTTAATACACAGACAGACACACAGATGCTCGCACACATGCTCGCACCCACACCCACATACACACACATAACACACACACGTGTGCTCACACACCCAAATACACACACATTTGCACACATTTGCACACACATGCACACACATGCACACATACAGACACACACATGCACACACACAGATACACACACACAGAGACACACAGACACATGCATACACACTCACATGTACACACACACAGACACATACATGCACACATACACACACAAACACAGACACACACATGATTTTTTTATTTAAAAGTTGTTTTTTAACATACTCTCCATTGTTCCCCCTCTTCTCATTCATCCTCCAGCTCCCCCACCCCAGGGTGAGCCAATGCAGTCTGGCATATCCGGTTGAGGCAGGACCAAGCCCCTCCCCCTGTATCAAGGCTGAGCTAGGTCTCCCTCTGTAGGGAATGAGCTCCAAGAAGCCAGTTCATGCACTAGGAATACACTCTGATTCCAGTGCCAGAGGCCCCTCAAACTGCCCACACCATTCTATTGCCATCCATACTCAGCAGGTTTAGTTCAGTCCCATGCAGGTTCCCCAGCTGTCATTTCAGAGTTAGTGAGCTAATAGCTCGGGTCAACTGTCTCTGTGGGTTTCCTCATCATGATATTGACCCCTTTACTCATATAATCTCTCTTCCTTCCCTTTGACTGGACTGGGAGCTCAAGCCAGTGCTTAGCTGTGGATCTCTGCACCAGCTTCCATCAATTGCTGGATGAAGGTTCTATAATGACAATTAGGGTGGTTATCAATTTGATTATAGGAGAAAGCTAATTTAGGCACCCTCTCCACTATGGCTTGGAGTCCTAGCTGGGGTCATCTTGTGGATCGTGGGTGTTTCTATAGCACCAGGTTTCTCTCTAACCCCACAGTGGCTCCTCTGTCAAGAATCTACTTTGTTGTTCTCCCTCTCTGTCCCCCCCCCCCCAACTCCGCCATCCCATTCCCTCATGTTCTCTTCCCACCTCCCTTTATCCCCTCTCCCCTATGGTCCCAATTTACTCAGGAGATCTTAACTATTTCCCCTTCCCAGGGGGATCCATGGATGTCTCTCTTAGGTTCCTCCTGTCACCCAGCTGCTCGGGGTTGTGGATTGTAGCCTTGTTATCTTTTGCTTTCTGTCTAATATCCACTAATAAGTGAGTACATACTGTTTGTCTTTCTGAATCTATGATACTTCACTCAGTAGGAATCAGTATTGGGCAGTTTCTCAGAAAACTAGGCATCAATGGTGCAGCAATGCCTCTCTTGGGTATATACCCAAAGGATACATATTGTTACCACAAGGACATTTGTTCAACTATGTTCATAGCAGCATTATTTGTAATAGCCAGAATCTGGAAACAACCTAGATGCCGCTCAACTGAAGAATAGTTTTTTTTTGTTTGTTTTTTTTTGTTTTTGTTTTTGTTTTTTTTTTTTTTTAATGTGGTAATTTACACAATAGAGTACTACTCAGCAGTTAAAAAACCCCGCGGCATCCACATTCTGAAATTTGCTAGCAAATGGTTAGAACTAGGAAAAAAAAATCATTCTGAGTGAGTTAAAAAAGGAGGTTTTCAGTGTAAGAGATGAATATGGCCCTGAAACAGGGAGGCCCTGAGAATAGATTGACTCTGTGCCTTTTGGGTCAAAAGATTCTCCAGACCTTGAAGGCATGGAACAATCACCTTTGTGCTGGTGAGGTGCACAGGCATTGCTCTGGACACTTGTCATATAAAGGTCAGTCTCACAACAGTCATGTAGGCAACTCCAGCATATTAAGAGAATCTGGACACATGGGATTTGAATTTGAATAATGTGTCTGAGGCCACAGAACAAGAGTGTGACAGAGCAGGGCTGAACGGTAGGCTGTCTCTGTCCTTCTCAAGTCTCACACCTTGCACTTGACACAGCTCTTTACTAAACATCCTGTAGGAAGACTGCCACCAGGGAGTGATGTTGAGGGCTAGGAAGATAGTCAGGTAATCATCAAGCCTTATAGCCTGAGTTCTGTCACTGGATCCCACATGGGAGTGTGGGGACAGATGACTCTTATAAGCTCTCCACATGTGTGCTATGGGACATATACACCCAACCAAAATGAATAAAAACAAAAAGAAGTGTCATTACATATCACATAAAATATAGAGCAAGTGGCCCTTAGCTGGGTTTATTAGAGTTCTCTAGAGATAGAGTGAATAAGGAGCACAAAGTGACAGATACGACTTGAGAGACAGGACTTGACAGAACTGTTTATGCAAGGATGGTGTCTGCAGTCCCAGGACAGGCCTCTTGTAAGCTACAGAACTCAAGACTCCCAAGCCAAGTCCAAAGGACTCAGAACCAAGGACGGTGCTGGTGTGACTGTCAGTCTAGCTGGAGGGAGGCCTGAGATCTCGAGGGCTGCAGTTGTAAGTGCTGGAGTCCGAAGCATGGAACCTGGAGCTCTTGTGTCCAAAGATGAAGACCGAAGGGTGTCTCTGAGGGGGGATAGAGATGGAAGGAGGGAAGGAAGGAAATGCTGGGGTGGAGGATCATTTGGATGGGTGGATCTTCCACACCCAGCTGCTGAGTACCACACTCATCTCCAGAAACAACCTCAAGGACATACTGAGCAGCAATGCTTTTCAGGCTCTGGATATCCCGTGATTTAAGGGGCTAACCAGTAGACTAACCACCACAGAGCATATGGGCAGCTTTTTACAGAAGTGGGTGTGGTTAAAGTTAAGAATAAGCCTTCATAAACAGCGTAGAAAACAGGAAAGAGATGGAAAAGATTTTGGAATTGATAGACAGTTTGACACCAGGATGAACTTAAGAGAATGATGTAAGTTATGTGTAGATGATGACCTGGCTGTTGTGTGCCCCTGGCAAAAGACTTCAGAGAAATATCTTGAGGTTGGTCTTCTGTGATAACACAACAAAGGTGACTTTTAATATTCAAGCTTTGTTAGTGGCATGGTGGCACACACAGATAGACACAGACCCACGACCGGATACCCTCCCCCAAAACAAAACAAACCCAAAATATAGTCCATCTCCAAATTTGTCAGGTCAGAGATATAAAGTGTGATCTGGGTTTTGATGGTTTATCTCTAAGCTTATGAAATTTATGGTAAGTGTTATCAGGTGTTCATGTACCCACATAGGAATTGAACACTCACATGTTAGACATGATGTTAAGGCCAGTCACCAACCCCTGAAGCTCAGGAAAAGAACATGTCTCCTCCACCCCCTCGTGTGTGTGTGTGTGTGTGTGTGTGTGTGTGTGTGTGTGTGTGTGTGTGTGTGTGTGTGTATGTGTGTGTGTGTGTGTGTATTAAGTCACTAGACTCCAAAGCCAGGATAATGGTATATCTTGAGTATATATGAGTCACTAGCCCCTGAAACCTAGGCAAAGGTACATAGCATAGATGTGCACAGATGTATGTTAAAGTCACTCAGTAATGCAGGGTAGCTTTCCATGCCTTAGTTGGTCTGAAAGGGTTTTTCTAAGCACAAACTTTGTAGTAGGCGCGACATTTCCTTCTGGTGCCATTCTCTGTGTCCTGCTTACCATCCTGTGACCACTGTCTGAATTCTCAGTGCATTCTGAGTGTCACTCAAGATGAGGCAGATGTCTACTTCAATGCTGGCTTCATTACTTGTCAGCTGCTTTTAACCTTAGTTAAATTAGCCAATGCCTCTGGACCTCAGTTTCCCAAAATAGGCAAGTGGTGATGATAGCATCCCCCAGGATTGGCATTCGGACTGTGGGTGATAATGTCTGGGTTCTCAGTTTTCAGCTCTGATTGGCTCTGATACTGTATTTTATGAGTCATCAGTGCAGACAGTTGTATGAGATTCCAGTTAATTCTTTCATAGACTGACAGACAGTCTGCATAGCCTAAGCTGCCTTTCATTAAGATGGAGGCTGAGATCCAGGACTTGGAAAATAGCATGAGAAAGTTTGCAGAGGTACTGTTGATACCCATTCTAAGATAAAACTGTCCATTCCTGGGAGGGAAGTCACCAATTCCCACTGTATTTATGCTTTGTCTTAGTCTTAAATCAAGGGAAGGGTTTGGAGAAAAGTTTCCCATGTGCCCTATCCAGTCTGAGCAGGAGAGAAACTCTTTCTGCTGCTACACACAGAGTGTGCCAGGGCCTGTCTTTAGGAAGGAAATTTCAGATCCTCCAGCCAAGGGCAAAGATGTATCTCTCTTGAGGAGAGAGAAGTATCCCATTTGTATGACTTCATGCTGTGGCCGTGTCTATGAACTAGAGACTGAGAGCTATAGAAAGTTCTGTGGTTTTGGACATCTCACCTTGGACTGTCTCCTTACTTTGTATATTTCTCATTCATTTCCCCATCCATTTGCTTATTCCAGTTTATCTTGGATAATTGCCTGTAGGTGTTCTTCACCCAGGACTGCTTAGTTATTCTTGTATGCACCCTAGGCTCTTACTGTCTAGAGCCCATGAGTAGCATAAACTTTACAACTCCAGCATCCTATCTACTGTCTTGGTCTCCACATCTATCACAGGAGGACGGTTTTGCATGTCCAGCTGCTTGCAGTGACAGCTTCTTTCCTGTCACTTGTTCTACTTGGGAATTTATTCCCTGGGCCCCTCAGTCACCTCTTCTGGTATAGGATTCCTTTGGCCTATAGCATAGATTCCTCATTCTGTACAGTGTATGTTTAGCCTTAAGATTTGTGTAGAGAATCCATTTCATATTATTAGTAATAATATTATTTAATGCTATTGAAAAATAACATACTGAAAATACCTATTTTAAGAAATATTTTGTTACCTTTTGAAATGCAAATTAAATCAACAGGAGAGAGAATGCATGCTCAACTTATATTAGTGAATGTGGTTTAAATCTCAGGCCTCTCCAAAGTTAATCTAACAGTAACTTGACATGACCCATGCCTAGCAGTGAGTCCTTAATGGTGTGCTTTCCTGGTTACTTGTGTGTATTTCTCACTACTGGTATTGCAGGTTACCCACAGGAGGGGGAGGCTCAGTTGTCTCCTGCATTATGGCTCAGGGCACCACTGTCATTCTGGAGTTATCAGACTCTTTTTGATCATCACTAGAGAAAGGAGTAGCAGTCATGGGGAATGGCATGCTGAGCTGATAGTCATCTGAGACCAAGACAAAATCTGAACAACAGCTAACACTAAGACCTGAACTGACATCTTCCAGGGCATCAGCCCTTTATACCCCCTAGGATTGATCAATCAGTGTTCTCACTTCACAAGTGGGGACCTGGGTAAAAATATTCAGAAACCTACCTACATGCCTGCAGTTAGTTCATGGCAAAGAGATCCAACTCAGAGAGATGACACCAAAGTCTACATTCTTGAGAACTTCTTCACCCTAAAGTGACTAGGTATCTGCTATGAGCATTAAAGACTTGGCACCTTCTGAGTACCCCATCTGTCAGTGCCCTAGGACAACCATGAGTACATAGATGAGTATTCTGAGACAGCAACTAGCCAATGATTTCTATCTTCTGAACACAGCGCCTTAGACTGCTCCGCTATCCTGACACATGATTTCTATCTTCTAAGAAGCCAGGTTCCATTTTATAAAGCATAAAGGATGTGTTTTAGTTTATGGTAGAGGGAGGGACACACTCACATTGTCTTCATGTTGGGATTCTGGGGATCTATGTCCTTTCCATGTCCTAGACTTTGGTGTTGAGTCAACAGCAGTTGCTTTTTCTAAAAGTCTCCTCTGATAATACAGAATCCAAGATTAATTCCCAATTAGCGTGTGTATATATCTGATAAAGAGCTCAAGAGACATATAATTTTCCATCTCCCTTAATTAGCATTGAAATCCTAGATTGTATAATTTTCTGACTTTCACATTGAAGGGAATTCACCAAGTGAAAAATGTATAAAACTTCCAAAACTTATTTATTTTTGCATGAAATTAAACTAATTTATGTTGTAGTTAATTTTAGAGTAAGCATTGTAGTCAGAAGTTTCTGTGTCCTGACCAGCCTGTCGCGCAGCCATTTAGTCCCAAATAAATATACACAGGGCTATATTAATTACAAGCTGATTGGTCTATGTTCAGGCTTATTACTTGTTAGCTCTTACACTTTAAGTTAACCCATATTTCTATTTATATTTAGCCACGTGGCTTGGCTCCTTGTTGCAATAGGGTTTTTTGATCCCAAATGGCCAGAGGCCCAGACCCTGCTGCTTCAGATGCCTTAACCGCCCGCCACTGCTGCTCAGGCCCCCCAGAAATGACTCAGATGCTGTTTGGCCTATGGCTCAGGCACATTTCTAGCTAGCTCTTACATCTTAACTCAACCCATTTTTATTAATCTGTCTGCCCGTGGCTCACCTGTGTTCCTTACATGTTGCTCCTTGGGTGGCTTGCTCGATCTCTTGACTCCGCCCTGCTTCTACCTATGCTCTGATTTCTCTTCCTATTTCTTCTATGGTGCCTGTCATGGCCCAAAACAACTCCTTTATTTAAAGATTGATATTCACAGCATACAGAAAGGCATTCCCACATCAGTTCCTTTTTGCTCAGAGTGGTTTTCTCATCCCATTTCCTCAGCAACTCACTGTCATTTGCTCTCTGCTCATTCACTTCACAGAATTCTCCTAGTCTCTCTGCCCCACCTCTTCCTGTCTAGCTACTTGACCAATCAGCGTCTTATTAAAACCAATATTTACAGTGACAAAATTGACAGTGTACAAGAACATAGTCCCACAGCAAAGCACCACATAAGATGCTAAAAAAAATTACAGGAATAAAAATTTAAATAAAATTATGTGGTTTTTTTTAGTATTTGCATTATAACTTTATAACTAAAAAAGATGACAGTAATCTTCGAGCAGATTTCAAGTCATCCACTTGTGAGAGATGGTGACAGAGATAGGAGTTTGAGAACTGGATGATGTCATATGCAAGGGACTGAAATTATCTGTAATTGTTGTATTGTGACGTTTACATCCAGGGCAGCTACCGTTACTTATATCTTCAATATGGAATCACTCTCAGCTACAGGAACTGCCGTGCTGTACTGAATACTGAAAACGTCAGTGATATTGCCCTTCTTGTCAGACCTTGTGGTATTATCTGTAGGGCAGAAAGCCAGAAGGTGTTTATGAGGTTTGGGAGGAACCCAAGGGAGCATTCGCTTGAGTTTTCAGGTGGATGATATTGATGGGACATCATACTGCACTTTCTGACCATGGAAGAGCTCTCATAAAGCTCCTATGTTGCATAACCTTTTCCTGTTCATGCTGGCAAATGTTCTGTGACAAATAGTCTTCTGTATCTCTCAGATGAGGCAATTTCTGAACACTGTTTGCGAGCTCCTCTTCAACCTTGTTGAGGCAACTTTTACATGTGCTTCCTGCTTGTCTGTGGGTTTGCAGTTTGTACACAGTACCTGGAATATTTGTTGAATTTTTACATTATTCACACATTTCTTTGACAAGAAGATATGTTTCAGGTTTGCTGCCCTCTCCTGACAGATGTGACAATATTTTTACATTTAGAAGATAATATTTAACTGCTGCTATTAACACTGATGGGAAAACATATAGTTGTTTCAAAGAATGTCACACCACAGGCAACACTTTGAAATAGACACTTAATGGGCCTGCCTTTGTGTGTCTTGCCATCTTTTTTTATTCTATATGTTTAGTTTTGACTGCAATGCAGTGTGGGCAGGTACTTTTCTAGCCCTGTCCACTTAGTGTTCTGTAAGCATCATGTATCTGAATAGATATCTTGTCTGGATTTTGGAGATTTTCTGTTTATGACTTTATTGAAAATATTTTCTATGCCTTTGGCATGGAGTTTCTCTCCATCTATACCAATGATTCATAGTTTTAATCTTTTTATGGTGTCTCAAATATTTTGTCTGTTCCATTATGTCTTCTTTGTTCTTGCGTGACCATTACTCTTGTCTGAATAATCTAATCCCTCTCCCTTGTCTCCAGGATTCAGTCTGTGCTGTGCACACCATGCTCTTAGCAAGGCTTCCACGGGAGCCTTGATTTAGCTTGGTGAATGTTTCATTCAGATTCATTTCACTTTTCTTTTTCTGCAGGATTTCTTTTTTTCTTTCTTTCTTTTTTTTTGAATTCTGATTTTGCATTCTGAATTGACTTACTCATTTCACTGTACTGTTTGTGTTTTACTACAAATCTTGCAGGGACTAATTTCTGTTCTCATTAGATTCATTTCCACATTTATGTACTAATTGAATTCATCGACATATTTATAATTGGTTTTTTAAAATTCTTTGTAATTTATTCCAAGTTATTTTTCACTAGGGACCATTATGATGGATTTGATAGTTTTGGGGGCAGACAGATGCTTTGGTTTTTACTATCACATTTTGTGTTGTGATTTCTTTATCTAGAGTCGGTCAATTACATCTTTGGCATGAATTTCTGTCCTGCTTGCATTGAATGGGCATTTGGGTTTGGCTTTGGCGTTACCATGCCTTAGCTGGGGTCCAGTCTATGATGTGATACTCAAAGCTTAGTTATGGGGCAGCCAGTGCTAATTTGTGGATGTAATAGCTCGGGTGATTCTAACTGGGCTAGCTATTTTATGTGCAGAAAGTTCACAGGTTTTCTTTTGGCCAAGACTTGAAGTTACCAGTCTCTGACCTTAGATAGGTACCTTGGCCATCCAAGTTTTCTCAAGTCATAGTGGAGCCTAAGGATAGGTAAGGATTAGAGTTGTGGATATGTCCAAGGATATGTTCCTGAGGCCAGTCCAAGCCTGAGGAAGAGGGTCCTGGGACTGTGTGTTGATGATTTAGCACGAGTCTCAGTGGGAGCTGATGATAGGAGGAAGTATGGCTGTGGTCAAGTATCTATTACTTCACACAGAAGCTAATCTCAGTGGTAGCTTAGGGCTGCTTCATGTAAATTATATGGGACAAAATGACAGAAGTGCATTCAGAACCATTTCAGAAATTGTTGAGAATTCTTTACTAACCACAAGTCCAAAGTAATTGAGTGATTTTTTAAAAATGAAACTTGTCAGAAACTCAATCAGCAGTCTTTATACAATACAATCCAAAATATACTAACATTATTACATACAAAAAATGATGCTTCAAACATTGTCTTTTTTTCCTGAAATTAAACTATCATGTTTCTATAAGAATGGGTACACCAATATGCACAGTGCAAAATATGTACTTTGTGTGTTTAGAACCAAGCTAACAGTGAAAGTGTGTGAAACTGCCCAGGCAGATTCATTAACAAACACCTCAGCTTCATGATGCATTTGAATTGCAATGTGTTTTTGTTGTTGTGTATTCTAACAGCCTATTGTGTGTTACAGCTATGCCCAGTTATTTGACTCCATATGGGGTCCCAACCCACAGTTTCCAAAACTATGTGGTCTAGCAGAGATTGCTAAGAACTTTGCCAAATCGTTTTAAAAGATGTCTTGATTCTTGATGCTTTTCAGCATCATTCATATCATTACATAGATGATGAGCATAGTCTTGTATATAGAAAGCAAACTGTCCTATACTGATGTTACAATGAAGTGTGAACTATCAGAAAGCTATTAATCACACACATTAAGTTTTGTAAAGGCTTGTTTCCCCCTATAGTTTCTCTCCAAATTTATCTCACATAGTGACTAATTCACACTTGTAAACATTGGTCTTTTTATTCATTCCATGGATTTTTAAATTTTATTACATATTAATGTATAATTACTTGTAAAACTATATTTGCATGCATATAAATACATATGGTCTTACCCATTCAATAAGCTCCACCTCTTTATTTTCAAGTAGGTGCCCTCTTCACTCCCCCTCTCAAGATGAGGTCCCCGCACCTGTTGAGCAAACATTCACCATTAGCTACATGCTAAACTCTCAACTGTTCATCAGCATCATCACCTATGTGTCTATACCATGGGCACAATATTGGACATTATGCAAATCTGTCACACATTTGTATTCATTGCTTTAATGCTGGCAAAACCCCAAATTCACTTAAGAAAAGAAAAATAAAACACAATTAAATCAGGGAAAGAAAGGGAATTCTCCCAAGGAAGGCAATTTGGTATTCTGGGGTGACATATAATTATCAAAGTTTTTTTTAAAAACAAGTATAGAAGTGCCATAGATATTACTCATTTATTTATTGATAATACACACACATTTTATTTTTTACCCTTTTATTACGAAAGTGAAAATATATAGGACACTATAGAAAAGACAGACAGTAATTTCTGTCCCTGAGGTGATGTAAGGTGAGGTAAGCAGATATTTGTTAAGGAAGATGTAACTCAGATGGGTGTGTCCCTTTCAAGGCTGTCTATATCCACAACTCCGCTGTGTCTTGACTTTGAGCAACAGGGACTCTCCTAAATTTGAACCACAGCTCCCATCCCAATCTGAACTCCAGTACCAAAGCACAGTCTCTATTGTTTTAACCAGTTCCCCTTCACATTCCTCTTGCTTTGCAGATGTACCACAGGATCCGCCACTCAGAGTGTATCTACAGGGTTACCATGGAGAAACTGTCTTACCACAGCATCTGTACCTCAGAGGAGTGGCAAGGCCTCATGCGCTTCAACCTGCCAGCCCGAATCTGCAGGGAGATTGAGCTGTGAGCTTCTCACTGAACTAAAGCCAAACTGATGATGGAATTGGGACGGCAGTTACTGCAGGGCATCCGCATGCTTTCACAGTTGCTCCTCTGCTCGCCTTAAATAGCAAACTGAAATAAAAACCCTGTGTGGTGGCCCAAGCCTGGAATGCCAGCACTTGGGAGGCTGAAGCAGTAGGATTCAGAGCTCAAGGCCAGCCAGGGATGTATAGTGAGTCCTTGTCAAGGAACTAAATTTAAAATCAGTGATCTAAACATTAGCATCTCTTATTACTCTATCACATATCCCAAATGGCTTTTAATATTACACACCCAGATCTCAATTTCCAAATTTAGTAATAATTTGTTCTGTCTTTATATTGCCATTTCCCAGTGCTTGGCTAACATAAGTCTGGAGAAATGAGGCCTTGTGCAGACCCTGTGCCCCCCTCCCCGGGAGGGGGCTGTGGCAACCACCCTGTCCCCAAGTTGGCATTTGCCTTATAATTGGAAATACACCCCTTGCCACATCACTCATTCTGGTCATGAATTATAATTCCATTAGTAAAGGAGGACACAGTGATTGGTATGTTAACTTCAGTTATTGAATTCGTGTTTCAGCTTAGATGGAAGGCTGTTTCTGATAAGGTCCCCTGGACTGTGTGCTATGTATGTATTAGTTGATTACCCTGATGACACTTGTGTCATCTGTTTTAACAGGACCCTTTGTCAGTTCAGTCAGGGTATGGCAGGGGCAGGTGCAGACCACCTGTGTCCTTTTGGTAGTTGGGTAGATAAGAGGCATATCGAGTTTCATGCCAGCCACGCTCATCCTAATTGTACCAAATGATCTACTACTGTCCTCTCATTTCAGATTCCACTTTGACATTGGTCCTTTTGAGAACATGTGGCCTGGAATCTTTGTCTACATGATCCATCAGTCTTGTGGGACATCCTGGTATGAGCGTCCTGCCTGTGTGAATTCTTTTAAATATGGGGGTGACCTCTTTTTCCCACTTGTATCCAACCAGGTTCTTTGTATAGTTATGATAAAACACTACATTTTTAATAATCACATATGCAAGTTTTCCAAATACTGCAGGAACTGTAGACTTCCTAGCCTCTTTGGCTGTAGCCATAGCAGATACCTGTCTAGGTCTTGTCCTGGAAATGGGTAACCTAAATGTAATGCTAGCATTTCTTATCACTCTGTCACACATTCCAAATGTCCTTTAGGCTTTGCAGTAGACGAGGCAGGATCTACATTTAAAGCAGTGTATCTGGATAGTGCACATGCCGATGGAATCCACCACGAGTCTCATATGTACCTGTTAGATCAGGCACAAAGGAGAAGTCTCTCTGCAAATGTGACAGCAACCACAGGCTGTTGCCCTCTCCGTCTGTCCTGTCCAACATGGTTGTGAGGCTTTGTGTGTGATGGCGTACATCTTACATAGATTGAAACGCAAGGACTATTTGCCAGTTTCCACGTTTGTTTGCACTAACCCATGTACAGTGTCTTTGCTTCTCTGGAATGACGCTTTCAACTTGAGCTTGATGGCTTTTATCAGTAGTGAATGTGGGACCAGCAGCTTCAGTTGTTGCCTAGATGGTTGAGGCTTTGGCTGGAAATCATAAGGAGCCAGACCTTTCGCTTCAGGGCCATTGAAAGTTTTTAATGAGGGACATAGAAGCTGTTTTATGAACTCTTTTAATCTGTCATAAACATATGTTGAAAGGGATAGGGTCTCAAGAAAAAAATGTAATACTCAAGTGACATAGTGTACAATAGTACCTCCTTCATGTACCTGTGTGAATAGATTTGGGTGTGGCTCTTTTCCACATGCACCTGAAAGTGTAGTCAGATACAGAGAGCATTGTAATATGTGCTTGGCATTTGTGGATCTGAGTAGCTTCCTAGAAGTTCTTAGCTGAGAATGCCTTTGGCAGGAGGATGTTGTATGTGGCTGTGGCTGTCTGAGCCCTCTGGAGAGTAGGAAATGCTCATAAACACAGGAAGCTCATAGAGAGCAAGTAAGGTAGACTTTATGCTGACTGGCGGAGTGGAGCTATCAGAGTTGGTCTTGGTTCTTTTGCTGCTTTCTGGCTATAGAAGCAATCAATCCACAGATATGCGGAAGAGCCTACAGGTATGAGAGGGAACCCATAGGTGTATGAAGGAGCACAGTTATGTGAGGGAGTTACTCAAGTGTGTGAGAGAATCAGCAGGTTTTGAAGGGATCTACAGATGTGGAGGGGTAACCTACAGGTGTGTGCAGGAACCCACACGTGTATGAGGAAGCTCAGATGTATGTGAAGGAGTCCACAGGTGTATGAGGGAATCCATGGATAAGTAAAGATGATCATATGTGTGAGGGAGTCTATAGGTGTGTGAGGTAATCCACAGATGTGTGAGAGAGCCTATAGGTGCTTGAAGGGGCCCATGGGTGACATGGGAGAGCCCACAGATGTGTGAGGGAATCCACAGTTGTATGAGGGTGTCCACAGGTGTGTGAGGGAACCCATAGCTGTGTGAAGGAGCCCAAATGTGTGTGAGGGAGCCCAGATGTGTGTGAGGGATCCCAGATATGTGCAGGGGAGCCCAGGTGTGTGTGTGAGGAAGTCTGCAGGTGTGTGATAGCACAGTAGTGCACACCTCAGGTAGATGTTCTCCTGGAATGTGTGGTGCTATGCTGGCCTTGTCATAGTCATAACAGTTTCTTCTCCACACAGCTTTGAACTTGAAAAATTGTGTCGTTTTATCATGTCTGTGAAGAAGAACTATCGGCGGGTTCCTTACCACAACTGGAAACATGCAGTCACAGTGGCACACTGCATGTACGCCATACTTCAAAACAATTATGGCCTCTTCACAGACCTCGAGGTGGGTGTGCACCTCCTCCTATCAGAAAACCTCAGTAATGCAATGCCTGGGTCAAAGTGAATTTCTGGCATGAACTTAGCACCAGTACCCATACACATATCATACGGCGTGTGTGACCTTTCTTCCTTATTAAAGCTGACAGGTCCTATATGTTTTTAACTAAGTAAAATTTCTTTTCTTGTTCCTCCTGTTTGCTCTTTTGTTTTTTGAGACATGTTTTTTTCTTTTTCCCATGTAGTCCTGGCTGTCCTAGAACTCAGTTTGACTAGACTGGCATTGAATTTACAGATACACCCACTTCTTTCTCCCAAGTACTGGGGTTAAAGGCATGTACCACCATCACCCAGCTAAAGTGAATTTTTTTTTGGTTACCTATATGTCCTGGACCATATAGATTTATCTGGATGATTCAAGAACATAGCACACTTAGTACGATTAAGAGATTAGCACCATTTGGTCTCTTCCAGTATTAAGGGACAGGCTTTGAGATACACAGCTAGCACCACAGGCTCCACATACCCAGAGCTGATGTCATTCTGGAAGATTTCACAATTCCAGAGTCAGGACAGTTGGGACCTTCTCATCCATTCAGCTACTATATATAGCATACTACCAACCAAGTGCCGCATGGTGTGAATTAATGCCTGAGCACCTGCAGTGCTAAGACCACTAGACAACCAGACTTTAAGCATGCCCCTTTGAGCTCCCAGCCTGGCAGTGTCACTAATACCATAGACCCAAGCCTCTCTCCTTCCTGTAAATTAACTATAAAGGACAGCACTGCCACCTCTAACATAATGCATTTTGCTTTATTCAAAGTCACATTTAAAATAGATTTACCCTGTGCCCTTACCACCCTGTCAGACCAAATTCATAGTTGAAACAGAAATAATGGAAGGTGGATTCCAGAAGTGGATAAAAGTACCACCTCAAACACAGTAAAATGTAGGGCTAGAAAGGTGGCTCCATAGGTGAGAGTTGACTGTGGAAGCCCGAGGGCCTGAATTAGATCCCAGTACCCACAGGAGATCTGGGTATGGCTGTGCATAGGTGCATAGTTTAACTCAGCACTGTGGGAGACAGAGGCAGGGCTATTGTTGGGGTTTCCTGGATTCCAGCCTAGCTCCAGGTTTAGTGAGAAACCCTGTTGCCAAGAAATAGAGCAGGACATCCAATGTCCCTCCCTAGCCTTCACATAGACACATGATTTGTGTGCTGCTACTATGCATATATATTATAGTCACACATATGGACATGTGAGGGAACAAAATCATATTCTTGGTTGTGTATCTGGAATAATCTTTAGTTATAGCAGAATTTATCAATTAGCTTTCTCCCCAAAGAATCAAGTGAAGCATGCTTTTCATTCATATGAATAATTTTCTATTCTGTTAAAATTTGCATTGTATTCTATTTGGGGTGACTTTCAACATTCTTCCATTTAACTACTTTTGCAGCCATTGCTTTCCCAGGGCCACGGTGGCCACCCCTTCCTCCAATTGCTTTGGGAACCTCTTCCCTCAGGCTTTTTAGGGTTGGAGTTTGTGATTGCTCAGACTTTTGCCTTTCTCTGTTCTCACAGAGCTTTGGTGAATCCCACTATTTCCTTTTTCCATCAAAGGCCACTTGGAGACTCATCTACCTACCCAATTTCCACTTTTTATGTCGCTCTTGACTTGGACCCTGATAGTCTACTCACTTGCGCCACCTGCAGGATTTCCCACACCTGCTGCTGGTGTCCTTAATAAGAATCACATTTGACGTTTCTCACCTTGCTTTTCACAACCAGTCAAGAAGGCCCACTGGCATGCCTGAAAACCATGTCCAGACTTTGTTTATACCTTTTACACTTCCATTATTGTCCTGCTCTCACCCTCCACTGCCTTCCCTTGATTATTGCAGATTATTCTAGTAAATTCCTTACACAGACAATTTTCTAAAATTGCCAGTTAGATGCAGACACTGCTATCCTGGAGTCCCTTCACTCTGCTCTTTGTCATTTGGAATATGAGGCCTGTGTGAAGACCCCATTCCCTGCCCTAAGACTCCAGCATCCTCTTGACCTTGCTTAGGTGTGCTCCTCTACCATGATCCTCTCAAACATCATTTTGCCTCGTATTTCCTTCTCACAGGTTTTTGTTGGTGTCTGGCTCCTACTGGGCCTGGTCCAAACTATTCTGTTTAGTTCAGGCTTACCTCCCTCTGGCTTCATAGCATTTTTCTTATTCCAATGTAGTGTCCTGTTTCACATGTCCTATGTTTGCTGTTGTGTTTATTGGCTGAGAATAATGATGGCTTTGTTTGAACTAGGAGAACTCAAGCCACCTGCTGCATGCGTGGCTGAACTTATCAATGAGGCCTTGCTGTATTTGGAATCTCCTGGTCCTTCCCCAGAGTTAAAGAGGAAAATTCATTTGCTTGTCAAGTTCACATGCAGAAAAACCAAAAACAGGGTTCCAAAAAGTTTGCAATTTCCAAAATTCCTATGAGCTTGGATATATCAATGGCAGAAGTGAATAAGGCATGAATCTAAGCTGTAGCTTCCCAAGTGTCTCCTTGCCATGTTTTAAACATGTTTACATTCTGTTATCTCTTCAAGCGCAAAGGCCTGTTAATTGCATGTCTGTGTCACGACCTGGACCACAGGGGCTTCAGTAACAGCTACTTGCAGAAATTTGACCACCCCCTGGCTGCACTGTATTCCACCTCCACCATGGAACAGCACCACTTCTCCCAGACAGTGTCCATCCTGCAGGTAAGGTGACATGCTGCAGGGCTCTGAGGGGAGAAAGCAGGCTTCACAACATACTCTGCAGGTTACTGTGCTAGCTTATGTTTAGAGCCACAATTGCAAGTATTCTTTAGGATGAATCATCCAAGCTTGGTGTCCCCATATCTTCTAGTTAGTGTGTGGTGTCCTCAGCAACAGGATCTTACAGGCTAGTTATGTGGATAACCAACAGTGTTAGCAATTGTTTTAGAGACCGCTGAGGCCCCACTGCCTGAAATAACTTGTACGGAGGTATCCTGCAGCTGGCAGTGGTGGTTTGTCTTTATAGTCCATGGCTTCTGGGAGCAACACTGTTCACCCATGCAGAATGCCTCTATTTGAACTCTTTTTAAAAGTTGTATTTTGAAGTTATCTTTCTAATGACTGGGTTTGCATAAGGCTTAGGTTAACTCACCTACTGCCCTTCTTTTGCTTTTCCCCATTGTCCCCCCTCCCCCAGCATTTGTCACTCTCTATCCCTCCACTTATGTTTTTAATTGTATTGTGAAATAAAAGGTTTTCACATGTCTTTGTATTTTAGTTACTGTTTCATTGCTGTGAGGAGACACTATGACCGTAGAAACTCTTATAAAGGAAAGCATTTAACTGGGGCTGGCTTATAGCTTCAGAGGTTCAATCCATTACTATCATGGTGGGAAGCATGGCAGCATGCAGGCAGACATGGTGCAGGAGGAGCTGAGAGCTCTACATCTGGATCTGCAGGCAACAGGAGAGAGTGACACTGGGCCTGGCTTGGGCTTCTGAAACCCCAAAGCCTACCCCTAGTGACACACTTCCTCCAACAAGGCCACATCTACTCCAACAATGTCACACTACATCCAGTAGTGCCACTCCCATGAGCCTATGAGGACCATTTTCATTCAAACCATCACAATTTCCTTTGGGCTCGTTCCTGACTTCTCCCACACCCCTGTGCTCCTCCAAGCGTAAACCTTTGCAGCCCCAGCCCCCACCTCTCCTCTGTTGTTTAATCCTTAGTCTTTTCTCCCACCTTCTATGGATACAGCCTTCCACCAATGGCCCCTTTCTAGATTCCTGGCTTCCACTTGATGCCCAAGTCTTTTGTGGATGGCTTCCATCCACTCTAGGTCCATAGTGTCTGCCACCCACCTGTAAACCCAAATTATACCCTCTGCCACAGCCAGAGTGTCCTGTTTTTCTGGAATGGTATAGGCGTTCTTTTTCTGTTAATATTTCCTGACACCCCCACATAGCCTAAAAGCACAACCTTATACCCATGTTTGGTTATCAGTGTTCATACCTCTTGGGTTTCTTATTTTGCCTTCTTCAGTGGGATAATCTTGCACCTTTCGTGACTGTGCCTAATGTGTCTGCTTCTCATGAGCTATAGGAAGGTGGATTACAAGTTACAATGTGACCTGAAGTGGTTGATGATATGTGATTTTCTAAGCATGAGTTTTGACACAGTATGAAATTACTACAATTTATTGTCCCCCAAATAAAAAGCTGCCGGTAACTTCAGTATTTTATACTTCCTAGGCCTGTTACTATTAAAAAATACATAAACAGAAGTTATAATAAACTTACTTGGGTTTTGTGATAGCAGGTGGTATCCTGTAGGTAAATTGGTTCACATAAGCCATAACTCTGTCATCACCACTAAACAGCCCATTGTTTCCCCGAACTTGTCACTAAGGTGACATTTGCCATTGTTGTCCATCCTGTTTCAAATGGCTGACAATGCCTTGAGCCTAGGTGTGGCTGCTATTGGTGGTTTTCCTCTGGTCTCTCTGTAGCTGGAAGGGCACAACATCTTTTCCACCCTGAGCTCCAGTGAGTATGAGCAGGTGCTGGAGATCATCCGCAAAGCCATCATCGCCACTGACCTCGCTTTGTACTTTGGGAACAGGAAGCAATTGGAAGAGATGTACCAGGCAGGGTCGCTGAACCTCCACAACCAGTCACATAGGTAAGGATAACTTGGCAAAGGCTATGAGTTGCATAAACCAAGAACTGTAATTTGGTGATGATGGGGTGTGTGTGTGTGTGTGTGTGTGTGTGTGTGTGTGTGTGTGTGTGTGTGTGTGTTCAATGGAGGGTACACAAAGTGCATACCTCTGCTGACATGCATTTTGGTGGTGGTTCTACCATTTCTCTCATGGATGATTTACAAAGTGGATTCACGTTCATGTTCAGTGTGTGTGAGCCACTTACCTGCCCCCTGCCTGGATGGTTGTCAGGTGGCTCACAGCATTCACTGTTGGATTATCTGTATCCAATCAATCTCTTCTCATTGAGGCCATCTTTACCCTAAGGTGCATAGACAGCTACTTACTGGTTCCACCCCTGTCTTTTCTGGGATCTATCCAAACTTGATCTTAAGATTTCTTTCTAGAGGATGATTTCTGCTTTCAGGGTCTTAAGAACAGTACACTTGGGTACCCAGGCACAAAGCAAATGGGTAGGACTGGAGCCCAGCTCTTAGGAATAAAGGGCATCTTTATAATGATGTGGGTGCCTCAGCTCAGTGGCCACTATTCAGGTTTCCCTCCACACCAGGGCATGTCTACATTCTGCAAGGCTCAAAACTTACACAGGGTGTGGAACCATCTTTTGGAAGAACAATAGGGGAGACCATCTTACACACACAGCAAGACCTTGCCAGGACTACATCAGTCATCACTGACAAAGCTCCAAAGGAGCTATGATGCCTCAGGTTCCTTCTACTATACATCCTGAAGTTCTCAGGGATAGGGGAGTGGGGGTGAGGTGGGGTGTGTGTGTCAAGTAACCTCTGCTCACTCTGTGTGTGGTTCTTGTGCCAGGAACAGGCATCTGTTTACATTCTCTTTGTGACTCCTTCAGAGGAATATTAGACTCTTCAGAGGGATATTTGACTCCCATAAAGCATGCTTGATTTCAGAAACCCATCCTTGTATTTTTTCTTGGATATATCCAGTTATTTTTTCAACTATAAAGTCACAATAATATTATGAAAAATTAAAACATCAAATTTTGAAAATCTATTTTTCACGTTTATGTATATGGGCACTGGTAGTATGAATTGGCTGTGACTAATTTGTGTTGGTTAACAGTTTTAAAGGTAATGCTTGTTTGTCTTAACAAACTTCAGAATGAAGAATACACACAGAAAGGAGGTTCACATTCTTGCATTCACACTCAGATGCCATATGCTTGCTATGATCTCATCCTATGTACATTTTGTTTCTCCAGAGATGTGCACATTGTGCCTGCAGGGTATACATAGCCATGTGCCTTTTCCTCAAAATGTGCTTATACCAGAGCCATTCCTCTTTAAAAGATCTATAACACAATGTAACACGGATAGTTGTGAAGGTCTTCTCCATATTGATGGTGACAGTTTCTAGAATTTTCTATTAAAAACAATGATGCAATAAACATGTGCTCATGTGATCTTTCCTATGGACCCTCAAAAGTATATAGCATAGTGCTAGAGAGATAGCCTGGTTGATAAAAGCTCTTGCAGAGGACCTGAGTTTTGTTCCCAGCACCTATATGGCAGCTTACTATTGGGGAGCCAATGTCTTTTTCTGGCCTCTGTGGGTTGCAGAAATGCACATGGGACACAGACACACATGCAGATAAAACACTGATTCCCATGAAATTTAAAAATTAAGCATATATGGCATATATTGATAGAAACATACATGCATTAACTTGTAGAACAGACATGCTAGGAATTCACACCTCTCCTAAGGTGAGAGTGAGAACCACTTCATGCACTCTTGTCTGCTGTGCAAAAGCATCTCACACTTTCCGACAACCCTGTGCACCTCTTTTGCTGAGGATATCAAACTTCTGTGTTCTTTTTCACGAACATTTCCTTTAGATGATTTATAATTGTATTAATATTCTCTCTCTCTCTCTCTCTCTCTCTCTCTCTCTCTCTCTCTCTCTCTCTCTCTCTCTCTCTCTTTCTGTGTGTGTGTGTGTGTGTGTGTGTGTATGTGTGTGTGGTCTGAGGATGGAATCCAGATCTCACACATGCTAGATAATCCCTCTATTGGTGAGTGACACTCTAGCCCCAGATTCTCAAGAGCAAAGAAACCTCTGTTCATAAAACCACACCTACTTTTTATTATCTAACCACACAGCAAATACAAATACTTTATAAATGTTTGTGTACTTTTTAAATTAAATTTTTATGTTTTGCTCTGAGTTCTTATATTAATAGTTATATTCTTTATTTCTTCTTGATGCATTAAATCAGTATCACTTAATGACTAATTATTTTCCCCACTGAGTTGAATATGTTAAGAGTTTTGTAACCTGGGGGGTCTCCTCTATCATTTCTGCTCCATCTGGCTCACATTGCAGTTGACTTGTATTGGCTTTCGTCATTATGCTGAATCCTTCTTTTACACATTCCACAAGGTAATATTCACCTGGCATTTATGTACTAACTAATTTATTTAGAAATCCTGCAAGAAGCTGTCATGGAGTTACTCTCTTTTTTTGAATATTTTGTATGCAAATCTCAAGGCTGGCAGAAAAGTGTGATGAAATGTGTATTCTTGTTGCTGAAATATGAAAAGTCACAAGTGCATCTGTGCTTTCCATTTTACTGTGCTATTTCAAATGAATTTCAAGACATCACAGGCCTGCACCCCTTCACCATGAATGTTTCAGAAGCAAATGGGTAATCTGCTGTTGCTTTCCCCAATTATAAATATCCACATTGACATGTTAATTGAGATGCAGTACATTTAATTATTTACTTGAAAGAAAAGTACAGTGTCATTTCTCAAAAATATCATGTGATTTTCTAGTCATGAGTTATGTTTTGTGGTTTACTTTTGCCCATCTTGTAGGTTTTCTGATAAAAATTATATGTGTTGTTTGCCTGTCCCAACTAGAAGTTTCTATGAGAGCAGAGCAGGATCCAGGATTGCTAGATTAAATGAATGGGGCCAAAGTGTTTGAAGTTACCAAGGGATTGTGAGCACGGTGTATTCTGAGTTGCCTTTGGCTCTCACTCTGGGTTTAGCAGTGTAAGACAGGTCACCAGGAAGGCATGGCAGGAGTGCTTCCTGCACCAGCCCCACCATGGCACAGCTGCTGGAGAGAACACTTTCAGAGTTGAGTTCTACTTCCATTTAAAAACAGAATAAAACATACATTCTGGCATGTCTGATTGACCATGACCACCTAATTTACTCATAATTGCAAATAAAAATAGTAATTCTTCTTAAAATGGATCCACGCCAAATTTCCAGGCTGTTTACTTTCTTATGAGCAATAAAATAATTACTTTGCATTGTGTTGTCTAAATAATTTTGACAGTTTTGATTTTCACAGCAGCAGTTTTACGTATGTGATTATTTCCACTGGGAAAGGTTTGCCCATTTTACAAAGCCCACCACTATTAGCATTGCTTTCATAGAGGTCTGAAATGAGAAATATTTTTTCAGATTAAGCCTTATTACACTATTTAGCATAAAAAGCATTGTGGTTTTGGTGAAAATTCATTGACTGAGACTGACTTATTTTGATTGCATGAAAGAATTATTTGTAAATATGCTAGTTTTCATGTTCTCCATCTGTCTAATGAATTTACTAATTGATGAAGGAAGTAACTTGATTCTTTAGAAGCCCAAATTCAAGAATGCTTTTCTTTCTAACCTGAAGATTAATTGATCCAGAGATTTGTACATTTCTGTGGTCACTTTAAGCTATTTGAATCTTGAAACGCTATCTGCTTGGGATGACTGGCAGCCATCTCTGATTGTGGCACAGCCTTCAGTCACTGGCCCTGACCTGTAGCAGGTGTCACAAGCCCTTGGGATGTTCCCTTTGAAAAGTCAAACTGTGGAGGTCAGTGAGTGAATTAAAGGAAATGCACTGATGGCAAACAGCAGTCTGTAATGCTGCATTCAGGAACCTGTCTTGAGAATATGAGAAGCCCTGTGCAGCCTTGACAGATGATCCTGAGAAACCATTTCCATGGTCCATGCTGGGTCCATGTCCCCAGTGGAGAAATCCATTGGTATCTGTATGTCCTTGAGCCTCACTGAAAACATTCTAGCTGGAGGTATTAGTGCTGTCTTCCTCTGACATGCAGTTCTGTATCTCTAGTGATAAACAATCTATATAAATTATGTGTTTTTTTCCCAATTTAGGTCAGGATAATATTATTTCTTACTTTATTTCATCAGTAAGTATCACCAGAGAAAACCCAGTAAAGTCACAGGCAATATGTTTCTTTGAATTTTTAAGCAATTATTTGTAGTATGAGGTTTCTGGCCTGGACTTTCAGGCCTAATCTCAAGGTTTAGGCCTGCAGACCTGCAGACCCACAGACCCACAGACCCACAGAGACACACAGATGTTTACAATTGTTTTACGCTGATCGGCCTCAGGCCCAGGCATATCACTTGCTAACTCTGTACCCTTCATCTAACCCATGATTCTTCCTGTTCAGCCATGCGGCTCAGTACCTTTCTTTAGAGCAGCATAGTTGTCCTCTGCTTCTTCCAGCTTCTTTCTGCTGTTCTGCTCTGTGCTTCCTGTTCTCAGAGTTTTTCTTAGTCAGGTAGCCCTGCCCACACTTCCTGCCTGCCTTTGGCCAATCAGCGCTTTTTATTAAACCAGTAGGTGAGATAATTATTTATAATAAAACAACACAATCTCCCACAATTATTATTTTTCTTTAAAAGAAAAGATTTAACTGTAACTTTCATGAATAGCAGGTCCAACAGGCAGAATGTCACTGCGGATGCCAAGAAGCAAATCAGAAGACTTGGTACTTTGGCCAAGTCTGAGTTTGAACTTGCTTTTGCTAAATAGCATAGCCTTGGAGGAACACTGTCCACCCCACTCTGCATGTAAGCAAGCTCACTGCACACCCAAGTCCTCTTCGGACCTGTTCATGAGACTTCTCCTTTGAAGAAGTTAACCATTTTTAGTCACAATCTTATATAATCTTGAATGTAAGATAAAAGTATGGGGCAGGTTTTCTTTTCAGGTGGCATTAAACTCACAGAGGTTTGAACCATGAAAACTTGGCCTGTAGCTCTAAGGAGGGCCAGACAGTCTGGAAGGTGACAGAATGCTACCTTCTCTGTTCGCTCAAACAGGGATACCTAGGCACCAAGAGCACAGAACTCACTCCTGTATGACTTACGGTAGAAGGGCCGGATGTCTACTGTAATTCCACGTTTCTGTCCTGCCTTCTAGACTACAAAGTTCTCAATGCTTTTTTGTCATCAGGAAGTAATGCACAGGCAAACCTTACTCCTGATGATGCTTGTACCCCACCCACCCCCATAGGTCTCCAGGCAAAGTGCAAATACTGAATTTACTACATTTTATTTTCAGGCAAACACTGCATTCACCAGCTTTATATTTTCTTCTAGAGACCGTGTAATTGGGTTGATGATGACTGCCTGTGATCTCTGTTCTGTGACAAAACTATGGCCAGTTACAAAACTGACAGCAAATGATATATATGCAGAATTCTGGGCTGAGGTATGTTCTTGATTCTTATATTAACATAGACATTACCAAGAAATAGGAATATATTTCAGCATAAATAAAACACAGTGGCTAGTCAATCCACCTGTACCTGATTGGTCATATTAATAACCACTCTGTAAAACTGTGCTCAGTCACACACCATGAAAAATTTAGCAATTTTAGCCATGTAGCAGGAACTCTGTTACAGCCTACCTGACTTAGGGCAAGTTCCCTAATTCCCAGGGGAGAAAGTTGAAGACCAAGTTCACTGAGCATTGCTGCAGCTCCTTTCCGTTCTTGACAGCTGACCTTTACTCACTGGGCATGTAGGTCTCTGAAGCCTTGGGCTACCTCTGTCACCAGAGAGGCATCGGGAAGAGTTGTTCTTGGTTTGCCTCTGGCATAAGGCAGTGTCAATGTACTTGCTCACTGGCCAGCTCAGCTTCTGCCTTTTGTAGGGCAGCCAGCCTCTAGAACAATGGTTCTCAATCTGTGGGTCATAACCCCTTTTGGAGTCAAATAACGCTTCAGCAGGGTTGTCCAAGACCATCAGAAAACATAGATATTTACATTACTATTCAAAACTGTCAAAATTACAGTCATGAAGTAGCAGCAAAAATAAGTTTATGGTTGGGGGTCACCATAACCTGAGGAACTGTACTAAATGTGTCACAGCACTAGGAGGGTTGAGAACCATTGTGCATGCGTGCGCGCGCGCGCGCGCACACACACACACACACACACACACACACACACACACACACACACACACACACACACACTTTGTTTTCTCTTTTGTAACAGAGGCTGTATGCTTAGTTAATGAAAGTAATACACACTGGTCTTAAGTGCACCAGTTCTTCATTGCCACAGTCAGCTGGGTTGTAGTGTGAGCTACAATACATTCTATAAACACCACGTGAAAAACTGGATTATTGTTTCACTAGGTTTTATATACTATACAGCTCATACTTTACCAATTATGTTTGAATTCTAATCTGTGAATGAAGATGTGACAGACACATAGTATAGGTTCCCTCCCTGCATGCTCCTTGAAGATTAACGAGCTCATGGTAGATAAAGCTCTAAGCATTGTAGGCAGTCTCTAGAACCTTGTCCTCTGTTGTAGGAGCCATGAGTAGTTTCCAGGTCCTGTGGGTTGATTTAGCGTCCTTAAGTCCAGTGTCTCCTCTCCTTCCCAACCATGAGGCTGCTTCCTACTCTACCCATCGCCCACCTCCACATTCCTCACCTGTGTCTTTCAGGATCCATTAGCAGTGATGAAGCCTGTAGTCTTGGGTCATGTGGCTTCAGAGCATTGTTGCTTTGGCCCTTAGCATGTAGTCCTGGACAATCAGTAACCCATGTTAGAGCTTCTGCCACAGGCATGGGATTCAGATCTACACTCTGTTCCCAACTGCTGTAGCCTACTTCTGTCCCCCATAGTTCTTGAAACTACTCATTAGGTGATGTCCTACTCCACTGGGTTTCCTTCTCTAATCCCACACAGAAGTTACGTATCTAGAAACTCATTCCCTCCTCTGACTGGTGACATCACCCTAAGCAGGAACTTGGTGGCTTTTACTCATTTGAATAGAGAAGAAAGCAGCACCAGTTTCCATATTTAAAGTGAGGAGCCTAAGAATTAGGGTTTTGAGGACATGAGTGCTATAGGGCAAGCTTTAGGTGAGGGTATAGACACTCATCTGACTCTAGGATCCTAAAAGGTTCCCGTGTAGAGTTGTAATGTCTGAAGAAAAATAACAAGTTCATTTAAATGACTAAGCATCATTGAGAAGATTTCAACAAACTTTAAAATAAAACAGAAGTTACTGACTTCCTAAGAGCTGTGAGGATGCCGTGTCCATCTGTAGTATTTCTAGAGGATTAAGTAGAATGACACAGACACTCATCCCAAAGCCTAGTGTACGGGAGGTCCCTTACAGCTGTATGCCAGTCATCCTGGATCCTCACTGACAGTTTTGGCAAACTGCTTCTCATTCCTCCGTTAATACCCTTAAAGCCCAGATTCACTCATTTTACACAAAAGAAGAACCATCTGAAAAAGAAGCAAAGGTGGCCTTTTTATGTTTGCACACCTTGTCACCCCGCCTGCTGCTATTAGCTGCTATAACATTGTCACCAGAGGTGATGTTTGGGTGTCTAGAAAAAAAAAAAGAAAGAAGGGAGGGGGAGAGAGAGAGAGAGAGAGAGAGAGAGAGAGAGAGAGAGAGAGAGAGAGAGAGAGAGAGAGAGAGAGAGAGAGAGAGAGAGAGAGAGAATATGTTAGAGCATAGTACCAGACAGTGACACCAAGATTGCCATGGCTTTGACAACACATATCTTGGGCCATGAGACATTTTAAAGAAAGTTTTCATTAATACCAAAGTTTGGTGTGACTATTTGAAAAGTACAAATACTTTCCCTGTGTCTATTATAGGGCGATGAAATGAAAAAGCTGGGCATCCAGCCCATTCCCATGATGGACAGAGACAAGCGAGATGAAGTCCCCCAAGGACAGGTAAGGACAAGAGCCATCTCTATGGTTGTCTCTTTGTCTTTCCATCATTTATCTATGGGACTTGGTGATTTTGAACCCTCTGTAGATGGTTCTCGAATGCAGGGATTCATGCATTCTGTCAGGTTCCTGCATTTGTATGAACCTGTCAGGGTCCTGGCCACTCTGGGGCATCGACACCTGCACTTCCCTTCACTCCTTCTTGGCTCCTCCATTTTACATTTGGTTATTGAATTATTTAAAATAATCTCATCTTGTCATTAAGGAAGGGTTCTGTTTTAGGACTCTCGATCAGAAAAAGTTCATTTTAAAATAGATTGAGCTTTGCCAAAAGAATAACTCTTTTTGTAGTGTGGGGGATCCCCGTTTTAAATATCTCTGAGACACACAAATATTTTTCAATTCTTCTAAATTCTGAACTGACACCGTGAAGTTATTTCGCCACAGCGGTGATGTGCTCTGTTCTTCTACATAATCTTCTCAGGTGTTCTAGGCCAATGATTCCTTACTCAGATTTGGAGTAAGAGAATACCTGCACTGCTATAAAATTAAAAACAAGCCCACTGTGGTGGTTCATCCTTGCAGCTCCAGCCCCCAGGAGCCTGAATGCCAGGTCTATCTGGACTGCAAATGAGACACCGTCTCAAAGTTATTTCTGAAGCAGTTCAAAGTGGAAATGTACTTGGGCATGAAGTCTGTGACCGTAACTACTGCAGAAAAAAGCAAAGCCGAAGTACATAGAATCCTGTTGGTTCTGCTCTCTGATGCATCTCAAAATTCTGTTTATAAAGAGGCTGTTGGGCTAACCTAGGGAGGCCATGATGACACTTTGCCATTTATTGGCCAGTCATGAAGTAGGGCTCACCAATGGAGGACAGCTGTCTGGGCTCTACTCAGCCCCCCCCCATGGTGGTCCACGTCTGCCCTTCACTAGGTAGGTAAGCTGGGGTAACATCAGTTACTGTGATGCCAGAGAGAGAGAGAGAGAGAGAGAGAGAGAGAGAGAGAGAGAGAGAGAGAGAGAGAGAGAGAGAGAGAGAGAGAGAGAGAGGGAGAGAGGGAGAGAGAGGGAGAAGGAGGAGAGAGAGAGAGAGAGAAAGAGAGAGAGAGAGAGAGAGAGAGAGAGAGAGAGAGAGAGAGAGAGAGAGAGAGAGAGAGGAGGACGAGGAGAGAGCGCTGAGCTAGGAGAACATTAGTGGTCCCTGTTGAAAAGTCTAAGGGAAGGTGGGGATGGCACAAGATAAAGGTCACAGAAGAAAGCCAGAAATCACGTCAGCTTGCCCTGAATGCTAAGCTGGAAGAACTGGGCAGGTGAAGGCCTATGGGCCTGACTTTGCAATATCTACAGGGCAGCATCAAATTAACACAGGATTTCACCAGGCCTTGGATTCAAGCCTGACTTGTCTAACTCACTGAAGTTTTGAGTCCTGTGGGTGTAAATTGCTGGATTGTATTAGGGATTTGTATATGTTCTTGGCATTCATCTACTAAACAGTGGTCCTCTTGGGGCCCAGAAGACACAGCACACAGCACTTATCAGGAACAGGACATAGCACACACAATGTACAACAGGAGTAGCACATAGCACACAGCACACATCATATATATGACATCTACACAGCACACAAAACACAGTACATATACTGCACATACATGGTACACACAACACACACAGCATACACAGAGCACACAGCACATGCACAACATACAGCACATACACAATACAGCACACATAGAGCACATAACACACAGCAGAACAGCTGACTTCATACTTAGACTCCAGGGACATTAAGGTGGTGGCATCAACACCGTAACAGTGACCTTATTTCCTTTCCCTGACGGGACACCTCTCTCTGCTGCAGCTCGGATTCTACAATGCCGTGGCCATTCCCTGCTATACCACACTTACACAGATCCTCCCGCCCACAGAACCCTTGCTGAAGGCCTGCAGGTATGCACAGCATTCCCAGTTCATGTGGCCATCAGAGCCATCCTGAACTCTGTGTGAGGTTTTTCACTCCACCAGCCTGTGGGTACATGGGATTCACAGTTTATAGTGAATCTTCTGATTTGAAGCCTTGTGTTTGCTCTGCTATCCACTCAACCTGCTCAGTGGGTCTTGGGTGGGGGAGGTGACTGGTTTCCTCAAGAGATGAGAAATTCCTTTGCTTTTGTTCTTTCTTCCCCCTCCTTTCCCCCTCCCCCCTCTCTCTTAAATCAGAGTTGAACCTCAGACTGTAGCTGATGCTAAGGGAACCTATTCCATAGTTCAGACAGGATAAATGGCGCTGGCAGCCCATTGCATGGACAAGAGCAGGTCAAAGGACAGCTGTCTGTCCAGCTGAGATAAAGGGGCTGTGTGCAGAGGACCCTTTGGAATAGGGGTCTCACCTGTGTTCTGTGTGAGCCAGGCATGGGGAGTCTCCCTGAAGGCAGTGTACCTCTTAGTGGCTCCCTTCTCAACCTTTGAATGCCCTTTCTGTGGCCTTGACTCCCAGATCCCAGCCAGGTAGCACCCTATAGCCTCTGATGCCCAGTGTGGCATGCAGACACAAATCTCATAACTACCATGTGTCTCCTATAGTGACCTACACAGCGTATGAGGAGAGGATGCCCATTCATTCTCTCCAGACAGAGCAGGAGGCCCTGTCACCATGCAAAGCAGTGTCCAACACTGCATGTAAGGACAGTGCTATCTTCTTAGGTGATGGTCAGGAAGTGGGCACAGCCTAAATCTCAGCAGGAACTGTGACTGGGAGAAGGGAAAACCTGAGTGGGTGTCCTTCCTCTCTTGGGTGTGCTTTGCTCTCCTCCCGTGTCACTGGTCCTGGCTACAGAGTCCCTCCATCTCTACCCTACCTCTTCTGGAATCCCAGCTCAGTTAAGAACACTGACATTTTTAAAGATTCTAATTTTCTTTTTAAGAGAAGTTCCTCTTGGAAAAGCAGGGGGTGAGTGACATCCAGGGTTTTTCACTACCCAGTCTTGCCCAGGCTGGGCAGGTGGAACAGAGACCAGGAAAGGATGGGGACATACATTTAACCAGAAAGTATTAACCTCAGCTGTGGAGGCTTCTCTAAACCCTAAACTAGTATAGCCAACAAGGAGGGTCATTTGGAATCATTTTATTTCCTGTCTGAGAGATGGCATTTCTTTCATCCAGTGCTGGACAGGGTTGCACGTGGCCCATTTCTTCTAGCTTCAGTAGCTGAGTCATAGGGAGTTTACAGACATTTGACCCACAGAGGCCAAGAAAGATAGCTCCTCACCTGGACCGTGGCTCTTGCTCTTGGTGGGAAAAACATACGGAAGTACTGGCCTTAAAGCGAGGTGGGGACAGCATCTACATCCACACCTGTATTCTGACAGTGCTAAGTTGAAACCTCCTGTCCATTCGGAAAGCCATGTTTTGTCATAAATATTTCGAAGCAGACAGGCCTAGATATACCCGCTGACTCTGTCTTCAATAATTAGAAAATACGACTCTATTTCAGCTCAGCTTCTGTCTTCACAACCTAGAGCCAGTGGAACAAGGTGCCCAGTCCTCTGGTGTCTCTGGGGCTCACTGCTAAAGAGACATGGCAACGGCCAGCCTTGCCATCCCAGCAACACCAGTCACTGTCAGCATCTGAATGACTCTTATAACAAGGCTGTGGTCAGTTGTCCCACACTGCTGATGTCACTTTTGAAAGTTGGTCCAGATGTCACCTGTGTGCTTTGTTCCCAGGGATAACCTCAATCAGTGGGAGAAGGTGATTCGTGGGGAGGAGACCGCATTGTGGATTTCAGCCCCAGCATCTGGTAAAGGGGCATCTGAAAAGCTACCTGTGAAGGTTGATGACTGATCCTGGCGATGTGTCCACCCAGCATCTGACCCTCATCCTGCTTCTTAGACTTTGTTCCTTTTATTTTTAAATGGGGGAAACCTCTCCCAGAAGGTACCATCACATATCCATATGAAGCAGACAAATTCCTGCTTACCACACACACGCCTTGAACAGTGAGCAATGCAGGCTCTATTGTGTTCAGACATCAGCTGTTCTGTGGCTCCCCCTGACTTCTGAATGCCATCTACAAACAGGCCAGCAATTCAGTGTCCTTGGAGATGAGTAGAGACCATGGAAGGGGTTTTTTGCCTGGGTCCTTCCATGAGGGTGTGGCCAGTATCCTGGCTCTGTGTTTCATCTCGAAATACAGCTCGGTGGTATTGGTTATAAACATCTCTGTGGTGAGTCCACATGTGACCTCTTGATGTAGCCTGGGATGCAGGTAATGAAGGTCACAACGTGAAGAAAATAGAGAAATTCAGGTTGTTGATTTTAGGCAGACTAAAGGTCTATTCTTTAAGTTTGTTTGGGGGTGCATAGGTGAGTCAGTGAGTCCGCTCCACTGAAGGAGACAGACCTCTGCCCTTTGTCAGAGAGATGCAAGGGACATCCCAGGCATCCATGAACCACAGCTCTCACTTCAAACCATGTCAGAGAATTAAAACACTTCTTTAGACTGTAGCCTTGACAACTTTAACCAAATCCTCTGCACAAAGAAAATAAAAAAGGCATATAAATTTCCTCCAGCAGGAAAAAAATTTTGTGAGTAAACAATGTGAATTTTCAAAACAGTTTCTTTATATTTCCACTGTGTGTTATGGCAGCATTTAGTCACATCCAAAATGGAAGATGGTTCTAAACAACACCCCATTCCAGGCTGTGCGCCCTTGAAAGGTACTGACAGTCAGCCTCAAGTTGCGTGGTATTCCAGTCTTTCCCCTCACTGAGCAGTCAGGCGCAGCACCGGGATGTGCAGGGCCACCACATTGACACTGGATGATACTCCCCAAAGATCCTCCTGTGTGACTAGTTATCATATAACACTCTGGTGATACTGCTGTGTGAAGTCTGAGAAACCCACAGAGCCCTCCTTGGCCCTTCCTGCCAAGTTCTAAGGAAGTCACCAGCTCATGCCCTGTGGATTTTCAGGACAGTATATAGAGTCCAGAGAATCCATGCCTCCTTATTCTCACTTAGTGAATGGATCTTTAGAAGTTAGAGACTGGTCAGAAATGACAGCTCTCCCCTCTCTGGCAGGAGTATGAAAAGTTGCTTTGAGATGAATTTTTGAAATAGACTTTGATACACTTGATCTTGTACACACCACTGCCTACAGAAACTTGGCATTTGCAAAAATCTATTCAGTTTTCTTCTACATATTTATTGATTCACATTGTAGCAGAGTGGGCTGAACACAAACCTTGTTCTCATTTTATATTAACACCACGTGTCCAATTTCCTCATGGGCTTCTAAAAAGTCTCTGCCTATGCCTACTTGAGTTCCTGCTGTTGCCATATAAGGTAAAATGAGATGCCGGTGAACACCAGGGCTGTGCACACATATACACACATGTATGCACAGTGTGGGGACAAGCACACAGGTGTATAGACCAAAGGAAAAGAAAGAAACAAGCACTTAGAGGAAATGACAGTCATTCCTCAAAAGCACTGGTTTTCCATGGGAAAAGAGGACATGAGTTGATATGTTGCTTCTGTGCACAGGTGGGAGGCTGAAGTAAAGTTCACTTTCCTCATATAGGCATGTGGCACTAGATTCAACCCAAAGCCATGTTATCCAAACAAGTTGATTGATCATCTGTCTTGGAAGCTGGATTGTAGGAGGGGGAAGCTTTAGATGATTGTGTAATTCTGACATTTTGAAGGTGTGCATGAATTTTGTCCCCAAGTACGGAAAAGGCTCCTCCTTTAGCATTTTGTGGTTGCTGTGGTAATAACATTATTACAGAAATCTGTTTGAATTTAACCTATCCTAGAGTATTTATGGTGTGGCCTCTACTGGGGCAGTTTTGAAGAGGAACCTGCTAGGAATTTACTGGTTGGTCAGTCTCTGATGAACCATTGTCATAGGAGAAGCCCCTTGGATTAAAAAATGTAGCTGATAAGACTTTTGTAACATTATTTTCACTATGTGTGAGACTCAGGAGGCATAGATGCCCCCAGGATAAAGGAGTCCAGGGCATGGCCGTGTTTAGTTAATAATTCAGTTTTAGACTCATGCAGTCAGGAGTGCCTTTTGTATCTTGGTGAGTATATTTAGCAGACAAGCACTTGTCACCTCTTTCCTCACCGTGTTTCCTCCACCAGATTTCCAGGGATTTCTCATCAGTGTCTGATGCAATCCTAGTAACTAATAATGAACATAAACAGAATGTTCTTTTACCAAAATTATTTATGATCATTTTAATTCGCAAATTTATTAGTCCTGGTGGTTATTTAATATCTTTCCACGCTTTGTAGAAACAAAACATTTTCCCTTTTATCTGAGAAAATGTTCTCAGATATGTACGTGCATGCCAACACCAGTATGAGGTTTTGAGTCTAGGTAGTGAAATACAGTCCTAAATTTTGTAAACATCAATTAGCTGTTGGTTAATTAGAACAAGGTCGAGGCCATGAGTGGTGGTGGAATCAGGAGCAATGCAAAGTTGTGTTGGGGTGATGGTCAGCGTCCACTTTCCTAATATGTCAGAAACAGGAAGAAAGGAGTTGAATCCTGTCTTCAGCTCCCTCCATTTTAAAGAGTGTGCTGGTGACTGTCACTGTGAGCTTCGGGCGACTCATTCTCACAACAGTCAGTCAGTTTGATCTGACCTGTTTAGTGACAGTCTCCTCAGCTTTTAGCATGTGCTAGCATTTCTATTTTATACACACTCAGTGAGCTCTGCCCTTTCACTGTTCATATATGTGCTATATGTGTTATCACAGCCTGCCTGTTGCTATATGATGCCGAGGGACCAACCAGTCTTCCAATGGGCTTGGCTTGGCGTATGGTGTTTCTGCTCTAGTAGATCTGAATTGAGGTCTCAGCTTTAACTGGACTAGAATATTCACTCTGCCTTGGTCTGTGCTTTTATTTTACATGCTGACTTCTCCCCCTTTCTCTCATGTGCTTACTACCTTTTACCTTTCTCAAGCGTAAGGGACAGAGTTTAAAGTGCCCTGTCCCTGGTAGGTCCATCTTTGCTCATCAGGTTCTGTCATTATCTCACATCACTGACATCTATCTACCCTGGTGACTTTAAGATCCTCTTGATTGTAGGGAACTGAGTAACCTATCTCTTGGGCTCATGGCTCTTCAGCTGGCTTTGATTTTGAAAGTCACTTCTTGCTGTATATTCCAAACCTGTGTTTGCTTTGAGTTCTGCTGATTTTGTGTACAGGGGAATTCTTGGAAGACTGTTCAGCCAGTCATAGGCTTCTGTTGCAAGTATCAGTCTGATTTGACAGTCGTTGTAAATTTGGAGTTATTTATGTGTACTCTCAGCCGTGACTTCCCCTTGTGTGATGGTTATGTCTTCACATCTGAGTTTTTGTAGCTGACCATTTGGCTGGCATTATTTAAGTTTCGATTAGAGATGCCCAGCCAGAGTACAGCAGTCTTACAAACAAACAAAGCTGTACCATTTGATCAATAAAAGTATTGAAGGCATTCAAAAACAGAACAAAAGAAAGAAAAATGCTTGGAGGTATTCTTGTTGCCAGCGAAGAGTATAGAACAACAAAGCTGATGTCTCCTAAGAAAAACACACCTAGAACCCAAAGAAACGCTGCCTCTGTCACCTGACTTGTCCCTGCTCAGTAGTGGAAGCTGGTGCTTTGTGGGCTGCAAACAGTTGGCCTGCTGTTACTGTAATTGTCAGGATTTGTAAAGGAAACAAAACATGTAGGGGGGGTGGGGTGGGGGGAGGGTGGGGTGGGGGGAAGGGGGGGCACAGGATAATGCCCAAATGCCAGGGTGGAACCACAGCTGAATATAGAGTGAGCCACAGAGGAAGTCAATACACACATCTCAGTGGTTAGTCTCCAGGAATATACATTTGCAGACGTTTTATCTCTGATGTAAATTAAATCCCCAAACACTTGTTCTTGTCTAGCCCACCTAAAATTTCCTTCTATCATGGGCAGTCCCCACTTTGTTTGTTTGGTTTGCTCACCCTATCTCCAGTCTTATGCTGTATCTAGACTAGTGAATATAAATGGCGTGAGAACACTGTTTTCGTATGATCTATTGTATGGAGTATATGCTACATGTTCATTTACTTCACAAAATAAGAGCAGTTGATGGATGCACAGAAGTATTTCTGTACAGTACCCCACCTCTTTAAAAATTACGTGCTTGCCCAGAACACTGTGAAACACTTACCAAACAACAAATGCAGCGTCTGGATTCTTTATGAGAAGAACAGCTTTCTCCACATGAACATAGGAACAAAAGAGATTCTCCACCACACCCAGCCAAGGCGCCTCAGAGGTCACGGTCACAGCCTTCTTGCTGGCCAACACCTGCTGGAACAGGAGCACAGGTCCAAGCAACTGATCTGCAGCCAAAGCCTTAACGGGCTCTCTTTTGGAGGGGAAAGAAAGTACTTCAAGCTAACAATATCCAACATTATTATAGTTGATGAGTTAGTAAATTCCAAAAAGATGATTTTTATATGTATGAGATAAAAAACCTTTGTAAAGTGCGCAAGTGCAATAATTTAAAGAAGTCTTATCTTTACATTTATAAATTATAAATATTGTACATGTGTGTAATTTTTCATGTATTCATTTGCAGTCTTTGTATTTAAAAACCTTTACTGTTACGTTTGTATAATAGAACAGTAATCATTTATTATAACTCAGACAAGGTGTAAATAAATTCATAATTCAAACAGCCAGTATATATGCATATATGGGTGTTACATTGCAAAATATCTTTGTTCTACTCACATGCTTAAAGCAGTAAAGGATCTTTTGTGGATATGTAATTATACATATAAAGTATATATATATGTATGATACATGAAATATATTTAGAAATGTTCATAATTTTAATGGATATTCTTTGGTGTGAATAATTGAATACAAAGTTTTTAAAATATCATCTCTGAAGTTTGCTCTCTTGTTTGTGGGAAAGATGGCAGAGGCTCAGAGAGGCTGTTGGTAGATGGCAGCCAGATCTTCCCACAGATGCTTGACTGACAGCTATCACAGACTGTACCAAATGCAGCTGGTAAACCACTGTGTCTCTGTGAGGAGGAGCCAGAGGCTAGCCTCTTTGTATAAATGTTAATTCCACCCCTTGATCTTATCAGGTTTGTGCGTGTTAGTTTTTTTGGTGACTTGACACAAGCTGGAGTTACCTGGAAAAAATAGCTTTAACTTAGAAGAATATCGTAATAAGGGCTGGAGAGATGGTACAGTGGTTAAGAGACTGGCTGCTCTTCCCAAGGACCAGCGTTCAGTTACCAGCAGCCACATGGCAGCTCACAGCTGTCTGTACCTCCTCATATAGACAATACTTGTAGGCAAAATACCAATGTATATAAAAGAAAATAAATTTTCAAAAAGGAAGAAAATGCCATAGTAGTTGTAGGCAAGTCTATGGGGGCATTTTCTTGATTAATGATTGATGTGGGATTAACGATTAATTGACTATGGAAGGTACCACCCCTGAGCAGGTGGTCCTGAGTATATAATAAATCAGGCAGAGGAAGCCATGGGAAGCAAGCATCATCTACCTCAAGGTTCCTGTTCCTACTTGAGATCCAGCTTCAGGATGGAGCATGACCTGACAGCTATAAGCTGGAAGAAACCCCTTCCTCTCCAAGTTGCTTTTGATGATAGTGTTCATGACTAGGAACCCAAGACAGAGGCAGATCACCATGTCCACTATGCCCATAACTCTTTGTCCTCTCTGCCAGAGGCTGGCTTTCCTCTGTAGTTACACACACACATGCACATCCCATATACCACCACTATGCCACTAGCTAGGCTAGGGGTGTGTGGCTGGGGAACATGGCCCAGTGGTAGGACTTTTGTCGCCAAGAACCTGGGTTTTAGCCTTGCACTGTAGAAAAATGGTAAGTTCCCTTGCACACCAAATCTTGACAGCTGAAAAGCATTATGACAGTGCTGGCTCTGGGTCAGGATTTACTGCGCAGGTCATAGGTCATGATCACAGAAGTGGGGGGGGGGCAGGAGCAATCTTGATCTCCATGGTTTTCCATAGCTCATGCATGGCCATTGCTGTTCAGGAGGCTCCTCCCTGGGAGGATCCAGGTATGTCTGGTCCTTCTATCAGCCTTCAGACGCCCCTCCTAGCACCAAGGAAAGAAAGAACACAGGAGCCCGTGTGTAAACCAGGGGTTTTCTTCCAGAAAAATCCAGTTTAAAGAGGTCAGTGTGCTGTAGAGACAATAATTGAATATACATCACCTCCAATCACTTTGATGGAATATTAAACAGTAGGAAAAGGTAGAGATTTTGCTGCATTTTTAAGGCCCAACCTGTATTCCACCCTTAACATTCCGATTTTGTCACCTAAGGGGCAGAATGACTGTGCTGACATAAGTCGCGACTTGAAACAATTCTTTCTGGCCAGAGAGGGGAAAAAAAAGAGTAGTGGGAGGCGTGGAGATTGGGGTGTTCCTCCCTGCTCAGCCTTGGGCGGCTCACCAGAACTCTAGAATATCAATTGGTGACTATCACACCACAGGCCAGCATTACTTTAGTGCTCACCGTGCTCTAGGCAGCAGGGGCCACGTTCATTGGGGACGCCAGAGGGATGAGTTACCTTTTGTCTCCAGGCTCTGTAATAAGTCTGCCTAGTTGCTTTCAAATCCAAAAGAATGTTTTGTTTTGAAAAGTAAAGCCACTGAGCATCCTTCCAATGCTCCCAGGCAATACTCAACAGGCCTGGCAGAGGAGAGGGGAATCCTGCAGTCCTGCCACCCTGTGGCTGGACCCTAGAGCTACCGTGTGGGGGAGGGGCTAGGAATGTTTATTGTTTCCGTGGCAACTGCAGTCTGGGCTCACAGTTGGCGACTAGAGGGGCCATGGCTAAAGAGCTGGAACCTGACTGTAAGTTTTCTGTCTCCATTTTCGTGCTTGCCTGACTTAGTTGCTGTTTAATTGCCTGGGAAAGTTCATTTTCTCACAAGTGGTTTTGAAAGTAAGAAACTTTCTGGGCAAGAAGGTCAGCTCCTGGATCAGGATGGTTTGCTTGGACCCAGAGACACTTAGTCCTTGCTGGCCACTTTTGTCCACAAACCAGATCAGAGCAAAGGACACATGTGTATCAGTGCTCCACCCAGCTGACTATCATTCAATTCAGGGTCTGGACCTGGAAACAGGTGGATCTTCCCATTCAGCTACCCACTTAAGTAAACCCCTCAGGGCAACATCATCTAGACAATTTCCCTTGAGGGGTCCTATTGGGATTCTCTGTTGTGTCAAGATGACAATCAAAAGTAACGATCCCAATGATGTCTCTCATGTTGTAGGATGTGTGAAGGTGTATTGTGTGCATGTGTGACTGTGTCATGTTGTAGAATGTATATGAAGGTGTATGACATGCATGTGTGTCTGTCATGTTGTAGGATTGTGTGAAGGTATATGGTGTGCAAGTATGTCTGTCATGTAGGATGTGAGTGAAGGTGTTAGGTGTCATGTGTGTCTGATCATGTTGTGGGATCGTGTATGAAGGTGTATGTGGTGCATGTGTGTCTAAATTATGTTGTAGGATGTGTGTGAAGGTGTATTGTGTGCATGTGTGTCTGTCGTATTATAGGATGTGTGTGAAGATGTATGTTGTACATGTATATCTGTGTCATGTTGGGGGATCGTGTGAAGATGTATGGTGTGTATGTGTCATATTATGGGACTGTGTGAAGATGTATTGTGTGTATGTGTGTCTATGTTATATAGCATGTGTGTGATGGTATATGGTGTGCATGTGTGTCTGTGTTGTGGTGTGTGATTGTGTGAAGGTGTATGGTAAGCATGTGTATCTGTGTCATGTAGTGGAATGGTGTGAAGATGTATAGTGGATTTATGATGTTACATTGTAAATAATTGTCCTGCCTATGAGTTTAATAAAAAGCAATGATTGGCCAAAGGCAGACAGGAAGTGTGGGCGGGGCTACCAGAATAGGAAAACTCTGGGAACAGAAAGAACAGAGCAGAAATGCCACAGAGACTCTAGAGTTGTCAGACAAGCCAGAAGATGCAGAGGACAACTATACTGCTCTGAGAAAAGGTACCAAGCCGCATGGCTGAACAGGATAAGAATCATGGGTTAGTTTAAGGGTAAAGAGTTAGCATGTTACATACCTGGGCCTTAGGCTGATGAGCCTAAAATTAATGTAAGCATCTGTGTGTCTCTGCAGGTCTGTAGGTCCCAACCTGGAGACTAGGCCGGAAAGTCTGTGCCCGAAACCTCTTACTACAAAGGTGTATGATGTGCATGTGTGTCAGTGTCGAGTTGTGGGATCCTGTGATGATGTATGGTGTGCATGTGTGTCTGTGTCATGTTGTGGGATTGTTTGAAGATATATTGTGTGCATGTATGTGTGTTATTTTGTAGGATATGTGTGAAAGTGTATTGTGTGCATGTGTGTATGTGTCATGTTGTGAAACTGGGTGAAGATGTATTGTGTGCATTTATGTCTGTTATGTAGGATGTATGTGAAGGTATATGGTGTGCATGTGTGTCTGTGTTATTTTGTAGGATATGTGTGAAGGTGTATTGTGTGCATGTGTGTCTGTGCCATGTGGGATTATGCAAAGATGTATTGTGTACATGTGTGTCTGTGTTATGTAAGATGTGTGTGAAGGTGTATGGTGTTCATATGTGTCTATGTTATGTAGTATGTATGTGAAGGTATATTGTGTGCCTGTGTGTCTGCATTATGTAGGATGTCTGTGAAGATATAAGGTTTGTATGTGTGTCTGTAACATGTTGTGGGATTATGTGAAGTTGTAATGTGTGCATGTGTGATTGTGTCATGTTATATGATGTGTGTGAAAGTCTATGGTGTACATGTGTGTCCATGTCATGTGGTAGGATGTCTGTGAAGGTATATGGTGTACATGTATGTCTGTGAAGTTGTGGGATTGTGTGAAGGTGTATTATATGCATGTGTGTCTGTGTTAGGTAGGATGTGTGTGAAGGTGTATGGTATGCATGTGTGACTGTTATGTTATGGGATTATGTGAAGTTGCATTGTGAGCATGTGTGCCTGTGGAAATTTGTGGGATTGTGTGAAGGTGTATCATGGTCATGTGTGACTGTGTCATGTTATAGGATGTGTGTGATTGTATATGGTATGCATGCATGTCTGTGTCATGTTGTGAGATTGTGTGAAGGGATATGGTGTGCATGTTTGTGTTGGCATGTACAGTACCCTGGAGGGAAAACAATGGACTCATTACATTAGTTCAGTGTTTGTTTGCTTTCTTTAAATCTGAGCTTTGAGAAACTTTCCTACCACACTTCTGTCTTGGACTTGACTTACAGGTCACAGAGAGGCAACCAATCAGGTATCTTTTTCAAAGGTTTAATTTATTTTACACCAAATAAAAGAGGAAACAACTCGTGTGAAATCAATCTAACGACCTAACTTAGCTCTAAGTGGTGACACTGATATCCAGAGGCCGAGCTCACTCATGGGCAGTTGACAGAGCTGAAGGTACCAAGCAGGTTTCCCAATGCCCAGAAACCCCCAGTGTCTACACCCAGGAGTGGGAAGGACAATGGATGCTGGCTCCACTGCAGATGTTCTTTGAAGGTGTCAGAGGCTAAGTGACACAGCCTCAGTTGTGCTTGGTCAGATCAGTCAGGGTGCTGGACACTCAACACCCACAGGGTCAGAGCCAGACCAGAAAGAGATCAGGTGAGATGTGGTCACCTGGAAGGTCTCTTTGCTAGAGTGCATGCATGGCTCTTGTGTGCTGAGGTACATTGGAGACCAGCATCTGCTGAGCCTCTTGGAGGCTGAGTTTTTATGACCCTTCTGAAGCTTGTCTTGTCTTCACAGACCTTTTGGGCGATGTGGGTCACCTGTCAGCACATCCTGATGTCAGGACAGTGAGCATGAGGGCCTCATTTAGTGTTTTTATTTTGTTCTTTGTGTTCATTACAATAGCCTATTTATGGTCCTCCCCTGGGTCTGTGGTCACAGTGTTCCAAGTGCTTTCTCATCTTAATCCCCGTCTCACCTAAATGCTGCTCATGAAAGCAGAAAGAGAATCAGGAGTTGGTTAGGTTGAGGGAAATGGTCTAAACTAATTTACACAGTGAAGGCTATGGTTTGCATCTTGGCCAAAGGGGGGGGGTGGACAATAAATGATTAAAATGCTGAGGGTATTTAAATGATGCTGTGTCCAATAACCTGATGCTATGTTTTCCTCATCGATGGACTTTTAAATCATCCTTTTTGTTTTTCTTCAAAGCCAATTTGTTCTCAGATGATTTGTGAGGGAGCCACACTTTCCTAGGAGCCATTAAACTTTCACGTCTTTTGGAACTGGGCAGAGATGGTGGGAGATGCAGATAGTTGGTGTTTCTGGTGAGAAGGCTGGTGACTATGCACAAGTGGAACAAAACATGTGGTAGGCAGTGTAAGGTCCTGGCAGGCAGAATGATGTTCAGATTTGCCAACTGTCACTGCAGTCAGGTAAAGCACACGCTAAGCCAATGCTTTTCAACTTGTGGGTTGAAACCCCTTTGGGAATAAATGACCCCCTTTTACAGGGGTCTAAGATCACTTGCATGTCAGATATTTGCATTAAGGTTCATAACAGTAGAAAAGTTACAATTATGGATTAACAACAAAAATGATTTTGTGGTTGGGGTCACCACAACATGAACTGAATTCAAAAGTCACAGTATTAGGAAGGCTGAGAACCACTGTCCTGAGCAGAGAGAGCTCACTCGTGGCTTTGAATCTTTTCTGGATATAAACTAACAGTATGGCTCTGTAACATCATGTACTCTCCCATTCCCATTTTCCACAGTTGATGTCATGTATATTTTCTGCTTTTGTATTCATGCTTTGGATGGATAAAGTGCAAGACAATTGGTTTTGAAAGTCACATTAATATTTTATCAGACAATAAGGGAATTTCTTTGGAGCACTGTTAAAGTCTTAAAAATCCCATTGCCAGAAGTATTTGTTTCAATATCCAGCCATGACCACCCAATGCAGGAAGGAATATGGCTCCTTTTCACACTGGGCTATATTTGAGGTGGCTGAGATCTGGGTTTGACCACACCATGAAAGAACCAGAATTTTGAGATGGCCAGAGCTTATTAAGTGCCGGTTGTGACATCAGGCATCAGTTTTAGATCTGAAGAAAGGAGGAGCTTTGGTAACGATTCCTTGTCCCAAGATCCAAACATAATGCAACATCCTGAGAGCCTATTGATTAGAAGCTGTAGGCAAAGTTTTCCATCAGGACCACTAGTTAGCTCCCAAATAACCACACAGAGATATATTAATTACAAACACTTGGCTGGTAGCTTAGACTTACAGACTAGCTCTTACAACCTAAATTAACCCATATTTCTTATCTAATTTCTACCATGTGGCTCAGGTAGAAATTCACTTCACACTCTGATCCTTCTACATCAGTTTCATAACTCCTAGTGACTCCCTGACTCCACCCTCTTCTTCCCAGCATTCTCTATGCCCTGAAATTCCTGTCTAGTCATCAGCCAATCAGCTTTTTATTAACAATGAGAGCAACACATCTTCACAGCATACAGAAAAATTATTCTACAACATTTCCCCCATTTTGTCTAGTTAAAAAGGAAGGTTTCAACTTTAACATAGTAAAATTATATACAAGAAAACAGTAGGAATTACAGTTACAATATTCGGTCCATTAGTCTTTGGCAAAATTAGAGCAAATGTTCTATTATTTATCTTATTTTTCTAAGTCTAAATTTTTATAGCCAATTTATATTTTATCATAACTAAGAAACACTTTAAGTCTAATTATTTAGTCTTTAACACCATCAAAGACCTCAGAAAGATGAAATATTTTCTAACAACAGGGATGCCTGGCTGCCTAAACAGTCACCCAAAGTTCTTTTATAATGTTGGGGCATTCAACTTTGGGCTATAAGCATAGTATAACTGATAGACATTTTTGAGAGGCAGGGAGGGAGCTGGTAATCCTGACAAAAAACTTTGCCTACAAGAAGCAAAGGGTGGAAAGTCATTGATTAGAGATACAGGACTTTAAAGTCAAAAACAGTTGGTCTTCAGAGGGGAAAGCTACTGGGACCTCTGTGTGTGTGTGTGTGTGTGTGTGTGTGTGTGTGTGTGTGTGTATGTGTGTGTGTGTGTGTGTGTGTGTGTGTGTGTGTGTGTGTGTGTATCTGTTTGTCTGCCATACTGACTCTGGAAGTGGATTCTGACAATGACTTCTGAACAAGTCTGGGAGTAAAATCTACTGAAACTCCCAGCCCTGGTTTCTGATCCTGTGAGTGAGGCCAGAACACAGGATATGTAGCTTAGAGCTCTGTGGGCTTGACTGGCACACTTTGGTTGCCATTAAACAATAGGATATCATTACTAGTCTTCTGTTTTTCCAGGGAATGTCCTAAAATTTTAGATGATGCTTTTAGACTGGGACTGGGCACATGCATGGGATTGTATATAATATAGTTCCTGAAAGTCCTCACTCATCCTGCCTCTCTTTGCTCAGGTAGTCATGCAATAAGAATAGTCTCACACCTGGTGAAGAGCTGTGCTTAGCAACAGCTCTGCCACTTGAAGGCTGGACATTGAAGGAGCTCATAAGCATCTTAGCATCCCTCCCCATGATGGTGATTCAACTATTTACAAACAGGTTCATCTTGAGGATTCCCAGCTATACAAGTGATGGCTATAGGTTTATCCTGGCTTGCTTAAACTGAGCCTGAATCTCTATGGCTTGGGGCCAAGAGAAGCATCAACCTTGTTGAAGGGGTGATGTTTAATAGTTTATTCCCCAGGACCTTCCCAGAAGATTATGTCTCTGCTTTTGTAGACATTTGTGAACTCTGCCCTTGTGGTGGAAAATTATGCCTTACAGATTTGTATCTCTTCCCACTTGAGTATTTATAAGGGGACATTACACAAGAGAAGGAACTATTGGCAGACTGTTTAGTAACCATATTATGTGTTATTTCCAGAGAAAGAGAACTCTCAAAGTGACGAGGTGATGGGTCTGTATCCACATAGTTATTACTGTCTGGAGCCCAGGGCGCCCCAGGGTGTGGTGTCTTAGATCAGGTTCTAAGAGCCCTTCCACTGAGGTATGAGGAGCAGAGCTAGTCACCACAGTCACGGGAGAGCTGAAAAGTGGGTCAGTCACCAGGAGCTGGATGCATGGCCCTTAATGCTTTCTAGAGCAGTGGTTCTCACCCTTTCTAAGGCTGCAACCCTTTAATATAGTTCCTCATGTTGTATTGATCACCAACTATAAAATTACTTTCCTTGTTACTTCTTAACTATAATTTTGCTATTATTATGACTCATAATGTAAATATCTATTTTCTTGGTGGTCTTAGGCAGTCCCTGTGAAAGGGTCATTTGGCTCCTAAGTGGTCTTGACTCATGGGTTGAAAAACACTACTTTAGTACCAATCGGAGGGAAAATTAAAAATAATAGCAACCGCTATTTACTCACTGGCATGTCTTATAAATAACATTTTAAAGATGTCTTTTCATCCTTACCAAAGAAAATTAGAATCACATGTAAAACTTGCCCTCTAGGAGAAGTTTTGCTTTTACTGAAGGCCACTATGTCAAGTTAAAGCATTTCATCTCCTCATGGTTGGTGGTCCCCCTTTAATTTCTTTAACTGTAATAAAAATACCCTGACAAAAACAAGTTTAAGAGATAAAGGGTTTACTGGGCTTAGTATTCCAGGTAGCAGTCCACCATATCTGAAACTAAGGGAGCAGGAACTTTAGTCGCAGTATACTCACACTCAAGAGCAGAAGAAAAGAAATGGACATGTGTTTCTAGTCCTGTGTGCTTTCTTTGCACCCCACAGTCTGGGACACCAAGCATAGGGAATGATGCTGCCTGTAGTGGGCTGGTTCTTCCCACACCAGTTAAGGTCATAAAAACAACCAGATATGTCCTCAAGGCTAACCTGATCTGGACCATCTATTTTTGATATTCCCTTCAGGTGATTCTGTTGTGTACATTGACAATTAAAACTATCCACCATGTTGACCTTGAAGGGTTGTTAAGTTTTATGCCTATAAAAGCACTTTAGGCATACCTACATGTTCTTTATTCTTGGCTACATCTAAGATGGCTACAGATATGTTTGATTTATACAGATGAAGCTGGGTGCTATTTTATTGTCCTCTTTGAAGACCCCCTCTTTTCTATGATAAAGAAAACAGGGCTGCTTTTCTATGTCAAAGTTGTGTTTTCTCTCCTGAGCAGTTTACCTGAAGTGGAAAAACTGTGAGACCCATGGTGTTAAGACTTTATGCAACCTGAGGGAGCTCCTGAATCGACTCCAGAAAGACCACAAGGATGATATCTATGTCTACACCTCTGGACATCTGAACTCCGACAAGCTTTACAAACCACCTGAGACCGTTACTCAGCACTGGCGCAATGCACACAGGCCAAGGGAGCAGCGAACCAAGGTCTTTCCACCACCTGTATCCAGAGACAGACATACAGAAGAGATGAAAGATGCCTGGGCTTACTTCACAATCAACACAGCTTTGCATCCCGATGACACCCACAACACAAAGCTGTTCAGGTATTTGAACCCTCGCATCGTCACTTCCCATGTTTCCGAAGGGGATGTCACCTCAAAGAAGTTTCCACAGGAAGAGGAAGAAGAAGAAGAAGAAGAATTAAGAGAAAGACAGGTGTTTTCTCGGGAAAGATACAGGAAGGAAGAGCTCATGCTGCCTGAGATGAAAGTACTCAGATACCCAGAGGCGATATCCAGCCGACAGTGCTCTAGGTCTGCCCCGGGCAGGGATGTATATCAGTATGTCAGCTCCTATTTAGCTGGCATAACAAAAGCTGACAGATACAACAGGTTCCTGAGTTTCCAAAAAGAAGTGCTGGCGAAGGAAGATCTGAAGAATGATTTCACAGGGAGCAAGGTGGCTGTGAACCATGAAAACAAATTGAAGGAGGTAAGGGAAATGGAGCTCTGTGTGGTGCTCTCAACATGAGACTGAAGTTCAGAGGTCCTCATGGGCCCAGACTCAACCTGAGGCATCTCAGTTACTTGTCCAGGCAGAATGTAACAAAGTTGCTGGTGATCCCAATAACTAGCATGGTCAATAAGATTTAAGGTGATGGGGAGGAAGGTGACGTTTGACAGGAGTAAATTGGAAGTGAAGTTATGATCCGCACTATTCAGTGAGCAATAGGAACAGCTTTGGAAATATTGTATCTGGGAAACAAAAGAATGTTCACTTTACCTCTTATAGAAGATGGTGGGAAGAACCCAGGAAAGAGGGATGATGCAGATACTATGGGTTAAGAATAATGGGACATGCTGCTGGGGTCTGGGGTGTGTGAAATGACCATGAAAACCTTTACTGACTTGGGCAACATGCTGTGAACAAGAATTCAGGGATGAGGGGAGAAAAGAGCCATCTATGTGTCAGAGAGACATAGCCCAGATTTGGGATGAGAACACTAAGAAAGGAAGAGTCTTAGGAGTGTATGCAAGGGTGGGGGCAGAGGATGAATTTCTGATTTCAGGAGGCAGGGGTGGATAAATAAAAATGAACACCTACAAGTGACCAGGCTCTTAGCAACTGTGAAAGGCAATCTGAGGCTTCCTGGTTTTCTGGCCTCTCTGCAGAGCCCAGCCCGGGGGTTGCCTTTTCCAACTGATCCTTCAGAAGAGCAGTGTTCTGAGAGGAACATTCAACGTCCCCCCCCCCCCCCAATCAGGGGCTGACTCTGTGTCTTTCTTCTAGGAGCTCCAGAAGATTTGCACCTGCCACCCACAGCAGTTCAATAGGCTACAGGTCTTTGGGGACATCTTTGAGGATATCTGCAATAGCTCTTTGATATTTGGGGACCTCCTGAAGGAGGTTAAGGTAACAATTCACATTCTCCTCATGGTGGCTGAGAACTGGGCACAAGAAGCTGCATACATGAGCCATCTCAGGGCTCACAGAAATTATCCTGTCCCTGTTGCACAGAGGTTGTCATTTAGCAGGGACTCAAGAGAATCTGCTTCTTGTCCAGTCAGTCATATGAACCGTGTGAAGCAAACACAGAGTTAACTTGCTGCTTAGACCTTGTAATTTTCCATCTAAGTTTCCCAATTATGAGCTGAGGACTACTTGGTGCAGCCTTAAGTTTTCTGACCCTTCCAGCCTGTGGTTCAGCAGCCATTTATAAAATAATTACTTAGAGGCTAATAATAATTACAAACTATTTTGTTCATGGTTCAGGTTTATTACCATCTAGCTCTTACAACTTAACTCAATCCATTCTTATTAATCTATGTTTTGCCACTTTTCCTGTGTTACACTATGCTGTGCTTTCTGGGTGGCAGCCTGCAGCTTTTCTTTGACTCCACCCTCCTTCCCCTTTATCTCTGCTTGGATTTCCTACCTGTCTCTAAGCTGCCTTGCCATAGGCCAAAACAGCTTCTTTATTTACAAATGGTAATAAGATACATTCACAGTGTGCAGAAAGACATCCCACATCAGCATGGCATATAAACTTTCAGAACTGCACTTAGAAGTTATAAAAAGTTAAGTTGCTTAAAGCCTGTGCTAATTTTCTGTTGCTATAATAAAATATTTAAAGTACAAGCAAAATACAGAAGAAAGTTTTTATTTTAAATTATGGTTCCAAAGGAATGGAGTACAGCATTGTTGTAAGTCATAACAATAGGCAGGGAAAACATGGCGGCAGAAGCAGGAAGGTGGCTGACCACATTTTCATTCGTGCACAGGAAGCAGAGAGAAATAATAGAAAGGAGGGCCAGGCTACATACTTAAAGCCTGTCTTCAGTACCTCACTCCATTCAGCAAGGCTTCATCAACTAAAGGCTCTCTAACCTTCCTCAAATACCACCACCTCAGGCATACGTATTCACATAGATACTTCTTATCTAAGCCAACACAAAGCCTGTGTGATGCTCTGATTTCCATAATGACAAGAGGTAGGTAATGATGGCAGTGTGCTGCTTGTCTCCCAGTGTGCAGCCACCTCCCCTTCAACAGGTCTCAGAACTATACATGACAGGGGATAATATTGTTGAATTATGCCAAGGTATTTTACAACAACATCTTAAACTGGTCAGTAACTGGTAGTTGAAATAGAATTTGGTGACAACTCAATTTTGTAAATTTGTGTGTATGTTTTAACACATTGCAGAAACAGTTTATATACTTCATGTCTGAAGTGGTTTTAACTGACATCCTTAATATCTATGGGGTTTATGCATGCAAAAACTAATTTTTGGGACTGAGGGAATAGCATAGTGGGCAACATGCTTGCAGGGACATGAGTTTTAATCCCCAGAATTCACATAAAATTTGGCTATTGTAATATACATCTCGAACTCCAGTGCTGAAGCAAAGCAGAGATAAAGGATGATCCCAGACTAACTGGCCAGCATGTCTAGCTAATCAGTGAGCAAGCATATAAGGTAGGCAGTGACACAAGAAGATGCCTGATGTCAGCTCTGTCACTTGTGTGCACATGTGGGTACCTGTGCACATGTAAGAAAACATTCATGCACTCCACCCCCAAACATAAACACTTATATCTGGTGATTTTTTTTTAACATAGGATGAATATGAACTCTATATGGCGGCTCTTCTGGACTCACAGCCCACAGCACAGTATAAGGTAATAGTCATAGGAAGGGCACAAGGTGAGCCCGTGTTCTTATGGCTTCATATTTCAGGAGCAGTTGGATGCTCTCAACCTGGGAATTCACATTTGTTCCTTTGTCATGCAAAATATCTGGTGCTTTTTGAAAGGGGTGACCTTTGTGTTTCCCCAACCCAGCTGCACAAAGAAACTGTGAAAGTCTCTGACATTCTTAAGAATTTTTTGGAAAATAAAATCTTGAATTATGAAAAATTACTTTACTTGGAACTTTGGCATTATTTTCCCCTCCCTCCAGCCCATCGAAACGTATTTATTTAGTTGGAATTCATACTTTATTCCAGGATACTTGGGCCATACATGAGTAACCATCCAGAGCACCTTACACTCTCCTTAACCACCTTACCCTTTGTGTGCCTTTTTCCTGTCAGCGGCTCCTGGCTGAAGTCAAGGGTTTGGAAAAGAGCCCTGTGCACAGCACAGACATTGAGCAAGCCAAAGTGCGGCTGAGGAAGCTTGAACAGGCTGCCTTGGCAGCTCTGGAACACAATGACAGGTAAGGCACCAGCTGCCTGATTCTGGTAAAGTTTTCATTGATATACAACATGACCTTAAAACTCTGTGATGATCAACATCCATATTTTCCTGCACTGTTGTATACGGTGAGCTACCTATACCAATGTTGTCCTGTTATCTTGGACTCTTCCACAAACAACTATATGTTTGACTAGGGTGCTGGACCAAATGCAATACCCTCATGGCAAGACTCTTGGAGGTCTCTGAAGGATCCTCCTTTAGGACCAAGTGTTGCAGGGCCAGAGAGAGCCTTCTGATTTTATTAACTTAGAAAATCCTATACCATCTGTGGTGGTTTAAAAGAAAATGACCCCCCAAAGGGAGTAACACTGTGGAGAGGTGTGGCCCTATTGGCATAGGTGTGGGCTTGTTGCAGGAAGTGTGTCACTGTGGAGGTGGGCTTTGAGGTCTCATATATGCTCAAGCCACGCCGAGTGAGACAGACCACTTCCTCCTGACTGCAAGTCAAGACACTCGGCTACTTCTCCTGCATCATGTCTGTCTGCAGCCACCATGTTGCACCATGATAATAATGGACTAAATCTCTGAAACTGCAAGCCACTCCAATTAAATGTTTTTCTTTATAAGAGTTGATGCAGACAACAGAAACAGAAACCCTATCTGGGACATTCTTTGAGCAGTTGTACAAAATGAAGTCACCATTGGGCAGGGTGGATTATTTGTGAGTATTAACATATAAAAGACTATATAGACTATAGCCAATTCTGAACTAACCCAACCCCCCCCCCCCCAAAAAAAGAATTTGCTGTCAATGTTACCAGAAAAAGAAAGCTATTGCCTCCCATCTAATTTGGTCTAAAGTTCTTTCACAGCATGGCTTTTGTCAGCTCTTGCTCTCCCCAAGGACATAGAGGACAGGGTATGGTTGATCACATTGTGCCTTGCAGGTGACATTTCTTCAGGCTAAGGGAGAATGTTTAAGTGCCCCCTGTAACCATGTACTCCTCTCATACAACCTTTTCAATATTTGTAGTAAGCCTGACCTATGTCCACTTCATTCCATGAAGATAGTCTCTCAAAGGCCCTGACTGGAAGAGTTAGGTCCAAGTATGTGATCATGTCAGCCAAGGAGAGGTAACACAGACAAATCATAAAATAATAGTTTGCTACTTATGAATCCCAGAGAAATAACAACATATTCTTCAGGGACAGTAGGAGGAGTAAACATGTTAGATTGTGTTATACTTGGGGTCAGATAATGAGAGGAAGTGAGGTGGTGGGCAGAACCTGCTTCAGAGTGCCATGCAACATGTGTCTGGCTTGGGCTCAGTCTATCTGCCATGCCCAGGGGATAACACTGGCAGGAGTCACAGCAGTTTCCCCTATAGGACTTGTGATGAATCAAGAAAGTTGTTTCTAGCTGTCCACTACGAGATGGTCCCAGAAGGCTGTAAGGTAAGGAGGCACTGGAAAAAGCAAAGCTCTGATGAGTCTGCCTTGAGTCTGGTATGTGAGAGTTAGACTCATCAGAAATTTTAGACTTTATTGCAAAAGTATCCAAAGTTTAAAAATGAAACCAACACATCACCACTATCCACTGTCCATATTCTTGCTTCAGTGCTTTGTGAGAACAGAATAAAAGACACCTTGGAGAAAAGGTGGAGCCAGAAGTCTGAGAGGTCAATAAAGCCACTTTGGGAGAAGGAGGATGCCTCCACCAAGCACAGGAACACACTGCACCTGATAGATGAAGAGACATGATCATGACGATGGAAATGATAATAGTGGTGGTGCAGAGGAGGAGGAGAAGGAGGAGGAAGAGGAGGATGAAAGTGGTGATGATGGTGATGATGATGATAGTTATGAGTATGGTGATGATAATGGTGATCATAAGGATAAGAGTGATGGTAGTGTGGATGGGGATGATGGTGGTGATGATAACAACAACGATGATGATATGGTCATATTGATAATAATTTGAAGGAAAAGAGATGTAAAAGAGTCCTCTATGCTCAACCAGATATTCTCAGAAGAACGTTTCAGAATCTGAAATAATCACAAGGCAAAAGTGTAAAAGCTAAGCATGGAAATCAGGTGACAGCCACAACAATGAATCAATAAAACATGACACAGCTAAGGAAATTGTTGACAAGAGTTAAAAATAGACTATAGGCTGAAACGTAACCATAACATGTCCAAGGAAGAATGGTTTTGAGTGAGAACACAGGTACATAGCAGGAGCAAAAGTAGAAAACAATCGAGGGACTGAAGTTTGAGAGAAAAGGGAAGGTTGGTAGAAATTACAGACATGTAAGTAAGATCCAACTCACATAGAGCTGAAGTTCAGAAAGAAGAAATACAGAACAACAGAACAAAAAATTCTTAACTTGTAAGAGCAGAGCAGGGGAAAGTTTTCAGGAGACCACACTCTCTGAATTTCTGTGCTGCAAAGTCTATTATTATTCACTGAACACCCAATCTAAAATATGTGAAAATCTTTAGCCATTGCCTTGTAGACATGTGTCTTTCAGCCATCTATGATGTCATCTTTAGACCACGCAGGGTTCCCTCCCCCACTTCTGTAGCACTTGTCAGGATTCTTCTAGAATGTATTAAGCATGAGATGTTTGGTTCTTCTGACTTTGCCACTGAGCAGAAGATGCAGGCTACTTGGACAGTTGTTTTTCCTTTCCTACATTTTTCATAGTTTACTTTTAGTTAAACATTTGTAAAGCCCTTGTAAAGTCTCTTTTTGGGATGCAGCCCAAGGCACAGGGAACTACAGCATGCCCTTCACATCAGAACAATGCCCTTTTATTTGTGGTTGGTCTCAGACTGTAAACTGTAAGGATTTTTTCCCTTCATTTATTTAATTTTATGTATGTGTATATTGTGAGTGTAGATGCATATTGTACATGCCTATGTTGACGCAAGAGTCAAATACTACTGTCTTCTGTCACTCTCTACCTATTTCGAGACAGTCTTTCACTGGACCTGGAGCTCACCACCTGGCTAGACTGGTTGACCAATGAACCCCTGGGATTCTCTTGTCTCCACCCCAAGTGCTAGGATTATAGGTGTATGCTTTTCACATGGATGATAAAGATCAGACTCAGGTCCTCATAGCTGCTTGGCAAGTACTTTAGCCACCCATTCGTCTCTCCTACATGTTTTTCTTCACATCCTCCCTGCCCCCTTTCTCCCCTCTCTTTCTGTGTGTATGTATACATGCTGTAGTGTGTGTGTGTGTGTGTGTGTGTGTGTGTGTGTATGGAGGTTAGAGGACAATTTATGAATGTTAATTTTCTCTTTCTACCATATAGCCCAGAGATTGAAACTTAATCCACTGAGCCATCTTGTTGCCCTCCTATTTGTTTATAATTAATGAAATTTAATATTAGTGAGAAGATGCCTTTATTTATTAACTGGACTGGATTAGGCTCTTTACAGTCATCTTCAGAGTGCCTTTTGTGTTGGAAAGTTTGAGGATCAGTGTTTATTTCTCACTAAGTTAAAAGACTTGTGGCACTGGGGCTTGGGAGTAGCCTAGTAGGAAGACAATTCAGCACCTATGTAAATTTGAGTTAGGTGTGGAGGTTGCCTTGGAAACACATGCGGAAAGTGAGATAAAGGATCCCCAAGTAAAGCCTGCTGGCTAGACTTGCTGAATACTTAGCTTTGGTTCAAGTGAGAGACCCTGCCTCAAAATACAAGTTAGAGAGTGATTGAGGAGGATGCTGACATCAGTCTTGGGCTTCCACAGGTATGACAGGCACATCCACACTGGCATATACCAGTGTACACACACACACACACACACACACACACACACACACACACACACACACACACACACACACACACACACAACTTGTGTTATAAAATGGACAGAAGCAACAAGGTCCAAATATGAGTTCCTGTCTGATGACTGTGTCCCTATCCATTTTTAGACTCAGAAGTGAACTGGAGGCAGAGAGCCTGTTGTTGCAATCTGCTAAGGAAACATCAGGTGAGTGTCTTCCAGAGCTACCTCCTGCCCTTCTAGTATCTTCTCTGGGAGTCTTGATCCACCCCCTTTCCTCCTTACCATAAACCTGCTTAATTCTTGTTCATTCTTCAGCCTCAGTTCCTAGTCTTTGGCAGATTCTCCTCAAGCCTGAACTGTTGCACGAATAAAAGAAACTCAGGGTCAGATCTCTGGGAAAGTCGGAGATATTAGAGAAGAAACCTCACAGTCAGATCTCACCCAGCTGTCTTCCAGCTTCCTCAGCCTGGTTTCTCCTGGATTCCTCTGCCCTTCTGTCTTTCTAAGCCTGCCTTAAATACTCTTTTCCCTCAGTTAAGGCGTGGCCCTACCACTGCCTGCCTGGGAGCCTGGTACTCCTTCTGTAAACTAAGATGGCCTAGAACTCAGATTGGATTAAGGGCGTTGGTCACCACTCCCAGGATATTCCCTGTGCTGGGATTGAAGGTGTGAGTTACCACTGTCTGATCTTCCTAGACTGACTGTGGGTAGATCCCTCTGATATCTCTGAATGTTTTTATTATATCATATCATATCATATCATATCATATCATATCATATCATATCATATCATATATCATATTATATTAATTACACCGGACCAAACTGTTTGGTGTTAACAACGGTCTCCCCAGGGCACCCTCTTTATTTTCATGTAGTTTCTTATAACTATGCACTATTAGAAGGCTAACCTGGTTATGGAAAAGGTTATGGTCATAATTAACAACTGCCCCTTTCCATCTAGCCCAGAGTCAGCAAAACTAGGCATCCATTGATACCTACAGATTAGGTGACTACATCAAGAGAGGAATACCCTATTTCTTTGAAACAGTTAATTTTTATTAATATACTTGAGTTTTACTACAGTTATATATTATATACTGTTTGTTTTTAAATATATATAGCTACATTATAGTTATATGTAACATATGATACCATTACACACACCACTGTTAACAAGTTGAGATATTAAACAGAGTAACTGCTTTCAAAACTATTTCCAGAAGCTTCTAAGAGAAACATAAACAATGAGGACCAACTCACTCTGATTGAGAAGGTTGAGAAAAGGAGATGTGAAATTTTTGAGAAATGGGATGAAATTACAGCACTTGAAAAACACATTAAGGAAACATTGGTGCATTCAAGAGTGTCAGATATCACCGAAAATGGGATTAAAAGTGTAGAGGTATGCAAATCATCTGTGTAAATAGTACATGTGTTTTGCTTGAAGATACTCATAAAACAATTTGATTCTGTAACAAGGTAAAATCTAGTAAAACTTAGTCCAAAATATACTTTCACTGTAGTGGCTATGTAGAGCAATGAAGGCCTACCTTAAACAAGAACCAGAGTGTCATGAATCTGTGGAGCCCTGTGAGTGCTTAGAACATGTAGACACTGCACAAAGCTTGTGTAGAATGTGACCTAATAGGGCCTCCTGTGGCTAATTCCGTGTATTTTAGAAGTACTACATATTTTTAATGCAGAATAAGAATTGCAAAGTGCATAGAATGGTGGTGTTGGTCTAAACCATGGGTGGGTATGTAGGTTCTCTACTGAGCACAATATTATTCCACTGTTCCTGTAACTGCTCAGTGTAGCTCCCTGGAAGAAGAAGTTTATGTGCCCTTTGCAAACATGCCATGAATACATAGGAGCTTACAAAGGCAGGCTGGAAGAGGTGTTGTATTCCCTGGAGCTGGAATTATAGGTGGTTGTAGAAATTCTTGTGAAAGACCCCCGGGGGTGCAGGACCCCCAGAACGGATCTTCCCTCAGGAAGAGACCCCAGGACCCAAAGACCGAGCCGAGTCCACAGATCAGATGCAATCAGCACAAGGTTTATTGTGGAAGCACAGGATCCTGTGGGCCCAGTCACTCCAGAGGTTCTGAGCACCCAGGCCTTTGTTTAGGGCCTTTTTATAGTGTTTGGGAAGCAGAAGCACGTGTACAAAAGCAGATGCATGGTTACAGGGTTCTGATTGGTTAGTTCAGTAAGACCACCTCTGAGGGGCAGTCAGAGTCCAGATGGCCGTTGTTGTTCTTGGCCCAGGGCCGGGGCCAGACCACATGCCAAGACCACCGGTCATTTTTCTCAAAATATTTTGTCTTGCAAGTTGTTTTCTTGGATTTGCTGGCCTCGGTCGAGGTCACCCTGTATGTTGCTTATCTCAAGGCCTTAGCTTGTTTTTCTTGGTCATGGGCTGGGGCCCACCCAAAACTATTTTTGCTGCCATCCTGCATTTTTATTCTATCACTTAAGTCTTGCAAAATGGCGTTACTGCTGTTTTAGCATTAAGGCTTTTATTAACTTGAACCGGCCATATACTGTCAGTGTGCCCTTGTGTGAGGAATTTTTGCCATCCAGCCCCAGACCATAAGTGAATTTGGTGCTATTCTTAACTCCAGCCTGACTTAGCATGCCTTGCTAGTATTGATTATTTATGAGGAGGGGAGGGAAAAGACAGAGGGTCTTACCAGGGGGCCCAACATTCCCCCATTTTCTTTTGCCCGAGTAAAATCATTTACTCTATGAGGAGTTATTGTTAATATCTCGTTGTCTTGTAGCATGATACTGTTGAGTTAATATTAGGGCATGGACGACCGATAACCTATCTTTTACAAATTGGGTCAACCGGTTAATGATACAAGGCCCAAAAGTCAGAATCAAAAGCAGGATAATGAGGGGCCCCATAAGGGAAGATACAAGAGTGGTGAACCATGGGGATCGATTCCAGATTCCCTCATACCATGATTGTTGGGATTCAAAGTCTCTTTTGCGTTTTTCTAACCTTTCTTTTAGTTTGTCTAGGGTTTCTGTTACTAATCCGGTTTGGTCAGCGTAAAAGCAACATTCTTCTTTAAGAGCGGCACATAGACCACCTTCTTTAAGAAACAGTAAATCTAGGCCTCTTCTATTTTGTAGTACCACTTCTGACAAGGAAGATAAGGACTCCTTGAGGGCTCTCATTGACTGTTCTAATGCCTTAAGGTCTTCGTTCATAGCTTGGTGTAAACCTATATACTGGTCAGTACGGACCAGGGCAGTTGCCCCCGTACCGACTCCTGCGGCTATTCCCCCTATCCCCAATATCATGGCTAGAGTGGTTAAAGTCACTGGTTCCCGCTTAAATCTATAGGGCTTGTCTTTATAGTATTCAAGCACTGTCTCGTCAGGGTGGTAAGAGATTCGGGGCCAGAGTTGTATCAGAACACAGTAGTCTCTAGCCTGATTCAAAACTTGAGCTGAAACACAGGGAGTGAGACCAGTGCTACAAGCCCAAAAGCTCCCATTGGTTGGGGTGAGATAGTATGAGCCCGGTGGGATTTTGATTGTAGTATTACAGAAGGGGAGTGAGGCAGGGGGCTGCCCTATGCATAGGCCTGCGCCGGATACTTGTGATAATGTGAGAGCATGATCTTTTTCTTGGCAATATGGGGGAGGGGAGGTGTAGTTAGTAAAGTTGCCTAGAAAAGCTATTCCTTCATAGTAAGGGGGGCTAGGGTTCAGGCATAACCAACAATTTTGAGTCATTTCCGGTTTCGTGGCGTTAAGGGCTTGGTAGGCTCCCTTAACTAGGTTTAAGAGTCTGTCCCCAGTACCTGGTAGGGGACGTGTAGGGGAAGAGGTCAGGGTTGGGGTAGGTGTGGAGGTGTGGTTTTCTTGTCTTATAATGATCACCTTTTTGATAGAGGGTCTTCTTTGTTCGGGGAGGACGAGATTGGGGCCTATAGGTCGAGAGATCGGCTCCTTTAGGAGGAGGCGGAGCTTAAAAGTAAGACCGGGGTCAGCCCCCTCTAGATAAAATCTAAGCCCCCACTGGCGCCCTCGGATCCAGTCTCGGTTATTCTTTCCTGCTTGAGTGAATGAGATGTTGAGTGGATTACAAGTAAAGCTCAGGCAAGGTCCACCTCCGTACCATCTACAGGCCTGTGGGGCCATCCAAGCTGCTGGTCCCGTTGTTCCTATAGTTTTACTGCTAAAGAGACCCTTCCAGTCTTGAGGCCTGAATCTCCTTCCTACCCTGATAAGGTCCCAGGATGAGGAGGGGCCCCAATAGGTGGTTCCTCCTGTTTCACATCCCCAGGCAGAGCAATAGTAACTCTCAAGACCGCCACATCTCCGAGCTAGTTCTCGAGTTCTACCATCCCTAGGGCATACATAGAAAGGGGCTCTTGCCAGGTTGTCCCTTGCGACTGGGTGACTGCACCCAATAGCCGCTTGAGCACAACCACAACCTGCTGAACTTGTGCATACCTGAGAGGGGTCGAGCCCCCATGTGTTTCTTGGGTCAACAGCAGGAATGTCCCATTGCTCGAGGCCAGCCATCAGTTGGCATAGATCGGGGGTTAGAACTGGCCACCAAGTCCAAGCGGGGTATTTGTCAGAGGAGGTTTCCCAAACTATATCCCCTGTTCCAGAAATCACCTGCCAGGTTTGACCAATTGGCTGATGTGGGGACCCTTCTGATCTTAATATATCCAGAGCAAAAACAATCCATATTAGAGCCGCGTGAGTCTTAGCTTTAGCGGATTTTGGGTGCGTTGAACTTTCCATCCTTTCTGGAGATCGGGTTCCTCTGCTGAGCCGTCTGGTCCTGGATAGGCTGGTTTCACGTGGGAGGCGTGGATCCAGGCTGCGATACCGTCGACCTTTAGCGCCGTTGGGGTGGTCAGAAGGACGGTGTAGGGTCCCTTCCACCGGGGCTCAAGAGTCTTGACCTGATGCCTACGGACCCAGACGGAGTCGCCGATCTGGAACTGGTGTGGCACAGTTGGGTTTTTCAGTTGCTCTTGGTAAGCCGCAGCCAGTGGTCTCCAGACTTCCTTCTGGACAATCTGGATTGCCTGGAGGTGAGCTTGTAGGGTAGCACGGTCAGCAAAAGAAGAAATATCAGGATCAAGGAAATTCACAATGGGGGGTGGTGCCCCATATAATATTTCAAAAGGAGTCAAACCCAGGGGCCCAGGGGTGTTCCTGGCCCTATACAGGGCCAGGGGCAGGAGGAGGACCCAGTCCCTAGAGCCAGTTGCAAGCGTTATGCTGTTTCCAGTTATAGAGATCACTGGCGGTGAACGGCCAGTACTGGAGTCTGCCGTTAGGGCCCTCCCTCAAGGGAAAAGCTTGGGAGGCAGTTTGGCTTGGTGGTTGTTCACGCCGATCTCTGAGCCGCGCCGCTATGGGCGATACAGGAGAATCAGGAGACTCAGGAGAACTTGGCTCTCGCTCCTCTACTGCAGCCTCCGGGTACGGGGGAGGGGGTGGAGGAGGAAGAGGCTCTTCCATCAATAGGTCAGTGAGTGGTGACTCTGTATCTGGGGGTAGAACAGGGACAGGTTTGGGCTTGGGTTTGGGTTTGGGGGGCTTGTCCTGGTGTGGGGTAAGAGCCGGATAGAGGGAAGAGGAGGTGGGAGCAGAATGGGGAAGTTGCTCTGGGGGAAATGGAGCAGAGGGATTGGGGGTGATGGAGGGGAAGGAGGGTTTAGGAGGGAAAACGAAGGGTTGGACCCAAGGTGGGGGGTCCAAGACCAGAGCCTTCCAGGTGGCAATATATGGCACCTGGTCAGGATGTCCGTGGGGTCCAGGGTCCACGACTTTTGCCTCCACCTGAGAAATAATGTCAAGGTTAAAAGTGCCATCACGAGGCCATCCTACATTAAAAGTAGGCCATTCAGAGGAACAGAAAGTAATCCATTTATTCTTCTTAACTTCTACTGACTGGTTGTTTGCCCAGTCTTGGACATCATTCCAATGGCTCAGGGTCAAACTTAAAGGAGTGGTTACAGTTTGTCCCATGATTTCTAGAACAAGAGAGGTGAGTAACACTGAGACAAAAACAAGACTTAAACACAGAACAGTCAATTTCGCTGCGCGGCTTCGGCGTAGAACCGAAAGTAGAAATTCAACTGGAGATTTTGGGGGTCCGGATTCCCCCTCTCTAACCAAGACCACGTATCCCTCCGATACGGGTTGAGCTCCGAAGGGACCTCCCAAAAAGCGAGCTCCAAACGCCCCGCTGCACCGGGGCCCAAATGTCCCGGAGGACCCAAATGTCCCGCCCGGCGGGACTACAAACACCTCTGGAACGTCTTCCAGGGCTGCGAGGGAGAAGTCCGAGCTCGTCAGCTCCTTCTAGCCCTTCGCCAAATACAAATGGATCCGATCGAACCCCAAACCAAACGCGTGCGCAGATTCACAGAAAACAAGTTCAGACAACACCGCCACAAACAAGTTCAGACACAGCCATAGACAAGTTCAGACACAGCCACAGACAACAGACAAAACGCTGGCCAGCTTACCTCCTGACAGTGGGTCGGTGGTCCCTGGGTGGGGGTCTCGAATCCCGGACGAGCCCCCAAATGAAAGACCCCCGGGGGTGCAGGACCCCCAGAACGGATCTTCCCTCAGGAAGAGACCCCAGGACCCAAAGACCGAGCCGAGTCCACAGATCAGATGCAATCAGCACAAGGTTTATTGTGGAAGCACAGGATCCTGTGGGCCCAGTCACTCCAGAGGTTCTGAGCACCCAGGCCTTTGTTTAGGGCCTTTTTATAGTGTTTGGGAAGCAGAAGCACGTGTACAAAAGCAGATGCATGGTTACAGGGTTCTGATTGGTTAGTTCAGTAAGACCACCTCTGAGGGGCAGTCAGAGTCCAGATGGCCGTTGTTGTTCTTGGCCCAGGGCCGGGGCCAGACCACATGCCAAGACCACCGGTCATTTTTCTCAAAATATTTTGTCTTGCAAGTTGTTTTCTTGGATTTGCTGGCCTCGGTCGAGGTCACCCTGTATGTTGCTTATCTCAAGGCCTTAGCTTGTTTTTCTTGGTCATGGGCTGGGGCCCACCCAAAACTATTTTTGCTGCCATCCTGCATTTTTATTCTATCACTTAAGTCTTGCAAAATGGCGTTACTGCTGTTTTAGCATTAAGGCTTTTATTAACTTGAACCGGCCATATACTGTCAGTGTGCCCTTGTGTGAGGAATTTTTGCCATCCAGCCCCAGACCATAAGTGAATTTGGTGCTATTCTTAACTCCAGCCTGACTTAGCATGCCTTGCTAGTATTGATTATTTATGAGGAGGGGAGGGAAAAGACAGAGGGTCTTACCAGGGGGCCCAACATTCCCCCATTTTCTTTTGCCCGAGTAAAATCATTTACTCTATGAGGAGTTATTGTTAATATCTCGTTGTCTTGTAGCATGATACTGTTGAGTTAATATTAGGGCATGGACGACCGATAACCTATCTTTTACAAATTGGGTCAACCGGTTAATGATACAAGGCCCAAAAGTCAGAATCAAAAGCAGGATAATGAGGGGCCCCATAAGGGAAGATACAAGAGTGGTGAACCATGGGGATCGATTCCAGATTCCCTCATACCATGATTGTTGGGATTCAAAGTCTCTTTTGCGTTTTTCTAACCTTTCTTTTAGTTTGTCTAGGGTTTCTGTTACTAATCCGGTTTGGTCAGCGTAAAAGCAACATTCTTCTTTAAGAGCGGCACATAGACCACCTTCTTTAAGAAACAGTAAATCTAGGCCTCTTCTATTTTGTAGTACCACTTCTGACAAGGAAGATAAGGACTCCTTGAGGGCTCTCATTGACTGTTCTAATGCCTTAAGGTCTTCGTTCATAGCTTGGTGTAAACCTATATACTGGTCAGTACGGACCAGGGCAGTTGCCCCCGTACCGACTCCTGCGGCTATTCCCCCTATCCCCAATATCATGGCTAGAGTGGTTAAAGTCACTGGTTCCCGCTTAAATCTATAGGGCTTGTCTTTATAGTATTCAAGCACTGTCTCGTCAGGGTGGTAAGAGATTCGGGGCCAGAGTTGTATCAGAACACAGTAGTCTCTAGCCTGATTCAAAACTTGAGCTGAAACACAGGGAGTGAGACCAGTGCTACAAGCCCAAAAGCTCCCATTGGTTGGGGTGAGATAGTATGAGCCCGGTGGGATTTTGATTGTAGTATTACAGAAGGGGAGTGAGGCAGGGGGCTGCCCTATGCATAGGCCTGCGCCGGATACTTGTGATAATGTGAGAGCATGATCTTTTTCTTGGCAATATGGGGGAGGGGAGGTGTAGTTAGTAAAGTTGCCTAGAAAAGCTATTCCTTCATAGTAAGGGGGGCTAGGGTTCAGGCATAACCAACAATTTTGAGTCATTTCCGGTTTCGTGGCGTTAAGGGCTTGGTAGGCTCCCTTAACTAGGTTTAAGAGTCTGTCCCCAGTACCTGGTAGGGGACGTGTAGGGGAAGAGGTCAGGGTTGGGGTAGGTGTGGAGGTGTGGTTTTCTTGTCTTATAATGATCACCTTTTTGATAGAGGGTCTTCTTTGTTCGGGGAGGACGAGATTGGGGCCTATAGGTCGAGAGATCGGCTCCTTTAGGAGGAGGCGGAGCTTAAAAGTAAGACCGGGGTCAGCCCCCTCTAGATAAAATCTAAGCCCCCACTGGCGCCCTCGGATCCAGTCTCGGTTATTCTTTCCTGCTTGAGTGAATGAGATGTTGAGTGGATTACAAGTAAAGCTCAGGCAAGGTCCACCTCCGTACCATCTACAGGCCTGTGGGGCCATCCAAGCTGCTGGTCCCGTTGTTCCTATAGTTTTACTGCTAAAGAGACCCTTCCAGTCTTGAGGCCTGAATCTCCTTCCTACCCTGATAAGGTCCCAGGATGAGGAGGGGCCCCAATAGGTGGTTCCTCCTGTTTCACATCCCCAGGCAGAGCAATAGTAACTCTCAAGACCGCCACATCTCCGAGCTAGTTCTCGAGTTCTACCATCCCTAGGGCATACATAGAAAGGGGCTCTTGCCAGGTTGTCCCTTGCGACTGGGTGACTGCACCCAATAGCCGCTTGAGCACAACCACAACCTGCTGAACTTGTGCATACCTGAGAGGGGTCGAGCCCCCATGTGTTTCTTGGGTCAACAGCAGGAATGTCCCATTGCTCGAGGCCAGCCATCAGTTGGCATAGATCGGGGGTTAGAACTGGCCACCAAGTCCAAGCGGGGTATTTGTCAGAGGAGGTTTCCCAAACTATATCCCCTGTTCCAGAAATCACCTGCCAGGTTTGACCAATTGGCTGATGTGGGGACCCTTCTGATCTTAATATATCCAGAGCAAAAACAATCCATATTAGAGCCGCGTGAGTCTTAGCTTTAGCGGATTTTGGGTGCGTTGAACTTTCCATCCTTTCTGGAGATCGGGTTCCTCTGCTGAGCCGTCTGGTCCTGGATAGGCTGGTTTCACGTGGGAGGCGTGGATCCAGGCTGCGATACCGTCGACCTTTAGCGCCGTTGGGGTGGTCAGAAGGACGGTGTAGGGTCCCTTCCACCGGGGCTCAAGAGTCTTGACCTGATGCCTACGGACCCAGACGGAGTCGCCGATCTGGAACTGGTGTGGCACAGTTGGGTTTTTCAGTTGCTCTTGGTAAGCCGCAGCCAGTGGTCTCCAGACTTCCTTCTGGACAATCTGGATTGCCTGGAGGTGAGCTTGTAGGGTAGCACGGTCAGCAAAAGAAGAAATATCAGGATCAAGGAAATTCACAATGGGGGGTGGTGCCCCATATAATATTTCAAAAGGAGTCAAACCCAGGGGCCCAGGGGTGTTCCTGGCCCTATACAGGGCCAGGGGCAGGAGGAGGACCCAGTCCCTAGAGCCAGTTGCAAGCGTTATGCTGTTTCCAGTTATAGAGATCACTGGCGGTGAACGGCCAGTACTGGAGTCTGCCGTTAGGGCCCTCCCTCAAGGGAAAAGCTTGGGAGGCAGTTTGGCTTGGTGGTTGTTCACGCCGATCTCTGAGCCGCGCCGCTATGGGCGATACAGGAGAATCAGGAGACTCAGGAGAACTTGGCTCTCGCTCCTCTACTGCAGCCTCCGGGTACGGGGGAGGGGGTGGAGGAGGAAGAGGCTCTTCCATCAATAGGTCAGTGAGTGGTGACTCTGTATCTGGGGGTAGAACAGGGACAGGTTTGGGCTTGGGTTTGGGTTTGGGGGGCTTGTCCTGGTGTGGGGTAAGAGCCGGATAGAGGGAAGAGGAGGTGGGAGCAGAATGGGGAAGTTGCTCTGGGGGAAATGGAGCAGAGGGATTGGGGGTGATGGAGGGGAAGGAGGGTTTAGGAGGGAAAACGAAGGGTTGGACCCAAGGTGGGGGGTCCAAGACCAGAGCCTTCCAGGTGGCAATATATGGCACCTGGTCAGGATGTCCGTGGGGTCCAGGGTCCACGACTTTTGCCTCCACCTGAGAAATAATGTCAAGGTTAAAAGTGCCATCACGAGGCCATCCTACATTAAAAGTAGGCCATTCAGAGGAACAGAAAGTAATCCATTTATTCTTCTTAACTTCTACTGACTGGTTGTTTGCCCAGTCTTGGACATCATTCCAATGGCTCAGGGTCAAACTTAAAGGAGTGGTTACAGTTTGTCCCATGATTTCTAGAACAAGAGAGGTGAGTAACACTGAGACAAAAACAAGACTTAAACACAGAACAGTCAATTTCGCTGCGCGGCTTCGGCGTAGAACCGAAAGTAGAAATTCAACTGGAGATTTTGGGGGTCCGGATTCCCCCTCTCTAACCAAGACCACGTATCCCTCCGATACGGGTTGAGCTCCGAAGGGACCTCCCAAAAAGCGAGCTCCAAACGCCCCGCTGCACCGGGGCCCAAATGTCCCGGAGGACCCAAATGTCCCGCCCGGCGGGACTACAAACACCTCTGGAACGTCTTCCAGGGCTGCGAGGGAGAAGTCCGAGCTCGTCAGCTCCTTCTAGCCCTTCGCCAAATACAAATGGATCCGATCGAACCCCAAACCAAACGCGTGCGCAGATTCACAGAAAACAAGTTCAGACAACACCGCCACAAACAAGTTCAGACACAGCCATAGACAAGTTCAGACACAGCCACAGACAACAGACAAAACGCTGGCCAGCTTACCTCCTGACAGTGGGTCGGTGGTCCCTGGGTGGGGGTCTCGAATCCCGGACGAGCCCCCAAATGAAAGACCCCCGGGGGTGCAGGACCCCCAGAACGGATCTTCCCTCAGGAAGAGACCCCAGGACCCAAAGACCGAGCCGAGTCCACAGATCAGATGCAATCAGCACAAGGTTTATTGTGGAAGCACAGGATCCTGTGGGCCCAGTCACTCCAGAGGTTCTGAGCACCCAGGCCTTTGTTTAGGGCCTTTTTATAGTGTTTGGGAAGCAGAAGCACGTGTACAAAAGCAGATGCATGGTTACAGGGTTCTGATTGGTTAGTTCAGTAAGACCACCTCTGAGGGGCAGTCAGAGTCCAGATGGCCGTTGTTGTTCTTGGCCCAGGGCCGGGGCCAGACCACATGCCAAGACCACCGGTCATTTTTCTCAAAATATTTTGTCTTGCAAGTTGTTTTCTTGGATTTGCTGGCCTCGGTCGAGGTCACCCTGTATGTTGCTTATCTCAAGGCCTTAGCTTGTTTTTCTTGGTCATGGGCTGGGGCCCACCCAAAACTATTTTTGCTGCCATCCTGCATTTTTATTCTATCACTTAAGTCTTGCAAAATGGCGTTACTGCTGTTTTAGCATTAAGGCTTTTATTAACTTGAACCGGCCATATACTGTCAGTGTGCCCTTGTGTGAGGAATTTTTGCCATCCAGCCCCAGACCATAAGTGAATTTGGTGCTATTCTTAACTCCAGCCTGACTTAGCATGCCTTGCTAGTATTGATTATTTATGAGGAGGGGAGGGAAAAGACAGAGGGTCTTACCAGGGGGCCCAACACTTGGCCTTTCGGAAAGGAAGAGGTGTGCTTAACTGCTGAGCCATCAGTGATACTGTGGTTTGGTTTCTAGACCGCTGTAAAGCAAATACCAGAATTAGGTAGGCTGTCAGAATTATTTGAATCTCAGTGCATGTAAAATTATGGTCATACTCTATGGCAGACAGTTACATGCCTAACAGCACACTCTTTTAAACCCAGTGTATCTAAATGAAAAATAAACCCTTGCTACAACATTCCAAGGTTCACCAGGACCATTGACGTAGGCTTGTCACAAACCTTCAATTCCTAAGAAAAAGAAACAAAATTTGTGAAGCATGATAAAGCCAAATGCATGAAGTGAAATATACTTATATTCTTGATTATTTTGAGACGGGTTCCAGGTAACTCCTGTGACCTCAAAGCTAAGGGCAACCGTGGACTCCTCGTCCTCCTTCTACCTCCCAAGTACTGGGTTAAAAGTATGCTCCCATTCCTGGCTCCGCATCCATATTTCATCTTGTTTCTGGTAACATCTAACTGTGTTCGAGTTGGTTCAGTATTACAGCCTTTAACTCACAGGCTCTTTCCCACTATAGTGCCTCTTGTTTAATAGTTTAAATATTTATTTTTCCTTTTGTTTAAAATCGATTGTTTAAAAATCATATACTATATCCTGATTATGGTTTTCTTTCTACTTCTCCAAGTTCCAGCCCACATCCCCCTCCATCTGGAAACTTCACTAGAAAACAAAGAAACTTCTATGGGATAATAGTAAAATAAAATATAATAAGATAAAGCAAAAGCTCACACTAAAACATGACAAAACAAACAGGAGGAGAACAGGCCAAGAGAAGCGTAGGAAACAGAGACCCACTTATTCACACGGTCAGGAGTCCCACAAAACCGCCAATCTGGAAGCTACAATGTCTACACAAAGGACCGGAAGGGGAAAACAAGAGAAGTGTAGGTGGAATTTCCAAGTGACCACACAGAGGCTTAACATTAATGATAAATTCTTGAGCAATAGCTCAGGCTTGTTACTAGCTAACTCTCACATTTTAAATTAACTCACATTTCTTATCTATGCTTTGTGATGTGGCTTGGTATCTTCTCTTAGTAGGTCTATCTCCCTTCTCTCTGTACCTGCTTGCTACTCCTCTGACTTGGCCCTTCTTCCCAGCATTCTCTGTTTGGCTCTCTCCCTAACCTTATCCCGTCCAGCTATTGACCAGTCAGCTTCTTTATTAAACCAAACACAATGACATATAGTCACACAGTATAAAGGAATATTCCACAAAATTATATAAGTAAAATTAAAATATAAAATAAAAATTAAGAAAATAAGAGGAAGATACCTGATACATTATGAGACAGCGGACCTTCAGTGATGCTGTTGAACTTTCTGTTGTTCATCTACCGCTGGGCATGTGGCCTACCCTTCAGAGTAGTTTCCTTTCCCAGTGAGACTTCCTTGGAGGAAACTAATTTTCATTTGCAAATGGCTATCACATAACTTCATCTTTCATCTCTATAATTCCTACTGGTGCAGACCTGCGCAGGTCCTGTGTACGCTGACCCCATCTCTGATTTTATGTGTGTTGATCATGTAGACTCAGAAAGTTTTGTCTTCTTGGTGTCCTCCATTGCCCTTTCTTTTTACATTTTTTCCTATCTCCTTTTCCATGGGCTTTCCTGAATTCTCAAGGGAGGGATTTGATGGAGACATCCCATTTATGGCTAAGTGTTCCAAGATCTCTCACTATCTGCATGTCTAGCTGTGATTCTCTATATTTGTTCCCATTTGCTGAAAGAGGAAGCTTCTCTGATGAAGGCTGAACAAGGCACTGATACATGAGTATAACAGAATGTCATTAGGAGTCATTGTATTGCTATATTGTTTTTTAGAACAGAAGTATTTTGTTTTACCCTAGGTTCCTGGCATATCTAGTTTAAGGTTCTTGGTCACACAAGCAGTGTTAGGTATGGGTTGTATTTCATGGAGTAGGCCTTAAATCAAATCAGATAGAGGTTGGTTACTCCCACAAGCTTTGTGCCACTATTGCTCTAGCATATATAGCAGGAAGAACACCACTGAAGATCAAAGGGTTTGTGGTTGGGTTAGTCATCCTGTTTCTCCTTTGGCAGCATGCAGAGCACCTTCCTGTACCAAAGATACTAGCACACAGATGTGAAGACTCTATTTAGGTATCACCTCAACTTCTCTGTGTTTAGTGAGTTGTGTGGGTATGGTCTTCAGTAACATGACCTTGTAATCAGATTGTAGAGAACAGCCTCTAGTCTTGGAAACAGCTTCAGTTGTTTCGGGGTTCCCATAGGACCCCTTTGGCCAACAACTTTGTTAGATGTAACTCATTCCCAGTACTGAAGGCTTCACTTGGTGACAGAAGTCCAGTCGGTGCTTTGTTTCCCCAGTATTTGTCATCTCATTTAGATCTCTTTCCTATAGGTATGTATTTTAGGAAGCTACTACTGTGTTAGGTTTTCATACTACCCCTCACATGGCCCTTAATTTCAGCTATCTCTCTCCATATCCCCTTCATTATCCCTCTCTTCCATCCCCCTCTCTACTTAATCTTCATGTTCCACCCCCAAACATCCATCTATAACTATCTATTCTAGTTATTTTCCCAAGGAGATCTATCTGTCTCCTTCAGTCTCTTACTCTACACCAAATCCCTAGGCTTCTATGTTCTGTCACTTGTTACCACTGACTTAGCAGCAAATGTCCACGTGTAAGTCAATACACACCATATTTGTCTTTCTGGATCTGGGTTCTCTTACTCAAGATGATCTTTTATGTAGGTCCACCCATTAACCTGAAAATTTCATGGTCTAATAATATATTTTAATGGCTGAGCAATACACCATTGTGTAAATGTACCACATTGTCTTTGTTTGCACTTCTGTTGAGGGACATAGAGGTTGTTTATAGTTTCTGCCTATTATAAATAGAGCAGCAAGGAACACGGTTGAGCAAGTGTCTCTGTAATAGGATGAAGTATCCTTTGGGTATATGCTCAAGAGTGTTACAGTTGGGTCTTGAGGTAGATCAATTCCTATCTTCCTGAGGAACCGTCATATTCAATTTGGTATCTGTACACGTTTGCACTCTCACCAGCAATGGAGGAGGAGTGTTCCTCTGACTCCATATCCTCACCAGCATGAGTGGTCACATGGTTTTGATCTTAGCCCTTCTGACAGATGTAAGATAAAATCTCAAAGTAGTTTTGATTTCCATTACCCTGATGACTAGGGAGGTTGAACATTTCTTTAAATATTTCTCACCCATTTGAGTTTCCTCTTTTGAGAATTCTCTATTTAGATCAGCACCCCATTTTTAATGTCCTATTTGTTTTCCTGATATCTAATTGTTTGAGTTATTTATATATTTTTGGATACTAGCCCTCTATCAGATATATAGTTGGTAAAAATCTTTTCCCATTCTGTAGGCTGCCACTTTGTCCAATTGATGGTGTCCTTTTCTGTGCAGAAGCTTTTCAGTTTCATGAGGTCCCATTTGTTAATTACTGAACTGAGTGTTTATTCTTTCAGTGTTCTGTTCAGAAAGTCTTTTCCTGTACCAGTGAATTCAAGGGTATCCCTCACTTTGTCGTCTTATCAGGTTCAGTGTATCTGGTTTTATGTTGAGGTCTGTGATCCACTTGGACTTGAGTTTTGTGCAGGGTGATAAGTATGAATCTATTAACATTCTTTTATATGTAGCCATCTTGTCTGACCAGTACCATTTGTTGAAAATGCTGTCTTTTTTCCAGTGTGTATTTCTCTGTGTTTTTATAAAAACAATCATGTGTCTATAGGTGTATAGGTTTTTGTCTGGGTCTTCAACTCAATACCCTTGATAAATATATCTGTTTTTATGCCCATACCATACTCTATTTATTACAACAGCTTTGTCATATAACCTGAGATGAGAAATGGTTAGACCTCGAGCAGTCTTTAGTTGTTCAGGATTGTTTAATTATCCTAGGAGTTTTTTTGTGTTTCCACATGAAGCAGAGAATTTTCCTTTAAAGATCTGTGAAGAATTGTGTTGGAATTTTGATGGGGATTGCATTGAATCTGTAGATTGCTTGGTAAAATGGCCATTTTTACTATGTTAATCCTCCTAATCCATGAGCATGAGAGACATTTCCATCTTCTGATATCTTCTTCAAAGACTTGAGGTTTTAGCATGTAAGTTTTTCCCTTGCTTGGCTTACTTATCCCAAGATATTTTATATTATTTGTGGCTGTTGTGACAGGTTTTGTTTCCCTGATTTCTTTCTCAGTCTGTTTGTCATTTGTATATAAGAAGAATGCTGATTTTTGTCACTCACTCTGTACCCAGCTAATCTGGAAGTGTTTATCAGCTGTAGGAGTTCCCAGGCAGAACTTTTAGTGTCACTTATACATACTATCATATCATCTGCAAATAAAGATACTTTTGACTTCTCCCTCTCCATTTGCATCTCATTGATTTCTTTCAGATGCCTTGTGGATCTAGCGAAGACCCCACACACTGCATTGAATAGGTATAGAGAGAGTGGCTCACCTTGTCTCGCTCCTGATTTTAGTGGAATTTATTTCTCTCTCCATTTATGTTAATATTGGCTGTGAGCTTGCTGTAAAGTATCTTTATTATGTTTAGGTGTGCTCCTTATTATCCCTACTCTCTCCAGAGGATTTTGTCATGAAGGGGATGAAGGGGTGCTGGCTTTTGCCAAACACCTCTAATGAGATGATTATGGGATTTTTTTTTTTTCTTTCAGGTTGTTCATATAGGGCATTAGATTTATTGACTTTCATATACTGAGCCATCTCTGCATCTCTGCGATGGAGCTTGTTCATGGTGGATGGTCTTTTTTTTATGTGTTCCTGTATTGTTTGCAAATATTTTATTGAGAACTTTTTGCATCAATATTCATAAGGGTAATTGGTCTCTAGTTTTATTTGTTGGGTCTTTGGTTTGGGTATCAGTGTAATTGTAATCTCAGCTAATGAACTGAGCAATGTTCCTTCATTTCCAGATTTTCCTCAGTTTGGGTTTTTTAATTGCTTTTTATTTCTTTTTAAACTCATTTCCTTTAGCTGTTGCTTTTTTCGTTGATTTCTTTAAGGGGTTTATTTATTGACTATTTCCTTTTTTGAGGACCTCTATCATGTACAGAAGAGCTATTTTAAGTTCTTTGTCTTAACTTTCAGCTGTGTTACAACACCAAGGGCCTACTGTGGTGGGGTTGTTGGGTCTGTTGGAGACATACTGTGCTGGCTGTTTCTATTGATTGTGTTTTTATGTTAATCTCTAGGTGTCTGGATTTGGGAAGACTATGATTCTAGTGCTGATATCTGGTATTGTCTTTGTTGGATGGGTGTTGTGTTCCTTGATTTCTGTTTCCCTCTCTGTTGCTTAGGAGAGGGTAGTGGCTGCGTGTTCCCTGGTAGGAAATTCTTCTGGGATTCTAGGCATGGCTCCTGGTAAACTGTTTTCTAGATTTTTGGGAGCTGACATTAAGGAATGTGTATGGATTAGCAGGAGTACGATTGAGGGATGTACAGGAGGGAGGAGATCAGGGTTTCTACCAGGATCTGCTTAGTTCCCTGGGAATGGGTGTTGGTGAGTGAGGAGAAGCCATGACAGGAAGCCTCCTATGCAGCCGGAAATGACACTTGGGGATAAACTGCTGAGGAGAGGAGGGGGACGGGGAGTGAAGATCTGAAGCTCCCCTAGCTGCTTCCCTGGCCTACTTGTCTCTCTGACAGGCTTGGCTAGAGAGTTCCCAGGGAATGCCTGCTCAGATGGGGGGTAGGATGAGAGGATGAGTGTGTGTGTGTGTGTGTGTGTGTGTGTGTGTGTGTGTGTGTGTGTGTGTGTGTGTGTGTGTGTGTTGGGGGGGAACTGGAAGAGAAGATCTGACTGATTTGCTGGAGATGGGAGCAGAGAGGAATGGGAGGCTGCAGCAAGGGGGTCCACTACAGAGATGAGAATAAGGCTTCCAGCTTCCCAGGGAGTGCCTGCTAGAATGGAGGGGTAGGGTGGAGCAATGAGTAGTGGGTGGGAAGGTAGGAGGGGAAGATCTGTGCGAGCCTCTGGAGGTGAAGGGGTGTGTGGAGACTACAGCAAGTGGTCTGTTGCAGATAAGAATGAGACTGGAGGATTGGATTTGGCGAATCAGAGGAGGTGAAGAGTCGCAGTTAGCTTACCTGCTTTCTTGATCAGAGTAAATGTCTATTTAAAAATGATATGGTACTGAGCACACTTAAATTTATAACCACACTAGTCTTATAATGCTTTTTTAAATTTCATAAATATTGAAATGTCTTAAATATTTCTTTCCAAATTTCTTTTAAAACCATTTCTTTTCAGAATGAAGCTTTAAAATTGGAAACAACAAACAAAATCTTAAGGAAGAAAATAAAAGTAAGATTTTTTTTTTAAATAAGCAAACCAATGTTTATCTCTAGACATATTTCCCAAAGTGTCTGCCTGCCTGTGTCATAAGTCATACCAAAAACACATGCTTTCTTCTTGTGGAATAGCTTTCTGCTGTGTTAGTTGTGTCTGTCTGTCTGTGAAGACCTCAGCCTTGAACTGGGCTTTCCTAAGCAAGTGCATTAGTGAAAACACACTACATCGTGATGATGGAGTGCTCTGTCCTTACTGCTTCTCTTACTTATCCACACACCTTACTGTTCAGACCAAGAAAGAGTACAGCCAGAAAACCAGGAGTGGAATGCTTCTAATGCACACGGACAGTTGCCTCTTATATTATAGTCCTGCACACCAGGACGGTGTGCCTCTAAGATGTGCATGATGGGGTTTGTGCTGTACCTGACAGAGCCACCCATTCTGATCCCATCTTATTGTTAATATACATAACCGAAAAGGTGACTAAAGAATTTTCAAATTTCTGCAGGTTATTGAAAGCCAAGTCAAGCAGCTCATAAAAAAGAGTAAGATCGGCGATGCAGAGAGGCAGTAAGCATTGTCTTCTAAAATATGTATTGTGTGGTGAGTGCATGAATGTGCTTTTATATATTTTTGGGTACACATGTGCAGGTGTGGACATGCATGTGGAGGCCCAAGATTAATGTGAGGATTACTTCTCATTCTCTCCATATTGTTCATTCAGGCAGACTATCATAAACCCAGAGATCACTGATGATCAGTCTCTTTAGGTAGTTTTTCCCCAAGGATACTGTCTTCTCCTTCTTAGTGTTGGGATTATAGGTGGGTTGCCTCCATGCCTACCTAACATTTACAAGGACTCTAGGTCCTTACAGTAGTCTGGCATGTGCTTTACCCACTGAGAGCTATCCCTAGCCCTATGCTAGACATTGTGCTAGCAAGAGCTTGAGTAATATCATTCACTTCAATGTTGACAGGGTTTTGATGGCCTTCACAAATGCTGACTTTAATATTTATATTTTGTCTTTCTCTGAGATCAGTTGAGGATCTAGACACCAATGCGTACATTTTCTCTACCAATATACAAATTGTTTTATTTGAAGAAGCTAAAGGATCGGGCTAAATTCTCAGGGGTAGAGACCAGGAATATGGAGGTAACATGTGGCATTGGGCAGTATTTTTTGCTCAAATTGCAGGGATTTTAATAGTAACATTTTTTAACACTTATTCACCTCTAGACTTTCAATTTAAAAAGTAGACATGGGTCAGTGTGATGGCTCAGTACTTACCCTAAGACTGATTACCTGAGTTTGATCTTTGATCTCCTACATGGCAGAAAAGAACTGACTCCTATAGGTTGTCTTATGACCTTCACATCTGTACCATGGCCTGGGCCCCACAGTGTTATCCTGCTTCTCTAACTTTATGGTAGAAGAATGTGCATGAAAGCCTGGATCAGTCTCTCAGCAACCTATGTCATGTTGCAAGTCATCAAAAACCATTAACAGCTGCCTAGTCCCCAGGGGAAGCTATGCTCCACTCTGGCTAATGGATGTGCTGGAAAGTATATCATCTGATGCTTTATGGTGTACCATTCAAATACTAGAGAAGCCCCGTGTCATTCAAGGTTGAAGCTCTGATAACAAACTACTGAAAATAAAACTTGTTGATCAAAATCTTGTCTGTTTGGGTGAATGGGTCCTAACATGTTCTTTTCTTCATAATGTATGTTTTTCTAACCCATTGCATTTATCTCTTGTGTATTTTAAGGATTCTGTGGAATCTCATTAAAGAATATGCAGATTTAGAAGATATGGAAGATGATGCTGACATGTTGGTAAAGTGACATAGGAGGGCCTCCGCTTTCAAGTCTGCCACCTGGATAGATCAGTGAAGGTGTTTCTTTTTGTCAGATTCCCCACAAATAACTTCAGTGTAGGATTTGCATCTTCCTCAGTGTGTTGATGGACTCACACTCCATGTGATTTGTTGGACTTCTTTCTATGTATGCACAGGTTCTTAGTTCATCTTTTATTCAGTAACTTTCACCTGGACAAAACATTTTTGAATATATACTAGAAATAAAGACTTAACCCTGATGTGGTGTAGACCAGACCTCTTTAAGTGCTGTCATGTTCCCATAAAAGCATTTAATACAATAAACATCATATCCACGCTGGTTATGTGCTTGTTGCTATGGCCAAATGACCTGACAGGGGTAACTGAGGGAGGAGAGGTTTGTTTCGGTTTGGGATCTTAGGGCTTTCAGTCCTTCAGGCAGTTCAGTTTGTCACAGAAGGAGCATGTTATCCAGATAGTTCACATCAGTACTGACCAGGAAGCAGAGAGCATGATGGGAGTGAGGAGCCATGTACAATCATGAGCAGCCTATTTCCAGTGGTCTACTTCTACCAGCTTCTATCCACAGCCAGGTAGGTCCCATAGCCTCTCCCAAATACTTGCCACTATCTGGAGACTAGTGTCTGAAACATAACCCTGGGGAAAACTGCCTCTCAAACAGGAGCTTGGGGTGGGGGGCTGGTTCAGATTCAAATGGTAATAATAGTACCTGAATTAATTCCCATTTAACTAAATAATATGTTTCTTGTTAGAATGTTTGCATGGTGGCTAGCACATATCTCAGTCATTTCTGAATTTTGAGACAGTTTTGAATACTAAGGATTTCTTCTTAATTTTGGGGGTGTATGCTAGGGGTAGGCATTGAATGTGCAAATGATCTTAATTGCCATGATCGTCCATAGGAAGGATCTGAGGATCAAATGTGAGCAGTAAAGTATAAGCATGAGAGATTCCAGAGAGTATTGCAGAGGTGAGGAAAAGAGGAGAAAAGAGAGGGGAGAGAGAGAGAGAGAGAGAGAGAGAGAGAGAGAGAGAGAGAGAGAGAGAGAGAGAGAGAGAGAAGAGAGGGAGAGGAGAAATAGGAAAGAGGGTTGGTGTAGGGTTGGTTTGTTTCTGTCCACACAACCTAGATATATTTGGAAAGAGAGACCCTCAGTTGAGGAGTTGTCCACATCAGCTTGCCTATAGGCAGGTCTGGGGGTTGGATTTTCTTCAGTACTGATTGAGGTAAAGAAGTCCCAGATAACCCTGGACAGGAAGAACTAAACTGTATAAGAAAGACGGCCAAGGGAGCCACAAGCAAACCCAAGATCCCTTTCCCCATGGTCCCTCTCTGTCTCAATTCCTGCCTTGACATCCCTCAAAGATAGACTATAACCTGCTAAAACAGAACTGAAACAAGAATCTTTTCTCCCCTGAGTCAGTTTCGGTCAATGTTTTATCACAGGACCAGAAAAGTAAAGAAGGATGGAGAGAAGGGAGGGGGTGAAGGGAGGGCAGGAGGGACAAGGGAGAGGAGCATGACAGTTGACTGAAGACTTTACCCCACCAGGAAGGAACTGGATTTGAATGTCTATTGTGTTCTCTGTGCAACTGTTGCCTTCTGTTGGTTTTCCAGAAGGACCCCATGGATTTCTCAGAGCTGAGAGAGAGGATGCTATGTGAAGTATGTAGCTGACATGTGGCAGAGCTAGGAAGGGACCTGAGTTTGGCTGATGGGATTCCTCCTTCCACCACCTCATCGTGGTGATAGCCATTACTTTTTGTCAGTGTTAGCAGTGAGAGGGAACCTTGATTGAAAACCTGCTCCCAATCAGATTAGCCTGAGTGCAAGCCTGTGGGTATTTTCCCATGGTCTCTGCCTCAGCTCTTGCCTCTAGGTTCCTGCCTCACTTCCCTTTCTGATGGACTACAATGATAAACCCACATAAGCCCTTCTGTCCCCCCAACACACACACACACACACACACACACACACACACACACACACACACTCACTCACTCATCCTGTGGTGCCTATTGTTCTCAGGCTTTTTGAGAGACAGCAAGGGCACTTCTGCATTACCAACAAGTGGTATAAAGCTCAGTGATACTTAAACACCAGCTGGGGTTTGGTCATGCAAGGGCAGAGTCCGCACAAAGCTCAGGCCATGGTGTTGAACATCTGGAACTGGGTGTAAAGATATTTCCCTGGCTTAACCTAAGATTTGACCTCTTGTGCTGTCACGCTAACTTTCTGTTTGCTAAGAAGATACTTGTTCACTAACTTCCTCCATTACTTGGCTGGGACCGCATTCCTCATTCCTGATATAGCAACCTGGGTGGGACCACCCAGGAAAGCCCTACCATGAAAACTGTTAACTGAAGTAGAAACTTTCTAAAGCTTGCACAATGTGCCCATTGTGACCATTGCTCCAGGAAATGAATATCCTCAGGTGGTCTCCTGCTTGCCAAAGACTCTATTGTTTCACAGGAGATATACCTGCCTGCCTGCCTGTCAGCATTCCTAAACTCCATCCTAAACTGACCTTTGGCCCCACCGTGTTATTGCACCAAGCCCACCCGTACCCCCTCCCCTACTCAGAGTGCAGTATAAGAATTCTACTCTGAAAGCTCTTGGCTTCCACAGTGCCTGGAGCCTGCATATGTGTGTGTACTGGTATATCATTCATTCATTAAACTCTCTTTTTCTTTAAAGTTAACAGTGGTCATTAGCCATGGTCTTAGGGTGTCTAGGGGTGCTCTAGGGGTGCCCGCCCGTTACACTGGGTATTTCTATTTATGGGGTTTGGGTATCAAGATCCAAATAGATTTGTGGTAGGGATAAGAAGATTGGAGAGTAATCCTTGTTTTTGTTAAATTATTTCATTATTCCGATTAAAGTCACAAAATCAATACTGTATAACATTTTATGACAAGTTGTGCCTTCCTCTTTGGTCTATTTAGGACTTAAAGCACAGTGATCTTTTCAAAGACTTGGGAACTTAATTAGCACCACTTAAAATGGGGTCTTTCATTGTAGCCCAAGAAACTCAGGGCATGTACGTGGTTTCACACTGATGGCAGGGAAGTTGTAAGGGGTTCTTGAGGCTCCAAGGACTAACTACTATTTTCAAGTGTTCCCAGTTCTCCTACACTTCCTAAGTCCTTCACACCATAGGCTAGTACTGGCTAATCTCCCCTGTCTCCCTGATCTCATTTAATTTATGCCTGCTCCTCACTTCCTCATTTTCCCAAGAAATGGAGACATTGCCTTCATATAAACCCCCGAGACATGTTCTGTGTGTGATAGATACTTCCACCATGAAGTCATGGAGGGGCAGACCTGTGATCGTCTCTACCTGGGAAGCTGAGACAGAAATATCACCTTAGCCTGTGGTAACAGGTACCATGTCTCAGTGCCTCTGTAGCACAGGATAGGACAGTACAGTCAGAAAGATAAATAGGCAAGGCTGAAGATCTAAGGTTTCAGATGACTTTCTTATCACACATGGCTAAAGTTTAAGCGAGAAGCATCATCTTCTGGATGTGGTGTGAAGATGCAGGAGACCTTGCTCCAAATCCTAAAGGTCTTTCCTGCCTATGACAATGACTAAAAGCCCAGGAAACATAAGCAGAAGTAGTGTGGAACAATGGCCACACCAAAGTATTTCAGCTGGTATGTAGACTTGCATAGGATCTGAAGACAGTGTTCCACATTAGCAGTTACTGTCATAGAATTTTCCATTATGTGTACTCAGTCTAAATGTAGTTTAAAAATATCCTAAACATCTATCATGTATTTAACTCTATTTATTATTTATCATTTATCACCTCTAGGTATGCAGATATCCTTACTCTAGCTACCTATCTTCCTCACATATAGATATTATGCATATATCCATCAGTCTCTCAATTTTATCTCTCCTATGTATGTATTGATAATACCTATCATGTGTTTGTATCTGTTTGTGTATCAATCATCTCTATATATATTCATTTCTGCTTATCTATAAATCCATAGCTATACCTCTCCATTACTGTATAGATCTATCATATATAAATATATGTGTGTGTGTGTGTGTGTGTGTTTGTGTGTGTATTTATATATTCAAACCTACCATCTGTCATCTATTATCCATTATTTATGTATATCTATTTATTAACCATCTATCATTATCTATTATTTATCTATATGCTTATATTTATTATTCATCCATCCATTCATCCATCTATCCACCCATCCCTTCTTACTATCTGTCTTCATCCCTATCCATAAGCATGTGTGATAGAAAACATTGATCAAATAACATAGTGAATGAAGCAATGAGAGTTCTGATCAAGCATCATTGTCTTTTTATGAATTTATTTTTGCAAATCTAGCCAACAAAGTTAGAGTTAGTTTATCTTAACTTTGGTTTGAACCTGTGGTCTGGTTTGAATGTATCTATTCATGTATATAGAATAAACTCCAAGGGGAAGTGTTTTTGGCAAGAAAGAGATGCCCAATACAGTGTCTGCTTCCTGTAGCAGGGACAAGACCAAATTCATGACTATCTTGGAGGTTTCTTGGCTTTGGTGCACAGTTCAACCTTTCAGTTATTATATTTGGATGGACATTTGTTATATATTCATGAACATTTAAATCCATTTGTCCTATACCATTGAAATATGTGTTTGTAGGTGGTATGTTAATGAATATTACTTTAAAGAACTGTTTAACTTAGTCTGTGGACGTGACATTCATATCATTTATTTTCTCCTTTCAAAATATTAACAGGTGAAAACTCCAGGCTCACTTTTCAGATTTCTGTCAACTTTTCTTGTACATTTAGGAAGTGTAGCAAGCGCCAGGGCCCTGACCAGCTTCCTGGTGTGCTAATGATGCAGGAGGATATGCATAACCCTCTGAGGGGAAAAAAAAGGCTGTTGATTTTACTGCTGCCCCTGCCAAGCTGCTCAGGAAGGCTTCTTACCCAATCTGCACAGAATGTAATGAATCCCTGTTGCTAGGCAGTTGCTCTGGGTTCTTCTTGACCTCAGACTCTCCTCACTTGCAAAGACCTTTGGGATGTTTTAATGAGCTTCTTCACCCACTAACTTCACATGAACTCTAGGTCTCAGAGACACCAAACTATGATTTATCTGTACTCCAGCACTGCCCATTACACTCTGTTCTTTATCTTTAATTCTTTCTTCTATGTTAGGTCTTCAAATAAACACAAATCCTGCTTTCTCCTTCTTCTTGCCACCAAGTGGCACCCATTACCCACTTCTGCCTTCATAAGGCGCTTGTGTTATTAAATCATTGCAAAGTTTCTGTGGTGATATACTGTGTATCTAGTAAAGTTTGCCTGTGACCAGAGGGACAAAGCCAGCCACAGAGTTAGCCACAGAGGTCAGGAAGTGGTAACACATGTTTTTAATCCTAGTACTCAGGAGGCAGAGGCAGAGATCCTTCTGGATCTTTGTGAGTTCAAGGCCAAATAGAGCCAGGCAGTGAACCTTTAATCTCATCACTTGGAGTTCTATGCATCTGCTCCCAGTACTTGGAAACTACACACATACACCTTTAATCCAGTACTAGGAAAATTGAAACAGGAAGTGATACCTGGGCAGAAAAAGAGATGAGGGGGTAAGGGAGGCAGAGTTCAGCCCCTCCCCTGCACTGAGGACTCAAAGGCCTTCAGTCTGAGGGTTTGTAGAGACAGGCCTGGGGAGCTGGGTGAGAAGTGGCTTGTTCTTCCGTCTCTCTGATCTTTCAGCTTTTCACAATATCTGGCTCTAAGTTTTTATTATAAGAGCAAATAGAATTCATTTAATAATTCATTACATATATGGTTATCAAAGTCTCCTAACTCAGCAGACACAGCTTTCACTCTGTCTTTATGAGTAGATGTAATTCCAATTTGGTAGATCTCAATGTTTCAAAATATTTAGTTTTATTTTATGTGTATGAATGACTGCACATGTATATGTATGTGATACGTGTGCCCATGGATGCCAGAAGAAGGCATTAGATCTCCTGAGACTGGAGTTACCTGGTTTGTTGTGATTCACCAACTGGGTGCTTGTAACTGAATCCAGGTCCTCTACAAGAGTAGCCAGGGCTCTTACATACTGACCCATCTCTCCAATTCTGGTAGTTCTCATTTTACTTAGAAATTAGACTCATTTACAGAGATTTTTTTTTTTTAAAAAAATATGAATACCTGGGGCCCAATTCAGCCTAGATTTATCAGGAAAATGTTGGGCTACAGGCACTAGGACCTTTAAAAGGAACTTAGTTATGCTGATTGGTAGGCTATAGCACCAGACCCTCCTCTTCCCCCTTCCTTCCCTATTTCCTCTTCACTTTCCGTCTCCCTCCCCTGTGGTTGGTAGGTGTTTTAGTCATGCTTTTATTGCTGTGAAGAGTCTGGGGCTGGCTTAAAGTTTCAGAGTTTATTCCATTATTATTCATTATGGTGGGACATGGCAGCTTACAGCAGACATGGTGCTGGAGAGGTAGCTGAGAGCTCTACATCTGGACCTACAGGCATCAGGAAGAGAAGTGAGATATATTGGCCAGGTTTGAGCAGCTGAGACTTCATAGGTCACCTCCAGGACATATTTCCTCTAACAAAGCTATACCTACTCCAACAAAGCCATACCTTCTAATAGGGTCACTTCCTACAGGCTTATGGGAACCATTTTTATGGGAACTACCACGATGTGCCTCTTATTCATCTAGGCATGGGAACAAGATGTGAGCTGTTTTCATCAGACAGAAGGAAATAGTTTCATTTTTCAGTTGTCACTGGGGTTCTGCAGCCCACTTACCTGTGCTCATCCTAGTGTGAAAGGGTTCACCATCATCACTGAAGCCATGGCATACACACCCACATGCGGTTTGGAGCTTAAGTGCACACAATACTCATGTTTATTCCTTCCTTGTTATTCAGGAGCCAGAACACCCTTGAGTCATTTTCTGTCGCTGTCTTCCTGACTCTCACTTCTGGTTACACTTGCTGCCATCAAACCTCTGCCCCTTGTGCCCACTGTTATTGCTAAAGTAGGGAAGTAGGGAAGAACCTCTTTTTTTTTTTTTTTTTTTTTTTTTTTTTTTGTTCCTCTGCCTTCTCTGTCTCTTGATGTGCTGGGGCCTTCAGTGCATTGCATGTTCACTCAACACAGGACCATGCCTTTGCTTGAGTCAGTTCACCAATGCAAGTGTCAATCTCCCTTACAGATACCTTCACAAACTCAGTAAGAACTAATGTTTAACTGTTGGCCTGGGCATCTTACAGTGTGCTTAAATTGACATGTAAAATTAACTTTCACAGAAAGGCTGGGAAGCTAGTTTACTCAGCAAAGGGCTTGCTTTGCAAGATTAAGAACCCACATTTAATCCCCAGGACCCACAATGAAGTGAAAATCCAGGCACAGAACTGTCAAGTTCAAATCACTTTTGTGCAAAGTTGCTGTGAGTGCTGGATGCATCATTTTCCACATTAATCCCTATCCTTCATTTTCAGTTTTTTTTTGAAAAAGCATTTTTTGTGTTCATTTTATTTATATTTCCTATTGTCTACCCATTTAATGATTGATCCTGGCCTCTTCTGAAAATGAAATTGCATAATAAACATTCCTTTGAAGTCATTGTTTGCCTCGTTATCCTTTATAAGTTGTCTGGATCCTTGGAAGCAATCCAAGGCTACTTCTGTGCTGGCGCCCAAGCTTTTGGCTAGTCTTTCTTCCTAACTGTCAAGCTGTGAGTTTGGAAGGAAGGGTGAGATCCTCTCCATGTAGTACTGCAACAGGGATCTCTATTGATGTTTTCAATCTCAAGAATGTTATGCATAAAGCTGACTCCTACCCTCATAAAATCAGTCCATACTTGTGGCTAATTGCTCCAGGAATTTGAGTACAGCTTACTGTTCTGAGAGAGCGAATTGTCAGGTCTGCAGCCAGTCATGGTCCCTTTAGTGCAGAAGCTTACCTGTGGCTTCTCATTTCCTTCTGGTCTAATCCACACGCATCCCCCAGCTCCCCTAGAGTGCAAAGGGAGAAGCGTAGATATCCCCGTGGTCCATGAAGGCTTCCTAAAGTGAAACAGTTTGAAGACCCAGCACCCTGTGGTCTGCCATTGCTTGGCTGGACTGATGCACTGGGGAGCACCATGACTGAGCTTTCTTCCTATTCTAGAGCCCTCTTTCCTCCCGATGATTTCTGTCTCAAAGCAGAGGATTCTGGTAGTGATACCTGATGTGAAGTTCAAATCTGACTTGATGTTGCTTTCAGAGATTCCAATCACTACAGAACCCTCCTTTAATGGAGTCCTGCATATTCCTTGGGTGAGTGGCAAGTACCAGTACCTGAGAACACTGAACGATATAGTAATCTGGGATCGCTTGATAGAAGCCAATGACTGTCCAGCTCACTCTCTCGAGAATTGGAAAGATTTTCCATGACATCTACAAATGATCCTGTAAGCTCTGCTGAAGTTGGAATGTCCACCCACCAATCTCTGACTTTTCCCTGATGAGATTTGCTCTAGAGGTGTATCATGACTATATCCTGCATTCCCCACAGAACCTAGCAGGCCTCTGTTGCCAGGAAAAGATCGAAGAAGGAGGAGGAGGAGGAGAAGAAGAAGGGTAGTATGTAAACAAATCAGGAAATATTAATCATATCTTGTGGAGGAGAGAATTGTTGGTATTGATGTTTCTGCTGCTACAGTAAAGAAAGAAAGATGGGGATCAGAGAAAGAGGAGGGGATGTGACTTTGTCTCTTACCAGCTTGAGAGGTGGTGCTGAGCCCATGAGCATGATGCTAACTTGGATGGTTGAGTCCTGGCCATTCTCATACTCATAAAACTCTCCTTTGTCCAAGCTCTCAGGGCCAGCATCATTGCTCACCTGTGATGGTAGAACTTTTGGACATCAGTCTGGTGGAGACTCAGACAAGAACCATCAAGTCTGAGGTTCTCCTGACTTCATTATCATACCTGTTTCCCTAAATTTTTTTTTGGATGTGAATTCCTGAATGAAAACAAATGGAATATGCACTTGTTACTTGCTACAGATCACAGACTGTAGTTCTCTAGGCTAGACTTTTCTCCATGAGATGCTCATTGCTGATAAGGATCTTGGGGCATCTTTCACAAATGCATGCTGGGTGTACATGGTCTTGATATGGTCTGCTTATTAAATGGAAGGCTCTTATCTTCTGAGTATTCCCGTTTTGTTTGCTGGTGGATAGTATTAACATTTGCAGTCTACAGGGATATATTAATGAAACTTTACTGAATTTATCACAGTCATAAGGAATGTCACACAAATCACTGCCCTCTTAAGGGTATGGAAGATGAACAGCTCCATTAGCCACAAGCACTCCTGCCTTTTGACATGTGAAAGAGCAGATACTTTGCACAAGGACAATGCTACACTGTTGGAAAATCTTGGCAGGTCTTTTGTGTTATGATAATCTTATGGTTACTTTGTTTCAAGGGAATCTACTGACTTACAGAGTTCTCATCTGTCCCTGAAGGAAATGCAGGGAGTCTTCCCAGAGAGGGGGAACTAGCCTCCAGCCCCTCTCACAGCTTTGTGTTACATTCACTGGGGAGTAAGGGGATGATGCTACTGTGAATGCAGAGGACAAGTTGACCCTCAGAGCTCAGGGGTCAGGGTGCTTGCTCCAGCCGGGGATCTGGTGCTGAGAACTCCCTGGATGTGTTTCTGCTCTGTTGTCTGATCCTGTGTCAGACTGGTCCACCCTGTGTCTGCCCACTCACCTTTTCCAGTTTGATGTGTTTGTTCTTTCCACTTTCCATCTGTGCTCCAGGCTTTCTACAGAGACACTTTAGGCAAAGACTTAAATAAAATCCTTACAGTGGAAGGTAAAGTCATCTGGGCTCTCTCTTTCTGTTGTGGCATCTACTAGAGTTATACAAACCGATAGGGAGGGGACAGAAGTGCTTTTCCTGAGAAAGTGAATGAAGGTTGTGAAAAGATGAATTTTTATAGGTACGCTTGTAATGCTTACAGGCTTCATGAGCAAGTTTATAAAAGTTCCTTCAAGTACTTGCTTTATTTTGGTTGTTGTTATTGTTCTTAATTAAAATATAATTGTATCATTTCTCTCCAATCTCTCTCATTTACCACCTTACTCCTCAGATTCATGGCTTATTATTATTTATTATTGTAATGTGTACATATATTACATGTATACATATATTATATATAAATTCATGCAACTAGTTGACTGCATTTAGTGTAGCTTGTATGTATCTATCTTTAGGGATGACACTTGGATTGGATAGCCTTTTAGGGAGTTCATCTCTGGGGAAGATTAATCTCTCAATAATTGTTAACTGCCTAAAGCTCTTCATCTAGAAGTGAGTGGGGTCCCATGGCATATTGGTTGTTATTGACATTGCTTGGGGTCCTATTTAATCAGCTGTGGTGTTGAGATTTCATGAGTGACATTCCCCTGTAATATATATATATATATATATATATATATATATATATATATATATATATAAAATACACACACACTATACACACACACACACACACACACACACACACACACACATATATATATATATATATACAGTCCTACAGTGGATCTCTTTGTCCTCTGGCTCTTACAGTCTTTCTGCTTTGTCTTCCATGCTGTTCATTGAGACTTAGGTACAGGGGTACAGGAGTTGTGTTATAGGTGTATTCATTGGGGCTTGGCACCTGATGGTCAAATTTTTTTTTTTTTTTGCATTTTGAACAGTTGCAGATCTCTGTGATGGTTTACATTTACTGCAAAAAGAATAAATGATGTAGAAAATGGATTATTTTTAGGTATAATTGCAATTCTTGTAAACTCCATGAAATCTTTGTAGATTAGATGTTCTCATAAGAAGTTTCTTCCTTTTAAAATATTTTTACATTTATTTATCTGATGTGTATGAGTTCTGAGAGCCAAGGCCTGTGTTGGCTAACAGCCATTTTCACCTTTCACCTAGTTTATGAGCTAAGTTTCTGTTTCCCCATTAAAAGAACTTTTACACACCCTAGCCTTCCAGGAATGACTTAGTGGAGCCTCATCTTCCTGTCAGATAACACCTGCAGGCTTGACCTTTAGTTAACATTCCATGGTTACTTAGTCACTTAGTCCTCACTTGACTCCCCACTCAACCAGCTTCCCACCTTACCTGCTATATAACCCCTGTCTGAGAAAATAAAACATTGTCAGCTTGATCACAAATACTGCCTTGTCTGTTTCTTGTGTCTCTTCATTCTCCTCCTTTAGGGTTCGTGCTCCTGTTGAAGACCCAGCTGCATGTATTGTCTGCATCTGTTTACTACAGATGGAAGTTTCTCTGTCCTGTTCAGTCCCAAAGGGGCTGCAGGACCACTGGGCCAGGTGGGACTGAGAAAGATTTCAGTCTACAGTTTACCATGTACATGCAGTGCCTGCACGGATCAGGAGAGGGCATTGGATCCCTAGGAACTGGAGTATAAGTGATGAGCTGCTATGTGAGTGCTGGGAACCGAACCAGTGCTCTTAACTGCTGAGCCATCTCTCCAGTCCCAGTTGCTTCCTTTTTGAAAAAAAATAGCCCTTTAATTAAAATTGCCTTCAGATTCGTATGTAAATTGAATATATTACACAGATCCAATAATAAATGTTTTTATTCCTATTATTTTTTCATGTTATTAGTTTAGAAAATGTAGAAGACTAAAAATTATTTAGTAAATCATTTTACTATTTATGAATTTTTACATGTGTTATTTGTAATAGCAATAAAATAACATGCAATATTAATGATTTTCTGGATTGGGATGTGGCTCAATTGGTCAAGTGTGTGCCTCACAGGAAGGAAGATCTGCATTGGATTCCTAGCATCACTTAACAACAGGTGAGCGCACATGTCTCTGATCTCAGCACTCTGGAGGTGGTGGCAGGAAGATTAGAAGTTCAGTCACCCTTTGCTAAATAGCAAACATTTTTGGGGGGACCAGCTTGGGCTACATGAAACCCTTTCTCTGAAGATAACCAGACAATGAGCAAGTTTGAGGATTTTCTTTCCAGGAAAGCTGGAATCCCCATGCAGGGCTTTACTCAAACCTTTCCAAAGCTCTGTACATAACTTCCTGATAAGCAGTCCCATCCAGTCCGTATTTTGTAGTCATACACATTCTAGTGAAAACGGCATGACCAAACTAAGGTATTCACTCACTTCTAACTTCCTCCAGTGCATCAGAGAAAATCCTCCTGTGCCGCTTCGTATTGACCTATGTGACACTGTCTTCTTTGTGTTTCTATATTTGCTATCTTCAAAGGAAAACCTTGACATTCACTTTGAATTCTCCACTCATGTTGTCCCTCGTAGTTGCAAATAGATCAGTTTATTGGTGGTTTCACACTCTGAGAAGATATAGGCAAAGCTGTCAGTCACATGGATGTTATGCTCTGACTCAAAACCATCACAAACCACTCTTCTGTTTCCTTTATGTTTCTAATCTAATAATAAATTTTAAAAAATGAATGGACCAAAGACAGATTCCTAAATTACGTGTTTCATAGGCTATTTCCTGTGTTGTAACATTTAAACTTCCTGCTTTTCGGATGAATCCATTACAGGGAGTGCTCACTGTCTAGGCTAATCTCTCTTCTCTAGTGAGAGTCACATGCCTCAGTAAATACTCTCAAGTCCTTTTCTGTATCCTTAAACCCAAGTTCTACGGGTCTGAGCTCCCATCTTCCTGCATAGACCCCTTAGCATCTCTCACCTGACTCCATACCTTCTCTCTAGCTCCTGAGAGGGCAAATCTTTTCATTTCATACCCCTCTCCAGTAAAGCTTCCACAGCCAGGCTTCTGTAATCTCTAAAGACCTCACAGAGGACTTTCATCCCTACTTTAATAACATTGCTCTTTTTAATTTTTAAAAATGTTCTAAATTTTTTGAGTTTTGGAAACTTTAGGTTCCTAACTTTGACTCCAAGTCCACTGACTCCAAGCATCTCCTCTGTATGTTCCCTCTCCGCTGAGAGAGTGTACTGCACACTCTCATTTGGTTTTTCTTTTATTCTTAGTTACAGTGGGAATCTGATTTTTAAAATGTTTCCATGTGATGGAGAAACCAGTCAGAAAGTGCTAAGGGGTAGTAGTGGCTGGTAGGGTAGAGAACAGCTGTCCCTGAGGCCTCAATGAGATGTACAGTCTTACCTGAACCTTCATCTCAGATCCATGGCTTCCAGAACTATGAGAGAATGAACTTTGTTTAATCTTAATCAGTGGGTCCCAACCCATTTGAGGTTGAATAACCCTTTCATAGGTGTCACATTTCAGACATCCCCCATATTTGCATACTAGATAATTTTAATAGTACTTGTAACAGTAGCAAAATTATGGTTACAATGTAGCAATAAAAGTAGCTTTGTAACTGGGGTCACCATAGCATGAGGTACTGTGGCCCAGCCATTAGGATAATTGAGAACCGCGGGTGCCAGTAAATCTGGCATTTGGGAGGCTGAGTACAAAACAATCAGTGTTTAAGGCTAGCCTGGGCTACATCAGTGATATGACACAGCAGTCACAGGGTGATAATACTCAATGGTTTTCACTGAGTTGGAAAGGCTGACAACCTGGAACTTTCTATGGATTGACTCTCCTGCTACAAAGATGATGAACCAATTAGTATCAGGTGTAGACAACAGATGGGTGGTAGTCACCCCTAGAGACCGGATAGATGAGCTGGTTCTTGCAGTAGTGTGGGTGGTCATATCCCTCAATGGTCAATAGATATCAGATTCTAATCTATATCTATGAGGAAATACTGCACAATAATAAGTTACTGTCTCATAAATCTTCATGGTGTAAAAGGTGTCAGGAAGTAAAGAGAACCTGTGGTAACAGTTGATCCATAGGATGTTTATATATAGTGTGTGTAGGTATGCATATTATTCATACAAACACACTATATATACAAGTGTACGTGTGTGTGTGTGAGAGAGAGAGAGAGAGAGAGAGGAGGAGAGAGAGAGAGAGAGAGAGAGAGAGAGAGAGAGAGAGAGAGAGAGAGAGAGAGAGAGAGAGAGAGAGAGAGAGAGAGATGAAATAGAGCATGTCCATGGCTGATACGTAGTGGTAAGAATTAATAGAAGTTCTTTTACCTATGGCAGATTTTTGCTGAGTATATCCATTCTGAAGGAGGGATTTTTCTCCATATTAGCCACAAGGTGTCAGGGTAGCCTTCTTTAGAACATCATAAAATGTTCCCCCATGATCCACAGAGATATGCTTAGAAGGGGAGTCACACAAAGAGCTTTTTGAAGTTTCTCCTGGAGAACTTCCTGCTGCTGAGTGCTGGATGAGGAACTCCAGCCAGGCCTTGTCCTTTGAAAACACAGGGACCTTCTGTGGAATTTGCATTTTTATTCACCACCCAGTGCCAGGCGGACATCTCAGGAAACATTGGTGCTGACACAGGAAGGCGGCAGTATCGCTTCTCAGGCAATTTTGCATGTGCATAAAATGACATTCTTGAGACACCTGGCTATCATTATAGCCAGGATGCACAGAGCATCTGTACTCACAGGTCTTCAGTGGCTGGCTCGAGGGGATGCATTCTAATTAATGTCTATCTTGGAGCTTTCTGGACTCTGCCTTACCGTTCCAAGGGCCTTTCATACCTGCCCCTGCTGCCTGTTGAGTAGGGTGGCCAACGGAAGAACTAGAACAACAGTAGGGCCTTACTCTTCATGCCTGCAGGGACTCAGCCGGGTCCTCTCCACAGACTGTCTCCTCTGCCAGCCAGCATTGTCTCCTGAGCAGAAATTGTGGCATGACTGGAGGTCGTTTCTCTCTAGCTCTGTGTAAGAAGGTGGAAATGTTTAAGCAGAAATAGCAATACTACACCAAAGCCACAGGCCTGGCAGCAGGGGACTATCATTAAAAAAAAAAAAAAATCTAACCCAACTAAGAGATTATTGTGAATCACTCTGTTTCCCTCTGCCCCATCTTCTGTTTTCAAGAAACATACATATACAGATACACATTGCACAACCAATTCTTCTGAGCTGCATAGGTGCGATTCTCAGAAACGAGTCTTCTGTCTGTTTTCCTGGAGATCTGGACATTGAAACAGTACCAAATTTTTACATTAAAAAATTTTAAATTTTATTTGTAGGCACGTATGTGGGTGCCTGCAGCGGCCAGAAGAAGGCATGAGATCTCCTGGAGCTGGAGTTACAGGAAGCTGTGAGCTGTCTGTCCTGGGTACTGGGAACCAGTTTTGGGTACTATGGAAGAGCAGGAAGTACTCTTAACCTCTGAGCATCTTTTCTAAGCTAATGTGCAGCATCAGCATCAGCAACAGCAGCAAGAACAACAATAAAGTGAGCTCCTAAAATAACAGAAAATACAAATAACCTCAGGTAGTATTTTATTGGTCCTGAGTAGTTGAGTGTTTTTTCTAAGGCTAACAGGTGAGTTACAGGAAGAATGTACACATGTGACTGGAATCAAGGCAGGTTCTTCTCGATGGGGAGAATAAAGTAAGCAGTTTCAATCCTCTGTAGGATGAGGTACTTTCAGAGACTGCTTTTGAGAAACAATTTTTCTTCCCTCCATTTGTGTGTGTGCTCATACATGTCCACATGTGTGGGAGCATATGTGTGGGCATGTGGAGTCCTGGGATTGAGGTAGGTTGATGTTGGGAATCATCCTTCATTGTTCTTGTGCTGTATTCTTTGCGGCAGGTTGTCTCAGTCAACTCCAGAGTTCCTTGATCTGGTGATCCTCTGCCTCCTCCTCCCGAGACTGCAGTCACAAATGAGCCCTCATGTCTGCCCAGCATTTACTTGGGTTTTGGGGATCCAGACTCTGATTCTCATACGTGCAAGTACTTTAACTATCTCCCTAGAGTGTGAGAATTTAAAAATCAAGGCTGGAGGATGGTCCCTGAAGGACAGGACACTGGCTTTGCCTCTGACCTAGTCTTCTGGGGTAGGGGTTGCTACTGGTGCTTTGAAAAATACTCAGGGATTTGCTGTTGTTAATTGGGAGTTAGGCTCACTGAGAGACCTGAGGGGAGAGTTTGAAAGGGTACAGCTAAAGGCACATGCCCCAAACCTTGGGCACCAGAAATCAGATCTCCTGAGACCCAAGTGGCGGAGGGGTGACATACTGGGGGAGCAGATTCAGAGGCCAGCTGGACAGCACCTAGCTCTCTCCATGACTACATGAATAGTCTTAGCGGCATGAAGTAGCAGCGAGAAGAACTTTTAAAATTCATTTTACATACCAACCACAGTTTCCCCTTCCCTCCCTTCTCCTGCTCCTCGCAAAGATTTATGTATAGTGCTCTATCCGCATTATGACTTTATACCAGAAGAGGGCATCAGATTCCATTGCAGGTGGTTGTGAGCTACCCTGTGTTGCTGGTAATTGAACCCAGGTGCTCCGAAAGAGCAGTCGGTGCCCTTAACTGCTGAGCCATGTCTCTAGCCCCAAAAAGTACTTTTGCAGAATGTCAAGACTCTCATGGCTGCCCCAGAAAAACCACCACCAGGAGTGTGATACTGAAGCCCAGCTCAGCAGGAGAGTCCAGTGTGCTTGAGCATTTCAACTGGCAGCTGTTTCAGGTGAGATGTGGGGACCTCTCAGGTTGGAGCTCTAACAGATAATATGCATGCATGGAACCACTTTAGGCAAACTAGCAAGGTGATTTTTTTTTTTTTATGTTTGTTCCTTACTATGCTGATTATGCAAATGAGCATACACCTTGTGAAGAGTAACTTCACAATACTCATTGCAGCTTCTGTTCTGGGGTGCCTCTAAGATCAGAGTTAGGCACACTTTTATTAAAAGTATGGCATAAAAACTGCAATATTTTAAAGGATCTGTTTAAATAAAGCTTATTATATTAATGCAACAAAATATTGGGAAGCAATTAAAATATATAAGAATTGGAAAATACAGTTCTAATCTTTGGTAGACTATTGGGGATATCTCTCTCTCTTTACTTTTCTGTATTTCCAAAATTTACTGTAATTCAGAGGAGGACTCTGGAAAAAAAGCCTAACCTTGTCTTAGATGCAAATTTTATCTTTAATTATGTTATCAAGAAATCAGCCCATAAGCATTCCCTATTTCTGAGTTGAAGCCAAATAACAAAATTTGATCAAATTAAGATGTCATAGAGAACTTCTTCCAACCATTTATTAATAAATGCTTGCAGACAGCAACAGATTTAGTCCCTTGATGATGCTCACAGAGTTTGTGTTTCAAATGAATTTTGTACAAGTTCCATCAAAATATTATATCTTTTAGTAACAACTTCCTGGCAAAGAAAGTGTTTAATTTTTTAGACTCATACAGACCCATATTGTGTAAAATAGTGTGCATGATGTAACACAATAAATTCGCCAGAAGCATTTCCCCCTAGATCCCCATATTTCATTTACAGCCAATTGGTATTAAGCTATAATACATTGTATATATTTTATTTTCCTCTTGGGGGATGTTTGCTCTATGATGGCTTTGGTAATTTCAAGAGCTGGCTCCCTAGATGTTTCTGAAAGATGCATGCCCTGATAAGAACAGGGTTTTCGCAGACCTCTAAAATCCAACATTGAAGGGAGGTACTGTAGCTGAGACCTTGGCAGAAGTTTGAATTTTTTAGCGAGTGTGATTTTTAAAGTACTCTCCAGATCATGTTCGGGTCTCTCCTCCCAGACGCCTTTCTACCTCATTAACCTTTCTTCAGTTCCTCACACGTGACTCGCTTTCTCTGTTGCTGCTTTTCTTTTATGCCGACACTCACCCCGTCCCTGCCTCAGCGCTTTTCTGTAAAGAACAGCTTCGTTTGGTTTCATTTGTGAACAATTCATTTCTCTAGTTTGCCAGACATTTTGCACTGTGATAATGAAACTATTTAACCAGGCTGAATGAGCCTCTCCCGGCCGCCGCCACACTTAAGCGGCGCTTTTAAGAGAGAACTGACAGCTGATTGATGAGCAGTCAGAAAGCATGTTGCAGAAATATGAATATTTATTGCTTGTTAGATTATTGGTATAATCGGAATGTTTTAAACTAATAATGTTTATATATGGCTAGAAAGATTGTGTCTGAGTAGAGTGGACTAGTGGAAATCACAAAGGTGTGCAATCCCATCTGGTAGGTTTACATATCTGTAATTATTTTTAAAAGACATGCTTATTAGTTCTTCGAGAATTTTGTGTGCATATGATTTTCATTTTTACTTCTCAAGTTCTCCAAATTTTCCCTCCTCTTTCTGTTCTCTACCCAGCTTTGTATCTTAAAAAAATCCATTATGTCCAATTTGTTTTTCCCAAATATTCTTGGATGTATGTGGCATTCCACAGAAGCATGGTAGACTTACCAGAGACCACACTCCTAGAAAACTGTGTCGTTGCCCCCTCCCCCCATCTCCCAGAAACTGTCACTTGCTAATAGCTCCTTGCCTTGGAATTGTAGCCAACTCCCAACTCTGTGCTCATGCTGATATTTGTTCAGGCTTGCACAGGCCTTGTATGTGTTATCAAAATTGCTCTGACTTCATATGTGCACAGCCCTGCTATGTCAAGAAGACACTGGTTTCCTTGTACTCATTCACTACATCTGGGTCTTACATTCTTCCCGTCCCTTTCTTAACAATGAGCCTTGGGAGGAGTGGTGTAGCATAGGTATGTTCTACTTAGGACTGAGCATCCACACAAGTATCTTCTCTGCACCTTGGCCAGTTGTGGGTCCTTCTATCAATCATCATCCACTGCAGAAAGAAACTTCTCAAATGAGGACTGAGATGCACTAATCCATGGGTATAAGGAAAACTCATAAAGAGTTAATTTAATACCATGCCCATTTACCAGAATAATAGTAGTTTGTCCTCCAGGGCATATGACCCGTGTAGACATTGGTTGTTGACTTGATAATGGGGCCAGGTATGAATTTCAGATTGCATGTTGGTTCTTAAATCCAACAGAACGTGGTTGGTTCTTCCCATGACATTTGGTTCACTACTGTACCAGTTTGGCACATCTTACCAGGCTGGTCATTGTCACAGCTCTCAGAGTTCACAGGCAGGTAAAACTGATGATTACTTTTCTGCTTGAGTCACAGCCCACGGTGAAGTCAAGCAGGCACTGGTACGGAAGCTTCACACCTGTGGCTAGCTTCCACAGTGCTGGAATGTGCTTGCTCCTGGAGGAGAAAAATCATCTGTAATGATTTTTAAAGTAGAAACTATACCTGCTTTCTCTTTTTAGCTCACATGCCCATACACATATACAACTGCTATACATGTGTAGTCGGATGTTTACTCAATGTTATTTGTTTATCTTCCTTACATTCTGACCCAATTAGTTTCGAAAATTTTGAAATGAATATGAATAACAAGACCAAACCACTCAGGTGTTGGAAAAGTGACAACCATGCTGATTTAAAGCATAATTGGAAAATCTGTGACTTCTGGATTATTGCTCTTAAAAGTAAACAAGATAAAGTAGTTTATTCTTTTACCAAATGACTTAAAGGTACTGCCTGCTAATTTTAGATCAACTTTGGTGAGAAAATACACTTCTTAGATGAAAACACATCTTTGCTCTTGTAAACAAGTTGATGTATGAAAAGTTTCTTTCCACAGATGGATTTGGGCACAAAACTAAAATGTAATATTGGTTGATTTTTACTAAAATGCATCTTCTTATGAGTAATTGATGGTAAACATACTTTTAATGTTCTACCAGTAATAATGGAGATTTCTGGGAAAAACAAAGACACACTCATGTTCTTTTTAAAGCAAAATAATTACAAGTCAGAATTGTGAAGCTAGGGATGTTATTAATGAGTTATTATAAGGTTTATTGGGGAGGAAACATGAACAAAACCACAGCATATGTACATTCGGCGATGGCCAGCACTGGAGGGAAATAAAGGTGAAAGTCATAGGAAGGCAGATAGGGCGGAGCGTGACTGCAAAGTGCCGAGGTGTACCAAGAAGAGTGCCTGGGAAGCCGAGCTCTGTAACTCACGTGCCATGAAACCTATTTCATCACACAATACTACAGGAGGCCCTGCCTTGTCTTAGAATCTCCACATGTGCCTCCCATGAGACCCAGACATAGAGCTATGATGTCTATTGTTCTTGGGTATTAACTCAAGAAATTGAAGGCATACCTATGCAGAGACTTACACACAAATGCTCAAAGCAGCCCTACTTGCTGTAGTCTGAAACTGGGCTGGGACAAATCTCCAAATGCCCACTGAAGGAAGACAATGTGGGAATTCACACCCAGTGAAAGACTGGGTATAAAAATGATTCAACTCTTACTGCTACAACTTAGATGAACCTTGGAATGATTATATAGAGTGAACGAAAAAGAATAAAACATCAGTCTGGAAACCCACATTGGCACCAGATATTGTAGAAATTATTTACTGGCAATTGATTATATAAAGGATTAATATTTATGAAGAGGTTTATATAAGCACTCACTGATACAAAATTGAACCTTAAGGCAATTTTTGGAGAGTTGAATTGTCTCACATAGTGATGGTATCAATCCTCTCTCCAAGAATGCAGGAACAAACAGGGAGGGCAGGCAGTGTACAATAGGGTCCTCAATGGGGGCTGGCCACACCCCATCCAGAGTCCTGAGACCCCAAAGCTATGCCTCTAGGTCTCCCTCAATAGCACCGGAATCCCACCACATCACTGCATGGCTTCCTTTATATAGAATTCTAGAAAATGCATGTTTATCTATAGTGACTAAGTGCTAACTTGTGCTTTGCTTGGGACAGGGGAGGAGAGGAAGAAATACAAAGACAGGATTTTGAACTGGTACACAGAGGGGTTCTCTTCACTCTTGGACCCTTGATGGCCATTGGAGCATAGGAAGTTGTTAAAATTATGAACAGTTGTCCCTAAAAGGTGTCACATGTTTGGTAGCTGCTACAAACGCACATCAGAATTAAAAGCAGTCTAAGGCACATCAGAGTATGGGCTATTTGTCCCCACAATATAAAGTCAATGCTATTTGAAGTTTTATAGCATGGTGCCTCCTTTCCTATTTTCATGTCCAGAAGTCAGGATACATCTAAAATTTCTGAACATGAAGAGTGGCTGGCACCCTAGGGAAGGAAGAAGCACCACAAGAAAACAGAGCAGAAGCATGCAACTGCTTTTGTTCTCCTGTCCAGGCTACATGTCAGGACCATCCACAGCCACCTTTTATCTTTGGTCACATGTCCCTTTAAAACTGAAAGAGGGTTCAAAGCAGTTCTTGCCTATGACTTAAAGAAATATCTTAAAGGCCTGGTCCTCATGGCGATGGGCAAGTGCTGGAACCATTGAGAGGTAGGGCCTCAAGGAGGTGAGTGAGATCACTCACTGAGGAAGAGATGTTGGAACTGGCTCCTTACGCCCTTGCTTCTCAGCAGGCAGGAGGTCAAGGCTTTGTGCTATTCTTCATTCCTCACCATGAGTGTTATTTCTCAACACAGGCAACAAGGACAGGACCAACCACCACAGACCAAAAACCCAGCAGTGTGAACACAAACACCCCTCCTTGTTTTAAGTTGATCTCTGGTGTTCTGTCACTTGGCAGAAAGCAGGCTAAATCAACTTGAGAGCTGATTCTGGGGCAGTCTCAGTTCTCAACACGTGACCATCCATATGTACACTTTTGTCCCTAGATACGTCTGTGTCATGTTAGAGCTGTAACGGACACTCATGGCAGAGTGGCCTGTGTTGAAACTGTTCTCTGAAGGGTAAGATTACAAGCTGCTTTTCCTTAGTGAAGGGGAACACACCAGACAGATCCCCAACAACCATCCCTCAGCATCTCATGCTTCTGACACCTTGCTTCTGAAGGAGAGCTGGTTAGTGTCCTGAAGCCTCAGAGCTGATGGGAAATTAGTCATTCTGGTCAACATTCTTAAGCTTTGATCTTTCCAGCAGCAATGTGAATTTTACATTTTTTTTCTACTGGAATACTCTGTTTTTATCACAAAGGACTGAGACTTAGCCTTTGATAAATTTTCATTTGCAAAAATAAAGAAAAAGGGAGAAAAACCATATGGGACCTTATTAAAAAAAAAAGGGCCACATTTATCCCAGCTTTCCCTCCTGAGTGACTAAAGTTTATATCACACACACACAGACGCACACGCACACACGCCACACCACACACTCATAACTCCAAGCATGGAAAGAATTTGAATTAATGTCAGGCACATGACGAGACAGAACCGAGGAGAGCTCTCTGACAAGCCGGTTCTTTATACTTTTCAGCTAATTGTGTCATTTGACACACTGGCATCTAGAATAATGAGATTCTGACAGGCTAATTTCAGCTTGTGCTTCCAATGAAATGCACATAAGGCACTTGTTATGTTTAGTGACAGTCAGTGTGTCATTTTCTGTTTAAAAGCAATCCGTTCGTGTAGATGCGTACAAGTGCAGGAGCCATTTGAGGGAATGGGAAGGGTGTCCGGGGTCTGAGAATGGTTTGCACAACATCATGTCTGAGACAGGGGAGGAGAGGCCCAATCATCAGGCTGCTTGGGTGAACATGCAGGGCAGGGTTCAAGGAGATGAGTCATCATAATAACAAGGACTGGAGTCTGGTGCTTGCTTATGACTTCCCCATTAGGGGTAAGATCTTAGAGCCTTAACAGCAGTGCAGAAGATGGGGATTTCATTTGCGTGTCAGTCCAGCTTGCTGCAGCTGAGGAGCAGAAAAGCTAAAAGCTAAGTCTCTGTGGAGTTAGAGGGTACTCCAAATACTAGAACGGAACGACAAAACCAAATTAGGAACAGGAAGGCGAAAAGACACATGTGGCCAGTAGATGGCGCCATCAAATCACACAGAAGCCTGCTTCCTGGCAGTGCTATGCTGGGGAGATTAGAGCCATATACAATTTCCTGTTGGCATCGAAGGTGAAGTCAAGCGTTGATATAAAGAGCATCATGAGCCTTTGAAAATGCCGCATGCCAGTAGCAACCCAGGCTCAGCCTTAAAAGAACTTCAAGAGTGAGGGCACCAAGGCGAATTCTGAGTCATGCGCCCGCTGAAATAGCGTCTGATGTCACTGGTGCAAATAGACCTGGAGATCTCTTCTGTTTACCTCGCTCTAAAGAGGTGACATTCATTGGGTGACTAGAGAGTTCATTTAATTACAAAAGACAGAGCTATAATAGAAAGGCAGGATGCGACTTCCTTGAATAAAAGCTGCAGAGTATATTTGGAACTATGTGTTTCCTAACCTGTGGTCTTTTAAATTTTTCTTTTTGAAGGAAGCGGCATTTGGAACAGCAAAGATTGCCCAGGTCAAGGCAGTGTGTAATTACAGTGCCAGATGGAGACTATTTCTGCCAACCGCGATTCTAATTTTGTCTTTTCTCTTCATCCAGTACTAAATTGAGTCTACTTAATAGACACACACACTGCCAAAGCCACCCACAGCCCATGTCCCATTCTGATTCCTACCTATTTTGTAATATTTCAGACAAGCCCAGGGTTTAGATTGAATGAAGATCCGCTGCAGTATCATAGGACTGATTGATTTCTAAGAGGATTTGGGAGACTTAAACAATGCGTATTTGAGGATGGTACAGTCCTCCGAACAGAAAAACCTTAGGGGAGAAACAATTTGGTTACTCCCCCGTTGTGGATTTTAAACTGCGCACACTGAGTAGCAGGAATTTTGCTCAGAAATCTACAGCCAATTTCTTCCTCCACTTACTGAGTGTGATCGTTGGCTAGGGCTTTACTTAAGCCTCCTGGATCCCAAATCACTGTGGTTTCATGTTTCAGGACATCCGAATAGGATGGGGGCGCAATGTGCTGCTGCTGCAGTGTGATAGGCTGGCCCTAAGGATCTGAAAGCTTGCTTTTCCACAGGGGTGTGTGGGCTTCTGTTTGCAGAGAATACACATTAAAGGGTAAGGCTGAACAGAGGGGAGGGAATGGGTATACGAGAGAAAGGAAAAGATGAGAGAGGGAGGGGAGGAGGGAGGGGAGGAGAGAGGAGGAGAGAGGGGAGGAAAGAGGAGGAGAGACAGAATTATCTCGGAAGCTTTGCAGTGATAAAGACATACAGCCTAAGCCTGGGAAGTGTAGTTCTGGAAGACTCTGTTGTTTTCAGCTTATCTTCTTTCTTATCAGAGTGAGCTGCTATTACCTACATTAGAGTTCTATTTAGGCAATCATGGCAATTTTCCAAAAGGGATTTAAGATCAATCCATTTCATAAACCCAAGAGCTACATCTTCCCTGGTTACTCAGCAGAGTCCTGACACATTTCTCCATTCACTCACCCCTTGAACGACATGCCTCTTGGGATGATGCTTTTACCACACTCAATGAGTGTTTCTCATCTGCATAGGGATATAGAGCCATCCACTGGGGTGTGGGCAGCATTTTAGCGACCACACTTCTAGAAATAACAGACTCCTCATCAGCAGCCAAGGACTGCCTGTCATTCCTCATCTGGAAATGAGGTCTTGGGAGCCCTTCATTCACCTGTCCATGCTGTAGTGTTGACTGGTTTTATCTAGCACAGTTCTTGTGAAGATTACCACAACTGCCAAGAGTTCCTGGGTGCCACAGCCTTGTCACATTTGGTATATAGCCATCAATCCACAGCATCCTACCTGCCCTCTGGTTCTTATGACCTTTCTGCTCATTTTTCTGAGATGTTCCCTGAACCTGAGGGGAGGAAGTATGATGTACTATTGAAGTATTGGTAATGGGTGCACAAGAAGCAATTGGATAGTGTATCAATCTAGTAAAATGATAGTAGCTTTGCCTTCAGTATTCAGGTCTATGACCTTTCTAGCCATGGGATCTTGTCCAGGTTGATAGTACTAGTCTTGATTTTCTTTCTGTTAAGTGAGCCTTCCATGTAGTCAGACAGATCTTGGTGACTCTCCAAGGTATTCGCACCGCTTCTACCCATGAGTATACCATTTCCAGGCCAGTTGTTACTGCAGCTTAGGGTCCACAGATGGGCATGATAGTTGATCATTTTCTTCCTTGGCAGCCTGTACTATAAAAGTTATCAATGAGGGAAGAAGCTTCCAGGCCACTCTCAGCTTGATTTCTTCAGTTGCTCTGACTAGTAGGTGGTGTTTCCATCTATACAACTTACTTTTGAGTTCTGGTCGGCAGCCTCAAAGAACAATGGAGACAGCTTGTATTGGTTTGGAGGTTTCTGGGACTCCCTAAAAACTTGAAAGGAGGTATCAGTATCTGGAACTGGGCTTTTGTTTGGCTATCTATGGCTTCTTACAAGACCATATCCCCTAACCATGTGAGTTAATTCCGTTAAAACTACTTAAACATATAGGTATAAGAAAATTCATTGAAAAGTAGGTTCTAAAGTATTTTCAGTGTTTGTGCATTGTTTTTCTCATCTCAGCTTCTTCCCTACCGTCTTATTCTACCCCCTGACTGATTCCTTTGGTCCTTTAAATGATGGTTGTCCTGGACTATTGGCTCTGAACTCTCCTGACACTTTCTTCCAGGGCAGGCACTGATGATCTGGCCACAGCCAGATGATATGAATGAATATTTGGAACACGGCATGTGATTCTGTCCCTAATTTGTCATGTTATTTCCTCAGCTAGGTGTCTTCCTTCCCTCTGACCCTTCTGAGGACAAAGAGTGTTGACTTCAGAGACCAACTTTCCATCTGGCAACTCTGTTTCAAACCAAGTTTTATCTTTTCAGGATGGCCCTGTCCATTGGGGATGTTCTTCCTCACTGCTTGACTCCTTCCCACACCCCCCCCACAATCAGATAATGGATTTTAGAGATGTAAAAAAAGCTTTGACTCACAGTGACATGTGGTTATTATTATTGTTATTATTGATTTTTTTTTCAGTACTGAGGACTGAGCTAGGGGACTGGTGCATGGTAAATGACTGATCTAACATTGGGCCATAGTCTCAGCCATTAACCATTGATTCTAAAGGCTAAAACTGTAGCTTTTGTTCTGGGAACTTCCTGAGGATCTCAGTACTTCTTCCCTGACCATTGGTAATAGTCACATGACTAGTGTCTTGACCTCTCTGCTCATCTCGTCACTTGAGTTCTCTACAAATCTATAGAATGACTTCACTGATACACACTTCTCTTATCCCATTTTAGCTTATTCAACCCAGAGTGTTCCAGTTATTTCTGAATTCACAGCTTCCCCTGTGATGTTCTGGCTCCTTGTCTACTCCTTCAGTCTACTGTGAGTGTCCACACCTGTTGAACTGTTTGCACAAAAGCATTTGCACTTGCTATTCCTGCCCTGGGGATGCTTTTCTCCAGTTCTACTCCCTGTAACTACCTGCCAGCATCACAGAAGCTGGTTCTTACCTTCCCAGACCTGCCTCATGTGGTCTTCTCTACAGGATTCATGAATATGAGAGTGGTTTTTATGGGATTCACATTTCTTTTATTCTCTTGAACATTGTCTACTATATTAGAAATGTTCAAGGGACAATCTATTGAAGTAATGGCAATGGGTTCACAAGTGAAAAGCTGAACAGAGTCGCCTTGTGATCTCAGCCCCTGAAGCCAGGCTTGTGATGTTCTCTGAATATTTCAACTCTGTTCTTCTTGCTCTGCAACATGATTTCTTTAGCTAGATAATAACTCCTCCCATCTACTCATCATCCCTTTCCTGTCTGCTTCAGATTTACCTTCCCTTCCTTCTCTTTTGTAATACTCTATGAAACATAATGTATCAACATGTACTGTTAATGAAGATGTATCTTCTCATGAATGCATACTTTCTCTTCTCAAATGCTTTTGCCTTGAGGATGAATCCTGTGTTTATCATCTTTCCAATGTCCAGGAGTCTCCTAGTATTGTGATGATGGACTGGTGGATGTGAGAAAGATGATTCTGAAAGAGACCAGCATGATGCTTCAGCATTCATCAGGATGGAATGAGGTATGTGAGGATGAGTGCCTGTGACTATGTTATACCTGTATAATATTTTTAGAGCTTCTTGGGATGCTACAAAAATAGGATATTGTCAGAAATGATATGCCATGTCCATAATATGCCATGCCCTTCTGCACTGTGACAGATATGTGTCAACTACCAAAGAGTGCCATATCCTCAATCTCTAACCTTGAGTGCCCCATTTTAGAGCAGAAATTCACTCTCTATTTAACTTGACAAATGGAGGTAGGAGTTAGTAATTTAGGCATTCAATGAAGAGAAGCTGGTTAGGGAACCAGTGTTACTGGACTGGGATCAGCAGGGGTCCTGGATGGATGAATAAACAGGAGATTAGAGAATGATGAAGCTTTGCTGGTGGCTGTGTTCAAGGACAGTTGATGTGGGAATGTCTTTCTGTATGCTGTGAATATCATTTTTTAAACAAAGGACTGTTTTGGCCATGGCAGGCACCATAGAAAAAGTAGGCGGGGGAATCAGAGAATAAGTAGGAGGAGGGCAGAGTCAGAGAATGGGTTGAGTTAAGATGAAGGACCTAACTAGCAATGTGCCTAAGCCATAGGCCAAACAGCATGAAATTGATATAAGCGTCTGAGTATTTTGGGGGACCTAAGCAGCAGTGGGTGGCTAAGAGGTCTGGGATGGCATTTCTGTGGGTCTGAATCTCTGGCCAAACGGGGCCAGGAAGCCCTTTGTAAGCCAAAAGTATACCTCATCATGATACTGCCAGTCTTGTGCCTATGGTCACAGTGGTGAGGACATTCTGACACTCAGTTCAGTGCCATCCATGGTGAGAGGAATACTAGATCTGAATGAATCCAAACAGCTTTGTGGTGTGGTTTCCAGTCAACAAGAGCATGACAGAAGCTACTGGGAAAAAAATGGTAACAGAATATCAGGGGCCAGTTAGGCTAAACCCAGCTAATGAAGTTAAAGTGGGAGCCAGTGATGAATCCTGTCAGCACACGAACAAGGTAGGGGAGAAGAAAGCCGCTCGTCTTCACTTCTTGAAAAGGAACTAAACGAGACAGACCAGGGGTCAGTCTGTTTTCTCCGTTCTTTCCCAAACTGCTTTCCTTTGGGAAGAAATCCAGAATCTTCATTTCTATACTTTCTTGGGCACTGATTGTGTGTCAGGCTCAGTTCTTGACAGGTGAACAAAACAGACAGAGAATGTCTCCATGGAGAATTTTGTGTCCTGGGGGTTGAGGGGAGGGCACCAGTGACTGAGGACATGAAGTGACACAAGTTGTATTTATATAGATTAAAGCTTATGAGAAAAAATAACACAAACTGTGAGGTCAGGAGGTTTGATGGTAGAAAATGAGAGAGAAGACCTAGGCATTTCAGTTCTGAATGAGTTACCAAACATTGAATTATAGATGAGTGTTGTATTAATTATATTCTAAATTATTTTTTTCAAGGTGTCAGCTTTTTGGGGGGGATAAATAAACACAATATACCTTTGTTAATCTGACCTAACACAGGCCCGTTTGATTCTCATACAGAACTTTTCTATAGCCTGAATTCACCTAGTGGAACTCACAGAGGAGTTGATAAGGTTGATAAGGGTCATGTGGTAAAGATACACTTTCAGCTGATGATCAGTGTGTTAAGCATACTGTTGTTTTTTGGTCCCCATGCTTCACAAGAATACTGGGGAAGTTCACCTGGTGGTTGCAAATTTCAGTGACTCTAGATGGACAGAAAGGTTACTTCTTGAATCCTCATTTATGTGAATTACAGAGACATTTAATTTGATTCAAGTGCCACTTATGCTGACCTTAATTAGTTGAAGTGCTGTGTCCAAGCGGATTGTCAAGCAATCTTCAGTGAAACCAGAGTATCAAGAACTCTCAGGAGCACTGTGAAATGTAGAAACTGTATTTCAGAACAGGTGAGTGAAAGGAAGATCTGGTCAACCTCACAGACTAAAAGGAACAACTCAACACACAAGTGCGTGCACTTTGCCCAGATAAAATTTCCTTCTCTTTAGGAGCAGACCATTAGAGGGCAGGCTGCAACCTTGTCTGGTTTAAACTGGATGATATGCCTGTATTTTTGAGGTGTTATAGTTGTCAGAGTTATTGACACATTCCAATACGAACATTTATTTTGATGGGATGAGTCTGATTCTACAGGTAGCATATAACTTTAATAATACAATATAACATTCAGTAACTTTTGTGTTTATAAAAGAACAAGAACCTAGATTGGAAGATCTACATGCTGTCTTAGTTTCTTTAGACTATGGTAACAAACCATAGCTTGGTTGGGACAGAACCAACAGAAATACTTTCTCACACTTCTGGAGAGCAGAAGTATAAGCAAATTTCTGGCACACTGAGTGCTGTGTAGAGCCTGTTTCCATGTTCATAGACAGAACCTTCCTGCTGTGTCTTTCTGGAGTGAGAGGGATATGATGCCTTTGGTTCTCTTCACTAAGCTTTCTCTCTAGTACTATTATAAATACGCTGTCCTCATGATCTAATCACCTCTCAGGCAGTTTTTTCCTCCTATGGTTAACACCCTTGGGGTTAGTATCTGAATGTATGAATTTTGGGGCCTCATACATCAAGACCATTGCACATGGCTAAGCTTTTAGCAGCAATACCAATGAACAGAGGAGAGAAATTACTCTAGTCATGACAAGCTCCCGACCCTGTTTCCAACGCTTTGGTTTTCTAGACCAAAGCAAAGCAGATTGCTTTTCCTGGTAAGAAAGAACTTCATTTGAAGATCTAGATAGAAGGAAAAGAGTTAATCTCTCTGAGAAGAAAAGAACCCTTCCTGAATTCTTGCCTTGAGCTGAGCATAGATTCCTCTTTACTCTAAACTGATATTTTAGTCTTTCTAAGCCAAGGCTTTAGCCTCTTGTCTTTGGATAATGATACTATTGGATGTTCTGGGCTCCAGATTGTGAACTGAAGCCCTAGTGACTCATTAGCCTCCATAAGTTTGCCATATAGTTCATTGTAACACTGTCTGTCCTTTATTTTTTCCTTCAACACACACACACAAATTATATTGCACATATAAAAACATATTACATTGTTTCTGTTTCTCTGGAGAGACTTGAATAATATAATACTTTTACTATTTCATCTTGCCTGGAATATCTAACTCAGACTATATACCAAAATTATAAATTTTAGCTTACTGTTACATATAGAATTTTGTGGGACAATATTTGCATGAACAAGATGTTATAATAAGTACTTAGTCAAATTCTCAGTCAATGGTGTCATAAAAAACAAGAAAAGATATTTAGAAGTTTGGTGGTAGTAGTATGGTCTCAGGATTTGGAGAGTTGGTGAAGAGGAAAAAATCATGAGACACAGAAAGAATAATTGAAAATGTGATGGATGAGTTCTGTATAGTTAATAAATGGGGCTGGTTGTGGGTACTGTGAGTTGAGGGAATTAGTTGTGTATTTGAACAGGCACTACACATTCTGGGCTGTTGTGGATATCTGGAGGTGGGTAACATCTGAGCAAAGTCTTGGATCCTCACATTCAGCTGTGAGGTCAGTTCTAAGCCAGTGGCGCTTTCAGAAAAGGCCTGGGTAGGGTGTTTTGCATCTCTGTACAACTGGAGGCACCCTGCCTCCATATTCTGTGTCCATGCATGCTGACTACTCAGGTCCCTTTCATGTGGTCCCATAAGTTCTTGTCTCCGAGGAAGTGTGGTTCCAATGTAGCTCTCTGTGAACAGTTCACAAACTCGTGAATCACCCGTTCCTTCCTCTCTGATAAGTTATGTTAGCATGAGGATGGTCCCAAGGAAGAAATTACCCACTGCATGTTCCCAGGGAAGAAATATCTTCTTTGCCTCAAGTGCCTGTCCAGTGTAAGTAAGACATTTCACTAGCACTGCCCATCTTGCCCATCTTTGCTCTCCAACTCTAACTCAAGACCTAGCATGGCAATGCCCTCCAGATGATAATCCTGGAGTTTTATCATGTTCTTCCTTCTGACTGTTCAGTGCTGCATGATTCAGTTGACAGTTTCTTTTGACTAAGGTAGTTAGTTCTCAGCTAGAGCAGTTTTGCCTCCTTGTGGCTTCCATTCAATGCCATTTCTAGTTTTAAAGGCACATGCACACCTGTGTGCACATATTTGTGAATGAGGCACATGCCCTGCCAATAGGTAGAAGTTTGGGAACGTGCAGAACAAAGAGTTTCTGGGCTATGAGGTCAGAGGTCAAAGAATCCCCCTGCTGATTACTTAACAACTTTTCTGGGTGCTCCCCCAACTGAAGAATGGCTTGTCTTTCAGGTGACCTCTAAATATTTTTCTAAGAACTGCTTCCAATCCTCATTTTCAATCTTTATTTTTCCCACATGTGACAAAGGCGTGCTCATCTTTTTAAATATCACAATTATGCTAATTACTCCAGTTCTGATTTCCCTGTGGCCTTATGTATTTGATTGCTTCTGTGACATCATTGCTTGACTGAGTGACAGAGCACACACAGAATTTTAGCTGCTCTTCCAACCGGCTTCACTCTCACTTCCTATAAATGGCATCACGGCTTCCTCAGCATTCAGGGTTCTGGATGGCAGGCTTGGCTCCTCTCCTTCCACACCCTCATGCAGTGAATGCCAGGAGATTCCTCTGTGCTTGTTTATGGAATGCTCTAAAACTTTTCCAAGCTGCTTCTCTAGAATACCACCAAACAGCAAACATCACCTCTTACCACAGTCACCTCTTAACCATCACCCAGACCAGGTATTTGTCAGTACTTGAGAAGCATCACTCAGTAGTGTTTCAAAATCACAAATCTTGTGGTCTCACAGTGACGTCGCCAGTGCCTGCAGATAGCCCTCACTTTCTCATCAGGCTGTGTCCTGAGTGACGAGTGGATCAGTCAGTTCTCCCATTGCTATGATAAAGAACCCAACAAAATCAACTGAAGGAAGGAGGGGTGATTTGGCTCACTGTCTGAGTGGACAGTCCATCATGGTGGAAAGGCATGGCAACAGGAGCATGAGGCAGTTGGTCACACTCTGTCTATTCATGGCCAGGAAGTGGAGAGGATAAGTGTTGGTCCTCAGCTTGCTTTCTTCTTTTTCATTAAGTCCAGGAGGCAAACCCGTGAATGGTGCTGCCCACAGTTAGAATGGATTTCTCCCACCTCTGCTAACCATATGTGAAACTCCTTTACTAACATGCCCAGAGATTTGTTTCTATGGAAATTCCAAGTCCCATAATATTGACAGCCGAGGTCAACCATCACACTGGGTCGTTGTCTATCTCCTGTCACTGTACTTTGTGTATTTCCTGTCTGTCAACCCCTGTGGTACAAAGACAAGGGTGAACCTCTATATATCACTACCCGGACACCCCACTCCCCATGGTGAAGCCTTAAGCTGTTTCTGTGAAGATTAAAATCAACCTCTCTATTCATTGACCTAGGCTGGCCCAATGACAGCCCTGACTAAGGGGTCCACACAAGAACACTGTTGGGCTGATTTTGAAGTCTAGGTAGAAGGAATATTCTTCTAGAGTTCTCAGATCTACAAGGTAGAAATAATTGCTGCCAGTGGGATATCAGAAAAACCTCGTAGATCAGTGATGAGATATCATGAGTCTAGCTATCCAAGACTGAGTTCCCTTCAAAGACCCAGAATCTGGCCATTCATGCTAGTTCAGGTGACAGCAGAAGTACTGTCCCTCTAAATATGCCCTCATTGCTGCCACATGGGACTGAGAGCCAAATAAACAATGTTCCCTAGAGGTGGCCATGCCCAGGGTTTGCTGTGGAAAGTAACAGCTTGCTGTCCGTTCTTGTAACTGGTAAAGCTTGTGTCCTTGTGATCTTTGTCCTGACTTCTCATCTTAGCAGATCCTGAGCTTCTGTCATTAGGGGCTGTTCAACATCACTCCCCTGGGCCAGCTGGTTATCCTGCTCACTCCAACATCATTCTTATGATGCCATGCTTCCTCTCTCCTTCAGCTTCTTGGGTGGTGCTCCTTGGGTACATTCCTTTTGTCTCTGTCTCTCCTACCTGGAAAGCTACTCTTTGAAATGGCCCATATCCTGAACCTTCACAGGGCACTTTTCAAGGTGGCTACTCTAACCATGAAGAGCACTTGGCTGGCCACTGTCTGTCTAGTGATCTTTTCTCATTTGTCAATCAAAGACAGAAAAACTCCATCTACTTTTTAGATATTTTCTCTTCGAGTCAATTTCTTTTAAGGTTTATCTGATAAATGCCAGCTATTTTCCTTTTTAATCTAGCTTGAATGGAAGGGAATACATCCTATGCACAGATTATCCAGGATAAATTTCACCCCTAAAAACATTCTATGGGGATACTTTAGGTATAGTCTTTCTTCCCGTACAGAGTCTGAGAATGGCTCCCACAAGTTCTCAATGTGCTCAGTGACTGCCCTTGCAGAGGCACCGTGTCTGACCTTAGAATTCTGTACTACCTGCAAGAAGGAAGCCTGTGAAAGCTCAAATGCACTGTTTAACATCTTATTTCTTTCAAATATTATGTAGATGTGATTGCTGAGTTACTAGTGTTAAAGGAGGATTGGATCAGTGATGTGCTGGGCCAGGCTTACAAGAGTCTCGGGATACACTGTCTATCCAGAGGACAAGACATACTTGTAACCAGGCTTTAAGATATCCCAAAATAAGGGCAGCTAGTGTCACCTGAGACAATGACATTCTATTGCTCCTAGTATTTCACAGCAAAGATTTATACTAGCTACGTAGTTGTTAGTGTATTCCAGGCAAAAGAAGGGGAAATATTTTGATTAGTAATATGGACAATAAGCTATCACCTAGTAAACATGTGTTTTGTTTTCTGTATTTGATAAATAATTTTAATTATAAAGTTTTCTTTATAACACATGCTAATGAGTAGAATAATAATTAACTCAAACACCCCATATGTCAGTTACTTTAATATTCTTATCTCCCTTAACACCTAATTATCATCTACCATGTGATCATTACATTCTTTCAATTTTGAAGGGAACCAATTCCACCATGATACATTTAAACTTTTGCCTCAGGTGTGCCAGTAGAAACTAATTTGGGTCTGGAGAGATATCTCAGCCAATAAAACCGCTTGGGTATGAGTATGAGTCAACACTTACATTAGCAACGCGTAACCATTTATAACTCAAGTTCTTGAAGATTGGATGCCCTCTTCTGGCCTCTATAGGTGCTGCATGCACATGGTACACGTACATACAGACAAATGCCCATACCTGTAGAATAAAATAAACCTTTAATTCATGAGAACATTCAACCTGCTCCCTGTATTCACAGATGTATTTCCTGAATCTTTAGGATAGCACTAAATCTTTTCATTAAGTTTGCTTTTACGATTCTGGTCTCGGATATCCCAGCTGCATGAGCAGATGCTCACTTGGATGGAGACAGAAGCATGGCAGGTAAGACTCCAGACCATGCAGTGAGTGTTACGGGCACAGAGGATGTAATAGCTGGCAAGTGTTCTTTAGTCTACGTGGAGATAAGAGGTTTGTTTCTTACCCTGCAATCCATCACTTCTCTCGGGATGTTTACCCAGACAAAGAGAACAAGCCCAAGCATTCATTTCCTGCTTTAATAGCTTGACAGTTACAGGTGCCCAGATGACTTTACGTTTCCAGATAGCCTCATTGTCATTACTTTGACTGTCACTGATGAGGCCTTGCTGAGGTAACAGACTCAGCTGAGTCCTTAAAATACACAACAGCCACGGGGTGATAGGAGCTCAGATTTGAGGTGGCTGGGGTCTGACAGGCGGGATTCTATCTGCTCAATCAGACCTTGCCTTCTCTTGGTGGCAGAATGCAAATACGTCAGAGTCACGGAATCTGCCTTTTGTGTCAGAACTAATGGGATGCTGAGTTTAAACCAAAAATAATCACAGCCAAACCATGAGAGCTCCTACCACAGGCAGCTGTGCTGACATGCTGTCTCCCCTCTCCCACCGTCTCCAAGTCTGGCTGTGTGTGGGATGTCAGAGGTTCATGGTTGCTTACAGCTCTGGCTCCCGGAATCGGAATCTTCCCATCAGGATAAGTAACTTTGTGGTGAGGCCATCTGCTTTCATTTATCTCTGCACAATGTCCAGTTCAGAAAAAAAAAAATGTCTTCCTGAGTCAAGTCTTTAGGGAAGCAAAAGCCAAGCTGAAATCTCTATGAATTAATTTCCCCTGTGCCATTGTCTAATCTACTTTAAGATGGTAAACATGACATGTACCCAAGTCCACAGGAGACATAGCAGTGCTGTCCTTCCAAATGAGGAAGTGACAAATTCCTATGGGGTCAGTTATTAATATTTCTTGTCATGTGGGACTTGAAGAAATAGCCCATAGCGAGTCTCAGTATCTGCTCCCTATCAACAGACTAAGACAGTAGAGATCGGTCACATAACTGGAGCAAGCAGAGGGCAATGCTTCCCTGCCCCCAGTGCAGCACAGAGGGTCTAGAAGGCAACTTCTTTGCAACGAGGAAGCCAAGAGTGAATGCCAAAACTGAAATGACATCAGGGATATTAGGTCCACAAAATATAATTAGCTGAACTGAAAACTGACCTGTAAACAAGAACAAACGCAGCCTATCAGAGGCTGCATTTTAAAAGGACTCTAAAATGAACCTGCCCTTGCCTGGGCTTAGCAGGCAGCTGAATAGTAGCACCCTCTTCACCCAGTGCTGATTTTATTGCAGAAGTAATTCGAACTCAATTTCTTTATATCTTCTGATTGAAATACATTAAAAAGTTTCTTACAGCCACCACTGATGGAAAACAGCAGCAAAGCACTAGAAGAATCTCACCGTGACAGGGGTGAAAGGCTGTCCAGAGAAGAAAATCTCAGGCGGGGCTTTGCAGAGTGTCTCTTTTTATGTTTCTGTTCTTTCTTTTTGCTGCTGATAGAGCATCAAAGGAGACAGAATAAATACAGTGCTTGATAATGTTTCAAACTGCCCTTGTCAGCTGTTGCTGGGGGCGGCGTTATCTCTGCTGCCTAATGTATCTCCGTCTTATACGCACACTTCATGTGCTATCACAGCGAGTCATTCTCAAAAGACATCTGAGCAAGTCAGAAACTACTCCTGAATCTGCAGACCGAGCTTCTAGGATTTCTCAGAGTGTGAAGCAAATGAAGGTCAGTGAGAAAGATGAGAGTCCTCTAGAAGTTTTCCAGAGGTGAGGACAGCCTTGCTGAGCTGGGGCTCCCATGCCAAGTACCATGGAAGTAACTGCAGCACTGTTTGCTGTATTCACGTGGAGTCTCCCATTCTTCAGAGGATGAGGATATCACAGTCTGAACACTGAGAGGGCATTCTGGGAGTACATCTGCATCAATCACTTTGCTGTTGCTGTGACAAAATATCACAACCACAACCAACTTAGAGGATGGAAGGTCTTACTCTTTAGTTTCTGAAGGAATCCCAGCATCACAGCAGGGAAGGAATGGCAAAGAGAGAATGAGGGTAGACTGATGGCCAGGAAGGAAACCCATCATGTCATTCACACACAGGAAGCAGCAAGAACATAGAAAGGGAAGCCACACTACGAACCTCAAAACCTCCAAAAAGCCAATTCATGCTTTAGGGGTAAGTTATGGACTCACAAACTGCCCACACCACACAACTGTCATTCACATTCAGAGTTCCCGTGCTGATTCCACACCTGTCAGTCCAGAGTCAGTGAGCTCCAAATAGCTCAAGTCTCTGGGTTTCCTCATCATGATCTTGACCCCTTTGCTCATATAATCTCTCCTTTCTCTGGATGGCGGTGGACTGGTGTGGGGGAAGCTGGGAAGTGACTCGGAAGAGTGGAAGGAGGGGGAATAAGAGTTGCTATGTGAACAAACCTTAAAAAAAACTTAAAGCCTGTCCCCAATGATGTATGTCCTTTAGCAAGCTTGTGTCTTAAAGGTTCCAAAACATCATAAAACAGTGACACAAACTGGGAACCTAGCAGATAAAAATACAATGGGGGGACATTGCTTACTCAAACCACCTCAGCATCATATTATGTTAACAAGTATTTGTCTCTCTGTCATTGTGTTTTATAATGTTTATATTATATGACCATAGACTGTCATGAGAGACAAAGTCAGAGCTGAGTGTCTGCCTCTCACCCTCCATCTATTCTGTCTTTCTTCCTGCACTGATACACATTATAGCTGTGGATGTTCATTTACATTCTATTAGGTTAGGAGTGACTATTAACAATACACATAGCTCTCTTCTCAAGCAGAATCAAAGTTAAGTCTGGAGATAAATTTGAGTGATCATGGCCTGTAACATATATTCATGCCTTCCAAAATACAATGTTCTAATGTGGAAGAATGTTCATAGAATTTTTATAGTGGCAGAACAAAGAAAGTTGTAAATTCAGGCACTTAAAAATACATTGGTGAAAACTTTTAGTTAGTAGCTGCAGCAGGCAGGAGAATCTCACCTATCGGCCTCAGAGCCATCTAGTAGCATTATTAGCCTTTTGATTTGGTGCAGAACAGGTTTTTGTTAAGTTAATACATTCTGAAGGTTTTAAATCTATTTTTCAGAGTGTTAAGTCTAACACAGAAGTAGGCAAGGGATGGACTTTTAGAAACTAAAGATAGTCCATCAGGAGTTAAAATTATGATATTGGATCAGCAATATTCCAAGCTCTTGTTTACAACCCAGAGATGACTTAAGACACACAGAAGGGTGTGTGCAGATTCTACTACAAGCTGATACTGTTGAGTGTAAGAGATTTGAGCATTGTGGATTTCATTATTTGTGTGTGTGTGTGTGTGTGTGTGTGTGTGTGTGTGTGTGTGTGTGTGTGTGTATGGGGAGTCCTGAAGACTATCACAGAGACTATGGTGGGGTACACATTCTCTCTCTTTTCCTCTTCCTTACCCGCTTGGCAGTTTTTTAGATTAGAAGACTTGTGAGAACACAGTCTGTTTCAATGAGTCAGTTTAGTAAAAAAATGACTATTCTTAATCCCCCAAACCCAAATTTGCAATCCTTTGAGGTCTGGAACTATGAGCACTGACCCAACGCCAATATGACCTTAGGTTATTGATGTTGCCTATTCTTTGGGTCCTGATACTTCCCCTGTAAGGGAGAGGTGAAGAAGGCACAGAGACAAGGACTCAGGCTCCAGGAGGTAGTAGAAACAAACAAGTCCAATTTATTGACGAAGAGGTAAGCCTTATATACCCTCCACCCAGCCAGGGGGAAGGGTTGTGCTTTGCAGGCGTCTGCTGCTGTGATGTGGTAATCTTTCACTAGTCCAGGTCACCTCACATCAGGGCTCTGCCTCTGTTGCCAAGACTACCAGGCAGACCTCAGGTTAGCTTATGAGAAAGTGCCTGCTCATGGGGGCATCACAGCTATGAGGAAGTGCTATGAGCAAATGTTTTAAGGCACCAGCTTGAACTGGCTGAGGCCAGGCTAGCCCCCAGATCTATACATCTCACATAATGTAATGTGCCAGATTTGAATGTGTGGCCAGGTCTAGGCCTGCAGCTGTTACCCAGTGGCAGATCTCTCGCCTAATGTTCCCAAAACTCTCATTCCCCCTCAATACCACCAACAAAACAACAAAACATCACCAAAGTCAGAAGATGGTACAGTGCTTGCTGTGTGTCGGATGGGTGTGAAACAAGAAGGATTTGTGATTACACTTTGACCCAAACCTTTGACATCTTGTTATGTGTATAGAAATATCGACAGATCTAACCCCATAAATATGAAACATGAGTGAGTTCTCAGTCAGTCATCATTCCTGTTGGAGAGGAATCCTCTAGATTCTGGATTCCTATTTACTTACGCTTATTTCTCATTTGGCTCCGTCGGACACAGGGAGAGGTTCAGTAGGAGTCACTCTGCAGTGAGGAAATCTGACATTGTACCTCAGTTTACTCTCCTTTGCTGAGATAAGACATGCTTGCTAATAACCATGTGGGGAGGGAAGAGTTTATTTCAGCTTATAGTTCTTGGTCACATGTCACCACTGAGGGAAATTATATGAGAAACTCAAAGAGAAATATAAACACAAACTATGGAGGAATGCTGCCTGGTGGCTTTCTCTCCAGCTTGCTCCCTGGTTCATGCTCAGATAGGATTCTTCTGTAGTTCGGACCCATCTACAGAGGGACTGCACCTCCTACTGTAGGCTGGGCTCACCCATATGGAAGAAGACAATTTCTCAAAGATATTACCATCAGCCAGTCTGATCTGGGCAACTTCCTGATTAAGACTCAGGTGATTCCAGGCTATATTAAGTTGACAACAAAAACTGACTAAAACACATTATTCCCCAAAAGTTTGTTGGATTTTTCTTTATCTAAGCATATAGTTTATAATACCTTGGGGCTAGCAGTGGGACCATATAACCTTGATTTTATTCTATATGCTAAAAAATAGTCATTATTTTGTAAAGAGAGCTCCTTGTTTGGGAATCAGACGATGCTTATTATAATTCAACTTCTGCTCCGTGATGAATTTGGACAAGGTAAACATCATGAAAACTTTCCTCTCATGCTCTACTTCCAAGACCTGTAGCTCCCCTCACCTAGCTCACCAGCCCATGGTGCACCTGAATATTCTAAGCAACACAATCTGGTGACAACTATTGAACCCAAAGTTGACTCAGAGTGAGGGTTTTTGTGTCTAAGAATCTGTGATTCCCAGATTTCCCAACCAATGGACAATGATTTCTGTATCAGCCTTTGTATGGTGCCAGCTACCATTTTCTCAGCACTAGCTGTAAACATATTTCTTTGTATATAGACCCAACCTATATGATGACCTTGCACTTTAGGAGTCTTAATTCAGAAGAATGTAGACATCTTGTTCCTATAACCTTTAAATTCAAGGCTCCAGATAAAGTAGAGCTGAGAGACCCATTCAGGTTGCATGGTGTTGGGGGTGATACACATCTTTGGTTTTAGCAGCTGGCTGATGTGTCCAGGTTTCAGAGACTACAACTCCACTTGGTTCACATCAGATCGCTTATTACTCATCTCTGTGCGATTCTCCATACAGGCACAAAAGCTTTCCATATGGAGGAGCCCAAGGCTTCACAATGGAGCTTGATGTAACCCATAAGCCTCCTGGGCATGAATAACAAATTTTCTGTGAGAGTGTCTTGCCAATATTCAGCTTGCAAATGTACGTACATGGGAGTTTTTTATGTGATTCCATAAAATGGCTTCACCAACATTCTACTTGGCACTGTGCTGATCTGAGATCACATGTATCAATCATAATGAAGTCCCCATGAGTTCAGCCTTTCTTGGAGCCATTGAGGTGGATTTTGTGGATATGGTCAGAAAAGGGTAGGGAGTGATCAACGCAGAAAGAAGGATTTACTATTGTTTCGTCTTCATGAAAGGCCAAGAGCTAGATAATTAATCCACTTGTCAGTGATCAGGCTCATCTATAATATTTTAAATTGAAAAACAGACAAGATGCTACAGGTAGTCAAAGCCCTTCTTGCAAAATAATAAATATATATTTTTAGCAAGGTGAAGTTGACATCTCTGGATGACAAAGAGTGCCAATATTAGACCCCAACATGGGCATTTATATTGTTAGAGAGTAACTGGATGCATTTTTTCCTACCAACTTCTAGCTTGTAAACTATTTTTTTTTCATTTCTTGGCTGTCACATCAGCAGCATGGAAGGCCCTCTGGCTTGATAATTTATGCAGTAAATGCATTAACTTCTTCCACTTGCTTTCCTGAGCAAATTATCAAAAGTGATGCTCACTCCAGTGACTAGGTGGGTATCTGAAATGGAGCAAAGATTGGTGACTTGAGTTTGTAAAATCTGGTTGACAGGGAGCCATAAGGAACTTCAAGACAAGGAGAGGCCTAAAATTTGAAGGAGGACTCCATAGTTTATTAAAATCTGTTTTTCTGGAAAGATCCTCAGATGATCCAATTATAAATAAATAACATGAGGGTGAAGGTCTGAGCTGTAGGCTGGGACTGACTGGGTCATCTGCTTCTGTAACAAACACCACAGTGACCACAGAATCAGAGCCTACCAGGTTTGTTTCAGCAATTTTGTACAAGCCAATGTGTGCTGAGGTGGTAGCACATTATATATGCTGTTAATTCTCTTTTAAAGACTGAATATCATGTGTCCTAGAACGACCCTACTTCTAAGTAGCTGAGGATGGTCTTGAACTCAATCAGCTTCTCTTTTCTGAGTACTGGGACACTTTAATAATTATAGATAGAGATTCTGGAGACAAAATTAATAACTGCTGTATATATTTGTTGCTATCCTGATGCTGTGATAGAGCACCCTGAAGAAAGAAAGTTAGGAAATATAGGGTTTATTTGAGCTTACACATCTCAAAGGGAGAGTCCATAATAGCAGAAAAGCATGCAGCTGAAGCAGGTAGCTGGCTCATCACAACTCTTATCAGCATGGAGGAAATAGAGAGTAACAAGATTTGGTGTGAGGCTATAAATCTTCAAAGCCTGCCCTTGATGTAATTCCTCCTATGAGGTTGCATCTCTTAAAGGTTCCACAGCCTCTCCAAACAGCACCAACTGAGGACCACATATTCAAATATGCGAGCCTTTAAGAGACATTTCTTGTCAAACTATAGCACTATAGAAAGAGTTCCAGAAAAGGTCCTGGGTGTACTACAGCTGATATGAGTGAAATATGTCACACTACACCCTTCCTGGACACATCTCAAGTGTTTGCATTTATGGAAGCAGAAGTAGATGCTGGAGTTAGAGAAAAGTGTGAATAAAGCCTAGTGATCTCCAGTGTTAGTTCTTTAATACTAATTAGTGGAAAGAGGACTTGTCACCTCAGTGTCAGAGCAGAGTCCACGGGTCAGAGATAGGGTAGGACATAAAAGAGTCCCCTCTCCAGGTGTCAGATGGAGTTATAACTCCTGTTTCTCATTTCTAAGGGACTATTGTGTCCTTTTATAGATCAGGTTTCAAAACCTGCCTGGTCATTCAATTAGATCAGTCCTATGTAGTGTGGTTATGAATGTTACAGTCAGGGCAGAGGAGTTGAGCAGGGATTCCGTCACACCACACACTCACTCACTGGCCCATCTATGCATTCATCACTTGGATTTTGAGTGCTCGCTGTGTGGAAGTACGTCTCTGAATGTTATGGGATATCAAGATGATATGACATCAATAGGTCCTAGGAAAGGTCAATACTCTACTTGCTTTAAATGTAATCTGAAAAAGAAAATCCCAGTTTCCTCTCAGTCTCTCAGTTACTCTGTCTCTGTCTCTCTGTCTTTCTGTCTTGCTCCCTCTCTCTACACACACAGGCATACTTTTTCTGTAATGTGTGTGTATATATATATAATAAATAGATGGTGTCTAGCATAGTCATAAAATACCAAAACTCTCAACATTCATATTCATTAAATCAGCTCCTTAAAAACCATCATATTTGCCTTGTCTTTTTGATGTCCATACAGAAGCATCTAATTCATAAGATGAAAAGTTATACTCTTTTAGAAAGCTAGCAAATTAATCTTTTTTTTTCTATGACAGAATGAAAATCCTAGCTACCCAAGAAGGTGAAGGCTTGAATGATTACTGCACTCAATCCACCTTATAGTCAGGCATGAGGTGGAACAGGAACTGTGGGTGAGAAGCAGCCACACTTCTAGAAAAGAAGGACCCTGAAATGATCCCACCAGGCCATGCTAGCTGCCTTCCAGGATGCTCCAGCCCAGTCCATGTCACAGGGATGGTTTTGAGCATTCTAGTTCTGTAGTGTTCTTTATTTTATATGCGTTTACATTTTTTTGGTCAAATCTTGTTCTTTCCTTAGACTTCTCTGTGTCCTCACATATATAAGTATGTACACAGAGTGCGTATGGAAGCTATAGGATGATACGCAGGAGTTGACTCTTTCATCCTACCTTGTGGGCCCCAGGGATCAAAATCAACTTGTGGGCTTGGCACCAAATGCCTTTATCCACTGAGCCATTACACACGTTATCACTTTACTCATAAGAGGAGAATGAGAGATGGTTCTTAAGAATGAAGATTAGTTATGTGTTAGTTCATCAACAAGCCTTAGGTTTCCTCCTTCCTTCCTTCCTTCCTTCCTTCCTTCCTTCCTTCCTTCCTTCCTTCCTTCCTTCCTTCCTTCCTTCCTTCACCTTCCTTCCTTCCTTCCTTCCTTCCTTCCTTCCTTCCTTCCTTCCTTCCTTCCTTCCTTCCTTCCTTCACCTTCCTTCCTTCTTGTCTCCCTCCCTCTCTTTTTTATTTTATCATATAGTAGAACTAATGGTAATTTCATGAACTTGGAAACTACAGAAGCACTCTCCCAGCTAGCATTGTCCCCATGGAAGGATTGACCTAAAAGTGAGTTTTTTAGTCTTCATCACCAACCTTTACTTTGTGACTATGATGATTAATCTCAGTGGTCAACTTGATGAGATGTATAATCATTTGGGAGACAGGTATCTGAACGTGCCTATCAGAGATTATCCTGACTAGGTTAATGTAGGTGGGAAGACACATCATCTGTGGGTGACAATGTTTTCTAGTTAGAGATTTTGGACCATGTAACAAAGCATTCATCATTCTCAGCTTCTTGATCGTGGATGCATATGACTTCTTCTCCATGGGCTGTTTCTTGAACTAAGCCAAAATAAACCCTTTCTTTATAAGTAGCTTTTGTGAATTTTATCACAGGAACAGGAATATCAATAGAGACAATGAGCTTAAGAACTACTGTCACTCAGGAATTTACTTAAATGATAGGATTTTATTCTTCCTGATTTTGTTCTATTATGCTAGTGATTGTCTTTACTCTTTTTGCTCTTTGGAGGGACCTACCACCCACCTCTCAAATAACTCACTTGGAGGCTTATTCTTTCTTATGAATGCCCAGCTTTAGCTTGGCTTGTTTCTAGCCAGCTTTTCTTTTCTTTTTTATTTATTGATTTATTATGCATACAGTTTCCTGGCATGTATGCTTCATGCCATAAGAGGGCACCAAATCTCATTATAGATGGTTGTGAACCGTATGGTTGCTGGAAATTAAACTCAGGACCTCTGGAAGAGCAGCTAGTGCTCTTAACCTCCGAGCCATTTCTCTAGCCCCTAGCCAGCCTTTTTTAACTTAAATTATTCCTTTTGTTTCTGGAATTTTACCTTTCTCTATCTCCGTAATCTTTCTTTCTTACTTTGTTGCTGTTTGTGTAGCTGGGTGGCTGGCCCCTTGCATCTTTCTCCTTCTTCATCTTTTTTCCCTCCCAATTTTTTCTTCTAGTATTCTCTCTGGTTGACAGCTCACCTCCCCTTTCTCCTGCCTCACTATTGACTATTCAGCTCTTTATTAGACCATGAGATATTTTAAACAGGCAAGGAACACAGCCTCACAGAGTTAAACAAAAGCAGCAAAAATGAATGGAACACATCTTTACACCACTAAACAATGTTAATGAGTATAAACAAATATAACACATCTTAAAATAATAGTCTACAACATCTCACCCTTTTTGTCAAAATAAAAATGAAAGTTTTTAACTTTAACATAGTAAGACTGTATAAGACTGTATATAATAAGAACAATTATCAAGTAAAGATGACATTCACAATGTAATACATTTCATTTGTGTCTGGAAAATTTAAGGAAAATACTCCATAATCCGTCGCATATAATGTTGTTAGCTGTTTTTGCCCTTTTGAGGAGCCTGCTGTCCAGCTCCCAAATAAATCACTCATGGATGCTTATTCTTAATTAAAGATGCTTGGCCTTCGTGTGGCTTGTTTCTTATCAGTTTTTCTTAACTTCAAATTATTCTGTCTACCTTTTGCCTCCAGGCTTTTTTCTCTTCTTACTCTGTATATCTGACTTTCATTCTTGCCCAGTGGCTGGCTGTGTGGCTGATCCCTCGCATCCTCTTTTCCTTGTTCCCTTCTTTTCCTCTGAGATTTCTCCTCCAGTTTATTCTGTCTTTCTCCTGCCTTGCTGTCGGCCATCCACCTCTTTATTAGACCATCAGCAAGCAACACAGCCTCACAGAGTTAAGCAAATGCAACACAAACAAACGTAACACACCTTAATATAATATTCTACAACATTATGCTTAATTAAAACCTGTTCAATATTTTTTAAAAACAAGATATCATGGAAACATATACATTATAAAAAAGAGTTTATTCTAGCAATTGTAATTACTAGGTGAAGTGGTCAGAGTCGCCCAAAGAATATCAATATCGAATGTCTCTTTTTTGTTTTTAAACAATTTCAATATCATTTACTAATTGTACAAAATAATAGGTTCATTGTGGTCATTTTCATATGAATTTTAATATCTATATGCTCAAGTTTCCAGAACTTTTGGAGTTGGTTAGAAGACAATGAAGGAATGGGGGAAACTGGGTAGAGAAAATTATGGCATATATCCCATGGATGGGTGAGATGATGCGATTTTGAAGTGCAGATTCTTAGTCTCTGCAATGCAACTGTTGGTACATATACAATGACTTAAACCTCCCAGCCTAAGACGTGAGCACATAGCATCTCATACTACTTCTAAGGACCACAGTCCTGCAGTGACACAGCTGTGTGCCTTTGGCTCCATTCCTTGTCGGTAGCCTAAAGACTTGATGGAAAGGAATTAAGCTTTGGAGCAACTGTTTAAAGGAGGCCCAGTGCTTGCCACTCAGGCCTTGTCTTTTCATGAGGCTACTTATAAACAGGAGGTGTCTTCCAGGCCATGGTTCTAACAAAAGTATATAGCATATGTCTAGAGATAGAGGGGAAAGGAGTGAGGGGTGAGTATGGGGAAGGAGGCAGAAAAGGAGGAAGGAAGAGACAGAGCATCGGCCTATGGGATTCCAGTGTCCTTTGCTGTCATAAGGTACCACACTACATGGAAAGAATATTGCTAAGCTCATCTTAGAGCAAGTCTGGACTAAGTCAAATTTAGGATCCTTCCAATCCTTTACTCAATATTGTGTATATTTGGAAAATGGAATTCAGTATCCTTTGTCTTTTGACTTCAATAGTAAGGACTCTAGTGAGTTTCTTTTGATATAATAAAGAACACACTAAAGTTATCTAATTATACTCCCAGTGGTGAAATATGTTTCTTTAAACTTTATTCTCATGGGACAGTCTTGGTATTTAAACAGAGAAGGACATGTCTGGAGTTGGTAACATGTATTTTCCTCTTAGCTGAGGCCAGGACCAATTACTTTCACACAGTCAATAGAAGATACCAGAACCTTGGTGGGAGCTGGAACATCACAAATGGAGGGAGCCATGAAGGTTTGTGTAGAGTGCTCTTGGTTAAAGCAGGTGTATGTGTTCACACATATGTCCTAGTTCACATGGGTCCTAGTCTTTCTCTTTGGCAAACAAACCCTGGCATATGCAGTGAGTCAGGTTGATTCCCAAATCATTACAGTCACCATCCCTCTCAAAGCACTTTTTCATCAGTTCCAATCATTTAGGCTCTGGCTGTTATCCCTACAGAGCAGGCTTCTGCCTTCACTGTGCCAATCCAGGAAAATTGCATCTAGTGAAATGGAGGCCCATTGTAGGATGAGATTAGTGATTATGTGAGATTATGTCCCAATTCATGCTGTAAGAGGCTTATGTGGTGGTGGGGATCTGTGTAAATGTTATTAGCTTCAGCTAATTAGGATCCTCTAAACTTGAGAAATCTGGATTCCAGAATCAGACATGAGAACACTTGGACTTGTTTGCTGAATTACAAAGTAGCTGATATTTGCCTGAGCCTGGGGCTTGTGTAAATCCTTAGGCAGAAGCAGTCTGAGCCAAGGATATGGTATCTGTTATGAGTGGCTGCCTGTAAAAGCAGAAGGTTTCCCTTCTGCTGCTGCCAGGACTGTAACTTTGTGGCTCATTGCAAAAGTGAGTCTTCTTAGCTCAGACCCTCAGAGATGGGAGGATACCCTTTACGTGGGAACACCAAGTAAAAGGAAGTCATTACTGAACATGAAAATGATCATTGAACATGGTGTATTCTGCCTTCTGGATGAAGGATAGGCATTGTCATGTCATACATGCTGAAGTGGTCCTTCTCCTGACTAAAGAGAGATGCCCTGGAAATCATAAATCATATCCTCTTATTCACATTTGTTGCTGTTTTGTATTATTATATTCTTTATTTAATTTCATTATTCCACCCCACATGCATACATCACACACAAACACAAACACACACACACATTTGCCCCCCACAAATGTACTTTGATTATATCTGGTCCTCTCTCATGCTCTACTTCTGAGTCCCTTATTTTTCTCTCAAGCCCTGTTCTACATTTATGTCCTTTTTTTATTGTGACTCACTGCATTTAATTAGGGTTATTTGCAAACACATGGGGTAGAGCTATATATTGGAACAAGGGCAACTTACCTGTTGTGGCTACATCACTGAGCAAAATGACTTTTCCACCAACCTTTAACTACATCAGGAAGGGGTGGAGTCTCATGAGCCCTTTCAATACATTAAGTCTTGTGCAGATAACCACTGTTTTCTGAATTCACGTATGCATTAGTCTTGTTTTACCCAGAGACCAACTGTATTTCATAGCATTGTTCTGCATCCTCTGGCTCTTGTAGTAGGAGGTTTCTGGCCCACACTTTCAGGCCTAGCCTCTAGGTTTAGCCCCGCAGACCCACAGACCCGCAGAGACACACAGATGCTTGCAATAGTTTTAAGCTGATTGGCGTAAGGCCCAGGCATATAACTTGCTAACTCTTTACCCTTAATCTAACCCATGACTCTTATCCTGTTCAGCCATGCGGCTCAGTACCTTTACTCAGAGCAGCATAGTTGTCCTCTGCTTCTTCTGGCTTCTCTCAGGCATTCAGCTCTGTTCTGCCTGTTCCTAGAGTCTTTCTTAGTCTGGTAGCCCTGCCCATACTTCCTCCCTGCCTTTGGCCAATCAGTGCTTTTTATTAAACTCATAGGCGGGGACAATTATTTACAATGGAACCACATGATCTCCCTGAAGGCTCTTTTATTTATTTTTCTTTTTCCTCTTCTGCAATATTCTTATAGGTTTGTAGAGTATGTTATAAATGTCTATTTAGAGGTTAGTGGGTGAACACTTAATAATATTATCTTCTCAACACTTTGAATTATTAGGAGTCTCTGTATTCACTGCTGCTTAATGCAAAAAAGAAGCTTCTGTGACCATATAACAATTTGAGGGCTGACAGTTTTAGGTTCCTCTCTAGAGTATATATAAAGAGTATATATAATCTCCCCAGCTTTTGGGCTTTTGACCACTTTTACATTGTAAGACATGATTTCCCTTCAGTGGAATAGGCCTTAAATCTAATCAGAAAGTTGTTGGTTATCCCCATAATGATTATGCCACTGTTGCATCTTGCCTAGAAGGAGGTTGGTAGAACAGCAGAGGGTTTACCTCTAGTTAAGACTGATGATGACTTTTCTTCCTCAGATGAATGTATATAACATTTTATTCTATGAAATCTAGCCATCAGGGAGCAAGCTTCCATGATATGGGAATGTCTTTCTGTATGCTGTGAATATCAATCCATAAATAAAGGAGCTGTTTTGCCCATGACAGGCAGCATAAAAAAGGTAGGAGAGAAATCAGACCATAGGTAGGAGAAGCAGGGCGGAGTCAGACAGACCGAGCTGAAGCCCAAAGGAACAACATGTGAGGAATACAGGTGAGCCATGGGCTATGTGGCAGACAGATTAATAGAAATGGGTTGATTTAAGATGTAAGAGCTAGCTAGCAATGTGCCTAAGCCATAGGCCAAACAGTATGAAGTTAATATAAGTGTCTGAGTCATTTCTGGGGGCCTGAGCAGCAGCAGCGGTGGCTAAGGGGTCTGGCACAGCAGGGTCTGGGCCTCTGGCCTCCCGGGAGCAAGAAACCCCACTACTACACTTCCAACTTGTTTTCATTTTAGCTTCTGCATGTCTTGCAACTGAAGTGTGTGATGGATTCTGCGGTAGGAACTTATGATGTAGTTCTGTGGGCGACCTAGAGCAATATTAGCCTACATTGTTTGGGGGACTTTGAGGCCTCCATGGCTATCAGCTCATGTACTGATAACCTGGTACCAGAATTTTCGTGTATTAACCTATGACTTCTGGAAACAGAATTACATGCTAATTGAATCTGATAGGTTCAGTGTGATATTATAACATATGCACACAATGTGAAACTAGTCAAATTAGAGTCATTAGCAAGTCCTCTGCTTATTTTTATGTTCAGATTCTTTAAGTTCCTATTTTTGGTGTCTTCTAGAATATACAGTTTCTTGTTGCAGTCATCCTCTTACCGAGCTGCAGAGCACCAGAAAATTTCTTCTATTTAACTGTGTTTTGTTATTTATTTTTACGTTATTCTTTTCTCTTTGATACTTCTCAAATTCTAGTGATTATTTTTCTACCTTCTACATTGTGATGAATTTTTTTTTCTGTTAACTTTGAGAAAAAACTATTTGTTCTTATCTCACTTAAAATGTCTTTCATGTTTATGAGCCTTTCTGTGAATGACAGATTTTCATTTTTTGTTATGGGTGAAAATATCACATAACATAGTATATATGTACAAGATACTTTACTCTCTCATTAATCTATTGATAGACCCTGGTGACCACATACCTCAGCAACTGGGAAGGGCAGGTGTCCCTTTGGCAGCTGAGTTTGTTTCTTTTGAGTAAATACACAGAAGTGACATCATTAGATCAAATGGTAGAACCATTTTTAGTATTTTGAGGAACTCTGTATTGCTCTAGTGGCTGTACAAAGCTGCATCCAAACAACAGTGTTTATAACCTTGACACTGAAGAAAATATTATTTGATTGACATAGGCTGAAGCAAACCTTCTTTCTTGAAATAACATAGGGATGATCATGGCAACTGCACTTTCTCTGCCATTGGACTTAGCTGCTGATGCTTTAAGATTATCTGGGTCTGTGTTCTTCATGGTTAAGGGTCACAGTAGTTTTCTTCCTTGGTTTTGTCTTTGCCTGGTTTTCTTGTTAGGCTGATACTGAGCTTATAAACTGAATTTGGAATACTCCCCGCTCTCTATTCTCTGGAATAGTATGAACAGAAGCAGCTCCGGTTTTTGACAAACTTGGTAAAACCCAGAGGTGAAGCCATCCACTCTTGGTATCTTTTTTCTTCTATTTTTGAGACTATTACTTCAATCCCATTACCTCACACAGATCAGTGTGGTTGGTTTTCTGTGTCCTCAGAGTTTGAAAGCTCACAGGTATCCCAAAATTTGTTTTCTCCTAGACTTAACAACTTTAAGTCTAGAATGAACCTTTGCATTTCTGAGGTATCACTTGTAATATGTCACCTTCTCAGCTTAAACTTAATTTGGCTTTTCTCTTTTTTTCATTCTCTATAAAAGACTTGCTAATATTATATTTTAAAAACTTGCTCTTTGTTTCATTGGCTTTTGCTACATCTTTAATGTTTCTAATTTTTTTCCCTCTAACCCTTTTGTTGTTGTTTTTGGTTTGTTCTAAATCATTACTATGAATCATTAATTTCCCCCTTGAAATCATTTTTATTGTATGTCACAAGTCTCTTGTGTTTCTATTTTATTTTATTTTGAGAGATTTTTAATTTTTCCTTTTGATTTTTCAGGGTTCTGTGATGTTCTGTCTCTGTGTATCTGACTGTTTTTTGAGTGTTCTCTTTTGTTAGTGATTTCTAGTTTTATTAGTACAGTCAAAAAAGATAAAGGAGACTGTCTCAGTGGGTTTGGGTTTGCTGATCTTCTTTTGTGACCTAATATATTTTTATATTCTAGAGGATGTCCCATGCGGTGATGTAAAGGATGTGTATTCTGCAGTTGTTGGATAAAATGTTTTTTTGCATTCCACTGTGCAGATTGATGCTGATGTTTCCCTGTGAATTTTTTTGTGTGGGTAAGGATGATGTGTTCACTGATGAAAATGGGATATTGAGTTATGTAAAGTGGGGTGCTGGTATCTCTAGTAGTTGGGCCCTGGGGTTCCTGACTGCTGTTGCTTTAGAGCTTCCTTCTTCCCTTAGATTGAATAGTATTTGATATAAGGAGTAGATGCACTTCTAATCACTGTATGTGTTTAATCAGTTGCTTGGCTGGCATCTCAGTCCCTCTTTCAGGTTCCAGGTTCTCGTTATCTTCTACTGTCTGCAGGTTCTTGACCCAAACACTGAAGTACCCTGTGGTCCAGGACTTGCATGTTTAAAGAAACACCTTTTCATAAAGCATTCGTAAATTAGCAGGTACTAATTTTTGGTGAGTGACAGTCAAAGTTTATATATCCTGCTAGGAAGTGTATCACAGTGGTTCACACCCTCTGGGGACAACTCTTCTAGGTTTAAATGTCTCTGACCTACCATGGCCTAGATTCCTTGAAACTACTGGTTTATACTGTGGCTTCTCTGTGGGAAGACTGTATTTTAACTGGTAAATGGACTGTAGTACTCATATGTGATTCAAATAAAGTGTTCTCCCAAGAGTCATGTTCCTCTTTCAGCTTGTGCAAGCCACTAGAATGTGATTTACACATACACGCATACATACCACACATGTGCGTGTACACACACACACACACACACACACACACACACACACACACACACACACACACAAAATGCTGGGCCAGGCTGTTCTGACTTCATTGTGTCTTTTGCTATTCTTGAGTAATCTTCTTGAACATCTAGGATAGTAGGTAAGAAATATAGCATTGAGGACACACTCTCCAAGACAGCATCTTGCTTTTTCTTACAGTGTCTACCTTGTGTGCCATTTTTTTTCTCTTTTGAAAATAAGGTATGTATCTATTAATCAATTCATCCATTCATCCATCCATCCATCCATCCATCCATCCATCCATAATCTATCTTTGTATTTATCATCTATCTATCTATCTATCTATCTGTCTGTCTGTCTGTCTGTCTGTCTGCCTGCCTGCCTGCCTGCCTGTCTATAATATACAATTCAATTTATCTATTTATCATCCATCTATCTCTCTGTCTAACTACCTATCAATCATTTATCATATATCTATCATTTATGTAGGTAAATGATATTTATCTATCAATCATTCAATGATTGAATTCAAATCTATCAATCATTTATCTATCGTCTAAATTATGTATCATTTATATATTATTTATCTATCATCTATTACCCCTTTATATCCATTCATCCATCATCCATCCATTAACTCTATCATCACATTATCCAGTCATCCAAAGGATAGGTAAATAAAGTAAACTGAGTTCTTAGAACTGTGCCTAATGTATAGTAAGCATTGAATTACTGATGTTAACTTTTAAAATATGTTGGGGGAAAAATAAAATAGATTAGTGATTCCCTTAAATTATGAATGTTAATAGTGCCCAATGTTTTCCCTTTCTATTTTTTTTACTATCTATTCTGCTTAGTTGCTGTCATATTTATTTTGAGTTTTAATTAATTATCTTACACAATTGTTTGTATGAATGTCTGCATACCATATACGTGCCTGGTACCTGCAGAGGCCAGAAGAGTGCACTGTGTTCCCAGGAACTGGAGTTATATGAGTGGTTGGAATCTTGTGGATGTTGGAACTTAAATCTGGGTCCTCTGCAAAATCATCCAGCGCCTTTAACAGCTGAGCCATCTCTTCAGCCCTATTTCTACCATCTTAAGCTCTTGTGTGTGTTCATTTTTCTTTTACTGGAAGATAAGAAGGAATGTGGAAGTGTTCTGAATGACCAGTTTGCCTCCATAAACACATCTATGTACCCAGTAAAATTTCAACCAGAATCCATTTCTTCCTCAGAGTTTGACAAGTCTTTTTCTCAAGTTCACCTATCAGAAATGTCTCAGAATAAAGTTACTTTGTGAGTGAGTAGTAAGGTCTTTGTCACTTAAAACATTGCACTGATGCTCAGAGTAGGATAATGACAAAATTTCATAGGTGCCATAGATGCATTCATAAAACTAACAATAAAGAAGGAAGCAAAGAACTTATGACAATAATAAAAACCCACCTACATGCAGCCACTTTCTGCTCCTGCACTCCAGTATTTTACTCATCCAGGATGGGTTTATTGATCATGAAGGCATGGAGACCTGGTAGGGGTGTACTCCAGAAATGTAGCAAAAGATATTATTACAGAACCAGATATAGAAGGTGAGATTACTCATCTATGCCTCACTACATGAAGTATATGCTATGAAACCAAGAGTATATAGACAGAGGGTGAACTTTGACAGCACATGTTCATCATTATACATCTTGCCTCAACCATATTTTGGCAAGGGTTAGAACCATCTTCCAAGACATTCTTAGAACTAAACAGAGAGCTTTTCATGTGTCAGCTCTAAGAGCCTTGTTACAGGTTTGAAGATCCATGATGAGGTGGTGATATTTAAAACACTATGAATTGAAAAAGTGGACAGATGTATGATGCAGCCTGTATGAAGAGCAGTGCTTCAGATCAGGGAAGAAGGGAAGCATATTCAGGAAATTATAGTTTTGTATCCTTAGGCATTTGTTAGATTTTCTAAATAACAGTTTCTCTTTTATTTTATAAATGACGTTGTATTCTTTTTGTGGTAGTCTAGGGATCCTGAGTGTGACACTGCTCTAAGATGTGGGGCATGTCCGGATGTGGGTACCAGACTATTTGAGACTAAACTATTTTGCATAGTGTCAAGGTCAGATGCGGAAGGAACAGTTAGGAGAAAATACTGTCACTTTAGTTTAAAGTTTTCAGGGAATCCATTAAATTTTCTAAGAAAATATTTTAGATATGTTTGTTGTTAAAATAACCCTTTCTATTTTACTTATTTTTAAAATTCAGAACCTCTTGGAGACCTTTAGGTATATGCTCAGTCATGGCTTAAATGCCATCATTTCTCAGTTTCATGTGGAACACTGCATGAGTTTGAATATCATTCCTCTACAGGGACCATGGCAATCTCTGTATTTATCCAGTATTTCATGGGATGTGAAGAAGTAGATTTTCCGTAAGTGTTCTTCAACATGTCTCTTAGTGACACTGTTTAACTGTATTTATCATCTTCAAAAGCGGCCACTTGTTAATCAACACTTAGTCTTTGGAGCCCTATGCTTAGTTCAGCATATTGACCCCTCAGACACAAAGATCAGAGCTGCTGCTAACTAGAGAACTATCTTCCCTGATAACATTATACACACATATGTTGACAGCACACATATGTGCTGAAGTCTGCTGGTCTAGATCCTAGAAGGCTGGGGTGGCTTCAGTCAGTTTCATGGAGCTTTCATGGTTAGATGCTCTTCATCCCCTGATTTGAGGAGGAGAAGGCTTCAGAGCAGATGTCAGAAAGAGGACCCTGCTAAAACCATGTTAGGTCTGTGTATGTGAAGGTTGTAAAGAACAGCCGAGGACCATTCCTGGCTAGAACAGCTAAGAGTCACAGGGCTATCATGTAATTCATTATGCCTCTCTGTAAGTTATAGTTTTGCACTAATGATTAATTCTGAGCCAAATATAATTTCATATTTAACAGTCGAGGGATATTTGTAGAGAAACTGTTTCCTGTGGATAACAGCCAGTGGACACTGAAGGAATTTTTTTTTTAAAGAACATATGCCCTGTCTTTTCTAGCCTGTATGAATTAGAAAGCTCAGTCAGTGATTGCTTTAAATAATAGGATCTAATTCCACTGCCAGGCAGTCATATAATTACCAAGTCCTTATCCATTGCCCACTAATTTTCCATTTGTAATGTGTCTATTTTGGAATGAGAAGAGAATTCTAAAATCGGAAGAGGAATATAGGGAATTTATAAAAACCCACTCTAGCAGAGAAGAAAGACGCTCTCATCTTATTGTGCCTTCTGTGGGCAGCACTGTTGCTGGTGGCCTGGCAGACCTGCGAGCTTGCAGGAGGATGCTGTTTTCCCAGTGTAAAGAGGGAAGGTGGATGGTAGTACCAAGTAACCTAAGGATGGAAAAGTGAAGATATTCAGTAGTAAATGCTAATGGAGTGATGCTTCTGTTTTTACTCATTCATATTGCATGAATTTCACAGAGCAGATCAGGATTACTGAAGAACTGAAACCAATTGCTGTCACAAATATAAAAGCATATTAAAGTTACTTTAAGCCCCGGGTCATTAAGATGGTCTAGTACTCGGAGCCAGTGTGATTGGAGGCAGCATAGGGAGGAAGTGACAGGACCTGCGTTGCTTGTACAGGCCTTTTCTTACCATTCTCTTGGCTCTTCCCACTGATCAAAGCAGTATTGGATAAGTCCTATGGGCATCCTGAATTTGCATATCCCAGCATCCTCACAAGTGTAGGGATGCTAAAGGAGGGGTCACATGACTCCTTAGATTGAGACCTATATGTTCTAGGCATTGTGTTAGGCGCATTTATGATTTTTTCCATGTTAGGTAACCTTTATTTATTTCCCAACAGGGGAAACAAAGGCACAGCATTTAATAAAGCTTAAGGTGTGATGATATATTTTATATTTAATAAAATCAACCAGGAATTCTAAACAGTAGTAGTTCACACCTTTGATTCTAATTCTAGGATTATGATGCAGAGTTGAGCCCAAAAGTGAAACAACTGGGCAAAGATATTTAAGGAAAGTGTAGGAAGACATTCTGTAGCATCAATGAGCCACACACCATTAGTCCCAGCACTTGTGAGGCAGAGGCAGGAGGATCTCTGAGTTTGATGCCAGCCTGGTACAGAAAGCAAGTTCCAGGACTGTTACACAGAAAATCCCTGTCTCAAAAAGAAGGAGAAGGAGAAAGAGTAGAAGGAGGAGGAGGAAGAGGAGGAAGAGGAGGAGGAGGCAGTGGCAGCTGGAGAGATGGCTCTGTCCTCTGATATTCTAGGCTGATTTTATTGAATACAAAATACATCACTATATTAGGACCACGTAAGTAGCAAGTGGTAGGGTTGATACATAATGTGTGCAGTGGTGCAGTGTCTGACATTGCATAACATTGCCACCTGGGTTGTGGCTGGTATTCATGAATGCCATAGGTATCTTATAGGTTTTATAAGATACCTATGGAAGGTCACATGTGGTATGGTTCATAGGCTTCACAAAATTCAGAATTCTAAGAATATGAAATGTAGTAGAAAAGAAAAGTGATGCTATATAAAATTACTGTGATATTTATACAAGTTAAAATATAATAAAATGCCAATTGTAATTTCCCAGGGAACCAAATTAACTCAAGAATGCAGTAAAAGCAACAAGGCAATTAAAGTGCCATATTGTGATATATCTAAATAATGTAAAAATCCATAATCAGAGAAATAAAAATCCACAATTATATAAAATATATTGAAATGCAAAGATTATGATAATAAATTTTATATTACACTAGTAATTGCATTAAAAGTAAATGGGTCAAATTGTCCTATGGACTTAGCTTTACCACTATTATTCTATAAGATTATTTAAACACTTTTCTTTATTCTTGTTAATTTTTACATGTATGTAATAGACTATAATCATATTTGCTCCCTATTTCCTCTCCAACTCTTCCCTATATTTTTTAGTACATGCCCCTCTTAATTGTTAATCAGTGAGAAAATAATTCTAAACAAAGAAGTACATCTTCCCATTAGCATATGTATACATAGTTGATTTTACATAGTTAGTGTTGTCTCTTTATACTTTTGTTGTTTGTAAATCTCTTTAAATTTGAACAGACATGAGTCTTAGCTCTCCCAGGTCCCTGGGACACAATGTAGTTCTGCAAATCTGCATGGGTCCCTCGGTTCCCAAGAACAGGTTGGAGCTTTATAAGTCTTTCTAACCCTTTCTCTGGAAAATGTGATGCTTAACAATATCTACTTATTGTTTTCATAAGTGCCTACAAGTAAAATATTATGTGTGTAGAATAAAAGAAAACCTGGGAAGTGAAGGGTTTCCCCCCTGCCAGGGAGGGTGTAGTTATAGATAGGAGGACTTTAGAGAGCCTGTCACAGTCATACTCATCTGTGAGACCTGTAAGCTAGTCTTCAGGTCTCTGTTGGTTTCTCAACAGAGAGCTGGAATTTAGATACCCCAGAACCTACATAAAAGCTAAGCACAGGGGAAGTGGGTTCTGAGGGATGCTCAGTAAAGCTCAAGGGCTAAAGCTGGCTTGGGAGAGCAATGGAGGAGTACGATGTTGGAGGTCATTTTCATGATATGTTAAAGCATTTGGTGCCTTGAAACACATGCATGTAGGTAGTGGAGTCTAACTTTTTCTGGAAGTCATAAAAAACTTTCTTAAAAATATTTTCATTCTTTGCTTGAAAAAGGCAAGTTTCTCTAGGCTGCCAGCTCTCAGCTGGTGTGGCGAGATAGGACCAGTCCAATTTCAATTTTACTATCTCTTCTCCAGACACATTAGAGCGTGACCAGCAATAAAAATGGAAAACACACCCCACGGGTTGATAAACTCCTCTTGAGAAACAGCCATCTTCTCAGGGGCAGCTGCATCTCATAAGTTAGAAGAAGACCAGGCACAGAGTCACTTGTCTCCTGTTCCTCCACAGACCGGAGCAGTTAGGAAGTAAAATACATAAAAGACTTAATTTGAAAATGTCCAAATTACATACTATTGTCCCACACAATCCCTCTGCAGTGTAACCATATATGTGTCATTAAAACACGACTATAGCATGATAGCTATGTAGAGATGTCCAGTGAAAACTCAAACAGAGAGACAGAATCTATGAGAATGATTGGTTTTCTATCACAGGGAAATTTAGAAAGCAGAAACTATGAAGAAGCATACAATGATGTCCGTACATTATAGGCATTTTTGCTTGATGTCATAGTCACTGTTAGAAGTCCCAATAACAAAGACCTATGGCAGTTCCCTGGACTGTAATTTCATCCCCAACCCTTTGAAAGTTGACATGAAATATGTCATTTTCACACAACTAATATTCTCATGAAGAATCCATTAAGTTGAGAGTAAGAAAGATATTGTTTATGTGGTGCAGCAAATCACATTTCTTCTGTACATATTTTTAGAGGAAAAAGAAATAAGTAATTGAATATTCACCTATAGAAGAAATCAACTGAGTGGAAATGAAGGTTATAACTGAAGGAGTGTGCAAGTGCCCATCTACAGTCAAGTTTCATCTGCCTTCATGCATCTCCCTTAATATTTAATCAGCCTGCAGGACCATATATTTTTATTTATGGCTCTAGTAGACTGTGGGGAAGAATGGCTGTTTCCTGTGATTGCTGACCTATGTAGTAACCATAAACCTTCTAAAATATTCACTTCTCAGTGCATAAAACATGAAAGGTTTAAAGCTTCCTTTCTACTGCTTAGCATCTGCATATGACACTTCTAAACACCACATTTCTAAATATGAACAAAATGAAAAATTAGTATATCTTCCCATTCTGCTCTGAAAACATATACTTCCCTCCCAGTGAGAAATTTTAGAGTAATATTGTGCAATGCACCCTTCTGCACTGACTGTGGATGACTTACCATGGTTGTCATGTCTGAGGAACATTTACATTTTTATTGTTAATGTATAGCAATCCAAACATCATCAGGGTGCTAGAGGCTTCCATTTTGGACAAGAAATTCAGCACAACCCAGGTGCAAATGAACCATAGTAGGTCTTCTTCATCAGCTGAGCAATATCACATCTGAATGTCCTTCCTTGTAAGTTTTGAGTAGAGGCCTTTGTGGGGAAACCCCATTTAAGTTATAGAGTTAATTGTATGTGTATACATTGCTGTTATTTTTAATTTTTAGTGATATGAACTTACATACATAAAGAAACACATTTTTAAACAGAGTTCAGTCATCTCCACAAGCCTTTACAATTGTGAAGTCACACTCAAGGAAAATGATAGAGAAAATTCTCAGTGATCAGAAAGTTGCCCCAAATTCCCATATAGTCATTGGTCTCCCTTGACCCTGAACCATTACAATCCGTACTCCACTATCTGTCCGGAAAACTTGATTTTGTCATTTTGTTCAGCTACATCCTATAATATTTCTCAGACTTAACTATGTTGTTAATATAATGCCTTTTTTATTGTTGAGTGATGTTCCCTTACATGGATTGCTTTGTGTAAAATAATTTATCTTGGGTAGATTGATGTAGAGCACTAGGTTGAATGACAAGCTAGCATTTAACTTCAAAATCACTTTCTAAGGCATGGTCCTATTGTCTGTCCCCACTAACAGTGCTTGGGCTTTTGGTCATTCCATCATGGTCTAGATTTATGAAGGTTTGTTTCTTTAAACCTCTCTGGAGTGCGAGGAGCTGGGTTATCTCCACAGTTCTAGTCTGTGATTATTATAAGTGCTGATTTCTTGGGATATTTAGAGTCTGGTTTTTCAGTTTAGAGCCGAGTGTCAAAAACTTTGTCTTCTCATTGTAAGCTGTAAGAGATCTTTACATATTCTAAGCTCAAGACTTTTATTGAATATGCATCTCAAAATATCTGCTGTCAGAATTAAGATTCCCTTTTAATCTTAAGTGCTATTTCAGAGGTGATTTGAACTCATTGACTCATTTTGTTGTTCTGTTTTCAATAGACTCAGACTACAGTTTCCCTCCCCTCCCCTCCCCTTCTGCTCCCCCCTCACTCCCCTCCCCTCCCCTTCTGCTCCCCCCTCACTCCCCTCCCCTCCCCTTCTGCTCCCCCTCACTCCCCTCCCCTTCTGCTCCCCCCTCACTCCCCTCCCCTCCCCTTCTGCTCCCCCTCACTCCCCTCCCCTCCCCTTCTGCTCCCCCCTCACTCCCCTCCCCTCCCCTTCTGCTCCCCCCTCACTCCCCTCCCCTTCTGCTCCCCCCCACTCCCCTCCCCTCTCCTTCTGCTCCCCCCCCCACTCCCCTCCCTGAGATCCACTCTGCCTCTGTTTCCTCTTAGGTTTTTGGCTGATCATGTTTACAACACACACATAGGACACCAGAAGGAAAGGACAAGGCAAACAACGTTTCCTGTTTATTGTTTGTTACACTTTCTAAAGTTTCTTCTATGAACAAATGCTCTTTTAAATTTGAACATTGCTGTTATGATAGAAAATGCACTTTTTTCTTCCTCATCAAAAACAGTAAGCCAGTCCAGCAGCTATGAGGAAGTGGATGGCAGCTAATAAACATGCTGACCTCCTACCACAGCTGTCCAAATCAGCAAATACAGTGGGAAGCAAGCGGTGCCCACAGCAGCAGATGTTCTGGAGAAAGGCCGGGTAGCCACCAGGTGTGTCTCCACAAGTAGAGTTAAAAGGGTATTTTAGACTTTTATACTTGTGATGCTAAGAATGTATGAACCTTCTTGTGTGAAAACTAGGATTAATAGCTGAAGAAACCCAAAGTCCAGCCTCCCTTGGTGCAGTGAAGATGCACAGAAGGCTGCCACAAAGACAGTAGCAGTTTGAACTCCGAAGTTTGGGGTTGTATAAGTTTTTGGATTGGGAACAGCTTTTTCCATGCTTAATTAAAAAAAAAAAAAAAACAAAAAAAAAAAAAACAGAAAACAGATCTAAATAGAAACCTTAAAAAAAATCTCTTTTAAAAAAGTGTAGTGAATGATGTTTTGGAGCAGACTTTCTTATTCTGACTCTTCCTCAGTGGATCAGAGAAATTATTCCCTTTTTCCATATTTTATTTATTTATTTTAATGTACTCACCACTGTTTCCCCTTCCTCCCCTCCCCCCCAGTCCTTCCTCCATCTTCCCCCAACTCATTTCCCCCAGCCATTCCTCAAAGAGGGCAAGGACTCCCAAAGTGAGTCAATACAGTCTGGCATATCCAGTTGAGGTAGCATCGAGCCCTTCCCCCAGTATCAAGGCTGAGCAAGGTGTTCCTGTGTAGGGAATGGACTCTAAAAAGCCAGTTCATGCACTGGGGATAAATCCTGGTTTCACTGCCAGATGTCTCAAACACTGCCCACACAGTTCAACTGTTATCCATGTTCAAAGGGCTTAGTTCAATTCCATATAGGTTTCCCTTCTGATATTTTGGAGTCAGTGAGCACCCAATCAGCTGTCTCTTAGGGTTTCCTTATCACGATCTTGACCTCTTTTTTCATATAATCTCTCTTCCCCCTCTTCAGCTGGTCTGGGAGCTTAATCCAGTTATTTCTATCTACCATCTTGTCCAGATGCCCCTGACTGTCACCTTTCTAATAACACCAAATAAAAATGCCCTGTTTCTCACACTCTTTTCTTACTGTGTTGCCTCTTTCTCATTCTCAATTCTGAGCCTTCAATCACTACTTAGTAAATCTAGATGGACTGTGTGTCTTTGGCAATACATTGGTAACGGTCAAGCACTTCTATCAAGAAGGGAGGGCCTGCAGGCATAGAAGAGGCAGTGGACTTCATAAGTTGACTTGAAAGGCAGAGCAAGAGTGGAGGTGTGATGAGTATCATGTCCCCAGAGAGTCTGGAAGAATGTAATTACTTCACTCTAGGTCAGTGGTACTGAAGGCAGTTGATGTTGAGATGGAAGCTCGAGGGTTGGACATCCGAGCTCACATCTTCTCCTCCTATATCATTATCCCTGGTGTGTTTCCACCAATACTTCAGGCCCCACCCTAGTTCCTATTTCCTTCACACAGGGTGACATCAGACATATGTGAGGTCATCCTAGTCCCGTGTGCAGACCCATACTAACCTAAGCATATCATTAACTTCAATTTATTCCTCACAGACTCTAATCTGCTCACTACCATGTCTCCCCTTTGTTTCTGACCAAACTTGATTTAATTTTCTGTTCTGAAAATTCTGTTATTTTATTACTCAATAAAATGATTCTTACTTGGAATTCCTTCCCTGCCTTCTTTTATTGTCTTACTTTTAGTATTTCTTTGCTCATTAGTTAAAATCCTTAGCCAGATTCCCTACTTTCAAAACTCATTCAAAAGGTAAATATTTTTCTGTCAGAATTTAGAGAGGTTAGATTACACACAAAACAAGCCCGAAATACTGGAATATTCACAGTCCCTTAAGCATGATCTATAATGTCACTTCCTCATCCCTTTTACTGTATCTATCCTATCAGAGTGTGGATAACTATCTTACATGTACAACCCTCCAGATCCCTCCACAGAGCTCATCCAGTGTGCACTAACCCATACAGGATGTCCATTGCATTTACACCTTACATGCTTAGCATGCACACACTTCATCTGCTCTGTATTATAGAAGTTTGTAAAATTCTCTTCCCTGGAAGGAATCTAATATTCGCAAGGGTTTTCCTCAAATCTCTTAATGCAATAGATCACGATATGTCCTTCTCAAATCTTTGATGAAAAGGCTTAAGCTAGAGCAAAGAAAGCATCAAGACTGAAAATAGAGCCATAAACCCAGCACCAATAAAAAACATGTGAAATATCAACCACAGCACCCTGTCTCGTACCCAGGATAAATGGTCCAAAGAGGCTCGTTTCCTGATGTAAATCTGCTTAGCAACAGATCTTGTCTTGGTTCCCCTCATTAGTGTCTATTAGCAGAAATACACTTTGTACATATAGCAGTTCCTATTAAGCAGGAACCCCAGCTGACGGCACAAAGAGCTAATGCCTCTCACCGTGAAAGGATACCTTGAGGAAATTTCCCCAGAAATTTAAAGACAGGATTTTTGTGTCTTTTTTTCACCTTAATTAAGCTGTGCTCATGGAAGCTTTTGAATGTTTGAAGTATTTTTCTTAAGCATATCTATCTCACACATTCACATGTGGACACATACACACAGCTACACACAAGCATACACATGTGTGCACACAGGCACACATGCACATACACATATGTTTATACCAAATGCATGCATGCACACACACATACATGCCTGCAGCATGTACATACAAACATGAACACACAGGTTTAGTGATCTCTCCATGATGCTTTGTGCCTAGCATCTACCTCAGACATTATAGAGAAGACACAGCATTTTATACTCCATAGCCAACATTGCTTTACAGTGCATAATGTACCTTTTTTTTAAAAAAAAAAAAAACAAAAAAAAAACTGGAAACACAAAATGCAGTGGTGTGTATATGAAACCAATTCATCACATTGTAAGACACAAATACTGTCCTCAATAGCCAGTTCACCCTTTGTATTACAGCAGGGTCTGTTAGTTTAAGACATTAAGAGAATTTTAAAAAAAATATCATCTGAAGTTTTTTTAATCAAAATTCCACTTGTATATTATATTGTAGTTGGACTCTAATTCAGGATTGAATGTTGTTGTTGTTAACTAAAGATCCTTTATCTTTAGTTAAGAAACTAAAGAGTTATTTTGACATTAGGCTCTTTGAGCACATTGAGAGATGTAACTTATAGTTATGAGGAGAAATGAATGCTAGAAGTTCTGTACCTAAGAAGGAATCCAATTATTGCAGATCAGTTATACAATGTAATTAATTATGCATTTACTCACAAAAGGATACATTAAAACTAATTAAACTCTAAACGGTTTAGTTTGTAAGGCAAATGAACCCAATCTTTAAATGACAAATGGTTAAATCCACATTATCAGGTTGGTGGTGAGGGGAGGGGCTAAATGGGAATGCTTTGGTGTGGCAGCATTTTATGGAGTGAGTTATCTAGGCAAAGACATTGGTTGTTATCAACAGATAAATTGATACAAGAATTATGATATGAAAGTTCAGGTATCAGGGTGAAGTCAGCATAGGCAATCACAGAATAGACTTAGTCTGACATGCAAAGGGAAGGCTGGCCAGATCACACCTTTAGCTTTTCTTGGTGTTCATCTTCTCTCATGGTGATGTGTTACAGATTTTATTCCTTTTCATCCAAAAATGACTTTTCTATAGCACTAGATTTTTCTGTTTTGCTGTATTTTTTAAAATAAGTCCTTATTTTTCTTATGTTCTAGGACTTTGTGTTGTTACAACATACTGTTGTGTGTAGAGATAATATGGTGTCCTTCTCTCCAAGCTTTAAAAAAAATTGCCATGTGTAGCCAGACCATGGACAGCGCATGACTTGGGCCTTTCCAAGCTGTAGCATTGGGATTGGAATGAATTTTTCCTTCCCATCCCTGTTTCTTTCCATCGTTTTTTGTTTGTTTGTTTTTGTATCTTTTTATGCAGAGTGTGTGTTAGAGTATATTGAGTACTGTGGCTTGTGTGTGCGTGTGTGTGCATGTGTGTATAAGTGTGTGTGTGTGCATGTGTGTGTGTGTGCACGCTTGTGTATATGCATGTGTGTATGTGTGTGAGTGGGTACGTGTGTGAGTATGTATGTATATATGTATGTGAGTGTGCATGTGTGTGTATGTGTGTATGTGTGTATGTGTGTGTAACATTTTTGGAGAAAGTAATACAAATAATACATAATTGACAAAGAGAGTTATTGTGCTTTGACACATAGTGAGTGAGTGTTCCCATCTTTCAAATCTTTTCATTTACATCAGTGTTTCTTTAGAATGTTTGTTGATTCAATTATTCAAATTGATTTTCCTTCAGTACCTAGAGCTTTAAGTATTTTATGAAGGATTGTAAAATTATGGATTTCTTTGGATTTTCCAATTTAATCATGCTTTTAACTTTAAGTATTGAAGGTCATTCACTATTTTATATACTCCTTGGTATGTTGTATATTTTGTATTTTTGTATGTTGTATTTAGAAAAAGAGCCATTAAAATAAAAAAAATTAGGAGTTTGGAAAGATGGTTCAGTGGTTTTAAGTACTTGCTGCTCTTACAGAGGACAAAGGTTCAGTTTCCAGTACCCACAGGGCATTGTACAACAGTCTCTAACACCAGTTTCAAGAGATTCTGTCTCCTTTACTGGTCTTTGTGGGCATCAGGAATGTCTGCAGTGCACTTAGATACATACAAGCAAAATACTGAAACACATGAAATAAAAATAAAGAAATACTTAAAAATTAAAACCATAAGATATATTTTGTAGCTGTCAAACCACATTAACATGAATATTTTTAAGAAATAAAGCCTGACTTTATTATGGCAGATTATTTGTTCCAAGGCCCCTATCCTGGGTGTCAGAGGGCAGCTTTCTAAGGGTGTCTACACATGCATTTTACCTGGTATCACTACTTTATCTGTTCCTGTAAGGACTCTGTTCCTACTGTCTCATTTTGTCTTAATTGCCTATGGAGCACTAACCCTCCTAAAGCACTATGTGTTAGGGCTTCAAACCTGGAGTTTAGTGAGAACAAAGCCAGTCCCTGGTAATGGAAATTCAGCAGGATAAATAACCTCACTTCTACATTTTGTGTAGATGAGAGGGCCTGACATGTAACCTGAAAATCCTGTGCTCCTAAAATAAACGTAGGGACTACACTGATAAAATAACTAAAAATAAAGTTTGTGAAATTGGATGATAGGTTAATTTTACTTCTCTCTCCAGTTTTGACACAACATTGATAGAAATGTTTAAATATAAATTAGAAATCAAATTTAATATGCGCCATGGAATGATCTTACTCTTGAATGTTTAAATCTAGATAGCAGGGTTTTTGGGTATGCATGTGATAGTCCTTACCCAGTAGCCTGTCAGGATCATTGTTTGAGCAGCAACGATAACAATTTTACTTTATTATTTTGGCATTATTGAACTTACTTTTAGGCCTGAACACAGCTCTTCAAGTCTCACTGTAAAGTGTTTTTTAGACTGTTTCTGACTCAGTTTCTTCTCTTGCCAATCATCACGTTTTCCTCAAATTCCTTGTTCCTGCTACAGTCACTATGTGTTAGAGTCCCACTGCATTTTCTCTGTTCTCTTAATTTTCAGTGTGATTTCTAGAATTATGATTTGTCTTTTACTACTATTATGCTGTTTTCATGTATTTTTCAAGAATAAATGCTATGGTATATATATATGTAATTTTTCTGTTGCTGTTATGTGATGCAATGACAAAATAAACTTATAGAGGAGTTTATTCTGGCTTCCAGTTCCAGAGTTGGAGGGTGCATTATTCAAGGGAAAGCATGGCAACAGGAAGTTAGTAAGGAAGCTGAATAATCACAATTTTATTTATACAGGAAGCAGAAAGAGTGGGGGAAACTATAAACTACCCCAACTTGTCCACATGATTTTCTTCCTCTAACAAGACTGAACATCCTAAAAGTTCTACAACTTCCCTAAGCTGCACCAACTACTGGGAAGAGTGTTCAAAGCATAAGACTCTGGGGTGAATAGGCTTATACAAGAGCAGTCACATATCCTTCACTGGGTGTAGCAGGATGAACAGCTCACTAGTACTGTGTCTATGGCTCTCACTGACATCAGGGAATGTTGATGTGGACTGGCTCCCATTGTACTCGACCTTCTTAGAGGTTACCTCAGTTGATAGCATCTGAATTTCTCCACTTATAATGTGCTAATGCCCGTGAGAGACTGAAGGGGTCTATTTTAGTCTCTACCCTCTCTCTGTCTGGGTGTTATTGCATCTACCTCTCTATCTTGCTTTTTACTTTTCCCCTTTAAGCCTATCTTTTTGCCCCCTTTCTTTCTTTCTTCCTTCCTTCCTTCCTTCCTTCCTTCCTTCCTTCCTTCCTTCCTTCCTCCTTCCTTCCTTCCTTCCTTCCTTCCTTCCTTCCTTCCTTCCTTCCTTCCTTCCTTTCTTCCTTCCTTTCTCTCTTGCCCCTTCTAAAGTTCTTTTATTTATTTATTTACTTAAAGAATTTCCCATACTCAAAACTGCTCTCCCTCCCTCACCTCCTGCCAGTCCCCCTGCAACCATGATCACATCCATTACCCAGGGAGGGCAAGGACTCCCAAGATGGATCAGTTTGGTCTGGCATCTCCAGTTGAGGAAGGACCAAGGCCCTTTCCAGAGTATCAAGGCTGAGTAAGGTGTTCCTCTGTAGGGAATTGGTTTTAAGAAGCAAATTCATGCACCTGGAATAAACTCTGGTCTCACTGCAAGAGGCTCCACAAACTGCTCATGATTTTGACTGTCATCTACTTTCGGAGGGTTTAGTTCCTTTTCATGAAGGCTCCTCAGCTGTCATTTTAGAGTCAGTGAGCTCCCATTAACTCAGGTCAGTTATTTATGTGAGTTTTGTCCTCATGATCCTGATCCCTTTGCTCATATAGTCTCTCCTCCCTCTCTTCAGCTTGACTGGGAGCTCAACCCAATGCTTAGCTATGGGTCTCTGCGTCTGCCTCCATCAGTTGCTGGATGAAGGTTCTGTAATAGCAATTAGGATGGTCATTCCCTTGTTTATATTGGAAGGCCAGTTTAGGCACCTCTCCACTATTTCTTGGAGTCCTAGCTGAGGTCATATCATGGAATCTTGGGTGTTTCCTTAGCACCATGTTTCTCTCTATGCCCACAATGGTTCCCTCTATCAAGATATCTATGTACTTGTTTACATTCTTGTAGGGGGATTCAGGTGTTAGCTGGCAAAGCTTGGAGGAATGTCTCTGGAGTACCAGGAGCCTGCATGGGGCATGGGAAGACCCCATTAAGACACCGCAGGGACACTGAGCTCACCTCTGTGTCATTCTGATGTGCTTGGGAAGTGGATCGGCAGCCTGTCATGGGACAGCTCTTTTCTCCAAGAATTGTCTTATAGTTCAGTTTGTATTGTGAATATTCATATACCCCTCAATAAATAGTAATCCTTTATATGATATATTTCAAGTGAATTTTCCATGATAGCTAGTGAACACATGGGTTTATTCTCTGTGCTAGCCTGGCCACAAGCCAGGGGCTGGCAAACCTGCACTTTCAGCTCTAACTAAAAAAGGGTGAACCATTTAAAAGGGCCCCTTCTTTCCAGCTTCCTTGGCTAGTTGTTCCAGCCCCATGGCTTTCAGTCCTTTAGTGGATTGCTAGGCAAAGTGTAGCGACACCACCTTGGAAACTTCTGCAGTTTTACAGTTTCCACAGGGCAGCAGCAGCCATTATACCTCACCACCTTGTGCTGTGCACCTGGAGCCACACATGCACCAGGGACTGGGGATTATTGTTAAGCGGCAGATACCGCTGCCCTTTTAATGCAAATTCTGTCAGATCGTTCTGATTTTGTGAGAAATTACCTTTTGTATCAGTTATTTGTTCTGCTTTACCTGCTGGACAATGTGGTCATATCATGGGAACTCATTTGGCCTGCTTACTCTGCTTTGCTCGGGAGAGCCAGACATTGAACGCAACTGCAACACCTGCTGCCCAAATGTCGCCATTGCATCTGGATTGAGGTAACTGGATACTTAGCATTTTCTTTTTCCACAATGGCTGACAATTCTACTTCTCAAAACTTTAGGACATATTTTTTCACTGTGATTGAGAATTACTTGCATGAATATATTCTTGAGGGCTTCAATCCCTCAGTCTTGCTATTTTTTTGGCTTGATTCTATATTTTATATTTCAGAAACAATGGCCTGATACTCATTCTAAATATGAGACAATAACTAGTATGGTGGAAGATTTGAAATCTAGAAATGAGCATTTGATGGATGGTTTGAAGTTTAGGAATGAGCAATTTATGGCTGATTTAAAGTCTAGGAATGAGCAATTGCTGTCTAAAGTTTATAATATAGAAATTACAACCTATAAGTTGGCAGGCAAAGTTAATTTTTTGGAAATTGGTTATGACAAACTTTCAGATAGAATTTTTTCCTCAGACATGAATATTAAGAATGTACAAGAAAAGTGCAGACTTTACATTAATGATGAGAATGAAAAACTTATTATGTTAATGATGTGAATAGGAAAAATGTTAGTTCTATGAGGTCATTAGAAAAACTGGATATTTAAGAAACTCAGACCCTAGAAAAAACAATGGTTTCCAAACTTCAGGAATGGGAAGACTGTGTTGCAATACTGGAGAAGGATATTAAGACACTACCCAGAACAATTCAGGATAAACTCCTATGATATATCATGGTAATAAAGAGTCTCTGCCTAAGGTGGTAAACAAAAAAGGGATACCCCCTTCCCAACCACTACTGTTTTTCAGTTACAATTCAGATGAAGAAAATGTATGGGTAGTCCCCAGAATTTGTAGACTATAATTATGAGTCAATCCATATGAGAGATATAAAGGATATTAAGGATGCCATATTACTCTATGGAATCCACTCCATGTATATAAAACAAATTTTGAATGCATGGTCAACAAAATATAGAATAATACCCAATGATTGGATATAGATAACAGCTGCTGTTTTGGACTATAGCCTACATTTACAATGGATAAATTGGCTTTGGGAAGAGGCTAGGACCATAGAGCTTCAGGGGAAAATTAAGGGTTTTTGCACTTCTCAAGACAAAATCCTTGGTGAAGACTTGTTTACTAATGTGAGGGTTCAGACTACTTATGATGACTATACATTGTTGCTGTGCCATACTGCTGCATTGAACTCTTGGGAAATGTTTTAGACCCAGGACAGAAAATTGAGTCATATAACAAGGTCAGACAAGGCTTAAAAGAACCTTATATTGACTTTCTGCGGAGGCTGACCAAATCCGTGCATAGAGCAGTATCAGATCCAGAAGTTAGGAAGCAATTAAAACTTTCTTTGGCCTTTGACCATGCTAATTTAGAATGTAAGAGAATGCTTATGCCACTAAATATTAGACCTACACCCATAGAAAAATGGATTCAATATGCAATCAATGTTGAATCTCTCCATTGCAATGAAGATAATTGAGTAGGCCAAACCATTGCCAATTGTAAGGTGAGGAATCAAGGCATCACTTGATTTAATTGTGGTAAAGCAGGACATATAAAAAGGATTTTAAGGGAGAAATTGACAGTTCCAAAAAAACCCCACAAAACGAATATTCTGGCAGACTTCCATAAATGAACAAAGACCAAAATTGAAAATACAGATAGATAATATTTATATCCAAGGCTTAGTTGACAAGGGAGCCAACATTTTGATCATAACCCCACAATCATGGCATCCAAGGTAGCCTCCAAAGGAGGTGCATGTTCAATTTCTGGGTATTGGAACAATATCTCAGGTAAAACAGAATGTAAGATGGCTTGAATACTTAGGAACAGAGGTCAGAAAGGAAGTTTGAAGGCATATATGGCTAATGTGGCAGTGAATCTATGAGGTCATGACCTTCTATAGCAGTGGAATACCAGATTAAAATCCCTCCAGGCTCAGATATCAACCAGAGACTCAATTACGTTTCTGAAAACAATATTTTTAGGTGCTATGCAAGAACAATCACCAGCCATTCAGGTTGTACAAAAGTATAGCTCACTAGGTGCTGAACTCGTAAAGATACTCACAGCACCGCCTTTGAAGTGGTTGACAGAAAAGCCTATTTGGGTTCAGTGATGGCCCTTGATGAAGGAGAAACTGCAGGCTCTAGAACCGCTGGTACAGGAGCAGTTACAAGCTCAGCATATTAAAGAATCAACCAGTCCATGGAATTATTCTGTATTTGTTGTCAAAAAGAAATCTGGAAAGTGGAGAATGACAACAGAATTAGAGCAATTAATAAGGTGATTCAACCCATGGGCTCTTTACAATTTGGTATTCCCCTGCCTTACCTGTTACCTAAGGGATGGCCTACTATAGTTAATGATTTGAAGGACTGTTTTTGTTTGCAGTGTTTTTTCCCCCCATACCTCTACAAAGGACAGGACAAAGAAAAATTTTCTTTCACAGTGCCCATATTTAATAATTCATGTCTGGTAAAGAGATAGCAGTGGAGAATCCTTCCACAAGGAATGTTGAATAGTCCCACCTTATGCCAATATTTTATACAATAGCCACTAGAAGTGATATCTAAGCAATTCCAACATCTATCATTTACCATTACATGTATGATATCACATTGGCAGACACAAATGTAGATACATTAGAAAGAATGTTTGAAGAAATGAAGAAAATATTGCCTGATCAGTGACTACAAATTGCCCCTGAAAAAAAATACAAAGAGGAGATTCTATCAATTATCTAGGATATAAAATAGGCCTACAGAAAATTAGACCCCAAAGGGTGCAACTTAGAGAGATAGATTGAGGATTCTTAACAATTTCTAAAAACTGCTAGGGAACATTGCTCATTTACAACCCATTATTGGTATATATATATCATGATCTAGTTAGTTTATTCAAAAACGTAGATGATAATAAGGACTTAAATAGTCCCAGAGAATTTTCTGATGAAGCTGAGAGAGAGTTACCTTTGGTGGAAAAGAAATTACAAGAAGCAAATGTTAATCATGTGAATCCAGACTTTGATTGCATACTGGTTATTTTACCCTCTAAGCATTCTCCTTTAGGAGTCATAATGGAAGTCTCTCTTAACTTCTTCCTGTTGCCTGGCTCCTCGGGGGTTATGTATTGTAGCTTGGTTGTCCTTTTTTTATGTTTAAAATTCATTTATGAGGAAGTACATACCATGTCTATATTTCTGAGTCTGTGTTATCTCAGTATGATACTCTCTAGATCCATCCATTTGCCTGAAAATTTCAGGATGTCATTTTTTTCTGCTGAATAGTATTCCATTATGTAAACATGCCACAGTTTGCTAATCCATTATTCAGGTGAGGGGCATCTAAGTTGTTTCCAGGTTCTGGCTATTACAAATAGTGCTGCTATGAATATAGTTGAGCTAATACCATTGTGGTAAGAATGTGCATCCCTCGGATATATGCCCAGTAGTTGTATTGCTGGATGACTGGGTAGGTTGATTCCCAGTTATCTGAGGAATAATCATACTCATTTTCAAATGGCTGTTACAAGTTTATACTTCCACCAACAATGGAGGAATGTTCCCAATGCTCCACATCCCCTCCAGCATAGGTTGTCATCTGTGTTTTTGATCTTAGCCATTTTGACAGGTGTAAGATGGTATCTCAGAGTTGTTTTGCATTTTTCTGGTGGCTAAGGCTGTTGAGCAGTTCTGTAAGTGTCTTTCATCCATTTGGAGTTCTTCTGATGAGAATTCCCTTTTTAGCTCTGAACCCCATTTTTAATTGGATTACTTGGGTTTTGGCCTAGAGTTTCTTGAGTTCTCTATACATCTTAGAGAGCAGTCCTCTGTCAGATGTAGGGTTGGTGAAGATCTTTCCCCATCTGTAGGCTGTTGTTTTGTCTTATTGACCATGTCCTTTGCCTTACAGAAGCTTCTCAGTTTCAGGAGGTCCCATTTATTAATAGCTGCACTCAGTGTCTGTGCTACTGGTTTATATTTAGGAAGTGGCCCCCTGTGCCAATGCGTTGAAGAGTATTTCCCACATTTTTTTCTATTAGGTTCAGTGTAACTGTGTGTATATTGAGGTCTTTGATATTTCCATTTTTGTATCTATTTATATTTGTTTTATGACCAAGTATATAGTCAATTTTAGAGAAAGTTGCATTTGAGTAATAATATCTGTTATATTCCTAACTTCTCTCTTAAGTTTCTGTCTGGTAGACCTTGCCATTGGTGAGAGTGCAGTATTGAAATCTGCCACTGTTAATATGTGCAGCTTAATGTGAGGTTAAGCCTTAGTAATGTTTCTTTTATATATATAGGCACTTCTTAAAAATTGTGGGCATAAATGTTCAAAATTGAAATTTCATCTTAATTGTTTTTCCTGAGATGAGTAATGTCCTTCCTTATACCTTTTGATTGATTTTAGTTTGAATATCTACTTTGTTAGATATTAGAATGGCTACACTAGTTTGTTTCTTAAATCCATTTGATTGGAAATTCTTTTCCCAGCCCTTTCCTCTGAGGCAGTGTTTGTCTTTCAAGTTGAGGCATGTTTCTTGTATGTAGAAGAAAGATGGATCCTGTTATCATATCCATTGTGTTAGCCTGTGCCTTTTATTTATGAATTGAGTCGATTCATGGGATATTAATGACCAGTGATTGTTAGTTTCTGTTAATTTTGGTGTGTGTGTGTTTTTCCCTTCTTTAGGGCTTCCTTTTGTGTAATTATCTATTGTGTGTGGCTTTGTGAGTGTATCTAGCTTCTTTAGAAGTTTAGAGTTTTCCTTTTAGAGTTTCCTGTAGGGCTGGATTTGTGGATAGATATTGTTTACATCTGATTTTGTCTTGAAATATCTTGTTTATTCCATATATAGTGACTGAGAGTTGTGCTGGGTATAATAGTCTGGGCTGGTGTTCATGATCTCTTTGTACCCTTATAGCATCTGTCTAGGACCTACTAACTTTCTTAGTCTCCACTGAGAAGTTGGATGTTATTCTAATGAGTTTGCCTTTATAAGTTGCTTGGTCTTTTTCCTTTGCAGCTTTTAAAATTCTTTCTTTATTGTGTAGGTTTGATGTTTTGATTATTACGTGGCAAACAGACTTTTTGGGGTAGTTTAGTCTATTTAGTGTTCTGTAAGCTTCTTGTATCTTCATAGGCATTTCCTTTTTTAGTTTGGAAACGTTTTTTCTATGTTTTGGTTGAATATATTTTCTGTGCCTTTGAGCTTATATTCTATTCAGTCTTCTATTCCTATTATTCTTAGATTTGGTCTTTTCATGGTGTCCCAGATTTCCTGGACATTTTGTGTTAAGATTTCTTCAACATTAGAGTTTTCTTTGACTGAAGAATCTATTTCCTCTATTGTATATCCCATATCAGATATTCTCTTTCCCATCTTGCATTCTGTTAGTTATGCTGCATCTGTAGTTCCTGTTCGTTTACTCAGACTTTCCATTTCCAGCCTTCCCTCAGTGTGTTTCTTCTTTATCGCTTCTATTTTAGTTTTTAAGTCTTGACCTGTTCCCTCCACCTCTTTGATTGCTTTTTCTTGTTTCTCTAGTCTTTATTTAAGACATTTATTGTTTTATAACATTTTTTGCTTGTCTTTTCCTCTATTTCCTTAAAAGAGTCTTTATCTCTTCAATTTTTTCTTTAAAGACTTCTATCATCTTTATAGAGATGTTTTAGGCTCATTATCCTCTGCTACTACTAGATGCTCGTAGCGCAATTGAAGCTATTGGAGAAATTAGAGGCAGTAGGGTTTGTATCTTGAGATGTGCAGCTGAAGTTCTTTTTATGGAGCTCTCCAGGGTCTGTGTCTCAGGAAGAAGCTGAGGATGGAGGATGGGTGGATTTTGGGAATGGATTGAGGCTTATAGAGTAGAGGGTCTGATAAGGGGTGTTGATAGTCAGGCTTGCACTGAGGGGTCTTGCCTGTTTACCTGCAGCTAGAGCTGTGATGGGTTTGTGGGAGAGGGGCATGTTTTATGCCCTGTTGCTCAGACCTGGGGCCTGTCCTGTGTCCCTCTGTTTCTGTGTGTAAATATTTTTCTTTTTCTTATCTCCCCATACCAATTTCCTTTATAACTTGATTTAAACCTAGTTACAGGCACAAAGCTTTGGAGCCAAAGAGCAGATGGAACTGACAGTGTCTGTGGTATTGGCATAATGCTTTGGCTTTTGAATCAAAAGCGTTCATTTCCATCACCCACCAGATGAGATGAGCAGCTTCTTGCCTCTAAGGACCTGGCAAATATGGTCTTTGGTGAGAAAGACCATGTTGATGTTGGCAATTAAAAAATTATCCTTACCTGAAACTTTGTGCATGGTTTTATGTGCTGAGCTCTTCTCAAACCCTAGGAAAAGAACATAATCAAGGGTTACTGCATCCTGATGTGGTACAGGGTTCTTCCCCTGCAGACATGCTTTCTGCTGCTTTCAGATTCTCTCTGCTAGCAGCTTGGACAGGGCTGAACATGTTGATAAAAGTCAGATTGCAAAGCATGGTCCCAGATGGAAAGCAGGAGCATAGCTTGGGAGATTCGTTACTGTGATGTAAATATGATCTTTCCGTGGTTCCCATTATTGTTTTTCACTGTGACCTATTTTTATTTCTTGAGTAGTAGCCTGAAAAAATCTGCATGTCCAAAAATGCTGTTATAGACAGATCAATACAGAAAATGCTTTGTATTCATAAGCAAGTTACTGAAATTGAAATCATGAGAATTCCCCATCCCAAAAGTTCCCATTTATAAGTTGAGAAGTTAAATCAGTGTCACCTCCAGTTGCTCCAGTGAGTTTTGGCAAAAATTAGCACTGAAATGTTACCTTTTATTTTCAGAAAGACAGAGAAGGTATTTTTTTATGGGCAGAAAACTTATTGAAAACACAAATATGTCAAGTGATACAATGACATTTGTCAAAATAGTTCCATGTACATATTTTCTTATAAATACAACAATTTTGAAAATTCATAGAGTTAGACATGGCAGAGAAAAGAAGCAAATGTTTGGAATGTTCACTGAAGTGAGGTAGGTTTACTTTTGAGTTAGGTAGTTTTGCATTATAGGATAAAAGCCTTTGGTAACTTGACCTGTAAGAAAAAAGAAGAATTTTGGATCATGGTTTCAAGTTATGGACCTGATGTGAGGACAAGTATCATGGACGGAAGAGTGTAGAGGAACAGAGCTGTCTTATCATGGATACTTGGCAGGAGTTAGAACTATTAGAATGACAAAATACCCTCTCAAGGTAACACATCTTATGATCCACTTCTCCCTACTAGGTTCTACCTTTTAGAATTTACAGTAGCCCCAAATAGCACTATCACTTAGATCCCAAACGTTCCACACAATGAGTTTTTGATAAACTTGACACTCAAGCCCTAGAAACTACCGCAGCTCAGTAGACTGTGGGAGCCTTAGCTGACTTTGCTGCTCAATAGCACATTATGCAAGAAATACCTTCCAGTTGCTCCTCCTCATCAGTTCTAGTGGCAAAATGGGGTATTTAGAGCCTCTAAAGAAAATATAGTTTGTATTTCCAAATTAAAATGGGCAGTTGTTCTCTCTGTCCTATAAATCGTACATGTGCATATGTGCATGCACACACACACACACACACACACACACACACACACACACACACACTAACACACATTGGTCATCATACTTTGTGCTTTGACAGCTTTTCAGCACATTAATATGTTGTCCCATGCTGCACAATGGGAATAGCTCTGACTCTGACTCATGGGCTTTCTCACTATTCCATAAAATAGAATATATTAAGGGGCCTTTTCCATTCTATTAGAGAAAGGGGTAGCTTGTGTTTGAGGTCATTAAGATATAATAAAGGCCATTGTATAGGCTGATTGTCTATTATTTAAAGTGCTTGGGTTATGTATGACTCTTTCTCTTTTTAGAGTTTTTTCTTTCTTTCTTTCTGAATTTTTAGATACTTACATGAACAGTGGGGCTGGAACTCAATTCTAAAAGTAGCATTTATTTAAATTTTTGAAGTACCTTATATATATATATATATATATATATATATATATATATATATATATATATATGTCCTAGACATAATTTTATATACTGTTATGATAGTTATCTTAGAATGTCTGTGAGGGATTATTCAATTGATTGAATAATTAATTAATAATCACATTGATATGTGAAGAGCTGCCCACTTTGGGCAACACCATTCCCTGGGCTTGGGGTCATGACCAAGAATGATCTGTGCACTAGCATGCATGCATTTATTGTCTTCTTCATCTGGTTGTGGATGCCATGTGACAGCTATCTCAAGATCCTGAAGTTTTGACTTCCCTGCCAGAATAGACTTAGAAACTGTGATCTAGAACAAATCCTTACCCCCTTAGGTTGCTTTTATCAGAGAGTTTTCTCACAGCATCAGGGGATCTTTAATAATTTATGAGGAATCATGTTTCACAGTAGGGAATTCTGCACATGTATTGTTATATCTACCCTCTGGAAAATTCCAAACCTTGGAGCATTTGTAATTCAGATTTCTATACAAGGGTTGTACAACCTCAACTATGAACTATTTGAACTATTTATTTGGGGTTTTTTTTTTGACAGTTTTTCTCTACTAATCTGAGAGATTACAGAGTTTTTGATTTGTAAGGAGAGAGTTTATTTTACAAGTGATAGGTGCCAGGGTGAAGAGGAAATAAGAATGACTAGTAAGGCAAAAAGCATGTTGGTTATGTAATTCTTCTCAGGACTTTCTGGACTATGTTTCAAAATGAATCTAAAGCAATGCTGTTGCAGAAAATCATAGCCTGACCACCCATCAATCATTTATATTATGTGAACCTGACCTGCTTCTGATGGAAAGTATCTTTGTCACATGACTAAGCACTTCCAATTCTCATGTTCCACCAGTCTACTGTAGCTCAGACCAGCAGAATGTGAAATAGTTTTGGCTTTCTCCCAACATATGCTTATTTTGTTGCTTTATTTTCTGATTCTGGCATATACTAGAGTAAGAGTAGCCATGCCTCCAAAACTTAAAATGCAAATGTCTATTTTGTGTAGTTTTTTCCATCTGAGGGAAGTTTCTTCTCCATTATTCTGGAACATCATATACATTGGTAATAAATAGCAATTTATGCCTGGCATTATGCAGAAGTAGTCACAGAGAGACCTGTGATCACCACAGACCACAGCAGATAAAACAGGGCTTTGTAATTAGCATCCAGTGAAAGCCCAGGAGAGGCGTGAAGAATGAGAAGAGGGTGTGCATCTCTGCTCTGGAAGGACTTTTAAGGGAATGAAAGCAAGGAAAGATATTAAAGTGGCAAGATAATGATTTCTTTTATAAGTCTACCGGATACCAGTGACCACTGTAATCTGTGTAAAAAACATTCATTAAACATCTAACAGGGCACAGAAGGATAATAATATTCATTCAATATTTTATTTCAGAAATCATTTCTAGAAGTTGTTACCTCCCTAAAATTTACTGGGAAGTTAGAGTCAGCTCCATGACCATTATGAGTGCAGGTCATCCCAGTTATTTGAAGCAGCTGTTTAGTCCTCCCGTGGGAGTTTACATCTTTTGCAGGATACTGTCATCATCTCACTGCTGTTGAAGGAGCACAGCCAAGGTGATTGCACTGTACTATGGCTGCCGTTCTCTGTGGGTCACCATGAGTCTATTTGCTCTGGAGGGAAATCAGATAAGTATTTCTAAGTTTATGAGTTCATATCACTTTTATTTTCATACAATCGGCCAAAGATACAATGACAAATGAAAATCATGTCCTCTGTGAGCATCACTGACCATCTCATCCCCAATTCCTCCCCACAAGTAATTAAAATGCTGCCTTCCGGAACAATGGGTAGATACCAACTGTTTATATTTCACACAGGACTCACACATATGCATTTAAAAAATTTTATTCCGTAACTCAGTATTCTTATTTCTTTTGGGTTGTATGTATGACAATTTTACTCATTTCATTGCCCAGTTCTGCTCTATTGTATTCTGCTATTTAAAATGACATACTTCATTTTACTATGAGAAAATATCAGCTAAAGCTAAATAAATGATGACCCTATCAGTCTCCTTGTTTGAGGTATTTTGTTCACATGTACACTGTATGAAAAACTTTATGTAATTCACTCTGGCACTCAAATTGTCCCAACAGCAGTAGTTTTGAATAGGTTCTTTTGTCATGCCTTGTTTGAGCACTTCCTTTCAGAGCAGCACGATGTTCTTGGGTCATTGTTGATTTTTACTACACCAGACCTGGCCAGCTCTCTTCAAGGGTTGTGGTTCCATTTATCAGAAAAGGATGTTGAATGGAACATCTGTCCCTAGAAGGCTCAGCCATACAGCCAAGCACGAAGGCTTAGGCAGTATATGAACTCATGCGTACATTGTGTGAACACAGCCCCATTTTTTCTCTATACACACACACATATATGTATATATACATGTATTTGTCCTTCTGTGTTACAGGTTATTGTGAGATTCATTTTTAGTTTGGTGAAAAATTTCATCATAAATAGATTTATTAAAATTTTAATGAATATATCAATTTAATTATATATAAATCCTCACTTTATTGACATAGAGAACATTGGTTTAATGTTTAAAATGACGTTTTTTGAAAGGTCATTGATCTATCTCAATACATTCTTTTAAAAATATTTTTAAGATTTTTATTAGTATTATATTTAAATCCTTTCTGGACTCATCTTCTAACTCCTCCCCCTTTGTCTCCCACCTCTTCTCAAATTCATGACTGATTAATTGCATACCAACAATATATATACATAATTGAATTATTTATAATTATATATAAATATGCAAACCACATATCTAGTAATATATATTATTCAATTACATATAATATATACAATGTATTATATATAATTAAATATATATCTATATTCTGCTAAGTTCATTTAGTGTTGCTTATCTATACATGTGTTCAGGACAGATCACTTCAGATTACATAACTTATCAGGAGTCTCTTCCCTGGAGCAGACTGACTTTTACTCTGAACAGCCATTGATTGCATATGCTCTTCAGGTAAGGGTGGGGCCTTGTGAGATTTCCCCAAGCATGCCAGCAGATCAAATGGAGGTATTGTTGTGTAGGTCTTCTTTAGGTAGCCATATTGTTAAGATTTCACCTGCTGTGTGAGCACGTGTACGGTTTAGAGTATGGGGTTTTGTGTCTGTGATCATAAAGTGACACTGGTCTTAGTTTCTTTGTTTGTAATATCATTACTATTATTATTTTTTTATTAAGGGCCTTATGTCCTTCACTCTTCTTCAGAAGCATTTATATGATATTGTAATTTCTCTCTTTATTTAGTGGTCTAACTCTTTGGACTGGAGACCTCATTTTGGAAAAGTTATAATTACAGGTTTACTTTTTTATATAATAATGATGCTATTTAGAGTTTCTATTTTTATTTGAATATGCCATAAATTTTTTTCTTTGTAAAGCATTTTCTAATTTTGTCTGAAAATCCAAACTCAAAGATTACTGCCAAAATAATAGCAAACTGGCATCAATATCTCAGCTCTCCAATCTGTGATTTCAGTGAAGGCAAATAAGCACATTAGTAGAGTTTTAAACAAAAACTTAGATAATAAAAAGAACTGAAAATTCATGTATATTCTTTGCCATTGAAAGGCTGCAAGGCTGGGAAGGAAGACATTAAATGGAAAAAGCACATGCCAGTCATCTCTGGTTGATCTTTAGAACTATGAGCCTTAGGAAGTGAGCATTAAAGCAGTCTTGTAAGTTGCTTGAGGTTAAAGGCTACATTCTCACGCAGATACACCTAGTGCAGGCTTCATGGGAGATGTAGAAGGAAGAACAGGAGGAGGCTGCACAGCTGTTTTTTCACTGATCACTTAGTTTTAGTGATCCAGATATGACTCTCTGTAACCTGAGATTTTTGGGTTGATTAGCTTTATGGTTTGGATTTGTTTGTGATTTTTTGTTTTTTGAATGATTTAGATATTTGTGTTAATTTTATGTTGTTTGGTTTATATTTTAGGCATGTTGTTAGCTTATTTTAATTTAATTTATTTTTATTAATTTGTTTTGCTCTGTGGTCTGTGGCTTATTTGTGTTATTTTATGTTTTTGGTTTTGTTTGGTTAGAGGTTTAGACTTGTAATTTTAGGTGTTTATTGTTTGTTGTTGTGTAGGCTTTTAAAATGATTTAGATGTTTATATTAATTTTATTTTGTTTGGCTTATGTTCTAAGTTTATTGTTAATTTTTTATTTTAATTTTATTTACTTTTATTAATTTGTTTTGTTATGTCAGTTGTGGCTTATTTATTTTAATATATGTTGTTTTGGGGTGGTTAGTTTGAGTTTTTTGTTTGATTTTATTTTTTTAATTTATGTTTTGATTTTTTGTTTATTGTTATGGTGTCTGTTATGAGTTAAAAAGTTTTTTATTTATAATATATAGAAAGATATTTTATATTAATTTTTGTTTAATTAAAAAGGAAGATTTTAATTTTAACACAGTAAAATTATATATATAGCTATTAAGTAAGAATTATAGTTATAACATTTAATCTATTTGTCTTTTAAAAAATTAAAGAAAATATTTTGTTTTTGTAAGTTTAAAGTTTTATATTTAATATATTTTTTAAAATAACTAAGAAAAACTAATAATTATAATTATTTAATTTTTAACTATATTAAAGATTATAGAAGGATATACTATTATTACAGTAAAGAGGAAGTGTAAGTAATTTTTAAAATTTAGAAATGACAGAGATGATATTTGTCTGTCTGGCAGTCATTTAAGTTTTTTTGTAACATTGGGATATTTATTTTTTAGCCTATAGGCCTAGAGTCTCGGCATATTTTTTAGTGAAGTAGGAAATTTGAAGTGCTATTTTGTTTATTTTGACATAATTTGTCAGTTCCTTCTCCTTGAGTCTTGATAGATATTTGGCAGTTTATTATTATTATTATTATTATTATTATTGTTATTATTATTATTATTACTACTACTACTACTACTATTATTATTATTATTATTATTATTATTATTATTTGTAGTAGGAGGTTTCTGTTCCAGACTTTTGAACCTAGCCTCAAGGTTTTGAACTGCAGACCCGCAGACAGGCAGAGATACACAGATGCTTTCAATAATTTTAGACTGATCAACCTAACGCCCAGGCATATAACTTGCTAACTCTCTACCCTTCATCTAACCCATGACTCATCCTGTTCAGCCATGGGGCTCGGTACCTTTTCTCACAGCAGCATGGTTGTCCTCTGCTTCTTCTGACTTCTCTCTGGCATTCTGCTCTGTATTTCCTGTTCTCAGAGTTTTCTTAGTCTGGTAGCCCCACCCACACTTCCTGCCTGCCTTTGGCCAATCAGTGCTTTTTATTAAACCAGTGGGTGGGATAATTATTTACAATGAAACAACACAATTTCCCACAATTATTATTTTTAAAAATGTCTTTTTAAAAATCCATGTATCCTCCTGCTCACCCTCCCTTCCCTTCTCCCAATCCCTTCCAGTCGCCCTTCAGCCTCACCCCTCCTCATCCACCCATCACCTCCCATAAAAGGGCGAGAAGTCTCAAGGCAGGTCAGCTCAGCTGGCATATCCACTCCAGGCAAGTCCGATTCACTCATTCAAAGTCAGTTATTATTAATGACTATTCACTTGTATTTTTAATTATGTATTATAATTTTAAAGGAATTGTATTTTAAACAAGAGTAGAAATATATATAGTATAATAAAATTGACTTTAAATTTGTATTAATAAACTAAAATTTAAAATAATTTAAAATATTTTGAGATTAATAGTTGAGTTTTGGATTAAAGTAAATTTAATAATTTATTTAAAAAATTATTCATATACCATATAGTGAGATTATGTTACATTACAAATAATTATCCCACCTATTAGTTTAATAAAAACACTAATTAATGAAAGACAGACAGGAAATGTGGGCAAATTTACTAAACTAAAAAAACTCTAAAAGCAAAAACACAGAGCAGAGATGCCACAAAACACCAAAAAAGCCAACAAATATAAGAAACAATTATACTACTCTAAAAAAGATATCAGGCTGCATGAGTAGACAAAATAAATTAATTTAAAAACAAAAACTAACTAGTAATATGCCAGAGCTATAAACTGATCAACATAAAATTAATACAAACATCTATATATTTCTGTGGGACAGTGGGTCAAAACCTCAAGACTAAGCACAAAAGTTCAGGCAAAAATCTAAACACAACAACCCACTGTAAGCTAGTATCTAAAATTATACATTTTTAAAGACTTATATTTATGTTCACACATGCACACCTGCATGCAGAAACGTATGCACATGCGTGCATGTATGTGAGTTCAGATACCTCCAGAGGCAGAGGGAGGCATCAGTTCCCCTGGAATTCAGAGTGCTGTGTATTCTCTGCAAGAGCACAAGCACTCCTCACTGCTAAGCCATCTCTCCAGCCCCAAGAACAAGAACATTTCTAAAAAGGTTAAGCAGAATTCATTTCCCACATACTCCTACATATGTTTACTATAGGAGAGCAGGTACACAGGTAAACTGAAATAAGAACTTATCAGCAGAAGAAGCTGCCTGTGATATGTCTGGATGTGTGGGTACTTAAAATGTTAGGGTTCTAACAAAGTTTGAGGCATGTAAATGGATCAAAATATGTCACACTAGTATGAGAAAGATTACTCAATAGAAAATGTCCTGATAGGCTGAAATTGGTGAATATAGGATGAATGGCTAGAGAAATAAAGGAAAGCTTAATAGCGTTTCATTAAACAAAGACTATGGATACAGGCTATATGTGTGTATATATATATATATATATATATATATATATGTACCTACATACTACATATATATACATATATATGTACACACACAAATATATAATTCAGAAAAAAATTCTTGATTAGACAAGGACTGCACACATCATATTGCCAACACTAGATTATATTTATCATTGCTGTTCTACTTAACAGACATTTCCTCTGTGGGATTTATGATTACTGCTATATATGCCTTACATACTGATTTATATAGTCAGTTCATGCACTGTTGGAAATGTGTACTTGGGTAAGGTGTCTGGAGGCCATGTGTATGTAGTTGCTGAGATTAGAACTTGTTTCTTTACACCTATGTGGTGAGGTTTTTAGCCCCTGAGCCATTTCCCCATCACAAATTCACTGATGTTGGATAGGGTTAGTTATAGCACAATGATAACACTCACATCAGCACCCATCTATGTGGTTTATCAGTCATTCTCTGCCTAGGAAACTGAGCCCCAGTGTTTTGATAGAGTGAGGAGAATTGCTTTCTGAATACATCCATCTGTGCTCTTGAACTTGTGACATTTAAAGGGCAATGGCATGCTAATGTGACTAATAAAACAGAAAAGAGTTTTGTAGCATTCCACAAGAGACCCTAAGGTACTCTCCTTAAGGTACCTTTGAAAAATGAATAAATTTGACATCTTAGTTTGCAGAGGTTGAAATACAGAATTGTTTCAGATTCAAATAGAAATAACAGTAAAACAAAGGCATTTCTACTGTTCCATAAACAGGTTGTCATGTCTCTTTTCTTGTGAAAGGGAAAAAGCCTGTCAGAATAGGTAAAGGGCATCTCTGTAGACATGGTGATCTGTAATAACTTTTGAATTACTTGGGGAGGTGAAAGGTTGCAGTGCAGAAGGAATTATCGCTTAAATAGATTTTTGTACTTGCATTTGAACACACAGATCTGTTTCCAGGGCTGGTATATTACCATACGCCCTTAAACAAGGATATTTATTGATATCTATAATGCATGAATTGTGCAAGGTCCTCATTGTCACTGAAGCTGAGTCCCCACAGCTACACTGACTGAGTGCACAGTTGGAATTGTCCCAGCAAAAGTCCCTGGACTGACTGGGAACACTGAAATAATCATTGAAACCAGAATGTTTGAAGGTATAACATACAATTACCCCAGAAAAAGCCTATTTCAAGGAGAGAAAAAAAGAAACAGTATGCATTTAGTCTTTCAGTCCTATCTTACCTCATAGGAAGGATTTGGTGATGGAAGAATGGTCACTAAACACTGGAATAAGTGGAGGGAAAAGAGAAGGAAGCACAGACAACCTTAGATTCCGATGCTTGGAGCTCACAACATTTCTCCAAGCAGTGAGGGATTGATCCGGCCCCACCATTCTCAGCCACTTTTGTAATTGTGGATGGGGCATCATAGAATGGAAAAGGATTGTAATTGAATTTTAAATTGACCAAGTGAACTGGGCCATTGTGAATGGGGAATGGTTGGGCCTGACTGTGGCTTACTTAGCCAAAGAAAAAAGAGTCTCCGTTCTTCAGGTCTTCATCTTTGAGCCCTTGGTGGCTGCCTTGCTTCTATATGGGGTCTGCCCACAGGAGCCAGGCTGACCACACCAGAGTTCAACTGGCAGGCCCTCCTTGGAGACTGAAGCCTAAGCTTTCTCTCCTTCCGTCTCATTCCTGAAGGCAAGGCAGGGTTGGCTGCACTATATCTTGCCTAGGAAACACTCTTTGTCTGATATGGCTCACTGTGAATTTTGGAAAAAGCCTCCCTCTTTTCAGAATCACTGTGGTAAAGACTTTGGGCTGTCTGAAGTCACCAGGCATTCTACCACTTCTTGTGATTTCTTTAAACTCCACGTGATTGTAGAAATGGTCCATTTATGGAACTGTTTCCAATAGCTGTATGTGAGGGAATTTCCCATCTACTGTCAGGACTATGATGCCCAAAGCAAAGAAACAGCAGGAACCCTGACTGCCAATCAATAGGGTTTCACAACCCCTCTGGAACTTTCCAGTGTGGGGATCTCAGCTTTTGTGGGCTGCAGGCTCTTGTGACTGGGTTTGTTTGATTTACTTAATCATGAGGAAAGGATACTACATACTTGATAATCTAAAAATAAAAGTGAGGAAAGATTATATGAACAGAGTCTTTGCTACTAGAAACAGCCTTTGGCATCGAATGTTCATGAAGATTAGTGGAGGTTGTACAGGACCCTAATTAATAAATAAATGAAGAGTTAAGAATATCACTAGTGTGACTACCAGAAATTTTACTATTCAGTTCATAATAGGATAGGAGAATGAGGTCATGGATCAAAAGGGTGTGCCCAGGAATGTCTCTTCATCACCACAGCAACCAAAATGAAGTCCCTCTCTCTTACACACACACACACACACACACACACACACACACACACACACACACACACACACACACACTTTTATAAATGTTCTTTAACACTCTCACACCTATGTTAATCCGAAAACAGGCTCCCCATGGGTTACTTAACTCACCACTATGAGGTACAGAGAGAGGGCTGGTACTGGCATTGAAATGCTGGCTTTGCAGTCAATGATGGAGCAGACACCAGAGCCCCACAGCCATTCTGCTAACTTCTAAGGCATCAGCTAGTTTATTGCAGATGAAAGGGTTGTGGCTTGTAAGTTAAGCTGCTTTCTGTGTCTTCTCTTATGAAGCAGAGAAACCAAGTCAGCAACTGGAAGCACAAAGTGATAAACAGGCATATTTTTGCTGACAAGAGTATATGCAGGGTACCACCAAGAGAGGAACAGACCCTCAGCTGCCATCTTCTAGAGAAGCCCGTTATTGCTAGTGAATGGAGTATGTGGAATCTTCAGATGGGTTATTATTTACATCAACACAAGCCTGATGATTGTATTTCTAAATTTTAAGATTTCTTATCTTTGAAGTCTCATGAGCTGATTAAGATCTTGTTTTACACACACACACACACACACACACACACACACACACACACCCCACACGCATGCACATATATGAACCCTAACACACTTCTGTGTCAACCAGAAAAGGGACTACCTGCGCATTGAATTTGTCATTTCCCGTTGCATTTCTCCCTCAGTGGGGTCTCTTTTGCCATCCTCCATTGTCACAGAAGTCTGGGCTGGCTTCATATTAGAGTGCCATCTGAGGTAATAAATTTACCCTGTTGGGAGTTTCGGACTATAACCCAGGACAGTTGTTGACTATGTGCCTAGCTGGCATTGCAATATGTAGCCAAATGGTCTGTGGAGGACATAGCAATTACGACAGCCTGAATGCTTGAGGCACAAAATGTGCCATCCATCTCCCTCCCCTACACTACAGTGACAAGCAAGGCAGAAACAAAGCTGAACTGACAGGGACCAAGGGACCCTGGAGTAAGTGTGACCCTGAAGGATAGGTATTCACACCCCACGCTAAATATGGTGGAAATAACTCCATGCTGTGGGCGGGGTTGGGGTGGGGTAGGGAGAAAGGTGCTTTGGATGAGAGACTTGAAAAAAGAAAAGGATTAGGTGTCATGTCCCTTCCCAAGGTGCTGAGAGGGATTCGGGAGACTGGAGACAGAATGTGTGTCCAGTTATCATGACAGGAAAATGGGAGCAGGTAGGTCAGTTGATATGAGCCTAGTAAATGTCAGGAAGGGGAAGTTAACTCTCTAAGAAGTGTGGGGTGACTGTGTAGGGCAAATCGTGGATTATAAAGCAGTGCTAAATTCTCTAAGAAGTGTAGAGGTGACCTGCATGGCTTATCTGGCAGATTACTGGGTGTGAACATGTGCATATGTGTGTGTACTGTGTGTATGTTTGTATATATATATGAAGGTAAATGCACGTGAGTATGGAGGCCAGGGGATTATATTTAATGTCTTTCTCTAATGCTATACTTTATTTACTGAGGAAGGGTCTCTTGCTGAACAGGAAGCTCCTAGATTCAGCCAGTCTAGTTACCCAGATTGTCCTTGGGATTTCCTGTCTTTGCCTTCTGATGGCTGGGATTTCAGTTTGTCCACCACACCTGCTGACTTTTAGCAGGTACTGGGGTTCTGAACTATGATCCTCACACTCCTGTGACAAGAGTTTTGTTCAATGACCCATTTCCCTGGCCCTTGAAGTTTCATTTTATTTTTTAGCTTGACTATACGCTAGTGCTTGAGCATTTGTTCGATCAGTCTGTGTGTTGCTGAACAAGTTTTTCTTCTGTTGTGTTTATCAGATGTGATTAACATTTGAAATCAATTGACCTTAAGTAAAGCAGGGTTTTCCTTATAATTTAGGCAGACCAAATTTGTTAAGCTGAAGGCTACGAGCACAGAGATGAATGTTACTCAGGGACAGATGAATTCTACCTTCAGAATGCAATTTAGAAATGTTGCCTGCAGCTCTAGTCTTTGGGTTAAGACTTATCACAGCATTGACTCTTACCCGTGTCTCCAGCCTGCCAGCTTGGCCTATGGATAACTGAGCTGACAAACTCTGTTATCATATTAGACAATTAAAATCTCTTTAAATATTTCTCCAGACATGCACATATATATTGTGTCTCCGAGGACCACTTATACACCATGGAACAGGGCATCAGAGAAGATCAAATGGACTGCTTCCTGGTGTTTCTGCAATTAAGAGGCTCTGCTGGCTCCTCACAGAATGGGTTGTGACATCAAAATGTAGCCACTGGTGTAGTAATGGCAAAAGTGAGGATAACTAACTGCCTTTTGTTTGGATTTGAAGCCAAGTTCCATAGGAAGGAATTCAGTCCTGGTACTATAAACTTGTTAAAAGTCCATGATGTGTGACTTACTACTTACTCTTTGCTAAATAAACATGGTTGTTAAACTATGTTATAAATATTTATATTTATATCTTAGATTAGTGTCACTCAGCCTTGATTGGAGAAGCTTTTATTGGCAATGGGTGATGGTTAATGCAGAGATCCAAATTTGACCAAGAACAAATTATCATTGAATGCTTGCTTAGCCCTAAATGGGACATCTATACCATCCCCTTCTAGGATCAAGGAACAGTGTGGAAAGGGGGGCAGAAAAATTGGAAGAGCATTCTAGGGAAACACATGACTTAGAATTTTAATGAGAACATTGTGAATTAATATCCAGAGAGAAGCCATGATGTCCTACCACCCAGCCCAGCCATACCCTGCCATTGTCCCTGAAAACTGCTATCCACAGGAAGGGAAAAGGGGAAGTCCACAGAGTATACCAGACAAAGGAAGAGTGACTTGAACATTTCAAGAAAATTAATAACCAAGAGACAGTGGTTTTAAACCTAAATTGGATGCTGAGCACATCTAGTATTTTCATTATTAAGTAGAAACTGATTGTCAGATGAAAAATAGAAGGTGATGAAAAATGTAGGATATTTTTCTTCTTTTATTTAGATAAACTGGACACAAGATGAACAGTTTTAAAGTGAATGGTTCAATGGTGTCTACTCTAGTACACAATACCTTGCAGCCATCATCTGGCTTTAAACCAGTCATCACTCAAAAGCAAGTGCAATGTCCTTTAAGCAGCCTCTGCTCATTTTCTTCACCTGGCAATCACAGTCTGGGATCTGTCTCTCTGGACTTTCTGATTACAAATATATTCACCCTATAATGAATGGTGTGCACATAAGATGCGAAGTCCTTACATGCATGGCTTCTTTCACTTAACAGAGCATTTACATCTGTCTGCACTGTAACTCCTCTTTTACATGGCAAAAATGTCACTGAATTTACACAACAAGGTATTTGTCCATTCATATATTAGTGGGCATTGGCATTGTTCTTATCTCTGACTAGTAGAGAGCATTTGGCAGATACAAAGTCAATCTACCTTGAAATATTTTAGGTTTTATCATCTAAGAAGAAAATTCCTTTAAAAAGTCATAGTACAGTTGTAAAAGGCCAGGATAATTAACACTGGGGCAATGATATCATAGATACTGGGAAATATGCAGAACATAAGAATGTTCTGGGTTGCTGCAGAGAGCACCTATTCCTCTGTCAATTAAATTACCCACTGTCTGTATTCCTCATCCCAGATTCTCAATTGTGCCTCATTCATTACTCTAATAATTATTATTAAATATCTCTTAAGGCCAATTGAACTACCCAACTGTTGATTTGAAAACAAAAGTTTAGAGCATGTCTTTGAAGACATTTCAAACCAAGTATAAAAATCATACAAAACAACTGAAGATCTACCCTTTCGTCCAAGCTTCACCAAGTTGTTAAAAGGGAGCCATCACCAAAGTAGCACATCTTTTGAGCCTGCACTTCTGGCGTCTTAGTTATTTGTATTAAAGAACTGGAGAAATCAGGAAATGTGGAAAACTAGAAAACAACAAAGACTGTAAAAATAGTTGCTCTTGTGATTCAGCTAAGAATTCAAATATGGATAATTCAAACAAAAATAAAATTAGTGGTTCCAGATGGCATTAGATGAAGCAAGGGAGTTGATGGAACCCAGGAATGCATTGAAGGACTAGAGCTTGTGTTTAGACTTCAAAATAGATACCTATGAAGGCATCATAAGAAATAGGAAACGTCCTTTTTAAAACTGAAAGAGTGGACAATTATAGCAACTATTCCAAATGTATAAATCCTGCTAATTTTATAGGAAAGAGTAAGATAAAACAGTTCATCTATCTGAAGTCAAGTGGAGCAATTTAGGTAATATCCATAGTTTTCAAAGACTGGTAATGGTTCTAAAGCCCATATTATTTTCCCCATCTGACCCATGTTCTTTTGTTTTCTTTAGTCTGATGCCACACCCTTCCCCCATTTGCTCTGCTATCTCTGCATCTTTGACCAATTGCTCCTCAGAGTACCTGTTATTTATTCATCACCTCTGGCTCATTCATCTTTCCTCATCTACGGTGGCTTGTTTTAGCTGTCAATTTGAGACAACCTAAAATCCTCTGAGAAGAAAGTCAATGAGTCATTATCAAGATTAGATAGTCTCTGGGCATATCTGTTGAGGGCTGTGTTGAGGACTCCTTTAGTGATAAGAAAACACCCAGCCTACAGTGGGCAGCACCATTCCCTAGGCAATAGATCCTGAACTGTAAAAGTATAAAGGAGGAGCTGAGCATGAGTGAGCATCTAATATAAAGAAAGAGGAAATGCTCAAAGACAATCAAACTAAAACACAAAAATATATTTTGTATTCCAGCTGGTTTTATGTTTGACTAGTTTATTAATTCAACTTTAGAGTGTTAGAAAAAATGTGAAAATTTAAAAATGAGGTTTTTTTGTTTCTCTCAAAGATGAACACTAATTATCTCTAAATCAGTTTATTTTACATACTAAAACCTTCCTCAACAAAACAAACAAACAAAAAAATCAAAAATGGACGCTTACTTTAATTGGGCTGTAAAATCATCTTAAAAGGGAAACCACAGAAGTGAACAAAAACAAGAACTCCCAAATCTACACATTGGTTAAAAGAAGGTTATAGTCAGTTATTAATCATTGATTAATATTTATTAAAGGGGCTAATAGCAACTTATAAATAGAAAGAATAGGTGTGAAGCTTGGGATGCTCCACTCGACATGGGACAAGTCTTCTTTCCAAGTAAAGGGTAAGCAGAAAGGAAGAGAGAGAGAGAGAGAGAGAGAGAGAGAGAGAGAGAGAGAGAGAGAGAGAGAGAGAGAGAGAGAGAGAGAGAGGGAGGGAGGGAGGGAGGGAGGGAGGGAGAGAGAGAGAGAGAGAGAGAGAGAGAGAGAGAGAGAGAGAGAGAACATGCATTCAATTCTTAAACTGCCTTCAGCCACATCTCAATGCTGCTCTTTGATAGTCATAAGCAAATCCCATACATATGCTTGCAAATAGGCCATGCCTATAGGTCAAGGCGATGTACTTGCTGCCCATTACATCTCCTGTTTTTTTATCTTAATAGGAAAGCTCTAAACTTATCTATAAAACTATATATAATATAAACAATGATTAAGTAATGTCTAGGAGAAGAAAAGGGCAATTACACAAACAAGATCAAACTACAATCAACAAAAACAACAAACACAAACATACATTAAATGTCTAGAATACTGTTAATGTGGCAAGTTACAGAGATTACTCCAAAACCATCTATCTTGAATAATGTGAATCTAGTACCTAAATGCTCTTAGCTGAGATAGGAAATGATCATAACTGTATCTATCTAATCTTCAACCCTATCTAAGACCTGAGAAGGAAAATATATTACCAGAGTAAGCTGGAAGTGCAAGTGAGCAACTTCCAAAATTTATTAAGAGAAGATAGGGACAGCCAGCTGCCTGGACAGTCACCCACAGCTTTTTTGCAATATTGGAGCATCCAATGTTTTGGTCATAGCCCTAGGATATCTGATAGATTTTTCAGAAGCAAGGTATTTGAGAAACCATCTAATCCTGTCTTGGCAGGTTTCAGTAGACTCTTTCTTTCCTACTGCTCATCTGGTTTGGACAGCTTGCTTACTGTCAGCAATTAAGGCAAGGGTAGTTCTTTGTCCAACAGGTCATTATCCACCAAGGAAGACAAACTCCATTGTCACATGACGTTTTTGGCTGGCCTAGCCCCATGGTCTGGATCTGCTTTCCACTGCTTATCAGGACCAGCAATCAATCCCACGATCCCAAACAAACACATAGATGCTTATATTAATTTCATGCTGTTTGGCCTATGGCTCAGGCATATTGCTAGCTATTTGATCTCAATTCAACTCACTTCCATTAATCTGTCCTGCCACATGGGCCGTGGCTCACCTGTGTTCCCTTACATGTTGATTCTTGGGCAGCTGGATCATATCTCTTCTGACTCCTCCCTCTTCCCCTATATCTGCTCCATTTCCCCCCTACTTCTACAGTGCCTGCTATGGCCAAAATAGTTCTTTTGTTCAGAACATATAGAAATACATTCCCACATAATTCCATGTGGAGTATCTTTGATGCTCAATGTTATCTCGGGAAAAAAAATAGTCCTACCAGGAGCAGTCATGTATCTCATAACTGAATTCTTACTAACCAAACATTTAAATGCCATATTTTCTAGGTCTATGAAATGTGTAAAGCCTGTCTATCCATTTGACATATTATACTATATATGTGGAAGATCTAATTAACATGACTATTATATGACAAATATAGTAACTAAGGCTGGTATTTCTAATCAGCCTAAAGACTAACGCTTCTATTATAAAGATAGACAATTTATAAATACTTTTACAGTTTTGGGACAATAACTTCAAGTATGACAATCATATAAATAACTTAAACAGAGGTAGAAATGTATAGTGTAAAATGACAATAGTATCCTAAACATGTATCATTATACAAATATCTTAAACAGAGGTAGCATATATAGCGTGACAATTATAATTAAACAGATAGAAATTGCACAGGGCAAATTCCAAAAATATGCTCAATATGCACTAATGTATAGAGTATTTTAAACAAAATTATAAGCTTGTGAACAATATAAAAATAGTCTCTTGATTTATATTCTGCCTTTCCTGATTTATTTGCATCATATAGAATGTAGGGTCTTCAGAACTTGTTTTTGCCATACAATGTGAGGAATGACCGAACTTGCTATTTTTCAGAATTATATTCAATTGCTTTTGGGATAACAGTTGTTAATCTCCCCTGCCCCCAAATACTGCAAGCTCTTTGCCAATATTTATTATCCTTCCATAGATATGAAATGTTTCATTAGTCAAAGGTGTTACAATTTCTGCTGTATCGATTCCTGTTAATTGACACAACCTTAATTTTTTTTTAAAAAAAATTAAGTCATCACATATGTTTTCAATTTTTTACTCAGCCTATGTTGCGAAAATATCTGTTTTAATATAATATTGTCCCTCTGCTTTAGGATACATATTGGGGATAATATATAGGGTAATATAACCAGAATGCAGTTATTCTCTGGATTCACACAATCCATGTACACCCCTTGTAATGTAATTTCTTTTTTATGTAAAGCAATTTTTGCTCACCTCAGCTGATAATTCCCTAAGATATTTAAGTCCTTGTATCTTTATAGGGTACTATTCAAATGGATTAGTTTATGTTTTTGTACCCCAATAATGGAGAGTAAATTAGTAATGTTCCCTAGCAAGTTCTTAAAGACATTACAAGTCTTAAATCTACCTCTACTGAGTTGTACCTTCTCTGAACTAATATTTTGCAGTTATATTTTATAACCTAGAGATTTAATAGAATCTCCTCTTTGCATTTTCTTAGGGGTAATTATAATCCCACGAGAGGCAAAACTTTCTTTACTTCTAGGAATATGTTTTCTAAAATATCTGAATTTGAATCTGCTAAAAGGATGTTATTCATATAACAGTAAATTATAGACTTTGAAAATTGTGCACAAACTATTTCCAATGGTTTTTTTTTTTGTACAAAATGTTGGACCAGGGCAGGGCTATGTAACATTGTCTGTGAAAGAACCTTTCACTGATATCTCTTAACTGGTTGAAAGTTATTATGAGTGTGTGCTGTGAAGGCAATTTTTCCCTGTCCTGTTCTTACAGAGGTATAGTGAAGAAACAATCTTTTAAGTCAATAAATATGATAGGTCATTCTCTAGATAATAGAGAAAGCAGAAGCATTCCATGCTATATAGAGCCCATTGGCTGAATTACTTTATTCAGATCTGACAGCATTCTTCATTTTCCAGATTCCTTTTTAATAACAAATACAGGAAAATTCCAAGGGCTGGTAGATTTTTCAATATGTATTATTATGATTCAAAGCACATAGCAGCCATGTGGTAAACCCAACATGGCACTGGCAGAACACCTAGGTGTGGCTACATAAGTCTGTGCCCACCTACCCTCTTTAAAGGAGCCACTTATCATGTGAAACTCTCTCTCTCTCTCCCCCTCCTCTCCCCTCCCTCTTTCTCTCTCTCAGCAACTCCCCTAAATAAACTCTCATGTGTGCATCTATTTCTCACATGTGAAACTAACATTACGGTGCCGTGACTCAGCTAGACCATCTTCTGGACTTAAGTGCACATAGGTCAGGAGATCCTGATCCAGGGCCACTGCCAGGCCACCTTCCATCTGCCCTGCTGCAACTAGTTCAAGCACCATCAGCTACAGTTGGTAAGTTTTCCCCTTTCCAGTTGGTGTAAATGTGAACTATTGTCTCTGGAAAAGACCATTGATCATCTTGCTTTCCAATAGGACTATAGTCCCACGGAGGACCATCCCCAGCCACGATCTTCACTGGTTATGGCTGTCCCTTCTTGCCTGACTCATTTCTCGCCTTCCCTGCTAGTGAAGCCCACCTTGGATCTTTGATCCTGTTCCTGGACATGGCCCTCAGTGCTCCGCCTTAGTGCCTGCCACAGGGGCTAACAAGTACCTATGGTGGCTTAGCATGGTTTGTATGCCTGCTCCTGAGAACAGAAGAGGTTTTAGGGGTAGCAAGCATTGGTTCAGGCTCCACCCTATGCCTATCACAGTTGGCTGGTAAGCATCTAGTGATAGCAAGCTTGGTTTATGCGCCCACCCTCGTGGTAGCTAGAGAAGATTTTGGTAGTGCCTGCTGGTGAAAGCTGACGAGTTACTTAGCAGTAGCTAGCACTGTGTCCCCCGGGACCACTTGCTGACTGGATGATGACTCAGGTTTAGTGGTGAAACCCCTCTCTTCTAGGCTTCAGTAATGAAGAATATATCAGCAGAAAATGCCTCTGCATCCTCACCTAGGATGTGATCTTGAAACTCTCAAGCCGCTTAGCCTTTTTTGTCATATTTAGACATCACCAAGCTTATCCATTTTTGCACAAAGAAATGGCTTTAGTATCCCTTAAATCATAACTCAATATAGCCCCTAATGGTTTGCTGGATCCTGATATCTTATGGTAGTTAACTTTTGCAAATGTACGGGTGGATGGAAAGAGTTTACCCTTATATCTTTCCATGTCTCAGCTCTAAACTTTCTCTTCCGGTTTTCTGTTCTCCCTCCGTTTCTAGCCACACAATCAGATCCATAGTAATATAGTAAAAAGTTTATACCCTATTTCCTCTGTCAGAAACTTCTCAAGAGCGAAGGCAAGTTTAGAAACAGGCTAAAACTCATACAGAAAAGTTCATAAGACAAACAGCACACCCTGGGAAATGAGGCTGTCCCATTTGTAGACTCCATTAGAATTACAATACACCAAGGTGGGTCTTAGCCAGAGGCAGTTTTGTAACCTGCTTACTGGCACGTCTGCCTAGAGCTGCTCTGAAGCCTCACAAAAGCACTCTCACGGTATACTAACTTAGATTCTGAGTGCACTAAAAAAAAAGCAACTCATGACCCATTTTTTTTACCCTACCCGTGACATCTCTTGAGAGGGGACCACTGAGTCAACAGGCAGAAGTCTTAGCACTGCCTTCTTAAGGTGCATCACAGGAGAGATGAGAAAACCCACCAAGAAAGATACCTCCCGCTGGCAAACTCTATCTGGTCTGCTCCTCTGCTTCCTCCTGTGGCAGAGACTTTGGTGCAGCTGAGACCTTGGTGCATGCTTTGGGCGTGACTAACTTGGTCACTGGTCTCTGGTCTTGCATTGCCTGACACAGGATGTTAAGGCCTTGTCTTAGATGCCATCAAGAGAAACACTGGTCTAAGTTTCTGTTCCCAAGCCCCATGTGGCAGGGGGACATTACACACAGACCACTTCCTGACTGGTTTCCTAGGCTTGGCGGCTATGGGTGGTTGGTGCTGCCAGGGCTGCCATAACCTGACCACCACCATCACGAAAAGGGAGCCTCAGCTAGCCATAATGGTATCAAGGTGACCCATCTCCTTCCTGTGGACACCGTTGCCACAATACTCGGTCCTGCAGGAGTTTTGGGGTTCTATCTATCTAGCCTCCATCATCGGGGTGGGAAGCAAACAATTGCATTTTCAGAGATATCCCAGTCACCCACTCACTTTTGGCCATGCCAACCTATCCGTACCCCTAATGGGAAGGGATTCGTTACCTAAAAGAGATTTCATTTCTTTTATTCATCACATTTGCCTGAATCTAGACTCCCTTGCTCCCTTGCTTCACCTGCTATCTGCTCAGCCTGTCTGCACCAGACACAGACACACTTCCCTAAAATTTCCCTTCTCTAAGTTTGTCAGAGTCCAGGATATTATGGAACATGAAAAGCTCCAAGGTATTTTGCTTTGCCCTCCCCTCCCTGACAGACTAACTCTGCAGCCACAGCTTCTGGAGAATGGAAAAACCCAGGTGCCATCTTACCACAGGAAAACAGTTGAGAAAAGGAACCAGGAGTCATTTTTTGAGCCAATACAGGTAAAACACACTGCCCCCTTCCCTGAACAAAGTAAAAGAACCAAAAGCCATTTAACCTCCGCAATAGGTAAACAAAAACAAGATACATTTTAACCTCTTCCCATCCCCAGACCTAGCAGAGATCCATGAGCTTTATTGTGCAGCTGGAGTCCCCTAGACTTTAAGGTTTATTTAAAGTGTAGATAGGCTTCCCAACTTCAAACTTTCTTTCTCTTTCCTCTTTTTCCTCTTCTCTTAAATATAGACCCTATAAGAGCAGAGACTCGCGCTATATTTGTCACTTCCCATGGTTCTCTTACTAATTCAAGTTTTTTTTCCTGAGCTCCATAAAATCAAAATCCATCATCCCATGCCTTAAACTCACCCAGACCGCAGGACTGGGCCACAAAACCCACCAGACCTACTGCCAGAAAATGCAACTCTTTGCTCATAAGACAGCTTGAAGCAGCCCAAAGAGATTCATCAGCCCGGTTCCATTTACCCCTGCCCCCTCCCCACATAAACCTGGCTTTCTTTTTATAATAAACAAAAAGGGTGATATGTTATGACTCACAGCATGGCATGTAGCGGCCATATGGTAAACCCAACATGGCGCTGGCAGAACACTGCATGGAGTTGTGAAACTCTCTTTCTCTTTCTCTCTCTCTCCCCCCTCTCCCTTTCTCTCTCTCAGCGACTCCCCTGAATAAACTCTTATGTGGCATCTGGCAGTGTGTGCATCTATCTCTCACGCACGAAACTTACATGTAGGACATTTAACTTTTTCTGTATCAGCTGTTCTAAGGTCTCCAGTTTCTCTTTAGCCTTAGGCCATTGTTCAACTCATACTGGTTTGTCAGTTATCTACTTTAAAAGTAGGGTCCTTGGTACTTCTTAGAGTTCAACACCTATTGTGCCCTGTTTACATGCAGCCTGAATGGTTAGTGTCTGTTTTTTATAATACCTTATAATATTATTCTCAGAAACATTTATGGATCTATGGCTCACATCTAAGCTTAGAGCTATTTTAATCTGGATATTTTATTGTTGTAGAAGATCATGACCCCCTAGATTCACTGATATATTAGCCACATATGGCTTCAGCCATCCTCTCTGTCCTTCTGGCCCTATGCATTCAAGCTGTCTCACAGTTTGTATTACGTAGGATATGAATTCCAATCCCTACAAATTGAACATTTACCTCCTTTAGAGGCTAGTTCCGATGCCGTGATTGTGGTGTTATTATTGATATGTCATTCCCAGTGTCTAACAAATCCTGTATGAGAATATTATCTACTCATAATTTTAATTTTAGCCATTGTTCATTTATAGAAGTCTGCCAGAATATTTGTTTTATGGGTTTTTCTTTTGGAAATTTTGATTCTTCCTGTAAAGTTATTCTATCATCAATTTACAGTGTGGTTTTTTATGTTAGGCACTGAATCTTCTAATTGTCCTGGGGAGGAGTTTTGTCTGCTGTGGCTGGAAATGATTGGATCATGTTTGACTCCTGGAATTGTGATTGAGGGTCTGTTGAAACCCCCCCAGAAGGTGTTTCCTGATAGTAAAGGGTTGCCTGTTTGTTCCTTTTGGATCTACATTCATTGGTCCAATGCCTGCCCTTGCCATAATTCAGAAGGTAGGGGCCTTCTGTTTGGGTCATTCCTAGAAGAGACATGAATTATAGAACTTCCCTGTGTACTATTCCTTTTAATATGGCCTGGCTTACCACAGTTGAAACACTTCATATCTTGATTTCTTTTTATGACATTAAAATTGTTTGTCCTACCCATGACTCATCATCATAATTAAGATTCTCAGCATTTATTGTATATTGCATTCATTCCTCTTAGGGTGCTGATCTGATATTTAGAGATATAAAGTACCTTTTTACATTCTAAACTAGCATGATCAAAAGCCAAAGATTGAATTAGTTATATTCTCACTTCTGGGTCTGATACTGCTCTGTGCATTGCCTTAGTCAATCTTTGTAGAAAGTCAATATAATTTTTTTAGGCCTTGCTTGACTTTAGTATATGGCTCAGTTGTTTGTCCTTGTTCTAGAATCTTTTCCCAAGCATTCAAAGTGGCAGTACTATATAACAATAATGTACATCCATCAAAAGTAGGCTGAATCTTTATATCAGCAAAGTAACCCTCACCAAGAATATGATCTTGAGAAATGTTAAAACCTCTAATCTTGCCTTGTTTCTCAAGGGCCATAGTCTCTTATCTCAGCCAATTTCTTCATTGTGTATGTTGGGCATAATCTAGGATAGCAGCTGATAGCTGCATCCAATCACTAGCTTTACTCTAGTTTTTGTAGACCAGGCATTTAACAGTTGTTTAACATAGCTGGAATGAGAACCATTAACAACTATAGCTTCCTTGATATCTTTTAGATCTCTCATATGTATAGGTTCCCAATTGTATTCTATAAGTTCTCCTTACAGAAAGGTTGTATTTTCCTGAATATTAACTGGATAGATCATAGAAGGGGGAAAAGGAGAACCTTGTACACTTAATCTTTTGGTAAATCATCTCTAACTCTGTAGGATATTGGTGATGGTTTTTCTAAACTGTTCTGTGTTAATTGTGCTTTATCATTCTTATCAATTTAAGCAAAACAATCTTCCCATTGTTGAAATTTAGAAACCACTGATTTCTATAAGATCTGAATCCCTTGAATAGCAAATTTTTCTAATGATTCCATGAAATTAATAGATTTTTATTTTCATCATTAATATATAATTCTACATATTTCATTTCTCTGCTATTGATGTCATAACCAGTTCCCATAAAACTAATTGGCAGATTTCATGTTATGTATCTCATTAATTAATTTCTCTTTAGTATTTTGCAATTCTGTGAAAATTTATCATTTTAAGTCTGCAAGGTCTCTATCAATCAATGTCTCATATTTAGAATTATTATCAAACCATTTTTAAGAGATATAAAGTATAGGATCAAGCTAAAAATTAATATTATTGTGAGAGTGTAAATCCCGGGGATGTTACACATATCTTATAAAATTTCATCAATTGTAGCAACAAAAAGCTCCTAAATTCTTGAATAGTTACATTGTCTGCCATGTTGTCAAAGAAACTTACTTTGTGAAGAGAAAATTTATTGTTTATCTTAGGCTCTGGTGTTAGATGGGATGGTTACTGGAAGTAATTACCATGTTTGGCAAGCAGATGTGTAGTAGGAGGTCTCTGGCCCGAACTTTCAGGCCTAGCCTCAAGGTTTAGGCCTTCAGACCCACAGTCCCACAGTCCCATAGACCCACAGTCCCACAGTCCCACAGAGATACACAGATGCTTTCAATAGTTTTAGGCTGATCAGTCTCAGGCCCAGACCTATCACTTGCTAGCTCTTTACCTTTCATCTAACCCATAACTCATTCTGTTCAGCCATGTGGCTTGGTACCTTTTCTCACAGCAGCATGGTTGACCTCTGCTTCCTCTGGCTTCTCTCTGGCATTCTTCTCTGTGCTTCCTGTTCTCAGAGTTTTCTTATTCTGGTAGCCCCACCCACACTTCCTGCCTGCCTTTGGCCAATCAGTGCTTTTTATTAAACCAGTAGGTGGGACAAATATTTACAATGAAACAACACAATCTCCCACACAGATGTCATAGCAACTAGTCAATGCATGCAGACTCAGTTCCTAGATTTACTTCTGTGGATATGGTCTAATCAAGGCAATTCTTAGAAATTTAGAAGAGATTGTAACAAACCAATGAATTCCTTATGCAGCCTAAGCAGGCTTTATGAAGGGGCTTCAGGAGGTGCAGGGACAAAGGGTGGGAAGGGAGGTTTCAGAAGTTTGGGTCAAAGGGGCAGAGGAGTGTGGGTGCAGTTGAATCAGCTGTATGTTCTGGGGATCAGCAGTGACATGGGCACAGGCTAAACAGCTGTCTAAGGTATCATGTGGGATGCAGAGCAGAGCTGGTCCCACAGCTGTGGTGGTTAGAATTCTTCCCAGGAAAATTGGTGCAGCCACTCACCTGGTATCTGCAGGAGGGCATAGGTAGGCTAAGCAGGTCCACTGGTTATTGGGCTATCTGCAGGAGGGCACATCTAGGCTAAGCAGGTCCACTGGTTATTGGGAAGGACTGCTGGAGGTTCATAGGCTGGTGGTGGGAGAGAGGGCAGGCAGAGGCAGCTGTAAGTCTTGTGCCTACACTGGATGGGACTGTGGGATGCTCAGCCATGAAGCTGATGCTAGGGACCAGAGCAGGAATGACCTGCCCATATGACGGTGGTGGCAGCTAAACTGGGTGGCAGGTACTGGGTGAAGATGAGAGACGGAGGGAAGGAGGAGGGAAGGGAAGCCAGGATACCTGTCAGCTAAAGAAGAAGCAAAATGTGCTCAAGCCAGCCTTGGGACTGAGAGCTGAGGCTACATGGGGAGTCAGCACACCTTGGGAGATGGATGTTGGTTATTAATCACTAGAAATTAATTAAAAGGTTAATGCTTATTAAAGGGGTTAAAGCAACTAACTTATAAATAGAAAGGACAGGCATGAAGGCTGGGACAATCCACTCAACAGAACAGAAAGGATCTTCCTTCCAAGTGAAGGAGTTGTGGGGGAGGAAGGAGGGAGAGAAAATATACATCCAATTCTGAAACTGCCTTCAGCCACAGTTCAGTGCTGCTCCTTGATGGTCAAAGGAGAATCCCACACCTATGCTGTATTGGCCATGTCTCTAGGTCAAGGTGATACACTTGCTTCCCAATACAGAAGATATTAAAAAAATAAAATAATAAATTATCTTTTAAAGGTGTAGAGGTGATATCAGAACTAGAGGTACATTTTTAGAACAATCAATAAGCTCAGTTCTTCTGTCTGACCTTGTCTCTTCCTTCTTCAATGCCCAACAGAGGGAATAAAACAAAGGAGAGAGTGTTAGGGCTCATTTTATGATATCCAAGAGACTCCCTTTTGCTTGGGGAGCAATACTCACAGTTGTCTATATTTTCTCCTTTAATTTAATCCCCATGCTTAAGATAGTATTAAAACACTCTTATTAAACCAACTAAATGTTTTAAAACACTTTTTTAGTTTCAAAGCCACAAATCGTGACTCACCCTGAACTGAGGTCCCTAAATCTCAGGAGAACTCCCCAGGATGCTAAGGATTACAATATGCTGAGACCCATCATGATGGATTGTGGGTGAGTTTCCCTGTCTGTCACTTAGCTGATCTACCCTGCTAAGTATGAATAACTCTTTACTTTGCATTTCTTTGCTTCTAATTTTCTTACAGAGACACATTTGATAGTGCAGTTGGCACCAAAATATAAAGCCCTCAGACTGGTCCATATTCTATTTCCGCATTAAATAGACCTGTATGTACATGGGTTTCTGGGAAAACCATTAGAAGAATGGATCCCTCAAGTATCCTAAGCCAATCTCTCAACTCTAAAAGAGCAGTCCAAAACACAGTTGGGTAACTACCCCAGCAAAGCAGTGCATTGGGGTAAGTCTCTCCATTGGATCTTTTAGCCTGAGGCCAAAAAACCACTCTGCTTCTTGATTTTCTGCTCATCTCCTTGGCTTTCTGTAAAGCAAGAGCACAAATATAAATGAAAGAAACATTGCCTTGTTGTTTTAACAAAACCACAGTTACCCTGATTCCTAAACCACATAAAGATGCAAGAAAGAAAGAAAATTATTGCCCATTTCCCCTTATAAAACAGATGCAAAAATACTCAATAAAATACTCACAACAAAATTCAAGGACACATTGAAAAGATCATCTGCCAGGATCAAGTAGGCTTCATCCCAGAGATGCAGGGATGGTTCAACATGTGTAAACTGGTAAATATAATCCACCATAAAACAGACTTAAAAAGCAAAAACCACATGATTATCTCATTAGATGTGGTGAAGGCCTTTGACAAAATCCAGCATTTTTTCCTGATAAAATTTTTGGAGAAATTAGGGTGGGAGGGACATACCTTAACATAATAAAGGCACTATACAAAAGCTCATAGCCAACATCAACTTACATTGTGAGAAACTCAAAGATAGGGTCTTCCATCTTGATCTCAGAGTCAGTTCTCAACAACAAGCAACAAGCAACAACTACCAGTACAACTTATATTACACCAGCATCACCTAATATTTTAAATATTTCTAATATTTTTCATATATGAAGGATGGTAAAAAAAATTCTTTAAATGTCATTTAGGAACCCGTAGACTATACCTTTTATATTCTACAATAAGATGTACAAGACAGCTATGAGGTATGTCCTTTAAATGACACCCACAGAAGCAGCATAGCACATTGCTATTCATGTCCGTGTGCTACACAGGGTGGCTGTATCTCCTTCATAGCATTACTAGATAGACAAGGGAGCACTTTAGGTGATGATTAAGGCAGGTGGGTGACATTTAGCAAAGACATCTGTGAGCAGTCCTAAAGAAGCAGAGAGCCAAGAAATGAAGTTGAAGAAGGCTGGTCTAGAGTAAGACTTTCAGGATTGAGAACTGCATGATGCCACTGGGAAAGGGGAGGACTCAAAAGGGAGCCGTGGTTACAGAAAGAAAAATTGTGGAAAATGGCCTAGAAAGAAAGCAAGGAGAGGTTGTGGGGAAGGAATGTCCTCATGGGAAGCTAAATGCAGACACTACTGGTCATAGGGATGAAGAGGCACAGTTGGTGTGGGCTCCCTGGCTTATGGCCAGAGTACATGGTATGTGATCATCCCATCTGCTTAGGTTAGGAAGGAGGAAGGAAGCCTGGACTATGGGAACATGGGGGAGAAGAGGAAGGTGTGATTCAAAGTTTTGGGAGTTATGAAAGTTGCATCTGCAGTGGGGATCAACAAAGTGCTGCCACCTGTGTGGGGTGAGCATGCCATGGGAAATCCACCAAAGGCATGCTCCAGCTCCATGGAAGCCACTGAAAGACCACCTGGAAGGAACATGAATTTTTCATGTGATTAAAGTTTCTTGAATTTTATTTAAATTTAAACCATTTTCTTACATTCCTTAAAGGTTGGTGTTATGGTTGCATTCAATTAAAGGTGACAGTGGGAACTGTGGTGACATTTTCTTGATGGTTAAAATGGTTTTGGTGTGTAGGCATGTATGTCTGCATGTGTACATGAGTGTGTGTCTGTCTCTGTGTATGTGTGCATGTGCATCTGTGTGTGCATGTGTGTGTGTGTGTGTATGTATGTGTCCATGTGTGTGAGTATGTGTGTGTGTATGTGTATGTGTGAGTATGTGTGTGTGTGCATGTGTGTGTGCATGTGTATATGTGTGTGTGTGTACACATGCATACATGTGAATGTCAGAGACACAGTGCAGATCTCTTTCCTCAGCTACCATGTACTATTTGTAATGAAGTGGGTTTTTGCTAGGGTTGGAAGCTTGCTGGTCAGGCTAGACTGGCTGGCTAGTGGCCCCAGAGATCTTTTCTCTGCCTTGCCTCACTACCTAGCACTGGATTCCAGGCATATACTACAATTCCTGTTTCTTTATGTGTGTCCTGGGAATGAAGCTCAGTTTCTTATGCTTGTGCAGCAAGTGCTTTGCTTTGAGACATCTCTCCAGCTTTTAAAAGACACCTTGAAGGCCTAACACAGCAGTGTTATTTTCTGCTTTGGCTCTTTTCCCTTTGTGGTATGAGCAGACCTGAAACAGGGAGGCAGGCAGGTCATTTACAGCAAGGATGGCTGCTATTTAGGAGGCCTTCTGACTGTGCCTACGAAACACTTGTGATTTTCCTTCTACCCTCTCCACAGCAGCCATGATGTAGGTGGAATCTGCTTTGTAAAGACCTGTTTCAGAAATGACCACCTCTCATGCATTTCCTGGCACAGGCTACCACAGGGAGGATATTCTGGGATTGGAGTCGTGACAAGAGAGTGAAGCTGTACAGGGAATGAACACAGGGCATTGGTTTAAAACCAGAAAGCGAGTGGTGGAATAAAAAGAACTTACTTAGGAAGCAATCTGAACTGAAGTTTTCTTTTCTGGCAAAAATGGACCCAAACTCTCACATACTCAGACAAGAGATATTCCTGTTGATAGAAATAACACATTCCAGGGGAGAATTGGACACGGTGAGTATGTGCATCCTTGATGGTTCATTTAGAGGGAGTGTCTGGCCCACACTTTTGGGCCTAACCTTAAGGTTTATGCCCACAGACCCACAGACCCGGAGAGACATACAGACACTTTCAGTAGTTTTAGGCTGATCAGCCTAAGGCCCAGGCATATAACTTGCTAGCTCTCTACCCTTCATCTAATCCATGACTCTTATCCTGTTCTTCCATGGGGCTCGGTACCTTTTCTTAGAGCAGCATAGTTGTCCTCTGCTTCTTCTGGCTTCTCTCTGGCATTCTGCCCTGTGCTTCCTGTTCTCAAAGTTTTCTTAGTCTGGTAGCCCCACCCACACTTCCTGCCTGCCTTTGTCCAATTAGCGCTTTTTATTAAACCAGTGGGTGGGACAATTATTTACAATGTAACAACATAATCTCCCACGTATCCCCTTTTCTCTTTTTAAAACAAAAAGAACTCCAAATCTAATATTCCTTTCCCCCATTATCTATAACAACTTATAAACAACACTGTAAATAAACACAAACATCCATAATCCATGTTTTGGGAATGTGGGCGTCGTTCTCTAGGCTACTTCCTGCTGAATGGGAACCCTGGCAATTCTCATGGGAATCCAAAGAAAAATGTAGGATTATGCATAAGTCTTTAGTGGAGTACTTTGTAAGGCTGGATCATCTCAGCCAGTCTCCTTGAAATTTTTCTGGATACAGAGTTCAGGAAACTTCACAGAGGTGGTCTGAAATGCTGAATCATCTGGGCCATCCATTCTTATGAAGATTTTTCAGGAGGCCTTCCTCTATCAAATTTTATGTTCTTTATCCAGAAATAAATTCACAGCTTCTCATTTTTTGTGAAAATAAAAAGAAAACCTCTTCTCCAAAGTAGCATATCTTTGGATTTCAATTTTAAAGTCAACTCATTTACAAAATATATAGGTTGAATTAATCCAACAACATTTATAATCAACTGTCTTTTAGCAGCTTTTACTATTTCATTTTCAGTCAAGAAGCTTAAAGATAAGACAATAACATACAGTATCCAGACATTCTTTGTATTTTCCATCTTTACATGGCTTATTATATTTTATTTTTTAATTTTATTTCTTTTTAAGGGCTTTTTCTACTTTTTTTCCTCTCTCTAAGCTTATATATATATAAACATGCTCTAAATCACTTAGACTTTTTTTTTTTTTTAAAAAAACTGTCTTTACTGTATATTTATTTCTTAACTTTTTCTGTCTCTGACCACACCTTTTCTTGGCTAGGGTGATTGACTCCACCCAGATTCTCCTATATCTTTCTGTTTCTGAACACACCTTTAATCTGCCAAGGTCCTTGGTAAAGGATTAAAGGTTGGTAGGGTAGGTGGATGGCTTCATCCAGCTCCTAGTCTAATTTCATAGAATTTATCTTTTTAGCCCAGGTACTCTGGGAATTTTAGGGTTGGTATAACTACCAAGTCAAGCTTTGCCATCTGCTGCTCATTAACTCCAAATTAGGTAGCAGGGACTCTTAAAAGACAAGTGTTTTGCCTCTAAGGCTGAATCAGGAAGCTTCTGTTCAAAAAACCAAGCATCATTTTGCCTCCAGCCACAGAGCTTATCCAAGAAAACACCACAGCTAGAAAGCCATCTTTGAATCTGTTCCCTTTTTGTCCTTATGAACATAAACCTTAAATACATCATTTGCAACTTTTTGCTTATATTGAGGGTCCTGTGAGACTTCAGGAACAAGCCATTTTACACCTTAAGCTGTACTCCAAAAGCCCGCCATTGTAGCCCTAACCCACATGCTTCACCAGTGTGTCTCTGTACCACAGCTCACATGAGAGACACAACTGAGAAGCTGCCTTGGGCTCTAGTCCATTGTTTAAGCTTTCTGTGGCTTTCTGTGGGTATATATCATGTCTATGCCCCACGTTGGGCTGCCATTTGTAGTAAGAGGTCAAGGTTTAGACCCATAGACCCACAGACACTCAGAGACACCCAGATGTTACAATAGTTTTAGGCTGATCAGCCTAAGGCCCAGGCATATAACTTGCTAACTCTCTACCCTTCATCTAACCCATGACTCTTATCCTGTTCTGCCATGGGGCTTGGTAACTTTTCTCACAGCAGCATGGTTGTCCTCTGCTTCTTCTAGCTTCTCTCTGGCAATCTCCTCTGTGCTTCCTGTTCTCAAAGTTTTCTTAGTCTGGTAGCCCCGCCCACATTTCCTGCCTGCCTTTTGCCAATCAGTGCTTTTTATTAAACCAGTGGGTGGGACAATTATTTACAGTGTAACAACATAATCTCCCTCAAGGGAGGGAACCTACCCTTGCCTATCTGCACATAGCCTCATAGGCCTTATGCACACTCTCAAAGTTGCCATGTTTGGCCTAAGGTTAGAATATGTGTGTGTTCATATTTTAAATTATTTAATGTTAACTTTTAACTCATAGTGAATTTAAATGACAACATAAATGATCCCACTTTCTAAGAGCTGGTGATAAACACTGGAGTGACATGTATCTTGCTCATACTGCATCAACTTCCCTGGGTCCCTGAGCTTCTGTGGATGAGAGGCTTGTCTGCATCTGTAGCAGCTAGTCCACTTAAGGAGAGATGTGACTTACAAGCAGGGGACATGCCTTCAGTAGGAGCTGGTTATCTGTCTTCACATTTTTGGAAATTGGTCACTGATCTACACTTCTTGAGATGGCATGATGATATACTCTTTGTCATTTTATGCATTTCCTTAAAAAAATTGGATTCTCAGCTGGTAATGGCACTTGCTGGCAACCCTGAGGACCCAAGTCCTCCCTAGGTTCCACTTGGTAGAAGGAGAGAACCCACTCCATGAGTTATTCTCCAGCCCCCATGTGCACTATGGTATGCATGTTCATGTGTGCATACACACATGTGTTTGTATGTACGTGCATGTGTGTGTATGTGTGTGTGTGTGTGTGTGTGTGTGTGTGTGTGTGTGTGTGTGTGTATTTGTGTGTAACATGGAGGTTTCTGATCTGGACTAGCTCCATGGTCTGGACCCACTTGTGGCTACTCTCCCCTCTCCCCCCCCCAAAAAAAGTGACTCAGATGCTTATATTAATGTCATACTATTTGGCCAATGGCTTAGGCATATTACTACCTAGCTATTTCATCTTAATTCAACCCAATTCCATTAATTTGTCCTGCCATGTGGCCCATGGCTCACCTGTGTTACCTTATAAGGTAGTAAGGTACAAGATTAATTAAAAAAATCAATAGCCCTCCTATATGCTAAGGATAAAAGGGCTGAAAATAATAAGTAAAACATCACCCTTTATAATAGCTGCAAATAGCATTAAATATCTTGGCTTAACACTAACAAAAGAAGAAGCAGGCCTGTTTGGTAAAAAACTTTAAGTCACTGAAGAAAGAAATTGAAGAGGATATCAGAAAATGGAAAGATCTCCCATGCTCCTGGATCGGTAGGATCAACATAGTAAAAATGGCAATTTTACCAAAAGCAATCTATAGATTCAATGCAATCCCCATCAAAATCTCAACACAATGTTTTACAGACCTTGAAAGAACAATACTCAACTTCATATGAAATAGGACTGCCAAAACAATCCTTCTCAATAAAAGAATTTCAGGAAGAATCACTATCCCTGACTTCAAGCTATGCTATAGAGCTATAGTAATAAAAACAGCCTGGTACTGGCACAAAAACAGACTTGTGGATCCATGGAATTGAATCGAAGACCCTGACATTAACCCACACACCTATGAACACCTGATTTTTGACAAAGAGGCCAAAAATATTCAATGGAAAAATGATAGTGTCTTCAGCAAATGATGTTGGCATAACTGGATGGTAATACAGAAGAATGCAAATAGATCTAAACCTATCACCCTGCACAAAGCTCAAGTCCAAGTGGAACAAAGACCTCAACATAAACTAAGCTACACTGAACCTATTAGAAAAAAGGTGGGAAATACTCTCCAAAGCATTGTCACAGGTGACTTTATAAATATAACACCCAGTAGCACAGACACTAAGAACAACAATCAATAAGTGGGACCTCCTGAAACTGAGAAGCTTCTGCAAGGCAAAGGACACAGTCAATAAGACAAAACAACAGTCTACAGAATGGGAAAAGATCGTCACCAACCCTACATCTGACAGAAGACTGATCTCTAAAATATGTAGAGAACTCAAGAAACTAGAGCCCCAAAACCTAAATAATCCAATAAAAAGTAGGGTTCAGTGCTAAAAAGAGAATTCTCAGCAGAAGAATTACAAATGGCTGGAAGGCACTTAAAAATTGCTCAGCATCTTTAGCCATCAGAGAAATGCAAATCAAAACATGCTGAATCTTGCTTGGGTGGCTGGCTTATCTCTGTCTGACTCTGCCCTCCTCCTACCTATGCTCCAATCCCCACCTACTTTTTCTATGGTGCCAGCCATGGCCAAAACAGTTCTTTATTCACAGAATATAGAAAGACATTCCCACATCATTTGTGTACACATATACCATTAAAAAATAAATGTAAAGAAAACATGGATATCTATCAAAGAGAAATTTCCCCATTTCCTTACCAAGCCAGTAGGATAATTGTTATTATTACTTTAAAAAATCCATCTTAGTGTGTGCCACATGTTATGCAGAGCCCAGAGGTCTTAAGAGTTGTAGGCAGGTATGAGTCTTCTGAAATGGGCTCTGGGAAATTACAAAGAGCCTTACAAAGAGCTTAAGAACTCTGTGCAGCTGAGGCATCTTCCTGTCCCCATATTTATGAGTTTATAAATATGAAAATAAACTATTTTTACTAATAATGTCCAAAGTAGCAGCATTTCTGAGCATAGACTGTAACATTCAAAATTAGATTTCACATTTTTCAAAAAGAAGCTAAATACCCTCTTTATGCGCAGAGTAGCTGTCAATTTGTGCTTTGATTCTTTTCTATTTTACTTTTAGCTTTCTGGTTAGAAGAGCTTTAAAATAATGATAAAGTAAGGATGTGTACGTGTGTGTGTGTGTGTGCGTGCGTGTGTGTCTGTGTGTGTGTGTACATGTGTGTGTCTGTGTGTGTGTGTGTGTGTGTGTGTGCACATATGTAGTGCCAGTGAGGATGAAGTAATTGTGTAGGAAAGGTATAAAGCTAGGGCACTGTTCATGGGAAGACCCATTCCGATCTGGAGATCTGTGGGGCCTTATTTTCCTCTGCTTTTTCTTGAGCAGATCTCTGTGAGTAACTACACTTGAAAGACCACTAAAGTAATTTCCTCCTGTGTTGAGTTTGATGAGTGTTTTTACACCAAACACTAAAAGTGATGATTTCCCCACCATTGATAATCTTGCTTATGTTCAGGAAACTTAGCCACACTTGAGATTCTAAAAGCAGAACACCATAGCTAGTTCCTCCAACAAAAGGGTTTCAACAACTCAAAAATTCTTAGACCTCTAAAATTTTAACTTAACATGTAAAACAATATTCTTTAAAAGATTATTTTAGATAGTGATATTTCTGAAAAAGAGAATAAGGTTAAATTGTCAAATATTTCTGTTAAATGACACTTTGACTTATTCAGTGTACATCCACTCACCTCTTCAATATCCACCCATTCACCCAGTCACTGTTACATTTACCTACCCATTCATCCATATATCCATATGTCAGTTCATCCATTACTTATTCCTTTACCATTTATCCATCCATTCATTTATGTGTCCACCACCTATCTACCCATTCATCTATCTGCCCTCCCAGAAATTGATCCACCTGTACACTGATCTATGCACTCATCTTTTTACTCATTAATCCATCCATTTATTTATTCATATCTATCTGTTTACCCATTCAACCATTCATCCATCCACCCATTTGCCTATTACACCTGCACATTCTAGCACTCATTCTCAGTTCACTCATTTGCTTTATCTATCCACTCACTAATTATTTACCCATTCATTCACACATCCACTCACTCATGGTTTCACATCTACCCATCTATCCACACATCTACTCACTGTGTCATGCCTCTGTACACCCACTCATCAACAGGCTATCCATTTGCCATATTACTTACTTAAAAATTTAAATATTTTTATACTAACCTGTAGTGGGATTCAGGTGTCAGCTGATAAGGTCCTAAGATGCTTATCCAGGGTCCTGAGCTCCTGGAGGGGATGTGGCCAACCCCATTGATAAGGGGCTTCTGGGAAACGAGGAGTCTCTTCCTGGTTCCTGGCTGTTGGAGAGACAGGATTGGAATCCATCATCCGTCCATCGCTTGTCCACCGTTCCAGACTCCAGTCCCTGTTCAGGCTCCGCTGTAAACTGTTACCTGTACCGTGAGTGTTGGTTTATATTTTAATAAATATCTATCCTGCACTGGTGCCTTCTAAGTAAACTTCGCCTACACTAACCTTTCCACATTTTTGGTGCAAAGAAAAAAAAAATAAAACTTTTAAAATAGTTTTGTAGAGAGATAAGCATAACACACGATTAAAATGCAGTTTAAATGTGTGTTTATAAATGTGGAAGAAATATTAAAAGCAAAAGGTAAAGACCAGAAATTTAAGAAAATTATGTCATTGATTATAGAAAAATTATGTATTCTTGTAGAACATATGTTCCTATTACTTATAAACTCGGGCAATGGAAACTTTTATATACACTGAGCATGAAAAATACAGATAAATGAGGATTTCAACTGATCTCAGAGCTAAAATAATTCTATGAATGAAAAAAGTAGCTATGTGTGGTGGCATGCAACTATTACTCCAGCAGCTAGGGTACAGAGACAGAGGGATTGTTGCAAGCCTGAAATCAGCCTGATCACATTAGAGGCTAGCCTGGTCACATTAGGGGCTAGCCTTGTCTAAGACTTTGTTGTTATAAAACAATTTATAGACTCAAATAACTAATTTAGAATTTATCCTTGGAAACACAGGATATCTATGGCACTTATTTAGAGCATGAACATTTTCAGAAAGCTGCATTTATTGAGAATGTATGATGTTAGGAAACAAGGATGTTAAATTTGTTCCTAAGATAACAAGATATTCAAAGATATACCTTTAGATAAAAACTTTATCCCCTAGAAACGTATAGCTTTGAAATATGTTCAGTATTAGAAGACCCTCCATAAGGGAAAACAGCACCTTGAAGCAGCACTTCATGGTACTGTTAACAGTGAAATGCACAGAGCCCTTTTTAGGATAAACATAAGTTCTTTTTCCAGAGAGAGGAAGCCAGTATCCCTTTCCACAGACAACCGTGCCATTTTGTAGGCTTCCAGAGAGATTGGAATTCAGATTGATTATGAAATGGCTGCTTTACACCAAATCTCAAGTTTTAATTCTTTTGATATAGATACTTATAGTAAAGCAGGTAATCATGCTCATGAAACTGAAATGGTTGCTTCCTAAATTCCAACATGGGATTTCAGTTCCAATGAGTAAGCTTTATCAATTTATTACCAGGTTGTATTTTTATGACTTCAAAAATAACTAAAGTTTGGAAATAGCATAGAAACCACATACATATAGTAAAGTCACATAGATAAATTATGCCTCAAATGGGCAATTGCTTATCAAATGTGGTTGTGTAGCAGGAATATCATGGCTGGACCATTTGTTATTGTACCAGATGTACCTTAGGGAGAGGGGCAGAACCCAGGTTAGCTTGTATTTTCAAATGCAGGAAAACTTTAATTAGGTATAGATGAGTTTGATCAATGAATAATTAACTTCTATTAAAGTTTAAGTAGATTGCCCACCCTGGCCACTCTATTTTGGATTTAATCTGGTATTGGTCTAGTAATTAGTGTTAAAGGAATTGATGCCAGAGGCCACCCTAGGCCTTCTGCCGAGAAGAGCTGAATCAGCCAAAAAGTTAATTTTAGAGTCAGTGTCTGAGGCTCAGCATCCTGGAGTGTGATTTTACCATAAAACATGACCATTAATAGGTTATTGTTTGCATTTGGGGGTCTACTATCCTTGTGGAGAGACAGTGGTGCCTTGTGAGTGAGTACCTCATGGCCTTGTGTTCTCAAGTCTTTAGTACTCACATTTGAGATGTGCTAAGCAATGGTCCACACATCCATTCATATACCCAATCCCTTTGTCTCAAAGCAAGCAGAACATAGGGAGAAGAGAAAATCTGTAGTTGGCATACCTGATTCTTTACCACTCATCAAAAAGAAATCTTAATAGTAACCAATGACTGACTCAGGGCTGGGGTTCAGTGCTTAAAGTGGTGGCCATACACATATGAAGTACTGAAGACTTGCAATCCCTAGAACCCATGTAAACTTCATGACCTGCCCCACCATACAGACCTAAACATGTGCAAACATGCACACACACACAACTGAAGTAGAAAAATTAAAATAAATATTAATTTTGAACAAATTACATTACCTTCCTCCCTTTATATGCCTGTGGAAGGGAAAAGAATTATGGTACATAGGGTGCAGATAGTCAAGGTTATGCAGAAAACTTAAAGCATTGAAGTACTTGGGGAAATGTTCAGATGAATGAAGATTAATTTGGGCATCTGTGTCTTTAGAAACAAGATACATTACTTGGATACGAATTAAGAAAACAGAGCCATTGGAGATGGAAGCTGGGATAGTTTAAACAGGATCTTCTTTAAAACACAAATAATACTTCGTGTAATCATAAAGTTGTAGTAACAAAAAAAAAAGCCTTTGGAATAGTAAGGGGGAGACAGGAAACACATTCCTGTGTCTCCACTGGTGGTGAGGGTCTTTCAGTGTCACCATAGAGGAATCCATTTTTGGGGAGAGGTGTTCATGTTTTGGATGGGATTATTGCCTGTCTTCATCGCTGTGGGACAATACGTCTGCATGGTGGAGCAAGTAGTGACAATGGAGAATGGGAACCCCTAGATAACATTTTAATCCTGGTCATGTTGGACTGAGCCCAGGGATGCCTTAATTGCTACCTTTTATTCAACATTCATCACAGGGGATCTTGAAGGACAGGCATGGTGGAAGGGTTATTGACAGAAGATCTAGCCTAGAAGCCCCTGGAGCAGAAAGTACAGGTGGACACATGACATTGCCTGAAGGGTTGTTACGTCATCTCCCCTCAGGCACCCACCATAGGCTTACTTCATCTGGGCCCTGTAGGCACAGATGAAAACTAGGGAGAGTTCTCAGTGCCCGATAGAGCAGAGATGGATTGTCAATGGCTTCCTATATTCAGCCTTCACTGGTCCTGGGAACACCCTGAGATCTTCTGAAGGTAGACACGAGAAGCACTCATCTAGGAAATCATCAGGCAAAGCACTTTTGTGGGAGTTTCTGGTAAATGCCAAGGCAAGCATGGTACCAACTACCTCCAGGGAGAAACAGTACCCAGGCAGGGTGTCTATGGAGGAATCTAGGTCAGGGGAGCCTTTGCCAGCAAACAGATGGGCAGGAGGTGTGGAAAGCAGGGAGCAGGGAGCAAGACAGAGACTTCCATGGGAATTAATGCAGTCACTTTTGTGTGGGTAGATGAGGACTGGAATGAGTTTTGCTGTCGGTCCTGTCAGTCTCTGCTGAGAGGAGTCACCTAATGTGTGGTGACTTTCTACACTTCAGATAGGCATCACAAGTGTGCCTAGCCAAGTCTTCACATTCTCAGCACCAGAGACTCTACTCTGCATAAAATCTTAGTCATGGCAAAGTGGAGACTTCTTTACCAATCTTGTATTAAATGTTAGAAAATTCACACTGGAGACCTTGAGTGTGTAGAGAATATACTTTCTTTTCCTTCAGCTCAGTTGGACTCTTGCCTTAAGATAAAGCTATTAGGCCATGCTTGCCATTACCCACACAAAAGAACTTCTCCGCGAAGCAGACATGTCAACTCTTCTGCAGCTGTTTGTGAGTTTGGGGGTTTGGTATTTCTTCTATGCTCAATGTTTCTGGCAGAGTAAATAATAAGTAAAGCCCCTTTACTGGTAATTTCAGCCTCTAGTGAGGCTTTTTCTTCTGCTTCATAGGAAGAAATAGAAGGGCAGAGGGAAGGAAGCAGGTCCCATTGTCCATGGAGGTGACCTGTTTAATATCCTCTACTGCAATTTAGGTGCCCTGGTGGCCAGGTGGCCCTGGACTTTGTTACTTACTCATCATTTTAATGAAAGCTGAAGACAGGTGATTGATGTGGAAATGTCTTTCTGTATGCTGTGAATATTAATCTTTAAATAAAGGAGCTGTTTTGGGCCACGACAGGCACCATAGAAGAAGTAGGAGGAGAAATCAGAACATAGATAGGAAAAGCAGGGTGGAGTCAGGCAGACTGCGCTGAAGCCCAAAGGAGCAAGATGTAAGGAGCACAGGTGAGCCACGGGCCACGTGGCAGACAGATTAATAGAAATGGGTTGATTTAAGATGTAAGAGCTAGCTAGCAATGTACCTGAGCCAAAGGCCAAAAAGCATGAAGTTAATATAAGCATCTGAGTCATTTCTGGGGGCCTGGGCGGCAGCGGCAGGCGCCTAAGGGGTCTGGTGCGGCAGGTCTATGAGTCCAGGCCTCTGGCTGCCCACAACCAAGAAACCACATTGTAAGAGGTGATAAAAACTGGGCAAAGCAAATCTTCAGCTTTTAAGATCAGAGTGAATCCAGGCCTTCACACATAGTAATTCCCATGTTTCTCTAGGCTAACATACTGTAGCTATCTATGCCAGCCCAACAACCCCATCAGATGAGATACTTAGCCTTTTAGGCCAGCTGGACTGGGTTTCTATTGTTGTGATAAAACATCACAACGAAAAGCAAATTGGTGTGTGTGGGGGGGAGGGTTTATTCAGATTATACTTCCACGTTGTGATTTATCATTGAAGGAAGTCAGGACAGGAACTCAAGCAGGGCACGAACTGGAGGCAGGAGCTAATGCAGAGGTCATGGAGGGGAGCTGATTTCTGCCTTGCTTCCCATGGCCTGCTCAGCCTGCTTTCTTGTACTGTCAGAGACTACCACCCCAGTGGTAAACCCATGTATAATGGGCTGGGGCTTCCCCCATCAGTCACAATTTAAGAAAATGCCCTATAGGCTTGCCTAGAGCCCAGTCTTGTGGAGGCATTTTCTCAATTGAGGTTCCCTTTGCTTTGGTAACTCCAGCTTGTATCATGTTGACATAAATGCAGTCAGCACAGGGAGTTTGCAGAGTAACAGAGGGTGAAAACCCACCTTGCGTATGGGTAGCATTGCTGCTAGGCTGAGGTCCCAGACTTAATTAAACAGGAGCAAAGGGAGCTGAGCACCAGCATTTGTCTCTCAGCTTCCTGGCTGTGTACACTTTTGACCAGCTTCCTCATGATCCTGTCACCATGCCTTCCCCTACTGGTGGCCTATACCTCGGAACTCTGGCTCATAATAAACTCTACCTTCCTAAGTTGGAACAACAATGAGGGAATCAACAAACACATGAACTTGCACATCTAACATAGGTTTGTAAATTATGAAGCATCTCTGCACGTATGAAGACATCATTTTAATCATAATAAGGAACAAATTCATTACCCTGGAAGCTGCTTTGACCCCTCCTGAATCTTCCTCTGCCTTCTCAGTCACAGAAGCTGCCAGGGCTAGCCTCTGTCTCCTCTAGTAGCTTATCACCATTAAACTGTTAATTCACCCTATCTCTTGGACACAGCCAAGTTATGATCTGTTTTGCAACACGAATGAATACTTTATTCAATTTGTTGCTGAGTAGAATTCTACAAAATGAATGTAACATGATCTGAGTTTATCAACTCACGCCGTTTCACAAAGAAAGCTGGCTTGACATGACTGTATGTGCTGATCTGATCAGGTGATCTCTGCTTTGCCACTGGTGTCTTCATCAGAAGAAACATAAAGGTTTGAAGGTTTACAATTTTTACTTAACTGCTGAACATCTTTTGAAAGTATTTGTACCATTGTGTACTTGCAACGACAGTGTGGTACGGGCAGAGTTGTCAAACATTTTCACTGGGAGTGTTCATGGTAGGTGTGTTTAATTTTTTTCTATTCTGTCATATGTCCGTGAGCACATCATAGTTATTTTCCTGCCTCTGTGTGAGCTGAGGACTTTGCCTGTGAATGCTTGCCCAATGTATTGATTCTTTGATAAACAGTAAATATATTTGTATGTTAATTTTATTATATAAATTAAACACAATTTGTATAATAATATATTTGAATGTATATTAATAGTACTTTTCAGTAAGAAGGAAACAGTGAAATAGGAAATGTTTGAGTATTAGTTATTCCTTGGTGATGTCAAGGACATTTTTCTGAATCAGATAACAGAAAAGTATTTTATCATTTTTTTTAACTTCTTACAATGTAAAATTGCAGAGGCAGTAGGCTTTTGAATTTCAAATGTGTAATCTTCATGACTTTATACTGCAATCAAACTCTTTAAAATAAAATCAAAAGCCCCCTCTGTTCTTCCTTTTCTCCTTCTTCCCCTCCCTCCCTCCTTCCCTCCCTCTTTCCCTCCCTCCTTCCCTCCCTCCCTCCTTCCCTCCCTCTTTCCCTCCCTCCCTCCCTCCCTCCTCATACTCACTCACTCATTCTCATCTCCCATTTAGAGACAGCCAGGATAGAGGGGAAGATGAATGAACTCCAAAATGACAAGGCAGGTGCTTTGACGATTTACTAGACACGTCTTTGAAGGGTTTTCTTCCTTTACAAAATGATTTACATTGCATAGTGTTAACACTGAATACCATTAGCTAGTCAAATTCTGTGAAAACTCTCACATTGCCTGTCTCTGAGAACCTTGGACTCTATCAGTGGCTTGGAGAGGAGATTTGCTCATATCCTAGGCCTTGGCTTAAAAGCCACACCTTGTAGATGTAGAGGTGACGTTAGCTTATAAACTGGCAATCCTGGGTTTCCTGTTATTCCATATGAAGTTGAGTATTGTTCTTTCAAGGTCTGTGAAGAATTGTGTTGGTATTTTAATGGGGACTGTATTGAATCTATAGTTTGTTTTTGGTAAAATTGCCATTTTTTTTTCTATTTTGATCCTACCTGTCTAGGAGCATAGGAGATCTTTCCACTTTCTGATATTCTCTTCAATTTCTTTCTTCAATGACTTAAAGTTGTTGTCAAACAGGTCTGCTACTTCTTTGGTTAGAGCCCCCTCAAGATATTTAATGCTATTTGAAGCTATTGTAAAGGGTGATGTTTCTCTTTTTTTTTTTTCAGCCCTCTTATCATTAGTGTACAGAATGGCTATTGATTTTTTTTTTTTTTTTTTAGTTAATATTGTACACGGCTACATTGCTGAAGGTGTTTGTCAGCTGTAGTAGTTTCCTGGTAGAATTTTTGGGGTCACTAATGTATACGATCATCTGCAAATAGAGATAGTTTGGCTTCTTCCTTTCCAATTTGTATCCACTTAATCCTATAATTTTTAAAAAATATTAATAACATTTTAAACCACAGGATGTATCAATTACAATTCCAAGAAATAATTCAAGAAAGGCATTAAATTGGCATGAGAAAGAGATGTTTGACTTTCATGTTAACTGAAAAACTGTTCTCAGTAGTCAAGGTTTGGGAACATGTACAATGATCCTGGGAAGACAGATGAAAAGGTGGGGGCAGGTTATCCCACAGATAGAAAAAAAGAAATCTCTCTTAGGGCAACTTGGGTGAACCCTGGAGAGGTATTCGAGGGAACCAAGCAAATCAGAAAGTCAGACACCTCATGATCTTCCTGTTAAGTGTAGTCTATAAAAGTCCACTTCAGGAGGTGTCCCTTGGGGAATTTGATAAGAGATTTTGGGTGGGTGTGGAAATGTTTCAAAAATAGTAAAAATAGTAGGAGATATCAGAGGGATCTACCCACAGTCAGTCTAGGAAGATCAGACAGTGGTAACTCACACCTTTAATCCCAACACCGGGAATATTCGGGAGTGGTGACCTAAGCCCTTAATTCAATCAAATCTGAATTTGAGGTCATTTTAGTTTACAGAAGGAGTACCAGGCTCCCTGGAAGGCAGTGGTGGTGCCATGCCTTAACTGAGTGAAGAAAGTATTTAAGGCAGGCATAGAAAGACAGAGCAGGCAGTCCCAGCACTTGGGAAGTGAGTTCAAAGCCAGCCTGGTCTTCAAAGCAAGTTCCAGGACAGCCAGGACTGTTACACAGAAAACTCTGTCTGGAAAGCAAAACAACAAACAAACAAAGACTGGAGGAGGTGGATATATCCTCTGATATCTCAGACTGTTTTTTATTATATTTGAAACATATCCCCACAGATGGGTATGATAAAAATATATTATTTACATGTATGAAAATTTGCAAAAGTAAGAATATTCAACAACAACTTCAACAGATGAAATGTCCAATCCATGCAAATAGAGAACAGAATGATTATATTCAGAGGAAGGAGGAAGTGGGAGGGATGATATATCTGGGGAGGGTGCAAAGTTGTAGTTAGACAGATAGGGTCAATACAACAGAACAACTTGTAATTTCTAATAATCTTGATACTCACAGTTGCTAAGATGTTACATAGGCATCCTAAATCTTCTCATTACAAGGTATATGCCGGGTGAATATTTGCTGATTATCTTTATTTAACCCTATATGCATATGCCTACAACATTTATGTGTGTATATAAAGTTTATTCATAAATACACACACATCATGGTCTTGCCAGTTATATGTTAATAAAGTTTGGTTAAAGCTAAAGTCTCTTGCACTGTAAGATAGGAAAAGTAGGTTGGAGGAGAAAATTAAAATGTCCAAGCAGAATAGATAAAACAACAGGTACAGGAAAGCCTGATGAGAGAGGTGCCTTCAATGATATCAGAAAGGAGATGAGGCCAGAGTGGGAATGCAGAAAATTCACTGATGAGGTTTATATTTCCACCCTATGCATCTATGACTCTGTATCAGATTTAGTGCAGTAGCCTGCTTGTGTCCATGGGTTCTGAATCCTTAAATTCAAATGCATGGATCCAAAGTAATAAAATGTGTCTGTACTGTACATGAATGGACTCTTGCTTGCTGTTATTTCCCAGGCGAGATGGTTGTACCGACATGGTGTTTGTATTTTACTAGGCATTAAAAGTTGTGCTGGCTGGTCTTATGTCAACTTGACACAAGCTACAGTTATCTGAAAGAAGGGAACCTCAACTCAGAAAATGCTTTCGTAACATCAAGCTGTGAGGCATTTTCTTAATTAGTGATCAGTGTGGGAGGACCCAGCCCATTGTGGGTGGTGCCATCCCTGGACTGGTGGTCCTGGGTTCCATAAGAAAGCAGACTGGGCAAGCCAGTAAGCAGCATCTCTCCATGGTCTCTGCATCATCTCCTGTCTCTAGGCTTCTGTTCTTTTGAGGTCCTGTTCTGACTCCCTGAGATGATGAACAGTGATATAGAAGTTTACGTCAAATAAACAATTCTCTCCCCAAGTTGTATTGGTCATGATGTATTATCACAGCAATAGTAACCCTAACTAAGACAAAAGATATCCAGATATATCAATGACTATGAGGACAGTGTTGGTCTTACTCAGTGGAAAGGATATTTTGAAGAAGGAACTTGAATGTATAAAAATTATATGTGCACTTTTGTAATTAACAGTCATCGTCTCCTCTCAAGATGATAGCCTGTAGTGACCTTATCTATTTTACTTGTCTCTTTGTGATTTAGGCCTGGCACCTTGACTTCCTCTGAGGGGTCTTGGACAATCACTTGTACACTTAATGGAACAAATGTTTTCTTAAGCCTATAAATGAATCTATCTTAAGCTCTGGCTGCAGGCTGCTTACTATGACCCTCCCTAGGTAATGGAAATACAACTAGAAGCAGAATTCCAAGCTATGAACTCTCCAAGCACTTCCTCCACACTGCGTGGCATGTATATAACGTGTCCTAGATTCATGGCTTAGCGTGTGCAGAGGCGTAAGAACATACACAGCATATTCAGGATTACAGCTTGCTCTAATGAATTTGGCTTTATGTAGGTCTAACTACAGTAAACATGAGTTTGTGTGATCGTCCCTCCTGGAGGAGAGTCCTAGGCACACTGTCCCATGGCAGTTCAATACTGTCTTAATAGTCTAATAAGTCTTTCCATTTAGATGCACCAGCCTGTGTGGCAGAGCTCTCTTTCTCCTAGGACACAGTTCCCTGGGGGAGAGATTCCCTTCAGTGACACTTTGGCATAACTGGTATCCTTTCACGACTCCTTTTCCAGCCACATTATTACTCTGCCTTTCCTATATAAAGCACATTGTTTTCTGTTTCATAACAAGCATACATTTTATACTTACATTGAGCTCAATGCTACCTCAGTCTTCAGGAATAGATACTCCCAAGAAAGAAAAGATTCACTGAGATGATCAAGAAGACATTTCTACATTTTTTTTATTTTTTATTTTTTGCAGCATAACCACATGGATATTCACTTCCCAGAAGTATTCCAAGGAATGACTGGTGCTGCCCTCTAGACTTCTGGTCTCTTGTAGTTTCTGTTGGGGGCTAGAAAACTGTCAATATGCACTTGTTCTGTTTTTGTCTATTTATTTAGATGTATTTATTTTCTTTTACATGTTTGAATGCTTTGCTTTCATGTGTGTCTGAACTGTGTATATGTCTGATTCCAATGGAGGATAGAGGGAGCGTGTCAGATCCTCTGAAGCTGGAGTAACAGATGGTTATGAGCCACCACCTTTGGGTGCTCATAATCAAAACTGGGTCCTCTGCAAGAGCAGTGATTGCTCTTAACCACTAGGCCATTCTCTTCACTCCTCCTTTGCCTTTTTATGAACCCAAGAATAAATAGTGGTTTCCAAATATCTCGATAGAGATGAAAATGCCTTTTTTTCTTCATTTTATCTTCTGAGCTTCTCTGGACACTATGTTGAAGTTTCTGCCGTTACCATTTTTTTTCTTTAAGGTATTTCTGCTTTGTGCTATTCATTTAAGCTTCAGGTACATAAGGTAAATATTGAAATATTAGTGGATTTAAAATTTTCATATAAAATGCTTTCTATAAATGAATAATGTAAATCTGTACTGGCTGCCTGGACAGATCCATAATATTTACTAATGGGTGGAATTTTAGTATGAAAGATTTAACTTCTTGGACTATTTCTGTTCTGAATGGAAATATCACCCAGGCTAGCTACTTCGGCAAAAATTATTTCCAGGCATGATTTGTGTTCCCATCTCTCTGAGGTTTGGGAGGCCATGCACTGAGGCATGGGAGGGAGGGAGGAAGGGGCGTGCAGGAAGCTTGCCTGCACTGTGGTGGGAAAGCACACTAGCCATAGTGGGCTTAATTCATTCTTACTGTGGGAGGGCATGTGGAGATAAAAATATTTTTGAAAGAAAAATTTGCCACACTTTAGTTGAGAAGTCAAAGTGGCCAAAGATCATGGAAAAATAGATTTCCCTCCTTTTGCACAGTAAGGCTCAGAAAAACTCGGGTGTTTTCGTAGCTAATTATGTAACTAATGGACATTTACTTAATAATAAATACATCTTACAAAAGTCTTTACATGAAATATCTCCTGAGATAGTTTATGTAGGAGATATTGATTGAAACCCATTTAGGATCCAGTAAGTGAAGCTTCTTCCCATTGGGGCTCAATGAAAACTCGCAAAGCAACGAGGTAGCCTTTGGATAAACACTTTACAGTGTGTGTGTGGGTGTGATCTGGGGATATAGGCTTGAGGCATGGAAGAGCTTATTGACTGACAGTATATGAGAAAGAAAATGTTCACAAATTATGCCTGATCAATTAGTTCAGTTGTAAATAATGGAGTTCAAAAACATATATGTTCATATCATATATGTTATATGAGCTGACATATAAAAGTTGTCTCAGTATTAGAAAGACTTAATGTCAAATACATCTTCAAGAATCTGTCTTTCCACACCTCGCTCACCTCAATGGCAACTTTATTTTTACTCAAGCCTTCTTTCTGATATGAGGAAAAAATAACTCAAAAGCTCCAGTCACATAAATTTCATCCTCCAGGATCTAAGAAAGAAGTAGGTTTGCTTGGGTCACCTATACCAGGTTTTACAAAAAGGTGATGGTTGACCTATAACAAGACCCTTAAAGATTGCACTCCATAAGTAACTACTGACCATCATATTTTTCAAGTCTGAAAACCTGAGCCCAGAGTAGGCTGGTGGGCCGCGAAGGGAGGTAAGCTGAGCTGACTGCTTTGATGGGCCAATGACTGCTCATCCACCTTGAGAATTACAGAGGTATGGCTACAAATAAGATCCTAATAAAGTTTTACCTCTCTATGTGTAATGTATTTTTTTTTATCAGACATTTGAATTGCTACCCTGCCAAGGTTTTTTGTTTTTAGCATTTTTGATAATAATTTTGACGTTTTTGTTCTTTCAAGGAAGGGATGTCATCTTGGTTTTCTGGTGCTTTGGTGGATGACAGTTTTTGCGGATGATACAATCCTTGGGAAGGTTGAAAAAAAAATTAAGTCCTTAAACGACCTGTAGGATCAGAATGACTTTGGTGACTTAAAATCAGACAACAGAAAGAAGTCCACTCCACATGGATAAGGCTGTTTGCTTCTGAAATGTGATACTCTTCATTCATCATTGTGATCATCTGTGTTACCACTCACTGACTGTTGAAATCTCCAAATCAATAACCAGCTCTCTGTGAGTTCAACTTCTCAGGGCATTTCATGTTATCTCCTAATCCGTTAACCTACATACTCTTGACTTTTAATAGTGTCAATGAGGTTTGCAGCTGAGCCTGTCTCTGTCATGGTGCTAGTTATGAGGAAAAGACATGAGGGGGGTGGATAAGACCTGCAAAGGTCACAAGCCTTGAGCTAACATCCTAACTCTGACACCAACAGGTATAACCTGAGTGGTTTACCCCACTGTACTGTAATATAGCCTATTGTCGACCCATGAAATAAATCAGTTGCCCAAGTCCACCACAGCACTCGTGTATAAAGTATAGATACTTCATGTAAACATAATTAAAAAATAACCATTAGATTCTTCCTTTCAGTGAAGCATGCTGAGTCACATTTCTGAGACACTTGAGTTTTTATGGGTATGTCTTAGAATATAAAATTAACCCATTGTAGCTTAGGAATCAAAGTGAAGTCCCACAGAATTTTAAATGGGCAATAGGAAAATTCCAGGGGAAAGCAAAAGATGAGGTTGTCAGGGCCAAAACACCCCAGCTGAACTGAGCATAGAACACTGAGTATATTTTATGTACATACTATGTGCTGGCTCTGGCTCTGGACTAGAACCTGTGCATCTATGAGCAGGCATGTGGCGTGTACTTTCTCCTCCTTTTACTCTCCCAGGCACAGTCTGCTGTGTACCTTAGCATCTCCTCTCCAGATCAGCGCCTTAGCTTTCCTCTGGGGCTGCTTCTGTCTATTGAGCACAGGACTGCTGTCCATTGTAAGCAATGCATGCTGGGTATGCTGGTGGATTGTTTCTACTAGCAGAACAAGCCATCTGCCTTGACACTGAGATGCACCTTCCCTTGCTTCTGCAGTACCAAGGGCAACATTTGGTTATTAATAAATTTTATTTCTGTATTTTTCAAGTGGTATTGGCATGCATGTAGGAAAAAGAAATATGATTCATTGATGCCCCATGGCTGCAAGATGTGTGTGTGGGGGGGAGGGTTGAGGGGTGGTGGTGGTGGGTGGTGGTGGTGGAAGTGACCTATTATGAGGAAATGGGTGCTCCAATGCCACTGTGCACCTACTAGTCAATGTATCTTACCTTTGAAAGGTGGAGCTTTAGATTTCGAGACTGCCTTTATATGATAAGAAAGATACTTTAAGCACAGGGCTGACCACTTTGAGATGTTTGAATTTTAATAGGAACTAAACATAAAGCAAAGAGATTATTTAGTGAATCGTTATCTGATGTTAGACAGATGTAGACTTGGCTATTTGGAAGATGTACAACCACTGCAAGGTCCCCATCAGCATGTCAGGTAAAATATTTACAGTGCTCCTGGCCATTACATTACCTAGTAGCTTTAGCCCTTGGTGTTCTCAGCATACTTGAGTACCAAAAATATAATTTTGATATGAGCATGATCCTCAGTGCTTGGATAGTGAGTGATGTCATAACAAAATATAGATTCATGGGAACAGTAGAATCAGAGGTCATGAGGATGTTTATACTTCTCTTCTGTTGTTGGTTTTCTGTGTATGGTATGCACCTGCATGAGTTTATGTGCGCTATGAGTGTGCAGATGCTCCAGGAAGCCAGAGGGCATCAGATCCCCTGGATCTGGAGTCACATGTGGTTGTAATCTGCCTGATGTGAAAGCTGGCACTAATCTGGGGCCTCTGAAAGAGGATTGCTCTTCTAAACTAAGTCTTCATCACACCGATATGTTCTTATCCCAGCCAAGACACCAGAAAAGACACCAACACAGAGCCAGGACTTGCTGCTGCTTTTCCCTCTCCCTGTTTGCCAGAAGCAGGTTCACAATCACTTTTCCCCACATCTGACACTTCAACTTAAGACAACGAATTGGCAAAAGATGATAACATAAGGCCAAGCTATGGAGATGGGTGTAGCTCAGTGGTAGAGCATTTGCTCAGCAAGCGAAAAGCTCCACGAGAACAGAACCAAGTACACACCTGAGACAATAGTAAAATAAGCCAGCCCTTTGCACCCTCTGTTTATGATTGAAAAGCTGTTTTGAGAAACATGCCTTCCTCATGCCACAGGAACCCAGGGCAGCAACCTTAGCTCAAAATGACTATTTTCTAAGCTACTCAACAGCTGCTTCGTTTATATCAGAGGCCAGTTCTAACTAGATTAGCATGGATAGTTTTCATCTTTGAGAAAATGGTCCATTTTCCTTTCTGCAGGATTCTATTTCCCATTTGGATCTTGTTAGGGTCAAAGTGAGGAATGGTTTACACAAGGTGGGGCAGAAACTGAGGCTGGGCTGCTTCTGGCTTGGGCCCTGCAAGAGGATTCACACATTTGCGCAAACAAGAACCGCTGGCGTAAGGAAATAGGACTGTGGGGCAGTATGTCTTCAGCAAAGGGAGGTACATCAGCACCAAGAGCACCTTTACTTCCTGGTATGGTGCTATGCCATTTTCCATAGCAAGTGGGGATTTAGGAAATGGTTTAATTTCATTATGCAGAATTGATATTTTTTAATCTAGCCAACTCTGAGCTAAGGGGCTTTATTACCAGGAAACTGGATAATTGAAATTATTAAGGTAATAACCTGTATAATTTTATAAAATGCCATTTATTAAATGCATTCTTCAATAGCATTCAATTTGATATGTACATTTTATAATATGAAGGCCTTCACCAGAACGTCTCCAGGTGTTTTCAGACTCCATGGTGAGGGCTGCACAGGACCTGAATAGAGCTTTGCTTAGTCTGTGTCCTGGGCTGTCTCAGATTACTTCTCAGCCTTAGAAGCAAGCCAAGGCTTTTCTTATCTGCTTATGAGGCAGACAGGGAAGAAACACTAGCCTAGACTAGAGGAAAACTTCTAACTTAATGAGGACCAGGGAGACAGGCGGGAACACAAGGGAGAGAGTGCCCCCTGAAGTCATCAGTGTCCCACATCTGCTGTAGTGCATGTATGTGGGAGAGAGTGCCCCCTGAAGTCATCAGTGTCCCACATCTGCTGTAGTGCATGTATGTGGGAGAGAGTGCCCCCTGAAGTCATCAGTGTGTCCCACATCTGCTGTAGTGCATGTATGTGCCGTCGCCTAGAGAGTGCCCCCTGAAGTCATCAGTGTCCCACATCTGCTGTAGTGCATGTATGTGGGAGAGAGTGCCCCCTGAAGTCATCAGTGTGTCCCACATCTGCTGTAGTGCATGTATGTGCCGTCGCCTAGAGAGTGCCCCCTGAAGTCATCAGTGTCCCACATCTGCTGTAGTGCATGTATGTGGGAGAGAGTGCCCCCTGAAGTCATCAGTGTCCCACATCTGCTGTAGTGCATGTATGTGGGAGAGAGTGCCCCCTGAAGTCATCAGTGTCCCACATCTGCTGTAGTGCATGTATGTGCTGTCGTCTCTTTCTATTGATGAATCAGTGTGTAGAAGCAAAAAGCCTGAAATGGGAAGAGACTTTTATTTCCTCCACATTTTGAGACAAACATTATAAGCACATCCTATCTAACACTAGTTTTGTACACTAAAGATCTCTCTTTTGCTCTAACTCATTTCTCCTGTGATTTTTTAAAAAAAAAGAAGCAACAGCAAATTTAAGGTTATTTATACTTGAGTGATAAGTGCTGATTTTTCTATGAATTATTAAACTTTGAATAATAAGGTATCAATTAAATTTGTCTTTAAAACTTATCTGTATGACTGAAGAGGTTGAAAGAACATTTATTACTTCATCTTTCAGCTTGGCAAGAGGAAGGAAAAGAAGGGTATGTCAGAAATTAAAGAGCTCACCAAGTAAGCCAAAACAATATCTCAAATCCCAAAGATCCCAATTTCTTGCTAAAATAAGCCTTTGAATTTAGTTTCTGTCTGCACCAAACTCAAGCTTTATTGAGCTAGTATACTTCCTTTCCCCATGCTCTCACTACAGTGAAACACTCTGGCCGGAGAAGGCTTTTCTATCTTTAATTTTGAATCCACACACTTAATCTCCAGTTGTTTTTCCTGATACGTTTACTGTTTCTTTCTACTCCCACACTTCCCCCCTCATGCCTTTCTCTCATCACTCCACTGTCCTCACACCTCAGCTCTCCCTCACTGGTCCACGTTAGACCCCTTTGTGGAGATTCCTACTCTATAGGTGTTAACACCCGTCAAACGTGTGCCAACACCTCCCTGTCATTCTCTTGACTCTGTCTCTTTCATCATAGTTGTCTTTGGGAAAGCAAATGTTCTGAGTGGAGAGATGATGCTGTAGCTTTGAGCCTTGCAAAGTGCAGTAGTCTAGGTTCCGAGAATATGCCTCATTGTAAGGAACATTCTAGAAGGTCCTAGGACAAGGTAAGTTCAGTGCTAAAAGCACTGACTTCTCTATCCATGTCAGAAAAAGCAGGATACTAGACATGTGGGTGAGGGAAGAGGTCTCTGGATTCCCAATATAGCCATCTGAAGTATATGGTGTCTGAATCTCACTGTCTGACTGTACCATTGAGAATTTCTGGTTTTCTATTGTACTCAGTAAAGTAATTCCTTATTCAGTCCTTATGTGTGTCACTTACAGCCCATTCATATGGTCCATGATGCCTTGCTTCCATTTTTCTTTAGACTCCCCTCCACCCCAAAGGGATAAATTTCCATAGAGTGCAATGGACAGTTTTCAAAGGCACAGTTAGGTGAGTATGGACAATTTGTAATCAGCACCTTCACAAGGGTCAGAGTATTTCCATTACCCTGGAAAGTTATCTATGGCTGTTTTACTAAGTTCCAAAACAAACGGGTCTTCTGAGATAACTTCTGAAAGTTATCTATGGCTGTTTTACTAAGTTCCAAAACAAACGAGTCTTCTAAGTACTACATGTGATGGCAGAGCTATCAAATTGTATTGCCTATTGGTGGTTTACTTACCACATTGGATTGCAGGACCATAATGCTAAGATGATGTTCACCCAACAATGATACGATGGATAGGAAAGAAACACCCTGCTCTTGGGTGGTGTGAGACCACAGGATCATATCATGTGTACACCTGTCAGTGTCAGCTTCTTCCACTCTGCGTGATAACTTGAAATTTAGTCCCATGCTTGATGTATTGATTGCTGGTGAGTGTGTGCAGGTGATTCTTCTCCGTAGTGTTAGCCATATGCTATCTAATGAGCAGGACCAGGGTAGAATCTACTAGGTGGCTAACACAAAACAACCCTGTTTTAGCACATGCAGTCTGTCAGTGCATGGAACCGATTTGTTCTTTTATCAACAGTGGTAATTTTGTTCTTTTTGCCAAAGCCAGGTCTCCCAGGGATGTCTGTTGTAAGGTTCTGTTTGCTACTTAGCATCCTGGCAGAAGATCCTTCAAAGTTGGGTTAAGCTGCAGTCTCTGCTGAGATGTTCCACCCACTGTTTTGGAGTATGATGATGATTCTGTCTGAACAACTCTAGTTAGAGTGGTTATATTAGTACAGGAGACATTCTAATGTGAGTCTATTCTTTAGGATACTATGATACAAATTACCTTCTTACAGCAATAACTATGCATTTCAGACCTAACATACCTCTGTAACGGGTGGAGGCCATTAGCAGAGGGATTCTTTGTGATTTCACAAAGCCCCATTGTTGCTTAACACTTAATTTTGGCATGAGAATGCATTCTGCTTTCTTTTTGTACTATCTTGAGCAAACCATAGAATTGGTGTTTTCTATATTAGTCAATAATATTTAGAAGTGCAGAGTATGGAACTGAATTTGCTCACTGATCCATTTAAGCAGAGTTCCAGAAAGCACACAAGAGTATCGGTTATACCTGTAAGTGTTAGTGTCAGTATGTATATATACATCTTCCTGTCAGATTATAAATTCATATTGATTTTCCAATTTCAACCCAAAGGTTTATTCTTATCCTGTTTCTTTGTATATTAGATACTGAAAATTCTGTGTACCAGTCTTTTTCTTTTGGGCCACCCGTTTCCAAATCATAATACAGATACTTATTATTAGTTTTGAATGCTTAGCATTAGCTCATTTCTGGCTAGCTCTTTTAACTTAAATTAGCCTGTTTTTTCTTTTCTACTTTTTGCCTCAGGTTTTTTTTTTAACCTTTCTTTCTGTTTGTATATTTTTCTTGCTTTTGAGGTGTCTGTCTGTCTGGTGCTCCCTGGCTTCTTGCCCCAGGCATCTCCTTTACTCTGTCCTCCCCCCCCCCAATCTCCCAGAGCCTAGATTTCTCCTCCTCCTCTTCATTCTCTCTACCACCTGCCCCACCTGTCATTTCTCTGCCCAGCTATTGCCATTCAACGACTTATTAGACCAATCAGGTGCCTTGGGCAGCAGGTAAAACACATGCGGCATATCCTTACATCATTTACAAACAGCACAAACAAGTTTAACTCACCTTCACACAGTTAAATATTTTGTAGCAGAAACAAAGGTAACACATCTTTGCCCAGTTAAAGTAATATTCTACAATGATCCTGGTTTTATCCATCTTCATTTACTGAATATATATATACCCATCTGTCTTTCATCTATCTATCATCTATCAAACCTATATGTACAACACATATAATATGCACATACAGACATGAAAACATACATATTCATATTTTATTGCTTGAGATCAAATAAAGATTCTTGCATACATATCACCTCCAACTCTGCACCTACTTTCTTATGTGTTTAATTCTGAAGCTGAGAAATACTTATGTTAAAATCCTCAATTCCTTCTAATGAGGAAGAAGACAAAAGTCTGAACTGTAGAGTTCATCTACTTACATTCCCTTTTTTGTTCATTCTTAGGATATGTTATAAAAATAAACTACAGTTTTCCTTGGTCAGCTATAACTGCTTTGCCAGTGTGATTACCTTCCCCACTAGAAATGTAATTGTACTGATTTCATTTTGTGTTTTAGGCTTATACTTGACTTTATAGTTTTTATGACTGTATCTATAAAATCAGAAGTTTCAAAACAGCGTATTAGATAGATGCTCCACACCTTCATTTGTTTTCCTACTTTTTGTTCTTTCTATCAAGCTTATGTTTATAAGTACCCTCTTTTACATGTTGGGGATCAAACCTAGGACTAAGTCAGTACTCTATTATTGTGCCACATCCCCCAACTCATCCTGAGTTTTCTTATGTGGGAGTGACTAGACTATTTTAATTTTCTGAATTCTACTTCCAATGTTCAAGATCACAAACCTACAGATGCACACAATCTCATCTTACTCCCTCTTACTAACACACCTCGGAACTCCATGAAAATGTATGCATCTGCTTCTTATTATCTCCTGAGCTGCACAGCACCTTCAGCAGAGGACAGACCACCTTTTGTTTTTCAACTGCTGTGTGTGGAGAATTGGTTGTCTCTAATAATTGGCATTTATAAATAATGTTTTGGTGAGTAATTTTGTTCATATGTATGTTGAGGGCTGTCTCCGGGGTAAATTACTAGACTTGGGGTTACTAAGCTAGAAGATAAATGCTAAATGGGGTTGCTAAATATTGCATGAACCAATTTGCATTTCTACCAGACGTATATGAAAGTGTCTTTCCCTGAAGCCTCAATCAAAACATGTTATCACACTTTAAAAGATGTTGATACCCTAGTAGGTGAAAATAATACTGGAACAATTATTGTAAATTTTATTGTGATTATAATTTGAATTTAATTTATTGCACCCATTTTAATTATATAGTTTGATGACTTTAAAATGGTATTACTTTAACAGAATTTTATTTACCTTGTGTGTATGTGTTTACTCATGCCAAAGTACATAGGGAGGTCAGAGGATTACAGAAGTTACTTCCTTCAATGATGTGGGGCTCAGTTCATGAATTCAGATCTTAAGGCTTGGTGCAAAGTGCTTTTACCCACTGAGCCTTGTTGGCCTAGTGTGATGACTTTTAGACACCTGAAAAATTGAGTGTGTATTTCTACGCTAAATGTTTGTGTGCACCTTTTTTTGTGTTCTTCTTTTCCACCCTAAGGACTAGCAACTGTATGCCATTAGGAACTCACTTTTCCTGTTGTACAGTGTTGTAGCATTACTATTTCAGAACCATCTTCTGCTGAACAAAATGTCTTGTATCCATACAAGCAAAGCTGTCAAGTGTTGCTGATTAGTGATGAAAACTATTGGATGTGTACACTCCATGATTTGTTCAACTGGCCATCTACATGGGTATTTGTGTAGAAAGTTTTGCCTATGAGAACTTATTTAAAAGTTGTCAGGTAAACCACAGTTGGTGGTAAACCTGTGGGACTTCAGCATTGCTACAGCTGAAACTGGAGAGTCATGAGTTAGAGGTCATCCGTCTACATAATGAGATACTGTTTCATTAGAAACATGTGTGAATCTATATCCTATACAGGGATGATTGGATTGGAGAGATTTATGTCTTGTCAAGAACTGTGTCAACCTGCCTTCTAAAACATACAAGCTGTGTGGAGAATGTCTCCCCATTGGCTCTACACCCTCTCAAACATTGGCTAACACCCTAATTTGTTCTGCATTCACAGTCATTTCCTTCACATGACTCATGAAAGGAAGCCAATACTTGCTTAGGGTTGAACAAACCAGGGTTTCAGACCCTGGGGCTAATGTATATTACTGAGATGGGTCTTATCAATCAGACCCTAATGTTGTGTTGTAGTGTCATCTGAAACCAAATTCTCAGCTTTGCAAGTGAACTTAGGCCTTTTCCCAACGGACACAAATGTATGTGTTTGGTTAGAAAAAGTAAGAACTATGACTTATTTGTTTTTTAATTTACTCTTTATTTATTTTACATCCAAACTGTAGTTTCTCTTACCTCATTTCCTTCCATTCCCTCTAACTCCCCTCTGCCCCACCTCTTTTTAATTAACTCCTCTATTTCTATTTAGAAAGGAGAAGGCCTCTCGTGGGTATCAACAAAACATGGCATATCAAGTTGCAGCAAGACTAAGAACTTCCACTTGTATTAAGGCTGGGCAAGGCAATTCAGTGAGAAGTAGGCTCCCACAAGCCAGCCATTATCTTTACCATAAGATTACCAGGGTCCCCAATCAGCAGAAAGTAGCCCAGAGAACTATGCTCGAATTCTCCAAAAATGGATTATGGATGTTTATCTTTGTTTACAGTGTTGGTTACAAGTTGTTATAGATAATAGTAACAAAAAAAACTATACAAAGTAAATTAGATTAAGCATTCTTGTTTTAAAAAGAAAAAGGGGGAAATGTAGTGGGATTATGTTCTGATATATTGTAAATATTTGTTCTACCTACTGGCTTAATAAAATGCTGATTGGCAAGAAGGTAGACAGGAAGTGTGGGTGGGGCTACCAAACTAAGAATACTGTGGGAACAGAAAGAGGAGAGAGAGAGAGAGAGCAAGAAAGATGCCAGTAGACACAAAGAAAAGAAGTTGAAATGCTGCTCTGAAAAAAGCTACCAAGCTGCATGGCTAAATAAGATAAAATCATGGGTTAGTTTAAGAGTTTAGAGTTAGCAAGTTATATCACTGAGCCATTGGCCAATAGTTTGAAATTAATGTAAGTTTTTGTGTGATTATTTGGGGCTAAGTGGCAGCGGGCCTTGAGCAGGTCTGAACTTCAGGGCTAGGCCCAAAAGGCCAGGGAAGAAACTTCCTATTACAGACAGCCCCTTTTTAAAAGAAACTATTAGTGCAACAATGATCTCACAGGGTATTCCACTGCCTTATAAATATCCCGGCTTACACCCACAGACAGGTGTTCCTCTCAGCCTTAGATGGGACTCTGGACAGAATGAATATAGACACTCATGGCTGCTCAAGGTACTAAGTGCAGGGGATGGATGAATGCTCAGCCCCAAACAGGATTTCTGTGTCATTTTTTCTAAGGTCCAGGTTTAGTACTATGTTTCTGGCCCGGACTTTTGGGCCTAACCTCAAGGTCTAGGCCCACAGACCCACTGTCCCACAGTTCCTCAGACCCGCAGACTTACAGAGACAGAGATACACAGATGCATATGATAGTTTTAGGCTGATCGGCCTAAGGCCCAGGCATATCACTTGCTAGCTCTCTACCCTTAATCTAACCCATGATTCTTCCTGTTCTGCCATGTGGCTCGGTACCTTTCTTTAGAGCAGCATAGTTGTCCTCTGCCTCTTCCAGCTTCTCTCTGGCATTCTGCTCTGTGCTTCCTGTTCTCAGAGTTCTCTTAGTCTGGTAGCCCCACCCATACTTCCTGCCTGCCTTTGGCCAATCAGCACTTTTTATTAAACCAGTGGGTGGGACAATTATTTACAATGTAACAACATAATCTCCAAATCCAGGTAACATTGTAGAAAGAAAGATGGAAAAAATATATGAGGTGAAAGTCAAGGACATGGCTTGAAATGTTATCTTCTGGGCCATTATTGCAAATATGATCTCACAACATTATGGTACCTTCACTAGACTTATAGGAAACTGGACCTGGCTATATTCAGTCAGTCATAGGTTGAAGTGGGGCTCACAGGACCTTACACTTTTTTGATGAAATACTGACTGCTGATGGATTTTGGGATAAGGGAGTCATTGTATTCAGTTGTCTACCTGCTGGAGAGCCCCCTAGGTTCCATTGGATAGTTCTACACCAGTGGTCACACAGATGGCCCCAGTTAAACTCAGAGGGACATAAAATGAAAAGGCAGGAATATGGGGAAAGAGGCAGCAGACAAAAGGTTTAAGAGTATAGAAGAGAGATAACGGTGGTTGAGAGCAATCAGAATGCATTATATGTATATGAAATTATCAATAAGCAAATTTAATTGAAAATAAGTTCATGATTGGGGCTGTAGCTCAGAAGTACAGCTCTTATGTTCCTTGCACATAGCTCTCGATTTATATCTCAACACTACAAAAACTAATTTCATGAATCAGAAGAAATGGATATATTACTTCTATGGGAAACATTGACAATGATTAGAACATTTTTCTAAAACTTACATTACCTATAAACTTAATTTTGCTTGCTTTGTTCCCAAGGCTGGATTGTGTGCAATCTCAGCTAATGGGTTTAGTAACTATGGGGATTAGAATGCCTTTGGTTAACTAATGCTGCCTCTGACCTTGTGAATATAGATCCATAATACAGAAATACAAGGAATGATTTATTTCCTTTAATCTTGAGGAAAAAAACCTATGAACATATTGTAATAGATGAACTAAGTGGAACCCAAGATGCTATAATAAAAATAAAAATAAAAATGGAAAGACTTGAACTGCAAAGTGTGCTATTGACTGTACATGGGATACTACCTGTTTCCTCAGATGTAGCTCACATTATGAGCAAATATATTGGAGAAATGCTTTATAGTTCAGTCTCTCAGAAATTAGATTATGATTAATCATTTCAGTAGAATTTAGTCAGCTCTGGATAAGCTGTCTTATAATCTTAAAGATTTTTCTTTGAAATCTATACCATTTCTCTATAAGTAAATGAAGCCGGTGGCCTCTGGGTGTAGAATCTGAGCTCACTGTCTTGTCACTTAGGTCCCCAAAGACTGATGCTGCTGAGGTTCTGGGGATTGTTGCTATACAAGGCTGGCATGATGTTGTGTGAAAGGGGCTGGGAGAGCCTTTTCCAGGACAGTCACTGCTGGGGCTAGCACTTATAGGTTGCCCCTTGAAGGGCTTTATTTACTGATCAAAACAGTTGTTACAACACTTAGCATCCAAGCTCAGGATAAAATGCCAAATACTAAAGTGTGGTATCCTTAATTCCTTAAGTAATTCACAGTTTTCAAAATACTCATGTTGACTCAGAAAATGGGTGAAGATGTTCTCTAATTTTTAAGGTTATCATGTTCATTGAAGCTCAAGGGACAATGTAAAAGCTGAAATAATCTTCACTCTAAAGGAAGAATTTGATATTCTAATGTGTGTTGGCAGATGGATCTGTTTTGAGGGTAATATTCACTCCAACCTCAAGAAATTAGATACTTGGTATTTTGTAGAGAGCCGCGTGGCCGCACCTTAAAGATGGTGCTGGCTTCCGCCTTTCACTTTCCCGAGGTGAGAGCTCTCTGAGATAAACAACTCATTATTTGGCTAAGGCTAAGCTCGTGGCTTGCTTCCAGGTGTGGCTTGCTTCCGTGCACCTGGATCTATTGGCATGGCCCACGAGGTGCCCCGTGACTAGCAGTCCAAAGGGTATATAGCTGGGAGGGGGTTTTCCCCAGTAGGAGAAGGCAGTAGAGGAAGCAGAGGCAGAAGAAGTTTCAAGGTCCTGGATAAACCACTGAAAGAAGAGCCTGGTGTCGCGTTGTCCTTGCGGGCGAGGGTGCGCACCACAGTATTTTATAAAACAAACATTAAAAAAAAAACAAAGAAACTAGGAACCATTGTAATGATCTGAGAGAAACTCTGCAGGCTTGTCCTTAGGTGACCAGTACCTACCTCACTCCTTCCATAGTCTCTGTTTCAGTTCCTGTCTTGTGGTCCTGTCCTGATTTCTTCATCACTATCCTGTTGCTGTGGAAAGATATCATGATCAAGACAACTCTCATGAAAGAAAGCATTTCAGTGAGGGCTTTCTTATAGTTTCAAAGGTTTAGTTTATTATATACATGGCTAGGAGCATGGCCATGTGCAGGTAGGTGCTGGAGAGGTGAAGGTCTGTAATGATATCCTGATCCATAGGCAGAGTGAGAGAGAGCAAGTGTGTGTGTACGTGTGCATGTGCGTGTGTGTGTGTGTGTGTGTGTGTGTGTGTGAGAGAGAGAGAGAGAGAGAGAGAGAGAGAGAGAGAGAGAGAGAGAGAGAGAGAGAGAGAGAGAGAGAACAGTGTCATGGGCTTTTGAAACCTCAAAGTCCATGTTGATCCAATGACACACTTCTACCAACAAGGCCACATGTCCTAATCCTTACAATTCCTTCCAAAAGTGCCATTTTCTGGTAACTAAGCATTCAAATATATGAGCCTACAGGGGCCATTTTTAATTAGACCACTTCAAATTATCCTAAGTCCACAGTTAAGTTTAGGCTCACTTTTGGCAATATATATTCTACAAATGTTTGATAAATGCAAAATTTAAAACCTGTTGTCCTATCTATATAGGATGGACAAGTATCTCTCAGATCATCTGCAACATTTGATGTTATCAGTGATCAGTATCAGAGCCTTCTGATAGTTGCATAGCAGTAAATTTCTGTTTTAATATACAACTCTCTAGTTCCAACTTAGTATTAAGTGTCTTTTCATATTATTTTATCTGATTTTCTTTGTTGGCTGAGGAAGCTATCCAGATCTTCAACTTCTATTTTAATTAGGTTGTTTTCTTGCTGTTGAATGTTATGAGTTGGTTGTAAATATTTTGAATAACCACCTTTGATTAGACAAATACTTGGCAAGTGCTGTTTGTTTGTTTGTTTGTTTGTTTGTTTGTTTGTTTATTTATTTATTTTTGAGACAGAGTCTCTCTATGTAGTTCTATCTGTCTTAGAACTCACTAGGCCAAACTTGAACTCACAAACATTTGCATTTCCCTGTCTCTTGAGTACTGGGATTAAAAAGGTGTGCCACCATGCCTAGAAGCAAATACTCCCTTAATAAAATATTCATTTCCAGTGAGTATTGGTAGATTGTGTTTCTAAGGAGTTGGTATATCTCATTAAATTTGTTAATATAAAATTGCGAGTTTTTCATTTCTTTTTATAGTACTAGGAATCCAACCAGGACCTCGTGTATGTCAGAGAGGCCCCTGTCTCTCAACCCTCCCCCAGCCTCTGTAGTTGACAGTTTTATTATCCTTTTAATATCGCTGAGACATTTTGTGATTATCTTTAATTGCTAATATTATAACTTTCCTTGCTCCCCCCCCCAGTAGCCTAGCTTGGTTCTTATTGATCTTTAGTTGTTTCTTTCCCAAGGAACTAGATTTGACTTTTGTTGAATTTTTTAAAAATTTTATTAATTTCTGCTGTAGTTTCCATTATTTCCCTGTTTACATTGGATTTTTTAAAACTTATTTTATTTCAAAAGTATTTTTTTGCCACCACAGTTACCCTCCTCTCCCCTCTTCCCATTCACCCCCTCTCAGTTTTTCCCCACACCACCCAACCATCCACTTCCCAAAGAAAATAAGGTCTCCCATGGGGAGTCAACATCTGGGATATCAGGATGAGGAAGACCTGGGTCTTCCCCCTATATGAAGGCTGAGCAAGGTCTCTCTCTACAGGGAATGGATTCCAAAATGCTGTTCATACACTAGGGATAAATCCTGGTCCTACTGCCAGAGACCCCACAAACTTCTCCAGCCACACCACTGTTGTCCACATTCAGAGGGCCCAGTTTATTCCCATGCAGGTTCCAAAGCAGTCAATCCAGAGTCAGTGAGCTCCCAATAGCTTGGGTCAGCTGTCTCTGTGGGTTTCCCCATTGTGATTTTGACCCCTTTGTCCATATAGTTCCTTCCCCATCTCTCTGACTGGACTCTAGCACTATATCCCAAGACATAGCAGTGGATCTCTGTATCTGCTTCCATCAGTTGCTGGATGAAGGTCTTAAGATAACAATTAGGGTGGCCATAGATTTGATTTCAAGCTAAAGCCAGTTCAGGCATTCTCTCCAGTATTGCTTGGAGTCTTAGCTGGGGTTATCTTTGTGGATTCCTTGGAGTTTCACTAATCTGGTTTCTTCCTACCCTCAAAATGAATTCTTCTGTTAAGATATCTATTTCATTGTTCTCCTTCTCTGCCCCTCCCCAAACTCTACCATCCTGTTCCTTCACACTTTATTCCCACTTCCCCTTATTCCTCCCCCTCCCTGCTCCCAATTTACTAGGAGATCTTATCTATTTCCCCTTTCCATAGAGATCAATGGATCGTAGGGTCCTCCTTGTTATCTAGCTTCTCTGGGGTTGTGGACTGTAACCTGGATATCTTTTGCTTTCTGTCTAATATTCACTTATGAGTACATACCATGTTTGTCCTTCTGGATCTGGGTTACCTCTAGTTCCATTTATTTGCCTGAAAAGTTCAATTTTTAGCTGATCTATAATGCTCCATTGTGTAATGTATCACATTTAAAAAAAAAACCCATTCTTTAATTTAGGGGCATCTAGGTTGTTTCCAGGTTCTGTCTATTACAAATAACTCTGCTAAGAATTATTTGAGCAAATGCCCTTGTGGGATGATTGAACATCCTTTGGATATATGGACAATAGTGGTATTACTGGCTTATGAGGTAGATTAATCTCTAGTTTTCTAAGAAACCTCCATAGTGATTTCCAAAATGGCTATACAAGTTTATACTCTCATCAGCATGAAGGAGTACTCCCCTTACTCCACATCCCCTCTGGCATAGGCTGTCATCAGTGTTTTTGATCTTGGTCATCCTGACAGGTGTAAAGATAGTATCTCAGAGTTGATTTTCATTTCCCTGATGTTAAAGAGTACTTATCACTTCTTTAGGTGTCTTTTGGCTATTTGAGATTCTTCTGCTGGGAATTCTCTGTTTTGACCTGTACTCTATTTTTAACTTGGATTATTTGGTATTTTGATGTCTAGTTTCTTGAGTTATTTAAATATTTCAGAGACAAGCCATCTGTCAAATGTAGGGTTGGTGAAGATCTTTTTCCATTTTTGTAGGCTGTCATTTTCTCTTATTGACTATATCATTTGCCTTACAGAAGCTTCTCAGTTTCGGGAGGTCCCATTTATTAGTTGTTGCTCTCAGTGTCTGTGCTACTTGTGATATTTAGAAAGTGATCCCTATGCCAATGGATTCAAGGCTATTTCTCACTTTCTCTTCTATTAAGTTCAGTTTAACTGAATTTATGTTGATATTTTTTAGTCTTGTGCAGGATGATAGATATGGATCTATTCACAATCTTCTACATGCCACTATCCAGTTGTGCCAACACCATTTGTTGAAGATACTTTCTTTTTTCCATTGTAAATTTTTAGCTTCTTTGTCAAAGATCAGGTGTTCATAACTGTGTGGGTTAATATCAAGATCTTTGATTTGATTCCATTTGATCCACATGTCTGCTTTTATACCATTATACCAATACCAAGCTGGTTTTTTTTAAACTGTAAACAGCTCTTTAGTAAAGCTTAAAGTCAGGAATGGTGATGCCTTTAGATGTTCCTTTATTGTATAGGATTGTTTTGGCCATCCTGGTTTTCTTGTTATTCCATATGAGGCTGATCTTTCAAGATCTGTGAAGAATTGTGTTGAGATTTTGATAGGGGAATGTCTCAAATATGTAGACTTTTTGATAAAATTGCCATTTTTAATATGTTGATTCTGTATATCCAAGAGCATGGGAGATCTTTCCATTTTGTGTTATCTTCTATTTTTTCTTCGAAGACTTAAAGTACTTGTCATAAAAATCTTTCGCTTGTTTGATTAGAGTTACCCCAAGGTATTTTATGTTATTTGTGGTTTTTGTTAAGGGTGATGTTTCCCTCATTTCTCTTTGAGCCCATTTATCATTTGTGTATGGGAGGGCTATCGCTTTTTTTTTTTTTCAGTTAATCTTGTATCCAGCTACATTGCTGAAGGTATTTATCAGTTGTAGGCATTCCCTGGTAGGATTTTTATTTCATCTGTAAATAGACAAAGTTTGACTTCTTTCCTTTCAGTTTGTATCCCCTTGACCTCCTTTTGTTGTCCTATAACTCTAGCTAGGACTTTAAGTACTATATTGAATAGTTATGGTGAGAGTGGACATCCTTGTCTTGTTCATGGTTTTAGAGGGAGAGCTTTGTAGTTTCTCTTCATTTAGTTTGATTTTGGTTGTAGGCTTGCTCTCTTTGTATCTAGTTTCCTAAAGTATGATATTTTTAATATTAATTTTGGTTCTTTCCTTTATCAAAAGCACATTCAGTATTGGTGATTACCATCCAAGCAATACCTTAGCTGTGTACTATGGATTTAGGTAAGTTTGGTGACTTCATTTAACTAATTTAAGCAAGGTTCAGTTTTATTTAACTAATTTCTGTTGAGACTTTCTCATTTTACCCATGCCTTACATGGAGGCCCTTTATTTGGTGTATTTTCTACCTACTTTTTTGTTACTTATCTCCAGTTTAAGTCTTTTGTGGCATAAGAGCAGCCATCAAGTAATTTCTGTTAAATTTGCTATGGGGCTGGGATGTAGGCATATATTTCAGTGGTAGAGTACCTGCTGGGCATTCATATTCACAGAACCCTGGTCTAAGTCCCCAACATAAAAAGAAACTGCTGAACTAAATATAGTTGTGTAGGTTTGCCCTATTGCTATGCACAATGCATGTATTCTGCACTCCTTGAGAGCTTGGAAGAGCACATACCATGTGCTCTTTTGTGCTAGGTGATGCTTCATATAGATATTCACAATGCACTGGTGGTGTAGTTGAACCACAGACACTGAGCCTCCAGCAAGGTGTCCACTGTCATTTATTGACCTCACCTACATATCTGCTCATCCATAATCCTTCTGCCCGCTAGTCATTTCCTCCAGTTTGATGACAACCTTGCCCTGTAACCTCTTATGCAGCATTTCTATGTCAGAAGAGCTGATTTTTGTTTGTTTATCTCATTATCTCTGTCACTTAATGGCGGTCAAGCTTGTACTTAATTAAAGAAGCTAATGAGAAAATATTTAATAAGGAATATCACTGCTCAGAGGGGACCAAATTAGAGAGTCAACTGACCCTTCTTTCAGTTTTTCATGAAATAAACAAATCCTAATAAGAATAGGTGTTCAATAGGGTTTATTGTGATGCAGAGAATAAAACCATCAGAGTTATAGTAAACCACTAAATGTTTTACAGGATAATCTGATATATTTATGTTAACTTATAAATATTTTATATGGTATTTCAGTAAAAGAAAAATCTTTCTTGTGTTTAAAATTGATTTTTAAATTATTTATCTTAAAAAGGAGAACCAGTAGTAAAAATTTAAAGTGTCTACAAGAACTTACTTAATCCCTAAATATTTTACCTTTAGACCTAGAGGACTGGACTATGGATGACATTTTTCAAGTAACTTCTCCATAGCTTGAGAGTTATTGGCTTCAGGGAAGTAATTTTATATACTCTCTTGTAAATGTCTTCACAATGGAGTGCTAGAAAATGCAAGAAAAGCATTCATATTGTTTTTTACTTTGCATATAACAAGTGTTTAAATTTATGAAAAGTTATTAAGGGACTCATTAGTTTTCTAAATAAATACCCAAGGGAGTTGGATCAATCACAGGTTTCCATATTTTGAACTAAGGAATTCTGTTGAGGGTGATTTTTCTCCTTTTAACTCTTGGATATATAACTCAGGCATATTTTGTTTGATAAACTCCAGTGACCAGCACTCCAGGGATTCTAAGGCATAGGATACTTTCATGATCTATGCTATAAAAATGATTCTGCATGAAAATGAAAATGCATGTGTATTCTTTTGTATGTATGAATCTATGTGGCTAGGTGTACATCTGTGAAGGGGTGCAGGTATACATGTATTTTATGTATACAGAGGTCAACCTCAGAAGATGTTTCTCAGGTGACATCCAATTTCTTTCATGAAACCAGGTCTCTCATTGGCTTAGAGTATGCAAAGTAGGCTAGACTAGCCATCCAGAGAGTCCCAGAATCCACCTTTTCCAACACCATCAGCTCTGGTGTCACAAACACGCCATCATGCCTGGCCTTTATATCAGTTCTTGGGGCAGAAGGGATCAAATTTTAGTCTTTGTGTTTGTTTGACAAGTAGACTAAAAATGGAATTATTGCCTAATTTTTAAGTTCCTATTACACAGGTATTCCCTTCACCTGCATACCTGCCCCTTAGCCATACTCCGAGGCATGCTAGAGAGGATGCAGGGATGCAGGGAGACAAGCCATGGCTGGCTGTGGATTGTATACCTCTTGGTATGTATTGTAATTCTACACAAAGATTAACCACATTACTAAGAAAGTTTGGAGTTTACCCTCAACCTTTTGTTTATTTCTCTATTTTTGGGCCGTCCTCAAGAAGATGAACACTGTTGATTTAATTGTCTTCTAGTTCACTCTAGACAGTAACTACATGCATCCTTATATCTGTGGGTGAGTGATTGAACAGTTATATCTCTAAAACTATTAGATTCAGAGAGCTTATTGATTTGGGATCTTGGAACAGGAGTGGTCATTATACTGTTTGATATTTTTAGTTCATTTAGATTCAAAAATTCCTGAAGATGCTGGAGTCTGAGGTTCTTCTTTTGAATTAAAAATAATAATGGCTGAGCAATTTCACAGAAGCCCCAGGTTTTCCTTTCCTGGAGTTTAAGAAATAATGCTAGAGGGCCAATCTGTACATGTTATTAGCACATATACAGAGGCTTATTGACATCATCTCCTTGATAATGAGTATTTCTGGTTCATATAATTTGGGTCTTGAGAAATTGTGCTTTACTGTAATTGGCAACTTGAATAATCTTGGTCATAATTTACTCAGCCTGATAAAGTCAGCATATTCCCTAGCTAGACTTAAAATTGATCATCTGACCATCATTAGTAGAAAGAATTGATGATTTTTAAAATCAATCAACATTTATTGAATGCCTACAACTAGCAGGGAGCCTTGGTTAGAATCATCTAGTTTCACTGAAAATCAGGTTATCTTTGCAAATGATTCTGAAAGATTTAAAGTAGAATTAAATTTGAATTGCTAATTTCTATCCAAAATGGAAATGACATTCAGCTTGGCAGTGCTGGACACCTGGCCCTGGGTTTATAGGAAAGGGACCAAGTCAAACCAACTAGATATGGGTCAGAACAGAATGTTGTGCTGGAGAAGGCCCAAATTGAATGAGTGTTACCAGTCTTTAATTTATGGAGCTCTGGTGGTCTGAATTCCTCTAAGCCCTGAAAGAATTTTAACCAGTTTAACTCTGCCCATATGCCAGCAGGCTAAAGGGCTCCAGCTGGCAGAGTGAAGGAATGGGGCTGGACCACACAAACTATAGGATTGTGGTGACTGAAGAGACCAATCTGCAGCCTAGCCACGAACATCCAATCTATAGATCTGATTTTTCTTATCTATTACTGATACTTTGGGAGAAGGCTGGAGAGTCAAGGAGGGGGCTCTTTGCTAGTAATATTCATTTCCAGTGATTTTTCAAAACTCCAGCACATATAGGAAGGCTTTTGTTGGAATCCTGTTATCTCTCCAAGGGAAACATGATTTTGTGTGATAGGAACATGCCTTAGAAGGTGTTAGCAAAATGGATGTTCCTTCCAAGTAGAAATGGAATCCAAGTGAATCACCTCAAGGTTCAACACAATCCCTGTATTGTCTGTTGGCTCTGGCTCCAGTTCTAGCTGAAAATATCTGGTTCTAGATGTTTTCTTTGTATATGACTTGGATAGGAACTACATCTGCTGATAGTATATAAGAGGAAAATTTATTTTTATTGCACCTCTATCTAAGGAAATCCAGAAGATGTGACTAGGATGCTTAGGGAACAGAAAGGAAAGAGCCAAGGAACACTTTGTGGCCTCTAGCTATAGCATTAGTAACACCCGTGTTCCTACTTCTTGGTCCAATTTCCCAAGACCCACACACTTTATTTATTCAGTCCATTTCATACTCACACTTGAAAGCTGGACCAATTATTTTTTAAGATCTTCTGAAGAGAATAATTAATTCTTAGGATAGTATAAAAAGTTTGATACTGTGGCACTGTGTGTTAGGAAGATGGGATCAGCTAACTCAGTCTAGTGTCAATGAAAAGCCAAGTTCAAGATAATGGGAGCCATCCAAGGCAGCCGATCTATTTAAATCTGGTTCTATTTTCTTGTTCTTTTCAGGTTGAAACAATGGATCCTCTGTTAGCCCAGCTCAGTGCATTCTTTGCAAAATATCCATTTATTTAGATGAAAACTGACATACCTCAGTTAGATCTTGAGGGTTCTTAAGGCAGTGAAACTTTGATATGATAGATATACGATGTTAGACATTTGTTCAAACTTAAAGACTGCTCAACCACAAGAGTGAAACCACCGGAAGCTAAATCTTGGTACTATGCTTCTTCTCTGTAGGTAGCTTCAGCAATGGCCCTGAAGATGCCTAGTGAGCTTCAAGTCAGGGGAGAAATGTATGCAGTGTGTGTGTGTGTGTGTGTGTGTGTGTGTGTGTGTGTGTGTGTGCCTGCCTGCCTGCCTGCATTTGTGCCTCTGTGTGTGTTTTAGTTTGGATGTGTACCCACTCTATTCCTGATCTAAAATAATAAACTCTAACAATACGTGACTTTCAAGGCACCTCAGAAACAAAAGGGTACTTGTACTTGACTTTTGATGGACAGGCTCCGGATGAAGCAGAAGGCTCTTTGTTAAGAACTTTCACCACAAATGTCCCATGCAGAAAGGGCAAGAACAGCTTTGTGCCCTAGAGGCCTCCCCAAGCCTCTACTGTATGGAGAATTGGCTAGGGTGAGAGTACTCTTCTTTACACACTCAGGAAGAAATACCAAAAGAGAAAAAAACTCTCCGGGGTTATACCCTGTGCCAGGTGAACAAAAGCATCTAGTTGCCCAGGGTACCTAGGGTATGGAGGAATGAAAAGATACACACACACACACACACACACACACACACACACACACACATACACACACACACACCAGTTCTCCTTTATGAGGGAAAATTATATTCCTAGGGAATTTTGCTTTATTTTTTAACATAATTGTGTGTGTTTGTGCTGCACGAATGTGAGTAAATGAATGGATGTGTGCACATATAGAGGCCATAGAAGGATGCTATGTGTTCTGCTGTATCACACTTCACTTTATTCCCTTGAGACAGCGTCTCTCCTAAATCTGAAGCTCCAAGTTTCTGTTAGGCTGGCTGGTTAGGCAGCTCCAGGACCCAACTGTTTGTTTCTCTCCCACATTGACATCACGGCCATGTGGCCATGAGGTTTTCACATGGGTTCTAGAGATTCAAACTCAAGTCCAATGTTCTTTGAGCTGGCTATAGGTAACTCAATTTCAAAGCGTCTGTTTCTGTCACCTTTCAGTTCTGTGATGTGGAGTTCTGCCCTTTCTTACTTTCTACATATTACAAATAGATACTTTCCACAACTGGGGACTGGTTCCCTTGACTTATGGGCCCTATTGCTCAGATGAAGCCTGTCTGTTTTATTGTATCCTCTCTAGGAAGCAGAAACCCCTACACTCTCCAGTTCTGTGCATAGGCTCCTGGAAAAATTACACCTGTTATATGCATAATCCAGGGATGGCTCTTCCCCTTCAAAGAGTGAACAGAGTCAGTGGATGTGGCAGAGACCACAACATAATTACTTTACCTTATATGACAATAGCAAAGAGAATTTTACTTATGTAGTTAGGAACACTAATCAAATATTTGGGCCTGGCCTCACCAGATGACTGTTTTCTAGAAGATTCACCACAAGGTGGTTTTGCTCTTAGAAGCTGGTCTGGAAGTACCCAGTGGGCATGCATAGCACCAAAAGAGCCATGAGCTTGGGGCACTGAGGACTTGGAGTTTCAAATGCAACCCTCAAGAAGACTCTGTCAGTCATGCCCAGACTTTGTTGCCATAGAAACCATGAATGGATCTTATAAAAACTTGTGTCCTAGTAGTGTATACTAGTACAGCTCACCCATGGGTCTGGAATTCAAAAAGTCACATCAAATTTTTGACAAAACATTGTTTCAGACTTCAGCTAGCACATAATTGAGTCTTCAGTGGCTGCTTCATGCTTCTGTGAAGCAAACAGCTTCTGCATGCCACAGAGTCCATGAGTCCACAGGCACCAGCCATCATGGCATTTCTTCTATTGGAAAACAAAAATAAAAAATGCTTTTGGCAGCTCTGCTATGTTATGGGATACTGTGGCAACAATCCCAGCATGCCTCGGCCTGGAATGGCGCTTCTAGCAGCACCCAGACAAGGAAGGTACATTTATATCCAGATAATTGTGCTCTCTGTGAGGAACAAAACACAGGCTCCAAATATAATCAAGCTGCCACAGGTGGCTGGCTATACTTTCCAGGACCTATGCCACATGGAGGCTTTCATAGGCTCTGTTGCTGGCAGAGTAGATGGTTGGTGAGTCTCTAACCACATGAGCCATGGTGAAGAGTCAGCTGTCGGGTCCTGTGCAGGCCTGTTTCCTGCTGCCATTGCCATTTCTCATAAAAGCCTCAGCAAACACAGAGTATACATAGAAATGAGAAAAATCCACAGGTCCTCAGAATGTCTGTTCATTTCCTAAGAGCCTTCTTTGGGAGAGACCACTCATTACTGATTAGCCAGACAGGGTTTTTACTATGCCATTCAGGGGCCCATCTGTATGCATCATCTTCCTACCACCTCCCCATTCTGTTCATCAGGAAAAGAGTCCATGGACTATGAATGAGACTACACCCGTATCTACTGTGGATGGAACGTCTGTATGGCTCCAAAACTCACATGTTGAACTAATGCTCCACATAGTATTAGGAGTTGATAATTTAGAGCCGTGGTAGCACAATGCTTATGATTGATACTCTATACTCTAGTGAGTCTTCACAAGACCCAGAGAACTCGCTAGCTCACTGCCTACATGTAAGAATACCAAATGATAATTATTGGTAAATTGATAGCTGTCCCTTTTGGGAGATTAACTCTTTGATTTTGTATTTCTCAACATCCACACCTCCAAGAAATCCATATTTCCTGCTTTTCCACATAACCCATGGTGGTTTTGTTTCAGACGGTAACTGTCCATCTTTAGTTGTAGAGAAGTTAACAGGTCTCATGAGGTCAGCAGAATGAACCATGGTGAGTACTGTCTCTGGGTGACTCCCTTCTTTAAGGGGAATATAGAAGCACTCTGTGTTAATGATAAGGATGGTCTGGGATTGATGAGCTGCTTGTGTAGTTCATCCATGCTTCTGGGATTTGTTAGTGTCTTAGACATATGTTTATATTAAGATGTTCAAGTTATTGCCACTTCTTGATTGCTGGCTTCAATAAACACAAATAATACCACTAATACAGTGAGCTAGTGTAATGGGTAACCCTATTTTCTGAAGATTATGGATGGTAGCACTCAAGGTGTGACACCTCTGTTAGGCAGTATTGTAGTATGTACAGAAGTATCTCTTTTCTCTCCTATGCATGTGTTAAATGTTTGGTTAAATGAAACATTGAGAGGTTCAGCTTTTAGAAAGTGGGTCTTCATGAGGACTCAGACCTAGTTAATGGATTGAACCTTGAATGGGTTTCTAATTTGTTGGCATTATTGGAGAGGGGTGGTGGTAGAAACAAGGAGATGGGTCTTGTTGAAAGATATGGGTCAAGGGGCATGTCTTTGGAGCATGCATTTCCCCTGATTCCCCTTTTCTCCCTCTGTCTTCCACCACACCCCTTTACTGTAGTGCTTGACTAGTCAGGCCTAGATACAAGGAGTCCAGCCACTCTGTAGAGAAACTGACAATAGACTCACTTGCAATTTCCTTCTTTAAGTGGATTTTCCCAGTCTTCCTGTCACGAGTGTAAACACTAGACACAGACACAGCAAAGCACACCATGTCCTTGCCAAGAGAAGACACATCAAAGCTCTTAGGCAGAGCTAGATGGCTGTGAGGAAAATGCTTTGCCAGGCACACACCAACAATTATATTTAATTGCTGCAGGAGATGATCCAGGGAGGTAAGCAGCCTAAAATCATGACAATTATACTCACTGCCATCCATATTGAGTCTTCCAAAGTTTTCCACTTTCTGAAAAATATATATCAGGTAAATTATAGGAGAATTTTGTATGAAAGTGACCCCAGGACCTTTCGGGTTTTCTACTGTGACAGAAATATCTGCAGTCTGCCAGGTTGGTGACATAGCTCTTACCTTTATATTTAGAATTTGGAAGTATTCCAGAGGCTTTTACTTCACACCATGATATTGCATAGACCAAGGTGCCAGAGAGAAAATCTCCCAGGCATCCAGGGTGTGGCTTTCAGTTTTGCTTTAAAAAAAAACTGGATCTATGAGCATTGGTGTTTATAGAGTCCCTGCACTCACTGTGAATTAGAGTTGTACCAAAGTCTTTTCTTCCCCAGCTTCCTCAAAATTTCATGGCACTAGTGAGAACACTGGCATTTTTAGGGTCCTGGGTGGGTGGGATTCCAGCCCTGCCTGCAGCTGGTGTCTAGTGTTCAGCACAATGGTTAGACATTCTTTTTTTCTTTTACAAAATTGTTTCAACTTGATAAAAAGGAAAGGGCAGAAGAAATGATGAGGTAATCCAGGGTGCCAGAACCATTTGCTGGTCAAAGAAAGCCAACCATTACAGCTCTGCTGCTCACTCATGCTCACCAGGAGCCTTGTCTTCTTGTGGTATGTAAGACTCACTTTGGATTTCCAGTTACTGATTATTTAAATGAAGGAAACATTTCACCCAGAGTCTGATTGTCTCATACTAGAGAAAATTTTGCACTGTCAGGACATGTGGATCTGACAGTTGTTCAGCCAGTGCCCATTGTAGCAAATAAACAATGCCAAAGGCCTCTCCAACCATTCCCTGTAGAGTCAGAGAAGCCCTTCCCTCAAAAGCAGGCAGGGTCATCTTAGAGTGGACTTCATAATCTTCCCAAATGGCCTAGATGCCCTTTCTCCATCCCCAGACAACCTATACCAGTCAATATTTGGACTTTTAATATAAAATTTACATGTGTTGTAACTCTAAATCACTTTGTAATCATATAACAGTCATATTAATATGATTTAAGGTTGTGTAGCAGTTTTGATAGGACACGAAGCTTCAGAAAGTAATTACCTTATTTTCTAATTGTACCTTGATTGGGGAGCTTAAAGTTCTGAGGTTATTATTTTTCCCTTTGACTTAAGAATACTTGAAAGTATCTAGGACATTCTATGTTTTAGAAAATTTTGGTAAAACATGTTTATCTCCCAGGTTTATCTTTTTAAATAATTTTTAAGTATATAGTTCAGTAGTGCTAATCACAGTGACATGGTGACAAATTACGTCTCAAATGTTTTCATCAGTTAAAACTGCAGGCCTGTGACCTGCAGCCTCACATTCTTAGGCACACCTTCCTGGGCGGAGGCTGCTCTTTCACAAGGCCTCTGTACCAGATGAGCAGCTCAATGACTCTGTCAATGTCTGCCCTTCATCCTGGTGATGAGGTCACCCTTCCACCCAGCGGTCTCAGGTCACATGATCAATCCCAGGACCACATCAAAGGAAACAGTGCTATTAACTATGATACACAGTATGACAGTGTGACCCCCATGAGAGCAGACATTTTGCTCTGGCTGGTGGGGATGCTAGCTCTCTCCATAGAATAGTGAGCAAGGCCATCGAAGGTGGGGAGAGCTCACCCACCTCCACAGCTGCTGTCACTGAGACAAACCCAGGAGACTCCAGTTCCATAGATACTTCTAGCATCATCACCAGAGGACACTACTGTATGGTATAGTTGTGGCTCTGTAGTTATTGCTACTGTGGGTTCTGTTGCCACTAGGGAGGTAAACTCCACAACAGCTTGTTACTCCCTCCTGACAAGGACAGGCCAGATACCCCCTTCCCTTTCTCCTCACCCTGCTTCTTTCCCTGTCTCCTTCCTTCCTTCCTTCCTTCCTTCCTTCCTTCCTTCCTTCCTTCCTTCCTTCCTTCCTTCCTTCCTTCCTTCCTTCCTTTCTTCTGCTCTCCCTCCCCTTCCCTTCCTTCCCCTCTGCTTCCCTCCACTCCTCTTTAGTAGAAATCTGTGATCGCTAAGCAGCTTGTCCTTTCTTCTTCTTCTTTTTGTAAGGAATGTGCAGTTTTCAACAGTGACCGGCGTAGGACCCGTGAGAGGCTCCGTGGCTGCTGGGAGACAGGATGAGGAGAGATAAAGGTTGAGAATATGGGCAGAAACGCTTGTGTCCAAATCAGACTCTGACCTTCACAAGACTGACTTAGATAGACCCCTTGCTAAAAACAGACCAACAGGAAAGTGCGGCTCTTGTGTTAGAGAATCTTCAGGAGTCAGACTGAGTTGGGCCACACAAAGAGTTGTTGTGGATCATCTTTTAAAAGTTATCTGAGCTCATCAAACCTAAAATTTCCTGTAAAGTTTATTATTTATTGATATGTATATGTGTGTCTCAGTGTTTGTGGTTTACACACATGTTTGCATGTAACCGAGGAGAGCAGAAAAGGATTCTGACTCCCTTGGGGCTGAAATTGCAGGCATTTAGGAGCCACTGGATGTGGGTGCTGGGAACTGAGCCTAAGTCTTCAGAAAGCACATTGGTGCTTTTACACTGAGCTCTCTCTCCAGCCCCTCCTGTAAATATCTCATCACTTGGCTTTCATTTCTCATTTAAGTTTATTATGCAGAGTTGTAGAAAAAGAGGGAAGGATATATTCCAACCACCGCTTTCAAATGGATGCCAGTGATCTCAAGTCTTCTCTCTGTCTGTGTGGAGTAGATTCATCTTATAGAGCCTCAGCTCTGGGTTCTGTTTGTTCAAACATAACCTCTCTCTCTTCCTCAGCATGCCTAGGGAAACCCCCCTTTGCACACTCACAGTGCACACCTCTGCTCCAGGGGCTCCTATGCTGCCATGCTAATTAGATTGCCCAGATGGTCAGGTGGTCAGGGGTGATACCACTGCTCATGTGCCTTCAGTGCTTGTGCTGAGTGGAAGGGAAGCTCAAGGCAAAAAAAAAAAAAAAAAAAAAGAATGCCATTGCTAATCCATGGAGGAAACTTGTCTTTAAAACTGAGTGTTTAAGTTTTCAATTATGAATTATTGTAGATACATGTCATATATATGTGATAAATATGAGGAGAAGAGGGGAGAGAGGGGAAGGAAGGAAGGAAGAGGAGAAGAGAAGTAAGATTGTGAGTTAACAAGTTTTCTTTGGATTTTACAGTCACACGATGCCTATTCCTACCACACAGACAGACACTATAGTCAGGTATTTAGATATGACTTTCTCAGATCACGTAACTTAAAGTTTAATTTAAGAGTACTGAGGATTAATAAAATTTCATTTTTATCTTAAATGGGAAATAACTTTTCCTGGTGAGTGGAAAACAATTTTCCATTTCTTTCCCCACCAGTTTTGTTGAAGTATAATCCACAACTTGAAATACCATTCAAAATAATTGCTAAATTGTGGAGATTACCACATTCATAACCTTACATGATTAATTATCTGTACTTATATGTGATGAGGACTCTGTATCTGGTGTCTTAGCCAGCTTTAGGTGCTAGAGTTTAGCATTATTTGGGTGTGGAAATAATAGACTATTTGCTTAGTATACTGAAGTCCTTGGGGTCAGATACCAATAACCCAAACCAATCAAAAAAAAGTAGCTCTTGAAATGCAGAAAATTTTGGGGTGGGGTTTCAAGGCAGGATTTCTTTGTGTAAGGGCTCTGGCTATCCTGGAACTCACTCTGTAGACCAGGCTGGCTTCAAACTCACTTCCTTGCTGTATGGTAGACCCCAGAACTTGCTCAGAAGGCTGATTCTCAATGTATTATAGTAGGAGAATTACCCCTGCCTTCCCTCCAGGATGGTGCCATTGGAATTCTATGGGCAGAAACATTTTATAATGATGTCTTGTGCTGGGTCTTTTAATAAGCACAGCTGTGTGACCAGAACAATGCAATGACTCTAATGTGCACAAGAACTTCTCTTCTGTTTCTCTTTATTTATTCCTAAGCTGATTTCTTATGTTAAATTTTATTTGACAATCTGGTCACATATAATGCATGTTCCTAATTTTAAAATGCCCTAAATATTGCATGGCTTTAATACACTTGCTGGACAGACCATTTCAATCCACCTTTGCTAAGATAATTGAGGAATCCTCTGAATGCAAAGCAGCTCCCAATCTATCCTAGGCTGATGTGACGGGATACTTACCCAGTAATCTCACGGCTGGAGCTGCAATTTACACTATTGCATAGAGGTTAATATTACAGGGCTCTTGGGCCAAGCAGCTGACAGACTTTCCTGCACTTGAATTTTGATTTTCCTTCCTAAGGACCCCACATTTTTATTAGAGCTGATGCATATTTCACAGACATAAGTGAGGAGCCCCAGGCGGTGGCAGTGGGAAGTGGTTCTTCTCTGATTTCATCGTCTTACTCATTTCAGAAAATGTTCTCTCTCTATGCAGATTGTAACATGAAATCCAGCAGCTGACACTCTCTTAAGTGAAGTAAACCATCATCTCAGATCAATCCCAATGTCTTAGAAAAGAGAAATTCTCAGCCAAGTTACTTTTTTTTTTAAACTGAGTTTTTCATAAAGGTAATAAAACTACGCTTACATATTATACGGGGAACAATTAAAATTGTATATGGCCTTTTATAAATCACCCTTCTCATATTTAGTCATATTTTCTTTTGATTCTATATTTCGTTGTTATTTATCTGATCACTGTACATTGCTTTAGTGAACTTCTGAAAAAAATCCAAGTAAATGCCAGAAGCCTATAGTAGCTCAGAGGTCCCAGCTTCTCCAGAAGTTTGGTACTAATCACATAGGATGTTGCTTTTCAGATAATCCAGGAATCTGACTAGGGAAATTTTGAGGCAACTTTATCTTTGCTGTGTGGACTATACTGTGATAAATCTGCAGACCATGGAGTCAGGGCATATTCAGACAGTTCATGTTACCTGTTTTCTATTTTCCTGTCACCAACACACTTAAGTCAAGTTTCATTGTAGAATATGGCACTTAGAATCAAGAAGAATACACTCCAGGTGAGTGTACAGCCAGGCCAAGAGAGGTGTAATAAAGGCTTTATGTTCCCAGTTCTGTGTCTATATGGCCCAAAACCTATGCTTATTTGTAAAATCTGTTAAAAAAATTAAATAAGAGAAGATACATTTATAAATACATTTCCTGTGATATAATTAACAAACCACTCATTTTAGAAATTAGGTTTTATCTAAGAATTCATAATTAAAGATCATGGCAAAGCACCAACATGTGGCCTCAGTGAAATAGGCAGTCAAAATAGACAGGAAAGATTTAGTTTTTGCCTGGCTGGTATGATGGCTTTCTGTTGTCCATAGACCATACTTTGCAGATAGAAGGTGGTATGAATGGTGTTGCCTTCCTAAGCTAATGTGTATAAAATGGCTATCCTGATGTTTGCTGAGGATGCCTTTAAGAAGCTCTTTGATCCAATGACTTTAAAGTATGCTGCTGGACACTATACTACCCGATGCCACCCTGGAGAACTCATTTTGAATGTTAAACCTCTGGTCGCACTGAACTCAGATAACAAGTTCTTGTTTGTGTGTGTGTTTGTATGTGTGTGTGTGTGTGTGTGTGTGCTCACATGCACATGCTTGCTTGTGCACATATATATACATGTAGAAGTTGGAACATCCTTGGTGTCTGTCCTGGCTTCTCACCCTGTATGAGGCATGCTCTTATTCATTGAAGTGTATACTGGCAAGTTGGCCAATGGAGCTTCCAAGGATTCTCCTGCCTCCACTCCTATCTCACCGTAGGAAGACTGTGTGGGTCCTGGGAATTTATATCAGATTCTTCTGCTAGCATTTTCCTCACTGATCCATCTCTTCAGCTCCCAACAGCAAAATCTTAATGGCAAAACACATCTGTCAAATGGACCAGTGATATCTAAAACTCTACAAGGGAGTTTGAGGGAGTCCAAGGTTTAGAAAGCCATTGACAATCCACATTTGCATTTATTAAGAGAGATGGTAAGAACATGGCTTCTTGGCTTATGCTGGCTGCATTCATACATATGATTTATTATTCTCCTGGTAAAAGTAGAGTTTAATAGAAAGAATATGTCTTGGGACCATGACATTGAGAAGGTACACAAAATGAGTTTTTGATTCCCTTAATCTATCAAAAATATAAATAGAAAATATAATTTCTTCTGGACATGAGTTGTGTTTGTCTTCTGGCATATCTGGTACTTTTTTTTTGCTGTGTATTGTAAATTTGAAATTGTTAAACATCTGAACAGGTTAAGACCCAATATATAGTGTTCTAAGCTTGATTATTTTTCTTAAGCAAGAAAATTATTTATGATTTAGTTTGAGTCCTTGGAGAATTATATCAGTCTGTGATGGATCAGCTCCACCAAAGCCTGTAATGCAGAGACCATGTGGATATGTGCTGAAAAGTCTATTGGGGATCTTCGCTGAATCAAGTGATTATCTCATTTCTCACCTTTGGTGGATGTGGACTTGAGAAATCTCTAATGTACTGTTTAGCCAGTGACTCTACAGTTATTATTCTACTATATTATAGAGAATTCCTCATAGCCTACCACTAAACATGCTCATACTACGCAAAGCATCAGTGGTGTCTTCATGTGATCTCCTGGAGAGTTCATTTGGGGGTGATACATTCCCCCCATTCAGCATTCTGGAATTTTTTTTTTTAAAGAAACTTTTAGTTGCTCAAAATCCTCCTGCTGGTCTTTCCACCTAAAGATACTATTACCTCATGTGTGTTCCTGCATTAGATTCTTTTGTAGACAGAAAAAAAAATCTTACTTATATATTTTTCTTTTCAAAGGCCTATGATCTGAGGTTATTTACATCCGAGTGTTGTCATCCATGGATGTTGTTCACTTGAGAAACAGAAGTTTCAATCTGAACCTTCCTCCACAAGACTGGTTCCTTCACAATTCCATTATGGACAAGCTGAGGCTCATGAGAACTCTCCTTTCTTCAGGATCTATTGGGAGTTGGGAATTGTTTGAGGAGGGAATGTAACCACTGATAAATTGCTATATCCAGAAACTTTTTTGTTGTTATACTAAAATACTATGACCAAAGACAACCTCATGAAAAGAGTTTGCTTTGGCATAGGATTCCAGAGATAAGTTTTCATCTTGGCATAGAGGCATAGCAAGCATGGGCATAAGAAGAAAAATCTGAGAGATTACATGTTTGACAGCGAGCAGAGAGCAGAGCAGAGCAGAGAGAGGGATAGAGGGGGGGGGAGAACCAGACATAGAATATAAGTATCTAATCTCAAATCAAGACTGAACTACAGGAGCCTTTCCCAGCAGTACCATCAACTGAGGACCAAGAATGCAAGTATGCACACCTATGGGGACATCTATCATTCCAGGTAGCACAGTTGCCCAGGCTCTAGGGAACAGCTTCCCACCCATGCTCAGGCAGATAACCCCAATTAAACTCAGTAGGTAAAGATAAACACACACACACACACACACACACACACACACACACACACACACACACACAGAGGGGAGGGGGATGGGGAGGGGGATGGGGAGGGACGGGGAGAGAGAGAGAGAGAGAGAGAGAGAGAGAGAGAGAGAGAGAGAGAGAGAGAGAGAGAGAGAGAGAGAGAGAGAGAGAGAGAGAGAGAAGAGAGAGAGAGAGAAGGAGAAGCTGGGTCTTTGTCAAGTGTCTGTATTGCAGATTCTTTGTCATGGCTGAGTACTGAAACGCAGATAACATACAACAAGAACAGTGCTTGCCTAAGCCCTGACCACGGCATCAGGTTAGATCCCATAGAGCTATCATGCAGATTATAGGCGGGAAGCAGCAATGGTCTCATTCCTCAGACAGGCTACCTGGCAGTCTTTGCCCACCCATTCTCCTTTTGATCTACAAAGAGGCATTTATTAAATACCCTCCGGATATCAACCCAGCAATGAACATACATTTAAAATACAACAAACCTTCTATTTTTATAACATTTTTTATAACTTACAGAGAAAGGAAAATGATACAATTTGATAGAGAAAACCCTACGTGTTAGACAGAGTCATTAAAATTTGTATTTTGGGAAATATAAATGTATTTCACTGAATACTTAATCAAAATTAATTAAAAGGAAATTCCTCACAGCTTTTCACTGGCTCCTTGGTTTGTAGAAACAGTACTGGATTTTAGAGCATGACTTCAGCACCTCTAACTGGCAGACTGCTCACTCCTGATGTCACTTACTGTTTATAGAGAGCATGAAGCTGAGCTGTACAGTTACACATGGCCTCACAGTTGTTGATACCATCCAGTGTCATGAAAAACTACAAACATTACCCCATGTCTCCTGTGCTATATGGTATTAAATTGTAGTATTTCAGCACCAACAATGTAAAAATAATTATCTGTGCTTGATATTATACTTATTGTAAGGGTCAGGCACTGAAGAGGGAGAGAGATCATAATGTGAAGGCCTGGCCCCAAATCCTTCAATCACAGACTACAAAGTAAGCCAGGCTTGAGCTTCAGCAGCCAGCAAAGAGCAGGATGATGTAGGAGGAAGGCTGTGTGGAGGCTGGCACACTCTTTCACTGTCTGTCTGCTTTTCCTAAAATGTAGACAGTAAAACTATAGGCACAGATTTCAGAGATAAGGATGCTGGTGTGAGAGATGATAGGTGAGATGGTTGCTGATCTTGGGCATTTTCCACTTCCTCAACTCATTAGCATTTTCCAGCTTCAAATCTAGGAATCATTTCTGGAAGAAGAATTGTTTATCTCAAAATGTTGGAACTAGAACTGTTTCAAATTCCAGAGTTGGGGGATTTGGAGATATTTACACTTACATGTGAGATGCATTTATGTAATGATATATCTCATGGATGAGACTTGACTCTGATCATGAAATTATTTGTTTCATGGTTTTAGAATATTTTATCCACATAGTCTAAAGGTAGATTTCCACATTTTTTTTGACAATTTTGTACATGAAACACTTTGGTCATATGAAATTTTCTATCTGTGTCCCGTTAATACTCAGAAGTTTTTGATTTTGAAGTGTATGGTGTTTCATACTTTTGGATTGAGAATGCTCAGCCTATAGTTTATATTACTTATGTATCCATGTTCTCAGAAAATCTTGGACTATCCATTCCATCCATTATCTATCTATTTATCTATCTATCTATCTATCTATCTATCTATCTATCTATCTATCTATCTATCTATCTATCTATCTATCCATCCATCCATCCATCCATCCATCCATCCATCCATCCATCCATCCATCCATCCATCCATCCATCTATCTATCTATCTATCTATCTATCTATCTATCTATCTATCTATCTATCTATCTATCTATCTTTGTCTGTCTGTCTTCCATCATCTATATATCCATCTGTCTATCTATTTATCTATCTACCTACCTATCTATCTTATTTTGAGACAAAGTCTTAATCTGTGTTCCAAGAAATCTGGAACCTCATGTGACTGAGGAACTTGAAGTAATTCTTCTACCTCATCCTTCCAAGTGCTAGGATTGGAAACCTGACCCACTACACTCAGCTTTCTATTTAATTGAAATTTGCTCTATATTTTAAGACATTATGCTTTTACATCCTTTAAATGAGGATTGATGTTTGATTCATTGTAAATAATGCATCCTTGTCATCTACCATCACACCTTATTGCATGAATTCTATTTGGTGTATAAGGAAAACCCAGAGCCAAATATTGAGGAAAAGTGAAAATATCAGAGTGAAGAAATAGACCACAGTCAGTTCTTACCCAGCCAACTTCTCAGGCTGAACAGGGCAAGTGATTTCTTTAAGAATCCTCAGCCTGGCTGGTTGCTTCTACAAAATGCCTGAAGTTCTGCCTACTTCTGCCTAAAATATCTCCCTGCCAAGTTGTTTCACTTCTGGTTTCAACTTTGCAGCATTGTAATCCTAAAGTTAGGGTTAAAGGTGTGAGCCACTACTGTTGGTTGTTAGACCTTGCACTCACAGAAACACAGAAAGATCTCTGTCTCATGAGGGATGGGATTAAAGGCCTGGGTCACCATTTGTCATGCCAAGTGATAGGATTAAAGGCCTGAGTCACTACTCTCTGACCTTCATGGCTTGAGTGTCCTCTGATATTCCAGGATGATTTCATTAAATATACAATATATCACCACAATATCTAGGTTTCTGTAAGGAACTAGTTCCACGGCCTCTAGTCTCTGAGATTCCAAAATGCTCATATTCAGAAATTCCTTACATGAAGTGATCAAACACTTCCATATAAATGAAAACATTCCTCACTGATTTTAAATAACTCTAAGTTACTTGAAGTACACCCCATCATGTGAGTGCTATTGCCCATATAGTCTAGGGAGTAGCAAACAAGATAAAGATCTATATGTGGGCAGTCCACAAGGCTCATCCCGAGTGTTTTCTACCCATGGTTAACTGACTCCATGGTTGTAAAAGGTCCACTCTATTTGAAAAAGATGCAACATTAGTTCAAGAATCACTCTGTAGCAGAGGTAGAAATGATAAAGAACCATGAAAGCACCTTGGAAAATACCATAAACCTGGGTAGTAATGAATGAAGGAATCTTAGTGATATGGCTTTGGCTGCCACTCCATGACTTCTCCCCAAAATGGATTCATTTCTATTATTTTCAAGAGAGGGAAATAAGGAATGGATTCAACTTCAGAGTAAAAGAGATGTGTACTTTTGGTTTTTATTATTTGAAAGAGCTAGCGTCAGTTATTGGGTAGATGGCTGGGCAGCTGCTGGGAAGCCAATCCTGTAGTCTTACTATGAACTCTGTCTCTGGATACCAGTGGGGATGTATATACCATACTCTCAGGAAAATGTGTCTTTTGCTGAAGTCCTAAGAATCCTAAGTGCTAGCAATGGTGTGTCCACAGGCAGTAACAGAGAGTATGAGTGTCAAGGATGGGTCACTGAGTTCTCCTGGAGGTCATGCCATGTGTGAGCTTTGGAATTCACATGGCACAGTCACAGGGTATGTGTGCAAGGGTGTTTCCATTACCAGCAGCTTGGATGGAGATGCTACAAAATGTTGGCACACAGCCACAGTTAAGCTGCAGCATTGATTGTATAGCTCATTTTTATCCCTGTTGTGGATTCCAGAGAGGCATAATTATACAGGCAGCCTCCTCCTAAAGGCATCTCACTGGAGACAGGATTCTGTGGAAACTGACATTCATGGAGACTCTCAGTTTGTCCTAGAATGGAAATAGTTTATGTCCCAGCAATAAACTATCAGAAATGGAAACCACACTTGTCTTCAGTTTCACTTTCTGGAATAAATATGCTGGTTTTTCACCAGTGAGGAAAGAATCAAGATTGAGTTTACATTGTCCAGAGGTAGGGATATGTGAGCAGAAGTGTCTCTGTAAGCTAGGCACATCTGTGTTCCTCTTAATATGTGTACCTAAGTGTGTATGTACATATGTACATCTATTACTATATTTCTTCATATGAGTGCACATCTATGAACAAGTAAGTATACAAACACGTGATCATATGAACATACATCTGTGTACATAAATGTCTGTGTGTATGTGAGTATTAAATACGTGTGAATATGCTTTTTTGTATGTGCATAAGTGTAAATATATGTGTCTTATGCATGTTTATACAAATGTGTGCACAAGGTATGAATGTGTGTAACATGAAAAGAGTCATGTGGGAATGTGCACAGTGTGCATGGGGAATGTGTACATAGGTGTGGAGGCCTGTGGAGACATGAACACCGTTGAGAATGTGTGCAGATTTTCTTATGTGAGGGCATGGACATATATGCATTGAACATGTGTCTGTCTAGTGTTATGGAGATTCACTTGAGGTTGTCTTTGGTGTGTTAAAGTCACACTCTAGAGTCAAGTATTCCCTTGGCACCTGACAAGGCTATTCATCACCTGAAAGCCAAGCCTTTTTCAGGCAGAACTACTGTTCTTTGATTCTTTTGCTCATCTTTCTAGGAATGGGAAAGGAAGAGATGAGGTCACTGTGACAGAGGGCTCCATAGGCCTCTTTGGCAATTAAGCTTTCCAGAACAGCGATTCAAATCATTAAATGCTCCTTGACTGATGGCCAAATGTCACAATGGCACTTACTAATAATTGTCTCCTGCTTTAGAGCTGGCCAGCTGCCTAACAGCAAGGGCTCTTTATTCTACACTGTGTTTCATCTGTTTCTTCTTCCCTTGGCACCTAGCACAAAAGCCACTTCCAAACGGATGCTTCAGATGACCTTAGCCCATCTTTATTGTTCCCTATCTGTCAATCAGTCTTCTGGGAACAGAGGTCCCAACTATGAAAAGATGAGAGTCCTTTGGGAAGAGCCATAGCAAAATCTACAACAGACAGCTGCTGTTTCTGAATCGCATGAGGTCCCTTAGAAAATCCAAGGGCAGCTTTCTAGAGTTAACATTAAAAGTGCAATTGGGGATTTTTGAGAAAGAGACAAAAGGAAAATTTGAATTTAAGATTAGACAAATCAAGAGGTAATGTCAAAAGAAGATTTATTAAAAAAAAAGAATTTGTGGGCTGGAGAGATGGCTCAGCGGTTAAGAGCACTAACTGCTCTTCCAGAAGTCATGAGTTAAATTCCTAGCACCCAAATGGTGGCTCACAACCATTTGTAATGTGATCTGGTGCCCTCTTATGGCCTTCAGGCATACATGAAGGAAGAACACTGTATACATAATAAATAAATAAATCTTAAAAATGAATTTGGTATATGGTACCAACAAAACTCTATCTATCTATCTATCTATCTATCTATCTATCTATCTATCTATCTATCTATCTATCCATCTATTATTTATCATCTATCTATCTCTATTATTTAATATCTACCTATAAACCATCTGTCTTTCATCTGTTCTCTCCAAATCTGATAAGTATTCAGTCTATATCAATAATATTCTCAAGGGATGGCAATGGCAGCATTATAATTTCAACTTACTTTACAGACAGGGAGAATCCTTTTCTGATAGTCACTCAGAAGGAGGAGAGATTGTATAATCAGGTCTGTAGTTTGGCAAAGATGTCAAAAGCAAGGCTTGGTAAATGAGTTGCTAAAACATAAACTCACTAAATCATCAAGGGTATGGATTTGGACAGCACAGCACAAGTCTGAATAGGAAAGGATGGGTGAGAGTATTGCTGAGAGAGGTGGGATGGAAAAAATTTCACTTAATTCCTTAGAAGCCAGGGGAGAAGCACTGGTAATCCAGTGACTTCATAGGAAGACAGACAAGAGTCTGCAGGGAGAAGAGGTGAGGAGGAGATGAACTTACGATGTCCAGTGCTGCAGACAGAGCAAAGTGCGTGGAAACAGAAGACACTGGACCTCTGTGAACACCCGAGGAGCTCCCCCAGAAAGTGGGGGATGGCTGCAGTAGGTGGGAAGAAAATGGACATGGAGGAGAGAGATATATGGTCTGATCAGGCTGGTGGCCACAGGAAGGAAGGGCACACAGGCAGCAAGAACACACATCTCTAACTCCTAAAGGAATCCCCTGGTCACCTCAGCTCTCAAGGAAGTTGCAGCAGCTGAGAGATAGTGTCCTATTTACAACCATGTTGTAAATATATTTACAGAACAGGCTTTTCTTTGTTAAATACACAGAATTTGGAACTTCACATGAGAATCTGATACAATAAACATCACATTATGTTTAGGTTTATACCATTTAGTGAAAATAGTCTCTTTACCTTTTGAAGCAATGATTTCTCATTCAGTGTGTGTAGAATGTATTTTCTAGCCACGAACTTCTCAGTGTCTCCTTATTTTCTAAACTAGTATAAATCCTGGAAGGGTGTATTTTACCAAGAACAACAGCATTTTATTGAGCCTCATAAAAAGTTTTCAAATAGATAGAAGTTATATCCCATAAGCTAGAAGACAAGGCAAGATAATAGAACATGAATAATTGTTTTTATTCAGTAAAATATCGTGATTTAATTTATAACTAAACTTTAAGAAATATTTCTATTTAAGTAAACATTTTAAAGCAAATAATTAAACGTTTGTTGACTATTCCTAAGAAGTTACATGTTCACTATTAAACAGTGCTTTTTGAGGGCACATAGTGAGAACATCACACAGCTTTTTCTATGTGGAGAAAGAAACATTTGGTCTCTCCTAGTAGAGAGAACAATGGCAGGGCAAGGAAAAGACTGTCCTAGCTTCCTATGATGAAGCAGTGACTTCCCTGGGGTCACTTGCAGGAGCTAGGGTGACTCACAGGGAGCAGTACCACCAAGGTGTCTCTCTCAGGCAACCGTGGAATGACAGTTCAAACCTCAGGAGGAAAGGGACTATGGAGGATTTAATGAGGACATTTGGACCCTTGGAAATCTGTGATCCTGTCTTCCATCCACAGGGACTGTTAACATGGTCCTGTTAGGGCTGCCTGCGTGTAGGTCAACCTGGCTATTCTTCAAGACAATGGTGGTTATATCCAACCTGGAGGACGCAGCCACACCACAAGAATAAAATGAAATCATGACAGTTTGATATATTTTATACTATTTCAAGTTTGGCAATCATTGTTTAAAATGTAAGTAAAATCTAGGCATGGAATGTCAGCATGCAGGTCCTCTCCTGTTGATAAAGCTATTATTAAGTCAATGTGTCAAGTGATTTATGGCATTGAAGAACTACTCAAGTCAATTGTAATCCGGGAATGAAGTGCTGCTGGTCAGATCTCTTGGTGCAGTGAGAATCAGCCAGCCTTGGTCATGAAGGTTTTCAGATTAGGATTTCATTTTTGCAAGCAGTGGGGTCTTGCTTTCTATGGCCAATTCATTACATGTCATCCCTTCTTTTTGTCTGCAGCATATCTATGGATTTATTATTATCTCGTCACACTGTGAGCCTTTAACTGGGTTTATTTGTCTCCGTCTTCATCATACATACAGGTCACATTGTACAAATATAGGTAGAGTCCCACTTGGCAAGGCACAGTCAGCCCTGAATGAGTTTAATATTGAGTTGTCCTGACTACTTCGGAACAAATTATCACTGATATCAGCCCTCCAAGGAAATGACTCTGAAGCTTTCAGACAGAGAAAGTTCTTGTTGTTCTCATGTTTAAGCTTTCATAGTGAACCTTTCTTTATCACCATCAACATCAATAGGCTGTAATACAACCCCAAGCCTCTCCTCTCAAAATATGTCTTAGTTGGTAACCAAATTCTGTATGCACATGATTTTCATCTTAGCCTTATAATATCAAAAAGTCATTTCTTATATCTTGGGAAGATACAAAACATGAACTTAGTCAGTAGTACTGGCTGTGGTGGAGAGGCTAAAAGTTGCCTCACACCAGATAGCCTGGTGTCTTGGTATTAAAATTTTGAGGACATCTTGTCCTCCACACAGGATTGTGCAACTAGCTTCTGCCAAAGTATACAGCACATAAGAGAAGAGTAGAGTCACATCACCATCGAGAAGTGACTTAAAGAAGTTACCTACCAGGAAGTCCTCATCTTCAAAGCCAAGAAGACATCAACATGTAGTCATTCCAGTGAAAGTGTATCCCTCTTGGAGACCCTTAAGAAGCCCACATCCTTAACTCCTGACTTTTAACTGCCTCATTTCTAACTCCCCTTCCTTGGTCTCCAGCCATGTCTTTGTTTCATCTAGGAAGAGGCCTCATTTGATGAAATTCCAGTTTATTAAGCTTTGTAGTCTAGCCTAACTTGTGTAATTATTGGCTGGTAGTAAATAGATTATCATTAGCGCGATTACTTCAGGTACTGGTTTCTCTCCTCAATGATACTAATTAACCTCATTTGCTGTTTTCTCAAATGAGAGAAAAGTTTCTTCAAGCACAGAAAGAAGCCAAGGGAATGTGCCCTTGAACTGCCGAGATCTTTTTATAGGCAGTTATTTTTACTTAAAGAGCTTTGTAGATTGAGAAATTGTATCATTGTCTGTGATGACTTTGATCATTTTTTCTGTTTTTTTTTTAAATATAGAAAAATTCTCACAAATCTTAAAATGATCCAGTTCTTGTGCATTTAGTGTAAAGTTGACATTTGTTCATAAGTGACACAAATTTATTTAGAGCAGAAAGCTACAAGCCAGCTCTTTGCCAGTCCTGAGGATCTTCTGTCTCTGTGGAGGCAGATTCATTTGCCTTGGCCTACAGAGCCTGTTCAGTGACCATAGCATCCCTTTACTGTACACCTTGAACAAATGACTAGGGGATCAGAATAAGGTCAGAGGTTCTCTGCTGTAAACCACATAGGGACAGTTTCAAGGACAATCAGTGACAAGTGGGCAGTGTGTAAGGGTGTTGTGCCAGCAACTGTCATATGTGATCGTACCCCTTACACTCTGTCTTTTCTATGTGCAAACTGAAAAGAAACCAGCCAACCTCCTATGACCATCCTTGCCTTTATTGTTCAAAACCCCTGTAGAGGCCTGGAATAGTGACTTGTTTAAACTAGACAGCATTTACAAAGACACTGTTTTGGTGACACTTTAGTGGATTTATATCCAATACTGATAAGTACACTAGATTGAATCTTAAATAGTCCCTGAAGACCTAGACATTAAATTCTGTCTCCAGTCCATGGCCTAATTTGGGGATGGCAGAACCTTAGGGTGTACACAGCCTAGTGGAAGGTTGCTAGCACCTTCCCTTGCTTCTTGCTGGCTATCATGAGGTCGACAGGACACTCTTCTCTGCCACACAATGTTGTCAGAATGCAGGAACAGAAACAGAACCCTGTGATCACTGGCTGACACCGCTGAAAGTGTAAGCTTTCTTGAAGGAAGGCTTTCTGTCTATGTTAGTTCTTTTGTCGTTGCCACAGAAAAGCCAACTGACAAAGGAGGTCCACAGACTAACAACTTTCAGTTTGAGATGGGCATGACATGAAAGATGCCAGCCGGGGGTAAGTCCTACTGAGTGCTGGGCACAAGAACATTATTATCCCCATGCAACAGCCACATAAGCTCAGCTAAAAATTAACGTTAAATCCATCAGAGGCCTGAAACCACAGCCCAAGATATTAACTAAACCTTAGAGGCGTGTGCATTCTGGAGGACTTGTCTCTGCCTCTGCTTCCTGAGAAAGCAGATATTAGAGTCAGCTGGGTGAGAAATGCAGATAGACAAAAACAGAGTGTGGGTCTGACCAAGAGGGCATGACTGCCTTGTGGACCACAGGTACGGGGTAGAGTTTGCACACCACTGCGGGCTTTTCCTTGGAAACTGTTAGATTTCTGATTTACTGGATGCTCACAGGGAATAAAGAGGGTTCCAAGAAATTTTTTCTTTTGCCCCACCCACCCCTACCCAGAAGGAGGATGGTTAGTACCCTGAAGAGTCCATCCAGACCCACCTACTTCTTCCTACCCAGGAATAAAACTACCTGTAGAGACAATGGATTGCCAGCTGAGGACATTTGCATCTTGTTTTCAATATGTCTGACTTTCTCTAGAAATCCTAAATGCCCTTTTTAATATCAGAAAGTCTTAAACTTCATTCTAATAGTGTGGAATTTCAGCACCTTTAGGTCCTAACTAGCAATCTGACCATTTTACAGTTTTACAGTCTGTGGCTTTCTGTGATTCTTTAGCTAGGGTTTGAAAGAATGATATTTTGATACCACTTTATCAGGCACTGACTTTGGGGCCTCTGCTGCCTGCGTCTGTAGGGAGAGTCCATGATGTAGCTGTTAGCAGGGCTGTAGGCTTCTAGACCTTTGGTTCATGGATTCTCTTCACCTGTGACCCAGTTGCCTCAGCCTCCAGTATGGCAGTGGTACTAACTCACCTGGGTAGTTCAGGTTATTTCCCCATCTAAAAATGCCAAGTGTTCTCAGATGACTACGTGAGTTGTCATCACAGGTTCAGAGTTTTGGGATATAGACTTTTGGGGTAGAATTCATCATGTCCCACCATGGGTTCCAAGTTACAAGTTACTCCTCTTTTTTTTTTTTTTTTTTTTTTTTTGTCTTGTTTAATTTTTTTCCTCTACTTCTAAGATACTTTCTCTTATTATTTAGAATTTAACCTCAAAAATACCTTCAATCCACAAGCCACTGGAACTTTCTTAGCCGGTTCAGATTTTAGCCTCAGAAAAACTTATTTTCTATATTCCCTATTTTCAGAGTTGTTTCTACTTGCCCTTCCCATCAGCTGTACACACTGACATTCTCTTAAGAGGCCCGAGTGTAGTAGGTGGTTTCTGTTCCAGACTTTTGGGCCTAACCTCAAGGTTTAGGCCGGCAGACCCACAGACCCGCAGAGACACACGGATACTTTCATTAATTTGAAGCTGATTGGCATTAGGCTCAGGCATATCACTTGCTAGCTCTCTACCCTTCATCTAACCCATGATTCTTCCTGTTCAGCAATGTGGCTGGGTACCTTTTCTTAGAGCAGCATAGTTGTCCTCTGCTTCTCTCTGGCATTCTCTCTGGCATTCTGTTCTGCTCTTCCTGTTCTCAGAGTTCTCTTAGTCTGGTAGCCCCACCCACACTTCCTGCCTGCCTTCGGCCAATCAGCACTTTTTATTAAACCAATGGGTGGGACAATTATTTACAATGAAGCAACACAATCTCCCTATACTCAAGTTTGCAGAGAAAGAGGGAGAACAAAAAAAAATGAAGAGAGAGGAAGAGAGCGAGGGAAGGGGAAGACATAAGGATACAGGAGAGTGAGAAAGTGGAGGGAAGAAATGGACAGAAGAGCCCTACCCTCCTGTCCCCTCCACCAAGCATTTGCCTTTCCTTCCTGTCGCTAACATTTTCCGAGAGAAAGGCTTTCTTGTTTGAGATGAGAGGGGGAGGGGGAAGCTACCAGCTCCTTTCCACCCTTGGAAATGATGTATCTGAATGCAAACCAAGGACAGCCCTGGTCAACTGATATTTGCTTCCAGGGTATCAATGGAAGAGTGACTGGGACCTCACAGGCTGTTCTGATGATGAGTGGAAAACACCATGCTGAGCCTATGTTGTCACTGTTTCTGCACAGATGGAGAGAGACTTGCTGGGTCCTTTATTGTTTCCTGTGTCTTTTCTCCCCTACTCTGGAATTGGCTATGACACAGCCAACTTTGGCTGGGTGGGAAATATATCTTTTTTTCTCTTTTAATCTGAAGGGACACTGAGTTCTGAAGGCACTGTTTAATTTTCATGAAACAGCAGTGGGTTGACCTCTACTTGATTATTTTGCCATAGGGATATGCATGCCTGACCTCAATGAGGCAATTGATTTTTTCATACTTTCTTAGGAGGCCCATTAGGGGAATTTCACTGTAGAGTCAGGTCTGCATGGAGAGCCATTGGTCCATTTTATGAGAGGCAGTATAAACAGGTTTCTTAGCTCCCAGCACCTACACATCACAGGTGTCTGAGGAGCAGGACAGGTCTTTGTGGCAGTTATTTTCTTCCTGCTCATTAGGACCTTCTAATAGGCAGTAAATCATCCTCCGTCCTTTGCTGTAGACTCCATTCTCAGGGGACAACATACACAAGGGCATGGTCATCTGCTTGTCTTCTCAGCGTGGGTATTAAATGACTATGACATACAGATATAAATATGGAGGTCAACTGCCTCCAATTTGGCAACTACGATTTTTGTGCCCCATGCCATTGAGAAATAATTTGAACTCGATGACAGACCTAAGAATGACTTTGCATAAATATTTTTTTTCCAAATAAAGGGCAGATAGGTGTTCTATATCTTCACTTAAGTTTTCCTAAATAAGAGATAACTGGTGGGATATTAAAATCAGAAGCCTCTATATTTCAGAGAATGTACCCTGACTAACATAGGTATGTATTACATTATAAAATTGTGTGGAGCATCTGACATGTCTAAGACATATCCCATTATCTTCTGTTCTGTCGTCTCCTTTTCTCTTGTCCTTCTTCCTTTGTTCTTTGTTATCATGGCATCCATGCAGTGCACACTCACAATGGAAGGTCACAGGACAGTGTAGACTCAGGATTGAAAACCCAGCTTCATACTTCATCAGTTGTGATCACTCAGACACACTTCCTAACCTCTGACGACCTTCATATCCTCTATGTACAAACATGCCTGTGGTTCCTTGCTGATGGACTCAGTACTGTGGCTTTTAAAAACTTATTTATTTATTGTGGGTGGGGCACACATGCATTATTCCACAATTAGGGGTCAGAAGACAAGTTTCAGGAGTCAGTTCTCTTCCTCTGGCAGCATGGGCATCCAGGACTGAGTCTCAAGGATCAAATTCACGGCGTCAGTCTTGGTGGCAAGTTTCATAATTGCCAAGCCATCTTGGTAGTTCCGCTGTCTTGGAACACTACAGGAAATATGTTGTAAATGAAAGCCCGGACACAGAAACTCTGTAGAGCATTAGGCTTTTGTGGCTTTTGTCTATTTTATTTCTCTGAGATATACACCTCTTGCTTTATTGGTGCTTCCAAGTATGAGTGTTTTTGAGAAGTATTAGGTACACAGCACCAACTTTGAGCCAGGTTATTCTCCAGAAAGGTTAGGCCAGTTCTTGACATAAACAGAGCTGTGGGTGTCAGATGCACTTATTTTCACACGAGGTGTCTTTCTGAAAATATTTCGGTAAAATCCTTCCCAGAATAACTGCTTGGCTGGTGGTGAGACAGCACTGTTTTCAGAAGGTCCAGATGCTGGATACACATTGGTTTTTTTCTTTAGTAGCTGGTCTCTCTGTGGACTAGGCTGCTTCCATTCACAATAACAATATAAATAGCCAGTGGTGGAATATTAGAATAGCCAACACCATAAAGAAAATAAATCCACTTCCAATTTTCATTTTCATATTTAGCTCTGCAGGGTTAAGTGGGTTTTGAGTTGTTCTGCATTCTCTTAGATACCTCCTCTTGGATATTCTGCCTGGTTGTGAGAACACTAGGTGGGAAGTATTTCTCCATCTCAAGAAATGATCAGAATTCACCCAGGTTTGTTGTTTTACAAATGTTGTTTTCACTTAGAATTTCTGTTCGAATTTTCTAAAAATACCATTTACTTAGAACAACTGTTTTAAATACTCATGTGAATTTCAAAGACCAAGAGGCTGTGAGAATATTACCAAATTTAAAGTATGAAGTCTAGACTTAGGCTGCGATGCTGTGTATCTGTGCCTGTGCTAAGCCAGGAAAGTCAGGGTGTTCTGGTATCCATCTGTTGGTCATTGTTGCACGTACCTGGGAATTACTAGCATTGAAAACTGCACAAATATTTCCATAACTCCAAAGTTCAATATTAATTTACAGTTCTACCCAAATGTTGTTTGTAGGATGCAGTTAAGTCAGTTTTATTCATTTATTCATTGTTCAAAGGCATTTACAAAACACACAGTTATTATCTTGGGTAGAACATCATGCTCCCTCACCTATGCTGAATAATAAATTCTGCTTTTGGACTTGGGCCTTATGTTTGGTTCCAATGTTCTGATGACATTTGTTGCTGCTGCTATGGAGGATTGTTGTAGAGCAGATGAGTAGATTTTATCCACTCAGTCAGAGTTTCTTGAGGTCAAGGTCGAAGTTGAACTCTACCTGTCAGGATCTGGGTGGGGTACTCAGGGAACCAGGTATGTGTGTGTGTGTGTGTGTGTGTGTGTGTGTGTGTGTGTGTGTGTGTGTGTGTGTGTATGCGTGTGTGCACACATTTTTTCTGGGGTTTTCACTGACACTAATTTTTTTCTTTTTTTCTAACAGATGTTAGACAAACAAACTTTACCAAAAAAAAAAAAAAAAAAAAAACCCTTTACTTTTCAGTTACAGAGGGGATCTGTCTGCTTCTTTGATGACTTTTAAGATATTATATTTTAGGTGATAATAATAGCTTAATGTAGTTTCTAGATATCAATACTGTGATTGTGTAGGGATTTTTAAATTAGAATTCAATTTTTCAGTTGTGTTTTAGTTTGAGAATGTTTTTCTTTTTAAAGCAGGACCTGGAACCTACTTTCCCATAATCCAGATTTATCTGTGCCATATTTAACAGCATTTTTTTTTTTAATCTCAGCATACAATTAGGCTTTCTCTTACTATTACTTTTCTATATTACTTCTTTCTATGCTGGAGGACTCATTCTTTGAGGAGTTATGGAATGATGCTATCAGGATTTCTACACAACAACTTTTTTTTCATTTTTTTGGCTAATGGTGTTAGTTCTTATTTCCTCGTAAAATGATATGATATTCTACTAAGGCGCTGGCTGGAGAGATGGTTAAGTAGTTAGGGGCACTTGTTATTCTTCCAGAGATCTAAGGCATGAATCCAAAAACCCACTGGCATTGCACACTGAGGATCTAATGCTCTCTCTGGCCTCTGTAGGCAATGCATGCATGAGGTGCACATAGAATACATGTGGCCCAAACACCTAGACACATAACATAAAATTAAAAGCAAGGATATTTTACCAAGACTAGATTTTTCAGCCAAGCCAGTTTTAAATGTATAAGCCTGTATAGTCTTGATTTCTATGTGGTGAGATATCTAGTCAGGATGAGAATGTTGTCTTTAAAAAGAGAATAACTTATATTTTAGGCTTTTACATAAGGGATATTTGAAATCAAGTTTGTAAAATTTCCAGTTGAAAGTAGGGCTCAACACAGAAACCTATTTGTTCTTTATTTTGATAAAGTAAGTTCTTCTGCTAGGAAGATCAAATGATTCAGTTGACAATCTAATTAATTGGTTGAAAGAATCTTGGTATTTTCATAAAATGAAGACGTTTTGTCTTGAGTAGTTTGTCTTTGAAGAACATACGAGAACCATTTCCTGAAGTTCTCAGCCTGTTATAGACACAACACAGGCCTCCACCACAGCAAGCATACAACTTGGACCTAGTCTTGTGTATTCTGCATTTGAATTCAGCTCCTTGCGGGTTCTGTGGGACCCTGCCATGTGACAGTGAGCATTCCCAGTGGGTGATGCTGTATGCTACCCTAATCCATCACATGTGATATTGAAAAAGGACAAAATTCAGCTCAGGTGCTTGGTGTTCCCACTGTGTCAAAGCACAGTGAAAAGTTATTTCACCCTCAGAAATAATTTTCCATAATGGTGAAAGTCATGTGCCGGTAGCTTGCCTGTTTTCCATGGCAGAAAAAACTGAGTAATGGACGAAAATTCGAGACCAAGTGCACTGAGAGATAAAAGCCTGCACACCCAACAAATAACTTACATGCTTGAGTCACTGACAGAATTTCACTGTTATTAAGTACTAATTAATTTGTCCACTAGTTTATAGACCTGCTAGATGTTCCCTGCTCATGCATATTTTATAACCTTGGTTAAGTAATTAAAGTTTCCTGGATGGCTTGAGTTTCACTGTACATGTGGCTAATCTCTTTTGGGAACTTTGTCACTGGAAATGCAAGCTATACTCAGAGAAGGTCCCTGGCTCTCTCTAGCTGGCTTCTTTCCTCCAGCCTAAGGAGGAGGGAAGCTGGTCTGCTGCAGGGAAGCTGGTCTGCTCTAGACAAGCTCAGATGAGGTTAAGTCCCATATACTTCCTTGGTGCTCCATCTACAGAGCCTGTTGAGCCTCACAAGGCACCAGGCAGGAACATGAAATTTCAGATAGGGTTCCTGTTACCTGGGCTCTGGAGGTGTTGGCAAAGACATTCATGTGTATGCTGATTCCCTTATTAATCTCATGTCCATGTACTTGAATGTGCTAATGATCTTAAAGCAGACCATGTTCTCATAGTCTTGATAAATTTCTGCTTCTGAAACCAAATCTGGGACTTAAGATGAAGATGGTTTTCCCTGGGCACCTCAGGGTAGCTGCTGTTGCTTTGTGTTGACACCTCACACTGCATCTCCACACAGGGGCCAGTAGCTCCCATCATTCCACTGGTCATGCCATCACTCCCTCATTGCCTGTAGAATTTGATATAAGCCAGTTAGCTAGCCTGTCATCATCTGCTAATGTGAACCCGCCTCTCTTTCTGCCCCTAGCTCTTGTATAATAATGCTGGGACGCTTTTCTCAAACAAGAATCCTTATTTCACAAACAGGTTTCATTTGCTGGTCTGTCTTATCACTCCTCTCAGTCTCTTTTCTCCAGAAACATTTCCTTTTTTTCTGGAAAATCCAGAGAAAGCTACTACCACTGTCTTACTATTCTTTGCAATATCAGATTGCCACTGATGATGATGATGATGATGATGTGTGTGTGTGTGTGTGTTTACACACACACCCAAGGACAACATGCTTGGAGAAGAGCTGGCAGGATGTTATGCTATTGCTATTTTGATATTAAGTTAAATTAAGTCTGTGCTTGCTTCTCATCTTGTAGTATGTTCATTGAGTAACATGCTCTCCAAAAAGACAGGTTGTGAGGTTGCTGGCAGCTGCTTCTTCATATACATCTGCTCAGTGATGTTTCCTTTGAAGAAAGAATGTTTGGAGCCCTTTCAACTACTGTCTTTGTTGTTTTTAGATTATATATGAAATCAGTAATAAAGACAAATCCAGTAGGACAGGGGAGTGAACATAGATTTCACCAAAAAGAGTCTAAGAAAGATGCTCAATAGGTTTAGTCATTTGGACGCAAATCAAAACAAAAATAGGAAACTACCTCATACCATGAAGGATGAATGAAACAATCAACCAAACAACCAACCAAACAACCCCCCCCCCCCCGACCTCATGGTTAGGTTGGAGAATAGAATCCCTGAAGGTTATTTGGAAGTAAAATTGCTATAAAAGCAGGTGGGATTTTTTTCCCCCATTGATAAACATACTTACTATACAACCCAGAATCCTATCCCTGTAGGAATTTACCAAAATGAGAATTGAAAATACATGTGTGCACAAAGAAATCTGAACAATAACAAACCATATCATATCACATAGAGTCAAAGCTAGAACCATCTTAGATATTTATTAATTGAACAGAGTATACACAAAATGTATTGAATCTTTATATAAAGTATTACTCAGCCATAAAAATGAGTACAGGTGTATGCTGTGGCATGCATAAACTCAAAGACTATGTATGTGAAACAATTCATAAAATAGCAAATAATGTAAGGTTCTGCATCTGTGGTAAGGATGTACTTGGATACAGAATGAGGATTAGAGGCTAGTGTTGGGAATGGCTGGTTGGCCGAGGGATTGCTAATAGGTGAAGACTTGCTTTAGAAAATAGTGTTCTAAATAGAGTTATTAAGCTACTGTATCCTCCCCCACTGTATACTTTAATAAGTAAACTTTATGGTGTGTGAATTATACTGTAATAAAACTGTTATTTTTAAAAGTAAAATTAGAATTCTACCATAAGCATGCAGAAGTGATTATAATTTCTCCTTCATAAATTAAACTGTTTATTGTACAATGCTAGGTTTGTACTGAGAGATACACTGTACATCCCTATTTTCTGATACCCATTGAACACAGAAGAGACTGTAGCCCATGTATGAGAGTTCCTATTTATCAGCAGCTGTTAGCCACAACAAAACATTGTATGTGTGCACACAGTGCTGAACATTGTAATTTCTGCTAGCTACTGCTTGGAGAGTTAAATCCCACAAAAGGAATAACCAGGTTGATGAGTAAGAGCTGCTGGCTTTGCAGAGCTGAGCCTATACCTCTCAACTGCTATTTTAGGTATGTTTAGTTGACATGACTTCTACCCATGTTTCCTCAGCTTGCCCTTGACAAGTTAATATTAAGCTGAGGAAACATTTCTGTGAGTGAGAATCCATGTCTGCACTTTTGGGGAATGAAGGGTACTGCTGGTTTAGTGTGGGTTGTGAGATGCTGTGGGCAGGCATGAGCTCCCAGTTCAATTTCAGACACAGTAACCCTTTTTCAGCAGGCAGACTGATCATCTGATCTACCAGCAGAATAGCGTCTGCATAATAAGAGATGGAGAAGACAACTGAGTGAGTACAGATGAAGTACTTGCCTTGAAAGGATGAGGACCTGCACCCAGATGAAAAGGTCCATGGTGTAGGTTTATAATCCCAGGAGAGGGGAGATCCCTGTAGCTCAGTGGCTAGACAGCTTTGGCTCTTCAGATCCAGGCCTGTAAGAGACCCTATCACAAGCACAAAGTAGAAAGCTTCCAAGGACAAGCTGAGACTGATGTTCTGTCTCCACATACACAGAGAGATGCATTCACACATCTGCATGTGTACACACACCTAATATGAATATGCACACCTATGTACAAGTGTGCATGTATAAACACAGATACATACTCATAACAAGGTTGTGAACAAGAAATCCAAAGTCTCTTAGAATTTAGATTAGAAACTTTATTTCAGAAGTTGGTCCCCTGCCAGACAGGGTTAGGACCATTTTGTTGAATCATGAAGATCAGATATCCTTTCATTGCTGGAAGATCTTTGGCTTTGTGCCAAGGGAGACTGTAGCATTTGAAAGAGTAATGCTGGATCCTGGGACTGAAAGATGAGGGTTGTGTTTGCAAGTGGCATTCCTGTAGACAGTTCTCCGCATCTTTATTTAAAAGCTATTGTGTGTTTGGAATGTGGAATATGATATCAGTAGCCTCTGGTGCCTGTTTCCTAGAAGCTCAGAGCAGAGGAAATGGGCTCAACCCTACTCGAAGCAAGACAACCTGTGGTGATTACGTAACCAAGAGGCATGTGAGGTACCAGGCAAATTAAATCTGTAAACAATTAGCCTTTGCTAGGTTTGTACTTGGAAGATATCTTCCAAGAAGGGGTAATAATGGATGTGTGGTTCACAATGAGCAGATGGATAGGGTTGATCTCATTAGATAGTAGCTGGGACAAAGACAAACAGGTGAGAGGTGCTTGTCAGGGCCTGGAGGACATGCCAGGGATCCTGTGGAGTCATCAAAAGCTCTGTTTTGTGTTGAGATCCTCTTACTTACTTTGAAGGGATTACCATCCATCTGTGTTATTTTTTTTTTAATTGTGTAAAACTACAATTTTACATACACAGAGGAAAGGGCACTGAGTGCTGATCACATAGTCCCAGACACTATCAGTGTACTCTTGATTTATCCACATGGAAAAGCACAGGCCCACATACATACTTTTTCTCTTTCTCAAAGACTTTTTGAAAAGCAAGGCAACATATTAGCCAATTTTACTCAAAAATATTTTAATGTGAACCTCCACTAGGTACAAATGCTTGAAAAACATGATTTTTTTTATCTCATCAAAATCAATAGAAACAATGGAAATTTTTACAGTAGTATTTGTCATATTTGATACTCATGTCAATGGGCATGATGCCTCCTGATTTCTCTTTGGAATTTTTCATCATATTGGAAAGGGTGCTGCTGAAGGCAGAATTTCTTGTCTAAATTTAATCACTTACCAATTGTGTATTTTGACTTTGTTCCTGCGGGTTGAGGTGGGGGGGGTGTCCCCTCAGAGGACTATGTTAAAGCATGGTTCTTATGGCCTTTGGGAGATGGTTCTCATGAAAAGTTCTTAAGTCAGTGGATGAATTGAGACAGTAACCCAGGTACAAAACTTTCAACCTACAATTTGTCTTCTCTGTAAGATGTACTAGGGTAATAAGGCGCAGATCTTTCGGTTCAATCTCCAGCACTGTATAAACTGTTCATGGTGACACATGCCTGTGATTTTAGACAATGGGGAGTGGAGGCAAAGGGATCAGAAGTTAAATATCATCCTCAGTTTCTTAGTAAATATGAAGCTATTCTGTGGACTAAGACTGTTTCTCAAAATACAGGGATAACCTGCCCTCCCAAACTAGGATGGACCCTATCTCCAAGATCCCATTATATTTATATTGACATTATGTCTCAGATTTTAAATTCTTTTTTAAAATATTTGAAAAAATTAACTATGTGAATGTATTTGTGTCAGTGTGTGGGAATGTGGATGTGTGGGTGCAGGTGTTACTGATCTGGGAGTGCTGGGGTTATAGGCAGTTATCTTTTACCCAACTTGGATCCTCTGCAATAGCAGTATGTGCTCTTGACCTCTGAGCTGTCTCTCCAGGTCCACATCATCAAAGATTATTTGTAACTATAATAATCTATGAAAGACTGGAAAAAGGCAAAACAATCTGCCCAAGATCTTATGCCCTCCCTGTTGCTGGGTCTGTAGGCTAATCCTTGGGCAGTGTCTCACAGCTTTATTCATGAATCAGAGAGCCAATGCCAAGAGAGTTTCAGAGGCAGGGTGGCTTGTGTGGAATGCGACACTGAAAAAGCCACCTCTTTCAGGCTTACTAACCAAAGAATGGGGTCATGGGAATTGCTTTCTTTTGATCATTCTGGCTTCACATATTATGTTACCTGGCATGTCACCAGGGCTGTACAAGAAAATAAATAGCCATTTGTCTATATTTTGAAGTTTACTATTACTCCTATCTCAGGACTATCCAAATACAGTGCTGCCAGAAAATGTACATTGGGGGTAGAAATACTCACTAGAGAGAAGAAATAGGGGTACCATACAAGCCAGTGCTAACTCCAGCCCCACCTCTCTAGTGCCAACCTCTCCATCCTGTAGTCCCATCTCAGCAATTGTGTTAGTAATCTGTACTATTTTGTTGAAGCATTTACCAATTAATATTTCAATTGTTCACAAATGCCATTTTTAATATGACTGAAAGTTTTGTCAGATGCACTTTGAACCAAAGGGTTCTCATTCTCACCAGTGAGAAAGCAATGCAGAGGCTCTAAGAGGCATGAGTGCTGTGGGACTATGCTTTTGTACACTGTAAATATTTGCCACTTCTGTTGATTTAGTAAAATGCTGATTGGTCAAGTAGCTAGATAGGAAGTAGAGGTGAGCAACCAGACTAAGGAAATGCTGGAAAGGGGAAGAGCAGAGAGAGATGCCAGAGAGATGCAGAGGAAGCAGGGTGAGAATGCTGCAATGAGCAAAATGGTACCAAGCCACATAGCTAACCATAAGTAGAAATATAGGTTAACTTAAAGTATAAGAGTTAGCAAGTAATAAGCCTGAGCCATAGAACAAACAGCATGTAATTAATATAGACTTTGTATAATTATTTGGGACTGCTTGTCCAGACCTTGGGGCTAGGTTGGTCCAGAAACTTCACACTCCAAAGAGAGAGGAGCAAGGCTTTCCTTCCCAGTTTTAGCAAATTCTCACCCAGGAAATACAGCAGCCAAGACAGCACAGTGGAAGTAAACAACCCACGGTCCACAGAGAACAGCTGTTCCTTTCACCAAACAGGGAAGGCCGCTGACAGCTGGCTCCTCCTCCTATTTGCTGTCATTTTCTAACTGGAAATTGATTTTTCTAGGAGGCAGTTGAAGTGTCAGGGCCTTATCTTTTCGATCCCAATGATCTCCGTCTTTTCATCCTTTGAGATAATCTCCACCAACATTGTGTGTCCTTGCAGAGGATGTTCAAAGCCAGAGATAGTCCTGATAATCAAGGCAATTTGTCATTGGATTATCATATGCTTAGCAGAATAGAGTGGTTCAAAACGGCTTCACTTTGATTGTTTGAGACAGCTAGATGACTTTATTTCATTTATTCTTCTGAGAATCCTAGTATTCAGGCTGCTAAAGGATGTGGGCAACTCCACAGCCACTTTATCAGCCCAAGTATCACCTAGGCTATTGGAAACATCAGAAAACAGATTATCTTTTTCCCAGGATAACACAGAGTATGAGACAGAAAATTATGTCTTCTGGATTCCTATGTACACGTGATGCAATTTTAATCTAACAAGCTTTTGGAAAAGCCTGTCCAGTTGAGTACATGGTTAAGTGCTGACTATTTGACACCTAAGAGAAAGGTGCATTCTATTTTTATTTTATGTGTGTGGCTGTCTTGCCTGCTTGCATATCTTTGTACTCACAGAGGCAAGAAGAGGATTTGGATCCCCTGGGATTAGAGTTACAGATTGTTGTGAGCAGCCATGTGGGTGCTGAAAATTTAAACCTGGTCATCTGGCAGAGCAGCCAGGGTTTTCAACTTCATAGCCATCTCTCCAGCCACCAAAAGGTGTTTGCTTTCTTGGTGTCATTTCTAAAGCCACATGACTTCTAAGCAGCAGCATTTATTACAGTTCCTACCTACTATTTTACTTTGTCCTAACTCTGAAAATACTGACTACCCCTCTTGGTGAACACACTAATGACAGTTCTTTGGTGCCTTGTGGCCTCAGATCTGATAGAGACTAATAGGTGGCAAAAGTTAGACATGATTGCATTTTGTTAGTAATGTTTTTGTGTTGGCTTTTGTCTCCAAAAAGACAGTAATCTCAGATCTACACAAATGATGGCTCTGTTATGGGTTATTGATTTTGACAATTTTGATAACTAGTCATATTGTCTACAGCAAAATATAAACTTTGTCTTTTGATTTTGATACCTTAGTTATATCTTTCTTCCTATAAAGCTTGTGCCATTGTTGAGTCTTATCCCTTCATTTTGTGTTTATCTGATAGTCTGTTTCTCCTTCACTTTACCATTTCCCCGAACTTCACGATTGTCAATTTGGTTTTATCTTCTAACACTTTAGCCTTTATTTCATTCAGGGCCCATGTGGTTTTTGGAGAAACCCAGTCCGGTTTGTATCTGGTGCCTTTGTGGGTGTCATTGTGTGTCCTCTTTACTCTTTATTTATTTCTGTGGTTTCAACATAAAACTGTCAGGTGTGTGTGCTCTGAGTACTTTTTCTGTTTGAAGTCTATGGGCTTCTTGGGTCTGTCACATGGTATCAGTGGTGACTTGAAAGAGAAATGTCCCCCACAGGCTTAGGTATTTGAACCCCTGTCCCTGTTGGTGGTGCTGTTAGGAGAGAGAGGTTTAGGAGGTGGGCCCTTGCTGAAGGAAGACATCACTGGGGGCAAGCATTGAAAGCCTCCAGCTCTATCACTTTGTTTTTCTCTCTTCACTTTATGGTCACTATTGACAATGCGGTTCCTCAGCTTCCTTCTGCTGATGCCCAGTCTGCTGTGTGCTGCCAGGCATCCTGTTTGTGGCAGACTACCTCTGTGTAGTCAGAAGTTAAACTAAAGACTTTCTTCCATAGGTGTTCGTGGTCATGGTGTTTGTCATCGTGGCAGACACGACATTGATACAGGATAACTTCATTTTTTCTCTGCCTTTCTGCAGTACTCTTGTTAAATATATTGAACCCATGGAATTGGACCACAGTTTTTGCAATTATGCTTCAGTTTTTAAAAGATTCTTTCTATTCTTGTCTCAGATTTAGAGGTTTCCATTGCCATATCTTCAACCCAAGACGTTTTTACATCCATGTGTTTCTGTATCTAGTATTGACTTGTGGTTTCTTCTCAGAGTTTGTTTTCTTCCTCAAAAACTTAAATATGTAAAACATGCATGTTCCTACAGGATTTATGGGTATTTTACTTGTCCAAGGAAGAGTTGAGTAAGACAGTAGGATAAAAGTGTTTTTTTTTTTTTTTAAATCTGCCAGAATTCTTGAGTTATTAAATCAAATCAAGATCAAGGTAGGGCTGTAGCTATTTTTAAAACTATATTCAAATTACTTGGTTGTGTCCATGTATGTTAGTATGTTCATAGAGAACACAGAGAACAATTTACTCAAGTTGGTTCTCTCCTTCCAGCATGTGATTTCCAGAAATCAAAATCATGTCATCAGTCTTGGTGGCAATGGCCTTTGCCCTACTGAGCCACCTTTCCTAAAGGTTTCTATCTTTTTGCCTATGTTACTCTTTTCTATTATTGTCTACAGAATATTAAAATTCTTATGAATATATGGTCTGACAGCCTAAACATTTCTGTTGCATGCAATCCTGGTTCTGGTTCTTGATTTATCTCATCAGAATATGATCTTACATGGAAAGCCAAGTAGAATGTTGTGACTAAGACGGGGCCTAAAGAGACAAGCTCTCATTGTGAATATTATTGTCTTGGTTACTTGTGTCCACTAAACACAAACTGAGGCTATTGGGAAGGAGGGAACATCGACCTGAAGAATAGCTTCTATGAGACTTGCCTGTATGCAAGACTGTGGGGCATTTTCTTGATTAACAATGATGTGAGAAGGCCTAACTCACTGTGGGTAGTGCCACCATAGGAAGCTGGCTCTGGGTGGTATGATAAACCAGGCTGAGCAAGCCATGGAGAACAAGGTAGTAAGCAGAACTCAGTGATCCCCATGTCAGTTGCCATCTCCAGGTTCCTGCCTTGACTTCCTGCTTGACTGCCCTCATTGGTAGACTGTTGTGGGAGTGTACGATGAAGGAAACTTGCTTCTCTTAAGTTGGTTTTTATCACTGTTTGACTGTGTAAATCAGACTAGAAAGGTTACGTTTTCCTGGCTAAAAGTGAGGCTGACTTTACTATTTGCTGTAATTGTGATATCAGAAGAAACACTTCCTCTATTGTTTGTCTTTTTCTACATTTGGGTGTCCCAACTGTTGTGTGACACTCTTCCTGGGAAGATGTGAAGATATGTCTGTTCATTTTACTAACTGATATCAGACCAAGTAAAGACACTACTAAAGTCCAACTTGGTAACGATAAATTATTAGGGTTACTTACAGGAACATGGGCGAGGGTTACTTAAAGTGTCCTGGATGACTTAGTGACAAGGACATCTGTAAAACGCCAACAAAGCTGAGGAAAAGTGTGAGAGATTATGCTCTGGTACACTGTAAAGATTTGGCTTAATAAAATGATGATTGATCAGTAACTAGACAGGAAGTAGAGGCAGTGCAACCACATTAGGAGAATTCTGGGGAGAGGAAAGGCAGAAAGAGATGCCAACCAGATGCAGAGGAAGCAAGATGAGAATTCTGCAGTGAGCAAAATGGTACCAAGCCATGTGGCTAAAATTAGGTAAGAATTAAAAAGTTTAAGAATTAGAGAGTAATATGTTTGAGCTACTGGTCCAGCAGTTACTATAAAATTAAACCTCTGAGTCAATTATTTGGGAAGTGACTGCTGAGTATTTTAGAGTTTCTGGCCAGTACAGAAATTTCCAACTACAAAAGTGGAACTCTGAAACTTTATGGATATGCCAGCAGTTGACCAGGACTAAGAGTCTCATGGCAAACTTTACTGCTTTTAAAACCTTGGGGGGGGGGGTGTTGCAATGGGGGTTTCTTGGTCCCAGGCGGCCAGAGGCCCAGACCCACAGACCTGCCGCATCAGACCCATTAGCCACCTGTTGCTGCTGCTCAGGCCCCCAGAAATGACTCAGATGCTTATATTAACTTCATGCTGTTTGGCTTATGGCTCAGACACATTGTTAGCTAGCTCTTACATCTTAAATCAACCCATTTTATTAATCTGTCTGCCACATGGCCCGTGGCTCACCTGTGTTCCTTACATGTTGCTCCTTGGGCAGCTTGCTTGATCTGCCTGACTCCACCCTGCTTCTCCTACCTATGCTGATTTCTCCTCCTACTTCTTCTATGGTGCCTGTTATGGCCCAAAACAGCTCCTTTATTTAAAGATTGATATTCACAGCATACAGAAAAGCATTCCCACATCAGAGGGGACTTGTAAATCTGCAAAGTTTCAGGTAGTTCCTAAGACATGTTGAGCTGTTTATTTTTTGAGTCCTAACCACCTATCCTTATAATTTCCACAGTTCTAAGAGCTTTCCTCCAGGATAGAATGTTTCATTTTGTAGGTCATTGGTACTCAATAGCCTCAGATAATTGTCACCCCATTCTGTGGATGTTGTCATGTTTCAGAGCATCTTTGATCACTGTGTAGAACCAATACCATGTCTCACATTCTCCACAATTTGTGTGAAACTTAAGTTGAACATTATAAAAGATATATCTGAAACTATTACTAATTTGTTTTCAGTGGCATGCCTAAAATCATTAATAAAACTATATAGTAAATGTATATTGTATAAGCAAGGATGTACTTACATGTTCACATTCACAGATATTTCATATGTGTATCACCTCCATCTTATATAGTTATTATTTATATATTTATTTCATATACCGACATTCATAAGTGAATTATAAGAGCTGTTGATCAATACAGATTTTACATATGCTAAGTTGAAAATACAACCCTGAATCAGTCTTGATTTTTTTTTCGACCTGACATTTCTATTAGTGATTCTCAGAGGTTGCCTAATTTGATGCTAAATACAGTTTGGATCCAAACACATTGTGGAGCAAGTTTTGCATCTACACTACAAGCCAAGTACTTTCCTTCACTTCCATCCCTCATTTTCCCATCAGTGACACAGTTTATGGTGTTTGCCAGGTACCGTCGAGTGCTGAGCGTACAGGATAGAGTAGGTGTCAATGTCCTTTGTGACATCTCACCCCACTTCTGTCTCTTTATTGTTCTTTGATTTATGTCATGTATGATTCTATTTTCCAAACATTAGAAAACACAACAGAACACACACTCTCAGGCTGCCCAGAGCTCCTGGTTTCTGTTGTTTTCTGGTAACTCCTTATCTTCCATTTGAGCCCTTCAGTCATCATATCATGGCCTCATTCTGTTTCTTTCTCTCTGGGAGAACAGAGAAAGCCAACTTAATGTCCTATTCATTCTCATAAATTATTGCTTTCTAAATTGAGTCCTTAAAGTTTAAAAGATGTAATGAACATCAATAGCAGTTTAGCAAGTTAGGAGTTTACATTCTGGGGAAGGGGTCAAGTTATTTGTATATATTTTATTGCTACGTTGTTTGGTTTTGAAATAGGGTCTCAAATCATAAGCCAGACTAACCTGGGATCACTGGTAGCCCAGGCTCTCCTTTAACTGTGAGCCATCCTCCTGCCTTAACTTTCTGAGTGCTATAATTGCAGGCTTGTATCATCATGCTTACTCATATACATACATACAATCACGTACACATACACAAGAACCATTAATATATTAGCGCTGATAACATTTCTGTAGTTGAGAGTGAAGCCTAGAGAAATATAGATGTGAACCAATATTGATATGTCATACTGTTGTTGATAAAAGAAATTAGTGCAAGCCCTTAGGTCCAAATATTAATATCTAAACAGACACAACACACACACACACACACACACACACACACACACACACACCCCTCCATCATGAAAAATGGCAGCTGCCTAAAGGCAACATATGAGAAAATATAGACACAGCCCATGCATCAACATTTCTCACACATGTATGTTAGCATAGTCAGCAAGTAAAAATAAATGTGGAAAAAATAAAATGAAGAAACTATCGCTTGAGTGGACTGCCACTGGAGTCTTTTTTGTCTTCATACGTTTCTCTAATTCTATGTTTTACGAGTCTGGTACTAATAAATATGAAAACACCAGGAGTAACAGGGCGGGTATCCTCTCATTTTGAAAGTAGCATTTTAGAGAGGCCACCAGCTCTCATTACGTGAACGGAGGCGGGGGTGGGGTGGGGGTGGGGGGATCTTGCCCTCCAGCAGGTGGCGCATTCTTAGTGCTTGATTTTTGTCCTGCAAGACAAAGCAGCTGTCAGAGCAGCCCAAAGGCGCTGGGCACAATGCACCCAGAGATCCTAGATTCCCTGCCCATGATCCGCTCCCATTTTGTTCTCTAGACCTCTGCAGCCACCTTAGAATATTCCTGATAGCTATCCTTCCCTGAGTCCCTCTGCAGTCCAGCTGCTTTCCCCCCAACCTCTCTGAAACCTGGAAGGGGTTCCTGCTGCCATCGGAGCCTGTGAACACAGGAAAGGGGTCCCAGTCACTTACATTTGTCATTATTTTCCTTTTTCTTAGAGGATAAGAGGCTCCGAATATGTGCAGAAAGTACCTCACAGTCTCCATGCTGGTGGCTGGAAAGTCACCGTCTTATAATTCAGGGGTTAACAGGCATCAAGATGAAGCAAAGCAGTGTGCGCCCTCGATATCACAGGAGACACATGATAACTAGGTGCTCTGACCTGCGGGATTCATGAACTTTTTCTCCTGCTCTGCTCCACCTAGAGCGCAGCAACAGCACACTCCTCTGCACCCACTGGATGGCTTCTCTGCATTTGCACACCACAGTGTTTTCCCCTCTGAAGCCCGGGAACCATTGCTCCTCTGTCTGGCTTCCCGAGCCTTCAGGGAGCTGCAGGTCTCTTAAGGGAACTTTGTTGTAAGTCAGAGGCTGTCTGCTTGTCTCACTCGGATTCAGGGCAGATCTGCGGGCTTCCTGATGGCACAGCGCATCAGCCCCTCAATTGCTCTGCTTGCGAATCTGCTTCCTGGACTTGTCTTGGCTCACATGCACTACGGAAATTTCTTCTCGACCTAGAGGCAGCGATAGCAAGGAACTCAGATAGTTTGAGGAGAAAAAAAAAGACAAAAGAAACATGTCAAATTCATTTTCTGAACCCTTAGGATTGCAAGCTGAGCAGCGAGGCGATGGTGGATCTCCGTGCCAAGCAGCTTGGCGGTGCATGAGGATGTTTACAGGGAGAGTGAGTGACTAGGGCTGTCTTGGATTTTAGCTAAAATAAATCATATTTATGTAGAGCTGCAAAGGACGCATTGATTTATCATGCAAGGGCAACGAATACAAGGGGCAAAGTTAATAACAATGTCTAACAATTACCTCAAATTTACCATTGATTCACTTTGTACATCCTTCTGTAGCTCGTGTACATACCATTTAAATTTATCCATCAATTTAAATAGGGCACTAGATCCATTCCGCTTTCCACCTGGGTTCGCGATGTTTCCCTGCATGCCTGGCAGTTTGTGGAATGTCTGCAGCTAAGACGAATCAGAAAACAAAGGGAGTGCTAACTAACAGGTTTGTGGAAGCCCAAGGTGAGTTGTGACCTAAAATATGAGACTAGATCTTAGAAGAAAGATCATACGTGCCATACGTGCTGGAGACCTGCCTGGGCCAGCAGATGGCAGCAGAGTCCTGGGTTCCCAACACCATGGAATTCTATTCCCTTATCAGAATGGTCCTATGTGCCCTCTGGGCACTGACCCCAGAGTAGCATTATTTCCACTATAAATATGCGTGGTTACCATCTCTTCCTTTTACCACAGACCTGTGGCATTAATTCAAGAGGCCACTATTCACTGGAAGGAATAGCCAGTTTACCTGAAGAAGAAAAAATTGAGGGTTTTGGGGGGGGTGGGGTGGTAGTGATGGTTGGGCAGTGACACGGAGAATAAATATTCCTTCCCGTTCTCCGAGCTTGTCGGTTTGTTTTGCCCCATAATAAAAATAGAAACGTTTTGGTTAAAGGTGTGTTTGTAACTGGTTCCTAATCCCAGCACTTGAACACTGACACAGGACTCTGGTTAAAATAGAGAGTTTCAGGTCAGCCAGAGATACAAAATGAGATCCTGCATATAAACAAACAAACTCTTGGTTAGGTAGCCACTCAGTTTCTCCATATGTAATAAGATTATATTCCTGAAATGTTTTAAAATATCTTCTCAACATAGTATAATTATAGTATAGTATAATTAGAGATAGTATAGTATAGAGATAGTAGTGCCCAGAACCAAATTTCACATTGTTCTTAAAATCACAGCCCTCATTCCCCAGGTCTCCCCAGCTGTATTTTAATGACTTAAAGATTTTTTCAAAGTAAAGGAATTTGGGAAGTGACAGGTTGTAAATAATTGATGACTGTTGGCCTTGCACAAGTTTAATTAAATCAGGGTTAAATTAATGAGATGAAAGAGGTGGGTAGGCTTTCCCCTCAGCATTCTGGAAGCATAAACTAAGGTTTGGCTTGCTAGGAAGAATGTCAGAACCACCCAAGACTCTAGATGGTGCTGCAGAGTCACCCTGCAATTTCTACAGCAGTTTAAAGGCTCTTTGACCCTACAGTGTGTGTGTGTGTGTGTGTGTGTGTGTGTGTGTGTGTGTGTGTGTGTGTGTGTGTGTGTGTGTGTTTCTGATTTCTGGAGAGCTTGCATCAGAAAATATACCAAAAAGAGCAGATATTTTTGAAAATGCAGTATTGTCAATGAAATCACAGAAATTGACATCTGAGAAATATGAGATAGGCATGTTATGCACGCTTAAATTTAGATTTTATATTTAGATTAATTTTCAACCAAGTGTCCTGGAAATACTTAATGGCCTTTTGCTGCAGCATTAATAAATTGCATGAAATTGAAGTGAGATTTACTTGGGCTGCACCATCCAGTGGAAAAAGACACAGCTTGTCCTAAATAGATATGAAGCATATTTCGGCAGTGTGGTTCTGCTATGGAATGTGGTTATTGTAGGTGTGTGAGTCTCTTCATTTCCTTTTAATGAACAAATAGATTCTAGCATGAGGAAAGAGGTTTCAAGCCAGGTGCACAGCTCTGGGCCAGCCCACACCTAGACCAGATTCCACTGTCACTCACTTGACATTTAGACTATTTTAAAGCATGTTGATATCTGGAAAGAACAGAGTAGCTAAGATGGTCCTCCCCACCCTGTCTTGAACAGCAAAGGGTATAAGATTTAAACTGGGTGACTTTTAATAAAATTTCATGTGACTATTTACAGAGCTATTCAGACAGAAAGAGGCTCTTTCCAATGAATTGCATGCAAGTCACAGGCTCCAGGGGAAAGACTTCCTCTTTTAACCTCATTAAGTGCATCTGAATGACATCACCACTGACTCTGGCAAGGCGCTGTGAGCAGGGGTGATCTCCAACAAGGGCTGCTAAACTCTTCTTCCAGGATCCTTATTTTATTATTCTTAGCTCCCCCCCCATCAGCCTTCAATCGCTGTCTCACTTTCCGCTCAGCACAAAATGACTTTCTTCCCATGTTCCCATATGAACACACACAGAACCACTGTCTATGCTGCGTGAAGCTCCTGCCATAGAAACATTTTTATCACAGGGTCTGACTTTAATTTATATACAATTCATCCTCAAAAGATCTGATTTCCACCTTACCAATTAAAACATCAAGATTCTGAGAGTGTAAGCAACCTGTCTATAGTACCCAAGACACAGAAACAAGATAAATAAAATCCCCACCCCATCTGATTCTTAATCTTGTGCTGCTAACAACTGTCAGAGGCCTCATTATAGTGCGTGAAAATCAACTCTATCAAAGAGCATGCTAGCAAAATTCTAGCAAGCTGAAAACACCTTCCTTGGATGCAGCTTTCCCCTCCATCTATTATGCCTCCTTAGTGTGGCTGATCCATTAGCAACATCTTGTTGGGAGCTGGCTTTCTGTCAGCCACTGTTTGGGGGAGCTCCCAGTCTAAGAAAGATAAATCTTTCGATCTCATGTAGAGTGTCTGTTGTATGTCTATGTACTAAGAAAACCCTGAACACATGTTAGACTGTTATGTTCATATGTAATTTTCATGGGAATAGTTGGTGTTAAATATTTAAGATTGTGTGTGTATAACCCAGAATCAAGGCTTGTGACATCCCTCAGTGTCAGATAGACTTTTGAACTCACGTCACCAGTTTGACCCCTGCAGACCAAACCTTACACTAGCCCCAGCAGGTATAGGTTGAAGATTTGATCAGGGGACAAATCAGGCCATGCACTCCAGGACTCCATAATGGTAGCATCTATGGATGGAGCTTCTGTGGGTACCCTGGTATTGGGTAGGGTCCAGTAATATGAGGATATAGCCCTGTCACTCTGATTTCATCTCCAGTCATGTCCAGCACTGAGATGACCCAGGTTAGAAGGTCCATTGCCATACCAGAGTGACCTCACTAGACTCAACGGAAGCTTCTGAGGTACAGAATACATTCTACCCAGTGCTAAGCAAGCCCTCATGGTCTGAACTTTAAGTTTTCACAGTGTCAAGTACACAGTGTTGTCCTCAAATATCATCTGGAGTGTGTGGTCTCTGGCACAAGGCCCTAACCAGTGTTGGGACATTCCCTATAGCCTCACACTTCTGTCTATTCCCTGAAGACTTATGTTCTTGGAGACTTGGGTCCAAATTGTCCTAATAAACTCAAGAACTGATCAAATCCTTATGTTTCCTGGCTCTAAGAACAAAGACCAAGCTTCCAGGCACCCCCATTACAGCCCAGAGCTCAGAACTATTCTCTCAGATCCAGCTTCTCAAACACTAACACTCCAACTTCTAGACTCACCAATGGAAACAGACTGTGTAGTTTCCCACAATGTAAGTTCCAGGGAAACACTACTGGGTGCCATGCACCAGTGTATCACCTGATTCTAGGCTCCAGAGTAGCCTCATGCCTCTAAAGCCCATCATGGAGGCTTTCCTGGATATAAAATGATATTCTCAAATCCAGGCTCCAGAGGGTCAAGCTTTGATTTACTTCAGGAAAGCTAGGGTCTAGTGCAGTGATTCCCAACATGTGGGTCATGGCCTCTTTAGGGGTTAAATGACTTCCACAGGGGTCACTTAAGACCATTGGAAAACACAGATATTTACTTTATGACATAAAAGTAGCAAAATTACAACCATGAAGTATAACTTTCATGTGAGGCTATGGTTAGGAGTCACTACAACACGAGGATTAGGATCGTAGCACTGGGAAGAATGAGAATCACAACCAAGAAGGCTGGTGACAGGCCAGACCAAATAGGCCCAGAAATGTAATCATTTCCAGAAATTCAGATTTTATACCTATTCCAGTAATTTATGATTCCAATTTTACCCCAATCTCAGCATGGCCTCCATGAACTCAGATGCCAGGTCTTCTTTATGGACTTAGATGTGAGAGAAATCCTGAGATCACCTAAATGGGGCTCAGTACCCAACCCTGTGTCAGGCCAGAACTAGAAATATGGGTTGCAAATTAGACCATAGACACAGGTTTCAGTGGCCCTCAAGGATTCATCCTCAAGGCTAGCCCTCAGGGAATCAAAAAAATGGCCTTTTCCTAGAGATCTCTTTTCCGGTCTGATGCCAAGAAGCAAACACAATGAGCTAAAACTGGCTGACACACTGCTCAGGCAGCCTAACTAATGGCCTAGCACCAAGTGCATTCTCAGGCCATGCCAGGTAGTCTTCTTGGAATCTGTGGATGGAATGACTGGTAAAGACTGTTCTTGGAGCAAGCTGTCATAGACTAAAGCAAATCCCCAACTTCTGCAAATACACAGATGCTTTTGTCAGGAAATGAAAACTCAGAAGGCAAGGAATTGTAACAACATAGGTTTTACATTTCTAAGAAAATGATGAGATCCTACCAAACAACTCAAAATAACTATCTGAAGAGCCCAGGGTGCTTAAAACAAATCAAATAACAGACGCAGCAAATCATGCAAACAGAAAAGTGACCAAAACAGAAAATTTAACATCTACTCAAATTTATTATTATCATTATTATTGTTTTTACAAAATCAAACTCTGAAGATAGAAGATCCAACAATGAAATGAGGAAAGCAGTAGAGCTCAGCAGCGGCAGAAACAATCATGGTGAAGAGGCAGTCACTGAACCTGAAGATAAGTCATTTGAAAGTATATATTTATAGAAAAACCATGATCCCTAATGACTTACACCCATGGAGTAATGCATCTCTCAAACCTCACTGGAGAGACTTCCATTTGCAGTAGGTGATGGTTAACCCAGAGATCCCCAGCTGATCCATATGCAGAGAATATGAGACTATGAAATACATAACCCTAAATGGGGATCTGTATCATATCCTTTCCCCTACGGGCCAGGAATAATTTCATAAGAGGGGGTAGAAACGTATTTGGGTTAGAGGTAGTGGCAAGGAAACTGTTTTCCAGACCCAGTGGGGCAGCTGTACATTTGAACTCACTGTAGTTGTCACACCATGCCCAAGACTCTTGCAATCAACAAGATCAAATCTCAGCCTGGAGTGGGAAGGTAGACGTGAAGTCCCATCCCTAGTAAACTGAGCAATTGAAATAAATAGCTGCATGGACAGTTTGTTTTCCCCGAGAGGCCAGTCCTGAGTAAGTCAGCTATGCCCTAGTGGGAGACCAAACACCCCGGAATATCTGGTCAGAGCAAACTGGATTTGATTGGTTATAAAAATCATATACATGGAGGCGGGTGGATAGGGAAGGGGGCTGGATCTGGCAGGAGAAAAAGGAAGAGATGAATAGGATTGAAATACATTGAGCAAATGTTTCCAGAACTAATTTAAGAAACAAACAAAAACTAAATTTAAAAAAGAAAGAACAGTCATGGGCTGAAGAAAGCTCATAGACCTAGAGAACAGCAGCCGTGAAAGTGAGGACATGTGGGTTTGATTCAGATGACTTAAGAAAGGCACTAGACAGAAAATTTACTCAAGCACCAATAGTACAAACTTTAAAATTTGAAAAAATACAAAATACAATAGTATTTTCACAGAAATATAAAGGAAAAAATTCTGGAATTTACACGGATCCTGGATTGTCACAAAGTGTGAAAACAAACTTCAACTCAGGGAACAATAGTGTTGCCCTGTACTGTTGGTATGTCCACTCCAAAGCATGATGAATCAAGTAGGATTTCAATGCTTATCAGCCAAAATGAACCCCTGGGATACAATGGTGGTCAAGAGAGGAAAGCAACACATTATATCCAAAGATCCTTAACAAACATCTCAGGAGCATAAAATAGAGAAGTAAACTGAGAACCTGGAACTGTGAAGCCACTGGAAATAACAGCATAATGCTTCACAACTGGTCTTGGAAATGGCTTTTATAAAAGAACATAAAATTCCGGCCTACACCTAAGACGTGTGTGTGTGTGTGTGTGTGTGTGTGTGTGTGTGTGTGTGTGTGTGTGTGTGTGTGTAGCTTAGAGTTTCAGCACAGTCCAGAAGACACAGTGAAGACAGAGTCAAAGAATGGTAGGAAGTGTTAATGAACTACCCATCTAGGAGACTTAGATCTGAAGTACACCAGGGCCTCAGACACTCTACAGTAAGAAAGCTGACGGAGAGGGGGAAATAAAAGCAAGGAATGAGATGGTTTCCCCCTAAATAAAAGACACGTGAACGGACAGGAAGTGATGAAAGAGTGTTTGCTATTGTCTGGACATCATCTGACCCTGAGAATTATTTGCTGGAGTTTCTTTGCAGTATCAAAAGGTGAAGTCTTCAGAATGTGACTCCATCATGAGGGCCTCTTCCTGGCAAGTAGGAAGGAACGGTTTATCATGGAAGCTATGAGTAGCCATCAGCCTCCTTTCCTCATATTTCTCCCATTATCTGAGAGCACCACAGTGGTGTTGTGGTGTCTATGGAGATGTCTTTGCTTGATGATGCACTTGGCACTTTGATATTGAATATTCTAGACTCCAGAGTTCTGAGAAACAAATTTCTGTTATGATGGTCTAACCTTAGTTATCCCATTAACAGACTAAACCAGTGCATACAATCAAAACCAGAAAATTACAAATTACAAATCACCATGACACATTAAGCCTCTCTTGTGATTATAGATACTTCTAAGAATTGATAAGTTTTAGAAGGTGGTAGAGGAAGAGGCAAGCTTTCACAGTGCTGGCAGGGATGTAAATTAGTACAGCCATTACAGAACACATTCTGATGGCCTCTCACAAAAGCAGAATTGCCTTTTTATGCCAAGGTTGCACTGATGGGTGTTTATGTAAAGGAGCTGAAATAAAGGAGATAGCATATTTCTATTGCAGCCTTAGTCTCAATAGACAAGTTAGAGAGACAACCTAAGGGTCTGTTATTGGATAAGCAGATAAAGAAAAGTGTGTGTGTGTGTGTGTGTGTGTGTGTGTGTGTGTGTGTGTGTATGTCTTTCTCTCTCTCTCTGTGTATATGTCTCTCTCTCTCTCTCTCTCTCTCTCTCTCTCTCTCTCTCTCTGTGTGTGTGTATGTCTGTGTCTGTGTGTGTATGTTTGTGTGTGTCTGTGTATATGTTTGTGTGTGTGTATGTCTCTGGGTGTGTATGTCTCTCTCTCTGTGTATGTCTGTGTCTGTGTGTATCTGTATGTGTGTATGTTTGTGTGTATCTGTGTGTATGTTTGTGTGTGTGTGTGTTTGTATATGTGTATGTCTGTGTGTGCATGTCTGTGTGTGTGTATGTCTCTCTGTGTATGTCTGTGTCTGTGTGTGTCTCTGTGTGTGTATGTTTGTGTGTGTCTGTGTGTATGTTTGTGTGTGTATGTTTATGGCTGTGTGTGTGGTGTGTGTCTGTGTTTGTATGTGTATGTCTGTGTGTGTGTGTGTGTGTGTTTCCATTTACTATGTCATGAATGCAACATGTTAAGTAAAATAAGACATTTAGCTAAGGAAAAATAGAAACATGGAGTAGAATGATGGCTACCAAAGGCTCAAGTGGTTGGTGGGTTTTTCAGGGGAGATTCTAGTCCAAGAGACTAGATTACAGGTAGGAAGAGGGGCTCAAGGGGTCCTAGGAACAGTCTGTGGGTGCAGCTAGCAGAAGCTCCTCACAATCTTGAAGATTGCTAAGGGACTAGAGTCAAAAGCTCCCATCAAAACAATAATTATGCGAGGTAATGTGTAAGTTAATGAGCTTGATTAAGCATTTCACAATGGAGCTGCAACTCCAAACATGCTGTGCATAATGTGGGCCACTTTATGTTAGTTGAAAAGGATAAAAGTAAGTCTCAGAGGACAGTTCCCACCATTAAGGATGCATTCCTAGTGTGTTCTTAGTTCACAGTCCTTCATTATTTTAATCTTGTTATTTGTCTTTGTTTTATGGAGATGCTAAACTCTCATATAACTTACGATGTATTATTTTTGACTTGTAGTTTTGCATAATTTTGAGATGTTTTATTTTTTAGGACAGTATGCCCTAGGTTAGCTTAAAACTCACTAGGTAGCCCAGGCTGACCTAAAACCCATGACATTTCTTCCGTTTTCTGCCTTCTACCTGTTGAGATTACAGGCTAGAGCCACCGTGCAGGACTTTCTCAGAGCATGCATTTATATTTAGGGTAGTTTACTTCTGTAGCATTGAATATTTTGTTATTATAAAATCATGCCTTCTTGTGGGGATGGGCACCATTCTTTAGTTGATAGAGTGTGTCTAGATAAGACAATCCTCTGAATGCTCTCTATCCTTTAACTAGATCATGTTTTTTGTTTCTTATATTTTGGATTTGAAGTTACAGGCAGCACACAATCTTAAATCTAAGAATGGCCATTTTAAATCAATAATTTGTCCCGATTGAAGTGGGTCGCCTTTTGTGTTGTGCTAAGCCATTGGTATAGGTTTATTTCGCTATTTTCTTTTCTTTTCTGTTTATCCTCTTTAACCTCTCTGCGATCTTTTTCCTCTTCTACAGGCAGCATTGTGAAGCACAGCACAGTTGTAGGAGGATTTGCTCAGAAGCCAGGGAGAGCCTGGGATCCCCACTGCTTTCTCAGCCCTGTGATGTGGGCAGTGTGGTCTTTACTATGGTTGAGCTTTCTGTTCTAAATATGAATGTGCTTCTCTGTCTCAGACTTTCATGAGTGCCAAGACAGGTGCAAACTGAAAATAGGTGAAAGTGTTCAGTCAAGATGTCTGCGCGCACTCTTCTGGCGCCTTCCTGCTGTGTCGGACAGCTCTGTTTCAGAGTCCACAGTGCACATGTGTCCTGTTTGTTTTGACCAAATCATTTTACTCTGCTGGTCATGCCCTTCCCACTCACAATGATGCTGCAAAAAGCACTAAGCCAGTACCCAGCATGCTTTACGTTAATTCTCAGAACTCTGAAAGACTATTTTATTTTCTCTATCTTTAATCATCTACTAAAACCTTGTGTGTTTTATATCGTCAGGAAAGCCATGCCTTCGAAACCATTTAGTACTTACCTGAAGCTCAATTACTCACATCCCAAATCACAGCCTTTCTGTGAGGTAGAAAGCCCTGCAGCAGGGCTCCTATCTCACGGCACGGTCCTGGGAAGAGGTGATTACCTCCCTGGCTGGGTATGAGCGTGCCTTGAGTAAGACAAGCTCTGACTCCAGCACCCTTGTTTTCTCTTTCTCCTGGCTGCAGCCCCACATCTTTCTTTATCCGATGACCTGCCAGCGAGAGCAAGGCAGGTCCTTGACTTCATACACAGGCTGTCCAAAGCCCCTTAAGTGTGTAAATTGAGGGAACTCTCCTCTGACATTCTGAGGGTTCACTGAGTACCTTCTCCCCATTGCTCCCACTCGTTTCTCAGCTTTTAAGGAAAGCATGAAGCAGTGAGTAAAGATTTAAAGAAGCATATAATACATTTATGACGGCTCTTCTTGTGTGGTAATCTGACAATCAGATCCCCTTTCTGAAATTAAAAATGAAATAGATAGGTTCTGATTTGGCAAGCCGCATTCAAAACTGCTAACCAGCCCTCAAGAAATGGGAAAGATGTCCCAGAAGACTTATACATTTTGAGGTTCCTTATTTGTAATTCATAACATAAAATAAAAACAGATGGAAGGTCCTGACCTTTCCCAGCCCCTCACTAGTCAACAGGAAGAGCTAATAGTGTGCAGATTAACATCCATAATATAACTATATTTATATCATCATAGAAATATATACATGTGGCAGGTATAAAAAACAAAATATCTCCATCCTGCTTGTTGTTATCTCTTTACCTGTAATTATAATTCATGGGAAACTCATCAGAGAGAGATGAGGCCAAATATGGGTGTGTGCATGAGGAAGCAACATTCAGAATGCCTGGGTTCTAGACTTTCTTAGCTCAGAGCATGTGGTTCTGAGTGTTAATGGATTATTGTGTGATGAGATGTTTATCTATTTCTGAGGAGGAAATGTGTGTTGCCAAACCCAAGCTTTTGCTTCTTATCCCACTTGGACATAGCCTGCCTTGTTCCCATAGTCCACATTCATATGCATATGGAAGCTTTTTTATAAGAAAGACGCCATTTGTCATTTGTGTGAATTTCACAGGCTCACTAATCTCTTCCCAGATATGAGCTGGCATTCCTTCTTCTGGTACCTGTGCAGCTGGCACTTCATCAGGAAATCTGCCAAAACCATCAGGAACACTTAACGTGAGGTTTAGGCCAAATATATGCAATCAATTCAGATAGCTAAAGAAGAGAAAAATAGAAGAGGGATGAAGATAAATTGCATAAGACATCTAATTACCCTTCTCAGTTTATCTCATAAATGTGTATGTGTGTGTTTGTGTGTGTGCGTGCGCGCGCACACACACACTTGCACAGAAACTTGAAAATGAAAAGAAATCAAATAGCTATTTTCTTTACTCCCCAGCACCAAACTCACACATTCACAGGTGTGGAGCAGACCCTGGCCTGCCCTGTAATGATATAGTGGATAGAGACTATGTTTCTTCCTGAAGATACCGGAGAACCAAATGAGCAAATCAAAGCATTGCAATTCCTCAACTAGACATATCCCAGGACACAGCAAGAAATAACATGATAGGCCTATGGCTTTTACCATCTCAGAAAAGCAAGGTGAGTCTCAGAAGCTGGTGTTGAGCTGGGTCTTGTTACATCCTGACAACTCAAATCCAATAGCTGTGGATAAGGCTCACAGGCTTGTGACAGTAGCCTGGAGAGGTAAGGTAGTCACAGACTATCTCATATGTCTAAACTCACATGTGCATTTTGGCAAGAACCATGCTTAGAAGATGTTGATTTTGACTCCACAGTGGAGAGAGCCAACCACAGATGCTGGGATCTTGAATGCACGTGGAGCCCATTTTTAAATGTGGCCAACAAATGTCCTGGTGTCTTGCTACTGGGTCATTCCACCATGGTATAGCTTGGCTGCTTGCCCAGTGAACACTGATAGGAGGTGGAAATGTGAGTTGTTTTACACGGTTGAGGTGGGGGTTCTGTGATGTTTATAGAAAGAGTGTACAGGAAAAGCAAAGAGGACTGCTCATGTGCAGTTAAATTCAGCTGAGAGACACAGGTTAAAATATGTTCAGTATTGAAGTTGACCCTCATCAGAGAACTAGCCATCTGTGTGACAGGTATGATTTATAGCCCTAGAGATGGGCCATAACTTTGGTTAGTGTCTGGAGTCTTTCTATTTTCCTGGGGATTAAAGAGGTGTTTGCCACTCCCTCAACCCCTAACTCACACATTTAAATGCAGAGATCTCCAAACATAATTCTGTGGGTAGTTGTGTATTTTGACCAGTCAAACTTGTTTCTTATTCAAAGAATAAACACAGTCTTCTTGGGAAGTCTTAGATACCTTATCTGAATGCCCCTGACAGAGCAGCAGTAGCTGAACATGTTGGGAAGAGAAGTTTCAGAAAACTTAGTAAAGTAGAGAAGGATGGGTTCCTAAGTAGATGATACCTTCAGTTTCTGAGTTTCTAGTACTAGTTTACCAGATGTATTATGATGTACACACTTCCAGATATGAGGGCTCCTGGGTATCAAATTCTGTACCATTCCCCCATGCATTATGATACAGGAGTTCCCTGGTATTCCGTAATATTTGGGTGCACAGGTTTAGCACCTGGTATAAGTTCTTAAGAGTGTCACTGTGTACAGGTCCCCATATGTACCACACAGTATAATTTCCCAGGTGTTCTATGATGTGCAGAGCTATAAGTTTTCAGATTCTCAGATTCTCTGTAGAATGCAGAGGCCATAGTATGTAGTTTCCAGGTGTATACAGTTTCAAGGTGTGCAGATTTCCAGTGTAGGAGAGTATTTTCTCTGAGACTAGAGAATCATAGCTGGCTAGTCAGTTGTGAAGAAACATGGTGGATACAGATCTCCCTATCCCAAACAGAGATGACATTTCCATAATGAGATCCATATAGACCACTCCATTCTATACACACAACAGTTTTCAAGTTCTCTTGTTCTTCCCTCATGCTTCAGCTTCTGCCTCAAGTCCCCACCTGGTCTTCCCTCAAAGCTAGAATATAAAGTATAAGCTGAAACGAGCACTTTCCCCTCCCAATATAGCTGGGGTCAGTATTTTATCACAACAATGGACCCTAGCTAGGACAGCAACAATTTAATATCAGTTTCTCACTGTTGTAACTGTGAACATTAAAAAAAAAAAGAGGTCATTTTCTATATGTGAAGTATAGAACACACTTTAATTTTCCAGTAGATTAACTTGATCAAAAATAGAAAAGAAAACCTTTGCCTGTTTGAAGAAAGTGAGATATCTCCTCAGTTTGCATCTTTGGTTTGACACCAGTTCCCTTCTCTGGAGTAACCTGGGTCCTCACGAGAGAACACTCTCAGATTGAGCTATGCAGCTGCTTTGGCAACTGACTTGGCTTGTTTTTCCATGGAGCACCCAGGGTGGTGGGTGGCGGGTTGCAGAGCCTACCTTCCTCATGAGGATGGAACAGGCTCCAAGGGTCACTTGTATGAGTCAGCCCAGAGGAAGAACACCCACTTACTCTCAATATTGCCTGTATGTTTATTGCTATATTTTGCCTTAGAGATTTCTAGAGTTCTTACTTTTATACACATATTAAGTTCTGGGAACCTTGAGATACTGAATAGATATTTTGTGACATCTCTTGCTTCAGCAATTACCTCCTTTGATTTTCCAGTATGTATGAGACAGTCCAGCTATCCCTGCAGAACCACAAGAAACACATGTATGTGCCCATCTGATCAGCTCCACCACAAAGAACTCTTGCTAACTTCTATTAAAGCAGCTTCACATCTTGTTTCTCAATTGGTGAATTCAACAAAGTGCTTTAAAGTATGTGAGTGCTCACATGGGCTTAGCATGATGAGCTAACAATTTGTAGAGGAACCAAGGTAGCCATACCCAAGGCATGTTATAGAGTCAGCTGGATGGATAAGATCTTTTATCAGAGCACTCAAAGAAGAGAAAATACCAAAACAAAACAGTAGTTTGGGAATCCATAAGGTGGTCACATACTAAGATTGCTTACTTTTCCTTAAGATCTTTTCTGGATCTGAGGACAGTTTGGTGGTCAGTCAGTGGTAAAGCTTTTGCCAGAATGAACAAGAAACCTGAATTTGAACCTCAGTGTGGACAGACAGTCTCTCTCTCGCCCCCCTCCTCCCCCGCTCTCACACACACCTCTATCTTCTCTTCATTCACTAGATTGGATTTGTAATACTGTGTGACAGCTAGGTAGCTGATACCATGGTAACTTAGCCAATATCATAGAAAGGTCATACAAGCCGATGCCAGTTTCCTGCCTGAAGAGCACATAAATTTATTTCACCTGATTCTTTCTTAATATTAAAAAGGGTTAGGTGTGGGTGGGTGTTGGGTGGTACATACAAGCAAATGACTGTCCTGAAACTAGAAGCTGAATCACATAGGTGTGTACACACTGACCTTTTTATTTGGAGACATTTTATGTTTTTCTTTTTGCCTTTAAATATTTTCAAATTGTCTTTTTCTTTTATAAAGGCCATCCTTATTTCTGGACATTATTTTCTCAATATTATTGATAGATTAATATGTAGGGAGATGAAGTTGTTCCATTGTAAATAATTGTCCCTGCCTATGAGTTTAACAAAAAGTGCTGATTAGCCAAAGGCAGACAGGAAGTGTGGGTGGGGCTACCAGACTAAGAAAACTCTAAAAACAGGTGGAACCGAACAGAATGCCTGAGAGAAGCCAGAAGAAACAGAGGACAACTATGCTGTTCTGAGAAAAGGTACTGAGCCGCATGGCTGAACAGGATAAGAGTCATGGGTTAGATTAAGGGTAAAGGGCTACCAAGTGATGTGGCTGGGCCTTTGGCCAATCAGCCTAAAACTATTATAAGTATCTGTGTGTCTCTGCGGGACTGTGGGTCTAAACATTGAGGTTAGGCCTGAAAGTACGGGGCAGAACCTCATACTACGAATGGTAGCTCAATGTGGGTAAAATATACCCACATAAAGCCATAGAAAGCTTCAAAAATGGTCGAGAGCCCAAAGCAGCTTCTGAGTTGTGTCTCTGATGTGAGCCATAGTACAGAGATGCCCTGGTGAGGCCCTTGGGCTACAATGGCGGGAGTTTGGAGTGCAGCTTAAGGTGTATAATGGCTTGTTCCTGAAGTCTCACAGGACCCTCAATATAAGCAAAAAGTTATAAATGATGTATTTAAGGTTTCTGCTAATAAGGACAAAAGGGAACAGAGTCAAAGATGGCTTCTTAGTGGTAATATTTTCTTGGATCAGCTCTGTTTGCTGGAGGTAAGCAGAGACTTGGCTTTTTTAAAAGAAGCTTCCTGACTCAGCCTTAGAGGCAAAACACTTGTGAGTTTTTTAAGAGGCCCTGCTGCCTAATACTTAAATGGAGTTAATGAGCAGCAGATGGCAAAGCTTGACTTGGTAATTATATGGACCCTAGAATTCCCCAGAGTTCCTGGGCTAAAAAGGTAAATTCTATGAAATTAGACTAGGAACTGGGTGGAGCCATCCATCCATTCTGCCAACCTTTAATCCTTAGTCACAGGCAGACTAAAGGCAGGTGTGTACAGAGACAGAAAGAATTAGAAGAATCTGGGTGGAGTCAATTACCCTAGCCAAGCAAAGGTGTGCTCAGAGACAGAAAAAGTTAAGAAATAAATATACAGTAAAGACAGTTTTTTTTTAAAAAAAAGTCTAAGTGGTTTAGAGTGTGCTGAAAATATATATACATAGGCTTATAGAAAGAAAAGGAAAGGTAGAGAAAGCCCTTAAAAAAGAAATAGAGTAAAATAAATAAATAAATAAAATATAAGCCATGTAAAGATGGAAAATACAAAGAATGTCTGGATACTGTATATTATTGTCTTATCTTTAAGCTTCTTGACTGAAAATGAAATAGTAAACACTGCTAAAAGACAGTTGATTAAATGCTATTGGATTAATTCAACCTATATATTTTGTAAATGAGTTTACTTTAAAATTGAAATGCAACGATATTCTACTTTGGAGAAGAGGTTTTCTTTTTATTTCCAGAGAAAATGAGAGGCTGTGAATTTATTCCTGGATAAAGAACATAAAATTTGATAGAGGAAGACCCCCCTGAAAAATCTCCAATGGAAATGGATGGCCCAGATGATTCAGCATTTTAGAGCACCTCTGCTGAAGTTTCCGAAGTTCTATATCCAGAACAATTTCAAGGAGACTTGCTGAGATAACCCAGCCTTACAGACTACTCCACTAAAGACTTGTGTATAATCTTACATTTTTCTTTGGATTCCCATGAGATTGCCAATGCTCCCATTCAGTGGGAAGTAGCCTAGAGAACGACCACGCCCATATTCCCAAAACATGGATTATGGATGTTTTTGTTTATTTACAGTGTTGTTTATAAGTTGTAATAGATAAGGGGGGGGGAAAGAATGTTAGATTTGGAGTTCTTTTTGTTTTAAAAAGAGAAAATGGGAAATATAGGGATATTGTGTTGTTCCATTGCAAATAATTGTCCCCGCCTATGAGTTTAATAAAAAGGGCTGATTGGCCAAAGGCAGACAGGAAGTGTGGGTGGAGCTACCAGACTAAGAAGACTCTAGAAACAGGTGGAACAGAACAGAATGCCTGAGAGAAGCCAGAAGATGCAGAGGACAACTATGCTGCTCTGAGAAAAGGTACCAAGTCCTATAGCTGAACAGGATAAGAGTCATGGGTTAGATTAAGGGTAAAGGGCTAGCAAGTGATATGGCTAGGCCTTAGGCCAATCAGCCTAAAATTATAGTAAGCATCTATGTGTCTCTGCAGGATTGCGGGTCTAAACATTGAGGTTAGGCCTGAAAATATGGGGCAGAATCTCGTACTACATCGATACCTGTGACTATGATTTACATGCCACATCACTCCTTAACTGAGATATATATTCTCTCTAATTTACAACTGTGCTCAACACAGACACAACATGGAACATGACAATGCTCGTTACACCTGCAAAAACCCTTGTATTTGCCTCTGAGCTTCTGCAGAGCTGTGAAGGTTAGTAGTTTTGACAAAAAGTTCTACTGGAATTTTGGATGAAATTGACTATGCTTTTGGCCATTTAGGGAAAATTGCCATTTTAACAATATAGAGTATTCTCCTAAATTAAGAATACACAATTTCTCCTTCAGGCTTTGAAACAACTTCTCTGAACATTGGTTTGCCATTTTCAGTATTTAGAGTTTCCATATTTGTTCTGAAACTCATTGCTACATATTTGATATTTTTGTCTAATTATGTGCAGCATTTTACATATTTGAATTTTGTCAACTGCTATTGTCCATTGCTAAAAAGGAAAATACAATACATTTTTATATTTATATTATCACAAACTTATCCATCATTGTGAATAACTTCTTTGTAGATTCAATTTGATTCCTTATAGGATCAAAATATCTGTGTATAAAAGTAGTTATAAATTTCTACTTCTTACTGATGTTCTTCATCTGTTCATTTTTGGAGATTGTACTGGCTGGGATTTCAGGGCAATGCCAAGATATAACTGGTAGAAAAGAGCCTGGCCTATTCCTGTCCCTTTTGGTTGGTTCAGTGTGCTATCAGAGTCAGTTATTTTTGTTTGTCTGTTTTAATATTTGAAGTCTCTCTCTCTCTCTCTCTCTCTCTCTCTCTCTCTCTCTCTCTCTCATGTGTGTGTGTGACTATGGGTGCATGATGTGGCAGTCAGATGACAACCTCTGGGAGTTGACTCTCTCTTCTACCACTGGTCCTCGGGTTGCCAGGCTTGAGCTGCAGGCACTGGTACCTGTAACCAGAAGTTTCTGGCCTGTCTGTCAAGAAGACTAGACCTGCAGTCCCACAGCTGCTTAGTGATAAATAATGACACAAAGGCTTATATTAATTACAAACTGTTTGGCTAATGGCTTAGGCTCATTGTCAGCTAGCTCTTACAACTTAACCCATTTCTATTAATCTGTGTGTTTCCACATAGTTATGGCTTTACTGTGTTCCATTACATCTTTCTCTCTTGGGCAGCAGTTTGCAGCATCTCTGTCTGACTCCATCCTTCTTCCCCTTTTCCCATGCTTGGATTTCCAAAAGGAAGGTTTCAATTTTAACATAGAAAAATTACATATAGCAAAACAGCTATCAAGCAAGAATTAAAACCATAATATCTAGTCTATTTGTATTTAACAAATTATAGAAAATATTCTATCATATACTTTATTCTTGTGAGTCCAAAGTTTCATATCTAATTTGCCTTGTATTATAACTAGGGGAAGCTATAACTCATTAAAGGGCCACAGAAGAATATAATATTACCTGAGTAAACAAGAAGTGCATTGCAAGCAACCTCCAAATTCTAAAAATGGCAGAGACAACTGGCTCCCAGGACAGTCACCCAAAGTTCCTTTGTAATGTTGGAGCATCAGTCCTGTAGTCTCTGGCAGACTTTTTAGTGAAGCAGGAAATTTGAAGGATTTCTCTACCCATTCTGGCATAGTTCATCACTCACTTCTCCCTGTGTCCTGCAGAATGTCTGGCAGTCTCTGTGAATCAGGAACATTAAGGGCCATCTCAACTTGTTCTGACACAGTTCCAGAGGTCAATTTCCTATGGGTCCTGCATGTCCAGTTTATACAGCAGTCTCTTGCTCAGGGGCTAACAGTTGCCCAAAGAAAGTAAACTCTTTGGTGTTTCTTCTATGCCCATCACCCTCTTGAAGTAGATTGGTGCTGACAGGAGAAGGCATATTTCAGTGTCTAGAAAAATCTAAGTTCTTAAAATATTTTAAATGCCATATTCTGTAGGTCTTTGAAGTTTTTGAAGATTACCTATCTAGTTAAAATATATTTTTGCATATCCAAAAAACCTTGCTAACATGACTATAAATTTGCTTATCATAGACAACTATAACAATCTGTATTTGTTAATTATACATTACAATTTTAAAGGAATTGCATAAACATATTATCTTAAACAAAAGTTTATTATACATAAAATATAACAAAATTGACCTTAAATTTGTATCAATAAACCAAGTTCCATATCATGTTTATCACCCCAACTCTGGGGTATTTTAGGGTCCACACTGTCACCAAGTAGAGCACCACTGTCTGCTGCTCATAAACCTCATTTAAATGTTTGGTAGCAGGGCCTCTTAAATGAACCTTGTGCTGGTATTTGCTGATAAAGGAAGTCAAGAAGCCTCACTTAAAGGAGTGGTGTGTCTGCTCACCACCAACAAACAAAGGTGACCCAAGAAAATGCTGCTACTAAGAAGCCATCTTAGATTCTGTCTCCTTTTTGTCTGTAAGAGCAGTAATCTTAAATCTGTCATAAGCAGTTTGTGCTTGTATCGAGGCTTCTGTGAGACTTTGGGAACAGGCTGCAGGCATCAAACTTGCCATTTTGTGGCTCAAGCCCTTATGCCACTCTGTACCATGGCCCACTAGGGACACAGCTAAGAAGCTGTTTTTGGTTCTGTTTCTGTGCTCTAGAATCCTTTTTGGGTTTTGTCATGCTTTATGTGGGTGTATGTGCCCATGTTGGAACAACATTTGTAGTCAAAATTTTCTGGCCTGTCCGGCCTGAGAATCAAACCTGCAGATACCTGCTGAGCCATCTCACACACCTGGTATTCAGGGTTTTGAAGATGTTTTTTTATCAGATCTTTTCATATTTTTGCTGAGAGTAATTATCAAGACAGGGTGTTGGGTGTTTGTCATATACTGTGGATCCCTTCCTTGATATCTAATATGGTTGTTTGCAATACAATAAAAAATAGAATAGGGTGAAAATATGTTTAGTGTATGCAACCTATTCAAATCTACACATTAGTATAGTCTGCCTTAACTATTTTTAAAATACTTCAAGTATACTACAGTTGAGAAAACTCATTTAATGCAAAACCATGAAGCCAGATTTACAGTCGTATGTTAGATCTTAGGTGGTTTATTGACCTCTGTCTCCAAAGTGAATGACAGGTCAGAGGAGCAAGGCTTCTTTCACATCATCATGAAACTGAAAAATGAAGATTGGGCCATCATAAATAAATGAAGGGCCAGTTGTAATCAATAAAGGTCTCTCTCCCTTTCTTTGCCTCTGTTTTGTGTGTTGAATCACACTAATGGATTTATGAATAGCAAAACACATATATTTGCTCTTGATGTTTTATGCTTTTATATGTAGTTAGATTTGGAGTCATTTGCTAAGTTCTCTAAAAATTTTTGCATTTGTGATCATGAGGAAAACTTGTTGGACTAAAGTTTCATTTGTTGTGATGCTTTCTTCTGGTGTCTTGCTTCCAACTTCATGGTGGTATAAGAAAAAAAATCTCTCTTCAGGAATGCTGCTACATAGTACAAGTGTATTCCTTATTATCAAGGGACACACTTTCAGAGTTATGTTGCTTTAAGAAATTACTCCCTTATTTTAATACATGTATCCTCCTTATTCTCAGCATTTTTTAGTAGGAAGTCCTTCTCTGTTTAAATAATCTCTAGCATTTCTTTTTGACTGGGATTACATTGATTATTTTCTTCCACCTCTTCTATAATTCTTAATCAAAATTTTCTCATAGTTAAGATGTGTTTCTTGTAGGCAACATATAGTTGGATATTGCTTTTATATCTAGTGTGTAAACCATTTCTATCTTAAAATGACTACTGATGAAGATGGGTATGGCTACTTATTTTTTTTATTTGTTTCTGATTTATGCTATTTTGCAATTTGTCTTTGTGTACTTTCCTCCATTTTTCTTTATTTTGGATAATTGCACGCATTTTTTGATTGCACTTTATCTTCAATTAGTTCTGTATGTTTCCCATTTTATAACTGCCTTGAGTTTTATACTATATTTAAAAATGTCTTGATTTCAACTTGGTTCTGAATGAATGTTTCCTCTAAATACAGTATGTATGTTTACAGGTTTGCCTATTTCTTTCTTTATTTATAGACTTCTCTTTTCTTTTCTTTTCTTTTCTCTTCTTTTCTTTTTTTTTCAATTTTGTTGCTTCCAATGAGAAATATTCTACCATGTTTCCCTTCATCCCTTTATATAAAGGATGGTTTCTGTAAAAACACATTTCCCGTTCCAACTGCCCAGTCCCAAATAATTGACTCTGAGGCTGAATGTTACTTCTAAATACTCAGTTGATAGCTCAGGCTTGTTAATATTTCTTATATTACTTTTATGAATTGTAGACATCATACCCTCTTTTGCTGGGTCCTAACAGGTCCCTTGGTGAAGGGGTGAGAAGGTGAGAAGGCACAGAGTCAACTATATAGACCCCAGGAGTCAGTTGAAAAGCAAAAGTCTAATTCCTTTATTCAACAATGGAGAGTCTTATATACTCTCCTCCCAGCACTCAGGCTGTGTCACAATCTGGTGATATTGCATGATCATCCCTCACTGACTGGTCATGATCAGGAGATCTGACAGCATCTGTTGCTAGGCAGATCCAATCAGCCTCTGAGCTGTGCCTGTTGCTAGGAAGATTCTAAGAAATTGGGAGTATTGGACAGCTGCTGTTGCTAGGCCTTCAGGCCGACTCCAGGTTGGCTCATAAGGGAGTATATTGTGCCTTGGCAACTGTTTTGAACCAATTTCCTTGGCTCTATGTGTCTGTGTCTGTCCTACTTCAGGCCTCCTCTTTTTTTTTTTTTTTTTTTTTTTTTTTTTTCTGTACATCCAATCTGGGAACCTGGAAAATTCTGTCTATGCTGCTCATCCTGGTATTGTGTAAGTTTTTCAGTTCTAGGAGGTTTTTGCCTCATCTCAATTGCTTCTCACACATTGGGCATCACTGCCTTCATTGTTCTTGGTCTAGGGCAGTGGTTTTCAACCTGAGGGTTCTGATCCAGGGTTTCCTAAGACCATCAGAAAACATAAATGGTTACAGTATGGTTCATAACAGTATAAAAATTAGTTATAAAGTAACACAATAATTTTATTTCTGGGGGTTGTAGTTGTTTGAAAGAAAATTGTTCCCAAGGGAGTGGCACTATTAGGAGGCATGGTATTGTTAGAGTAGGTGTGGCCTTCTTGGAGATGAATTTTGAAGTCTCATATACGCTCAATCCATGCCCAGTGTTTGTGGTCTAATTCCCGTTGCCTAGAAGATCAAATTCTCAGCCACCTCTCTAGCACCCTGTCTACCTGTATGCCACCATGTCCCATCATGATGAAAATGGACTGAACCTCTGAACTATAAACTACCTCCTCAATTAAATGTTTTCCTTTATAAGAATTGTCATAGTAATGGTGTCTCTTCACAGCAATAGAAATATGAAGTAAGATAGGAGTCGCTACAACATGTGGAATTGTATTTAAGGGTTACAGCATTGGGAAGATTGAAAACCAGTGGTCCGGGGTCTTGAAAAGTAGTAGTTTTCAGTGTTTATCTGTTTGTTTTGGTTATTTCTAGCAGAAAGAAAAAAAAACTGATGTTTGTGTGTCCCTGATGGGATAAAAGTGCTATCTCAGTTTGGTTTAAAAACTTATTTTAAAATGTGAAACATTTTGATTTATTTGAAAATTGTAGAAGACTGTGTTTTACCTCCATTGGTTTTTCTTTTTGGTAAGTATAGGTTGGTAAGCATGTTTAAAATGGGATGTGAATATGATTAAATTACTCATAAACATGTGATAATGAAACCCATTGCTGTGTACAGTTGGCATATGCTAATATATACGTGATGATTGTGATCACTGACAGTACTACAGAACATGAATTTTTCCTTCCTGTCTCCTGGATTCTATCAATGTGAGAGCTACTGATTAGGTCAGAAACACCATCTCCTCTCTGAATTTATCTCTGGACTGAATATGTCTAATGGGACTAACTGCAAAGGAGGGAAGAATTGAAGCACACTTTTGCTCAGCTCTCCGTCGAGGTCCAGTAAAGTGTATGATGATTTTGGATTTGATTGCTGTATAGTAAATTCTTCCACTAAATATTGCCCTTGAAAGCAACAATTGTCTTAAACTAACCTAGCTCTCCTGCTATTGAGCTCCAGCATGACTCTGAGATGTCCTTGCCCTATGTCCCTGCTGAAGCTAGATTAAGGTCATTGTGCAGTCATTCCAAGGTTACTCTGAGGTCAATACTAGGTCTGCTGGTCAGTTTGTCTCTTACTTGGCACCTGAGTGGTACTTTCATAGGAGGCCTGCACAAATGTGTTTACTGTGGCCTCTGTACATCTGCTGAGCCTTGGGAGTTTCTCTGCTATACAGTATCCACAGTCCCAGAAGATACTGGTTATGAGATGTCCAGGGATCAGCTTAGGGTATACACTGTAAGGCCATCTTAGAAACTCTGAAATCAGAGTGTGCCCAGGGTATTTTCTGACTTCAGTAAGATGAGTTATAGAGTAATGACACATCTTCGAAGCAGTGACAAGAGCAATCATATCCTACGGTCACCCGAGTGAGTTTTGTTGGCTATGAACACACATGATTTCCTCTTTACCTTTCTGAGACATGGAAGCAATGGTTTCTGTCCTCTCTCTTTGCACTTAGCCTATCCATAGGCTCTGTGAATACTAGGGACTTAACAGAGCACTCCTTCAGAGAGCTGAATCTCCATCCAGCTGCACTGGAAAGATTACTGTAGGGTTCTGCTCTCCTACAGTGATTCTCAGAGCCGGTGAAATGTAGGAGGAACACGGGAGTCCTTTTTTTACTTTGGCACAGTAAGTTTTATTTTTTTCCAATGAAGTATTTTGTAGCAAAGTTTCTAGCCCCAAGCCCTGCAGCTGCTTAGTCCCAAATAATCACACAAAGGCTTATACTAATTATAACTGTTTGGCCTATGGCTCAGGCTCATTACCAGCTAACTCTAACAACTTACTCAACCCATTTTTATGAACATATGTATTGTCACATGGCTCTGTGACTTTACCTGTATCCCATTACATTTTATTTTCTGAGTGGCAGCCTGCAGCTACCATTTGATCGTGCTCTCCTTCTCCTTTATCTCTGCTTGGATTTTCTATCTGGCTCTAAGCTGCCTCTCCATAGGCCAAAACAGCCTCTTTATTAACGAATAGCAACAAAGCACATTCACAGCCTACAGAAAGACACTCCACATCATTTTCATTTTTCTGTCTAATCAAAAGGGAAGGTTTCAATTAGTTTTAACATACCAAAATTACATATAACAAGACAGCTATCAAGGAAGAATTACAATTACAATATCTAGTCTATTTATATTTAGTAAAATTAAAGAAAATATTCTATCATTTATCTTATCCTTGTGAGGCTAAAGTTTTGTATCTAATTCACCTTTTCTGTAACTAAGGAAAACTATACTCATAGCTATATACATTTCTACTCGACCAAAAACCACAGGAGGATATAATATTAATGAAGTAAACAGGAAATGCATTGTAATCAACTTCCAAATTATATAAATGACAGACATCTGACTGCCTGAGCAGTCACCTAAAGTTCCCCTGTAACATGTTTCTTTACTCGTGTCCCATTACAGTCTTTCCCATAAGCCATATTGTGTAATTTGTAAGCCTTCCCAGTTCCTGAAGCATGGAAAAAATTCAGAAGGGAAGCATCTCAGTACCACTGCAAGGGAGGGACAAAGATTTTCAGGGTGTAAACTTCACCAACACTGGTAACATTCCACACTTTACCTATTTTATTCTGGTACACATTTGCTACATTACTGGTTCCTATCAAATTAGAGGGTCACAAAGAGATGCTTGGCAGATTGTCAGCTCCACATAGTGGGGATTTCAGTTCAAATACAACTTGTGGAACTGCATAGAGCTGGCACAAACCAGTGGGGAAACTACATCTAGTTAGATGAATGAATAAATTCATTAATTTTTAGGTCAGTTGGATGGCCCTGAAAGGCCACTTAACACTTCATGATGGGCTTTCTGTCCTCTGGAATCATAATGCAGACATTTTAATCAGTATTAGTCTCGTAGGTATGGAGGTGTGACACTGCATAGCTATGGTAAGACATTGCTCTGAACTGTCATCAACCCTAAGAACCTAGAGGTAAAATTATGTTTCTTAAATATAACTAATCCTTGGACTAACATCTAGCAGCAGTATATTAGTGTATTTAATTTTTAAAGCATCTTTACAAATTACATGAAGAAAACTACATATCACTAAAAGCAATAACCTAAGAATACGCAAAGATGGGATTGTAGCCCAGCGTTGGAAAGTTTACTTAGCATGAGTGAGCCTCTAGAGCTAAATTTCCAGCCAGAAAATAAAACCGTGTCGAATAATTTCACTTACGAGTAGTCTGAGAAGCACAAGGGGTGCAGATGACAGGAAGCTGACAGACAAAATTGAGTAATGATGCAGATTGTGAGTGACAGTGGGGTAAGATGTTTTGTGATGACTCTCTGGGGATATGCTAGTGACTTCTCTATTGCTGTAATAAGACACCACAACCAAGGCAACTTAGGGCAGAAAGAGTTGATTTGGGCTTAGGGCGGCAGAGGATTAGAGTCTATTACGGCAGGAAGGCGTTGCAACCAGACCTGGAAGCTGAGAGCTCAGGCCAAGCAGACTTGAACTAGAAGTGGGGGATGCTACACGTTCTCAAATCCTGCGCCTAGTGACATACTTCCTCCAGTAAGTCACACCTCCTTAACCTCCCACAAATAGCACTGCTAACTGGGGTCCAAGTGTTCAAAGTTCTGGGCCTCTGGGGAACATTTCTTAAACTACATCAGGAAGCTGTCAGGTTGATTAAAGTAATGAAGGAATTTATAAATTTGTATTAATTTTTTCCTAATGATTGTGATAAGGACAGCCTAGAGAAGTTAGAGGCTTTATCATTTTAATATTTTGTTAATTGTGTTATGTAATTGCCATACTTTTATAGTCAGAAGGAATAGCCATGAGATATTATGTGATTCTTTCAATTTTGTTTTAGACTGAAAGTTTGTAATATGTATTTGCCTACAAAAAGCCCCTTTAAGAATACAACCTAGACTCTTAAAGGCCAAAAGGGCAGCAAATACCAAAGTACTCCTCTATTGTGGCCGATTGCTGGGGAGAATACGGCCTAGGTGGCTCTCATTTCCTTTCTACTGTAATGCTCCATATTCTCATTCATACAGCGCAAAAAATAATTTTGTACATAAAAAAACCAAGATGAAGTTGAGACAATACCAAGTGAAAACAAATAAGAGTGTAGCTGAGTGGAGCTTGGGAATTGTGTTCTGTTTCTGATAGCGGTCTCTTCACCCACTGACGCAAAGGGAGAGCCATCTGGAGTGCGAGGTGGGAAGCATATGCCCGCCATGCTGACAGCTTTGCAAACACTCTTGGGTTTCACTCGGATAACTTCTACATTCTGAGTCAGATAACGAAGCAATTTCTCCCCAGTTATGGGTTAGTTTGCCTATTTCAATCAGAATATAAATGATTACTAATTAATCGACTCATCCATTCAACATCTAACTAACATTCTTGGAGCCTCTGCAGCCGGATGAGGTCTGTGGGTCATGGACCGTGAAAGCTGCAGGCGCTTCCCTTCTGTGCTTGCTGTTTGCTTTTTGCTGCGACAGCTTTCTATGCATCTTGGTTTCTTACTGAAAGCATATTGTAAAGCAGAATTATATTACATGATTACTATTAAGATGTCTCATCAATTATCTACATTATTGTCCTGGAAGTACTTGATCTTACAACGGGTAGTATTTTCTTTTGTAGGGAAGAGCTCTCATGTCTTCTAAAAGTCTTGATAAATAGAAAAACATAATTTGTGCAAGTAAGCCACTTAAGATTTATTTACAAAGTAAAAGTATATTTTCAGGGTTTCATGCAAACCTCATGTTTTCCCTTCGATACTGCTATAAAGGAACTACATGTTTCCATGCTTATTCATACAAGGAGTGCCTGTAATGCATGCTAATATGGTTTAAGATAAAGAAATAATTACCAGTCATTAACATTGAAGGGGCCAATAAAACTAATGTTTATAAATAGGAATGGTCACATTTGCATGACAACTTCAGGGGTTAGGGTACACAATCTAGGTAAAATTTGGATAAGATAATGATGGAAACAGAGGCATTAAATATTAGCCAAACTCCTCCTGAGACATTAAATATAAAACCTCTGTAATATTCCAAGTTATCTTTCAGCTCCTCTGAAAACCTCCTGTGTGGTTACGCGGTTACGCGGTGCCACGGAAGTGTCTATAATAGACTGAGAATTCTGATGCATGTATGTATGTGAGATCAAAGATTTCCCTTCCTTTCCCAAGAGCTGAGATGAGTGGATCCTTTGCACATCCCGTTAGCCAAAGTCTCAGAGCAGTGGTGATGGCCCTGGGCTCTATGCTTCTCTTTGATATTCAGGAGATTTAAATCACTGTCTCTCTAATCATAGCATTAAGTACCATAAAAGACTTTTATGAGAGGCAATCCGGAATTCTTCACTCCTTTTCCTATGACAAGTTCAGCACCATATAGAATAAGCATGTTTTTCAAGCTTCCTGCAGAAGTTCATCCTCTCCGGAAGTTGGATAATTTGACAGAACAGTGGCATATTCTCTTGGTAGAGGGAATAATTGTATCTATACTCTACTCTGTACACTGGGGACTGTCACTAGATTGACTTGGCTTGATCCAAATGCCACCTAGAAAATGACACTAATGAATAAAAGGTAAAAATTTAAGTTCTTGGAAATACATTGTTTTTTATATGATTAGAGTTGCTGGACTAATTTGAGTTGAAAACCTCTTGCATGATCTTTGTATTTGAACATCTTGGAGCACCAGGATGAGCTCAGAGATGGCTGACTCATATTTGAAATGGACTTAGGGTAGAAATGACCTGAGAAGTGGATGTTTGTTCCCCCTCTCTGAGGCTGCACTAGGCTGCTTGATTCTTTTAATTACAAAGCTCTTTCAGGCTGAGACATGCATCCCATTTTTTTTCATTCATTAGACAGGAGATAGATTTCAATTATCAGTAGAAAATAATTGAAGTAGAGAATTTGAACAATGTTTCAGCAGAGTACACAGAGCCAAATGGAAGCAGGTGACCGACCAATCAGGGCCCTTGAGGCTTCTACACTCTATGTAATAGAAGCCAGAGAAAGACCAGAAAGAACTCAATAAAACATCATAAAAGCAAAGGGGCCAAATTTTCAAAGCACTAACATTTTTATAATTTTATATATATATTAAACATAATTTATAATTATATAAATACATCATACAAATTATATATATCATATAAATAAACTCCTGTCAAAGAGAAGAAAGATAAGTCCCTGCAAGTAGCAAAAGATGAAAAATAAGCTGCTGTCTTGAAACAAAACATTTGATTGAAGTTAATGAAACAGAGGCAGAGAACTTAACATCTAGGAGAGCTGAGCCTTTGTCAGTGGGGTCAGCTGTATTGAGAGTCTGTAGGCAAAAGATTATCTCTGCCATGTCTCATTGCTTCATATTCTAATGTCATTTTCCTAAAGGGTAGATAAAGACCTCAAGTTATGGTAGGAATTCAATAAAGCTTATGTCCTTGAAATAGCTTGAAAGTAAACATCATTATCATTATGAGTCTAAGGGAAAGGAGGCCCAAATGTTCATTCTGATAGTACCCTGTATCATATTTATTTGACAAATGAAGAATATTATACACCTGGATATAAGATGATCTATATGTAACATTTGCACTACAAGACTGGGTTTTTTAATACAGAAAATAAATATTTACTGTTATAGCAAATTAAAAATCTGTGCATTTAAACTGGGAGTCTTTTATGTGAGTCAGGGGAGAAATCTCAGGGACATAATTAGGTAATGATACAGATGCAATTTGGACATGGGAGACAGGAAGAGATGCAAGTCCTTTGTCCACAGGAAATGTATTCAGGTTATTTTTCTTAAGATATTTTGTTTTTTGTTTCTAATAAAGATTTTCCAACTTGTTATAGCTTCTAGTTTCCAGGGCATAAATAGTATCTTATGAAGAAACATGACCATCATGCATTGCCCTCTGTTAGATTGTTCTGAAGATTGATGTCAGCAAACTCATGCAGTAAGCGAAAGCTAATGTGTTTTCTCTTGTACATTTGCTTGATATTTGGTGTTGCCTAAATGTACAGGAGTTTAGGCTGTGTCCCCATAATAGGATCTAATAGGAGGCTGTAAATAGTTTTTTAGGCCCCTTCTGTCTTCACCTCCACAGCTAACCTGCCTCAAGCCCCTCCCCCAATAATGAAAGAGCAAAGCCAAGTAACAGGCCTTCACGCTTTGCTTTTGGAGCAGTTGTTTAAGTGTATACATAAGATGTATAAGTGGCAGAGATTTATCTCATTTGGGTCATGGTCTATCAGCTGTACTTCCTGATAGTTTCATTCCAGCCATGTTTAAAGAAATAAAACTTGGTAAGAACATATGTGATGCATACAATCCCTTAAGAAGCTCAAACTGTGAATAGTAGTCTGGGGATAGAGAACATTTACTTTCAAGCTATTTCAAAGGAGGGATGGTTTTCTGAGAGAGAGAGAAGCACAACTGTTTTTACTGATCTCCTCCCCTAAGCTGTGTCACAGATGTGCTCTGTAACAAAGAACTCAGCCTCTTTTATTTTCTTGAACAGAAAAGGCAATATCTCTTCTGTTTTTTAACGTGGATTATAAACTGCTCAAGGGCATGGGCTCTGTTGGTTTAATTCACTTCAAATCAAGCATAGCACCATTATAGAGTGAACCTGGCCCCCATTTTTTAAACCATTGACCTTTTACTACTATTATTCATTACACATATATTTATTTCTATGTCCCAGCTAGAGAAGAGAGTGACACCTCCCAACTCTTTGGAATAGCATCACTAAGAACATGGAGCTTTTCTAAATATCTGCGTGCAAACTGATTTGTCAACATACTATAGTCTTATGGTTTTAGAGAATAATCTTAAAACTCTTTGCTGAGTGATGTTAATTTTGCCCCCTGATACTCATTCCTTTGTAGCTGAAATATACTGGATATTATTATACTGGTCAGTCTTATGGACCTACGCTCTTGCATTGAAGTGTCAATGTTGATGGACCTGAACTTCAGGCTTCTTAGACACCTCATAGAAGTGACTGGATGATGTGGAATGTCTTTCTGTAGGCTGTGAATATGTTTTATTACTATTGGTTATTAAAGAAACTGTTTTGGACTATGGAAAGGAAGCTTAGAAACAGGTAGGAAATCCAAGCAGCGATAAAGAGAAGGACAGAGTCAGGAGAAGGTACAAACTGCTGCTCAGGAAGCAAGATGTAATGGAACATAGGTAGAGGCATGTAACATGTGCCAATACATAGGTTAATAAAAATGGGTTAAGTTATAAGAGCTAGTTGGTAATGAACCTGAGCCATAGGCCAAACAGTTTGCAATTAATATAAGTCTCTGAGTAATGATTGTATAAACAGCTGTGGGACTGTGAGTAGGAGAAATTTGTCTAGACCTCAGGCCCGGATGGGTCAGAAAACTTCTGCCTACATTTGGATCATCATAAAATAAATTGTTGGAAAGGAGACAGATGAGTTTTTTGCTGTCTTTACCTTTAAGGAACTCAGAGCTGCTAAACATGAGCTGAAGTCTAGGACAGCCTCCAAGCCTCCTGCCCTGCTGACAAAATTGTAATCCATGGTCAGACATCAGTAGCATCACCCATAAGAATGTGGCAAAGGAAGACACCTGTGCTTTCAGGCTTATTCCTGACATACCCATCAGACTGTCTGACAACAAAATCCTGTGAGGCCTATGCACCCTGGGACTCAAGGAATAGCTTTTTGGGGGGTTATTTTATATTATCATGACTTCATGCCTTCTTTCATTTTTATTCTTGAGTTTGGACCCTTGGTTACACCAGAGTCTGATGGAGGTGGAGCTGGGATCTATTCAATGTCCCGGTGAGCCAGGGGACTCCCCAAAGTCAAGATTTGATTATTAGTGCCTTTGCCCTACAGTGGTTTTGTACCCAGAACTTCTCTGTTGCCTGGATATTAGCACGGTGTGACATAGGACAGTCTATAATTCCCAATGGCTTCACATAACTTTTAGTGACAAAAGCTGATAATGTCCTTATGTGAGTCCATGCTTCAGCATCTGGATGTCTTGATGCTAATGTGGAGCTTACATTAAGCTTTGGAAACTCCCTTCAGGAATTGCTGATTGGAATCCATATCTTTACTATTGTAAAATTTAGAACATTGTGAATTGGAGAGAGTCTAGAGCTAACTGGGCTTCTGGATAGCTCTGGGTGAAGCAGAGAGAGAGCAAACTCCTACCCGGATCTCCCCTTTATTTGGCCCTTATGAAGAGGTTATCTTTATGGACTTTAAGGCTTCCTAAAATAAAATAAAAGTAGCCAAGCTATATAAACCCTCATCTTGTATGTGTAATGCACACTGCACACAATGTTCGTTTAAATAATGTTTTTCCAGTGCCTCTACTTCTGGATCTTCAAAGCTGCATATTTGGAATTATTTGTGTTGAACAAAGAATCGTGTGTTGGTCACCCTGGGATAGGACTCTCTTTACCCTAAATACTAGGCACTTAAGAAAATCAGATGTAACATTCTAACAGTCTGGCTTACCTTTCACCTTGTCCAGGAGTCCATGGCTGGGGTCATGCTTAACTTTCTTCAGTTGGAGTCTGACTGTGTTCCAGTTGAGTAATGGATTGACTTCCCTCTTTTCCAAATTAGATGGTTTAATTTCTTCTATTTCCCATGTTTCAGTTATTGAGACAGTCTCACTAGGAAGGCCTCGGTCTCATGACCCCACTACTTCCTCTCCCCCTGTATAGGAATTACAGGACTCAACTCCTGTCTTCCAGTATTTTTATTTCTGAAAAGTTTGATGTTAGGGAAAAAGCAACTGATAGTCTTGCTCCTCCAGTGTTGTAAGCAGAAGTTTTTCTGACCCATTGATGTAGGCAGAGTTTTACTTAGAAGGCACCAGTATAAGATTAATATTTATTAAAATATAAATCAACACTCACAATACAGGTAACAGCTTATAGTGGCACCTGAACAGGAACTGGAGTATCCAAGCAATGGACGATGGATTCCAAACCGGTCTCTCCAGCAGCCAGGAACCAGGCAAAACGGACCTCCCAGGGTCCCAGCAGCCCCTTATCAATGGGGTTGGCCATGCCCCCTTCAGGGGCCCGGGACCCTGGGTAAGCATCCTTGGATCTTATCAGCTGACACCTGAATCTCACCACACATTGGAGCTTGAGCTCAGACAAAGCTCTCCCTCCCATGGTTCCACAGCCACTTATAAAATAATCACACAAAGGCTTATGTTAATCGCAAACTGTTTGGCCTATGTCTCAGGCTTATTATAAACCAGCTCTTATAACTTAACTCAACCCATTTCTATTCATCTATGTATTGCCACATGTTATCTGGCAGTACCTGTGTCCCATTCCATCTTGCTTCCTGAACAACAGCTTGTAGCTTCTCCGATTCTGTCCTTCTCCTTTATCTCTTCCAGCATTTCCTGCCTTTTCATAGGCCAAAACAGCTTCTTTATTAACCAATGTTAATAAAGCATACTTCACAGTGTACAGAAAAATATCCCACATCACAGTATCATGAGCATCAGTCTTTCTGGTGATGTTATTACTTGTGAGTTCTGTGTGATATATGCTGCAAAGCTACGATCATATAATGATGTCTGTTTCCAAGTAGCTGTGGTTTACACTGTCATGATTTCTGTGGTAATTTTTAAAAAGATGATTTCATTGTTTTTGTGGATTTAGTATTATTCTGCACCTGTGAATAGGATAACTGGTGATCATGGGTGAGTTATAGCCCACTTAGGAAGTCAACACTTGTGCAGTGCAGAGGTTCACAGATGGGCCTGGTAGCTTAAAAAGCAGTTAGGGCCAGGCATGTGCTGAAGACACTATAAAAAAAGCTGATATGGTATTGCTACTTTAAATAAACATTGTTATTTCATACAAGCAAGTGAAGCAGGCATAAAACAAATGAACACAAATTCTCTTAGCTACATGTAAGAGTTAGTGCTGCCCAGATATTGGCACTGGAGTCAGGGGAATCATGGGCTCAGAATGGAAAGGACCTTTGTATATCACATCTGACTTTTCTTGGTATGGGGAAGAGAACACCCCAGGATGCTTTGCACTGTATTTAGCTGATCTGGAGTCACATGTGGAAGTTGAATGAAATTGATGCCTGCCACAGGGACATGCTCCAGTTGTGGGTTTGAACACCAGAACTCTGAACAATTTTAGTTACTTCAATGATCAGGTTTTAAAAAGTGGGTTGTTAGACCCTTTTCTGGAGCCTGGGCCATGGCATGTACACACACTGACCCTACTCAGTAGGGAATGGAGCTACGAGAGGCAGGAGTTAGTAGTCAGCACTGAAGTCAGTGGCTAAGTTTCCCAGTGAGTAAGACTCAGAAAAATCGATCCCTGGGAGGTCAATGGGGAAGAATCCTCAAGTTATCACCCTCTGGAGTCTTCAATGTAGTTTCTAAAATCATGGGAACTTGTTCCTAGGGAACAGCTTAAAAGCAGGTATTTATAGAGAGATGGAGCTTTGTTTCTGCCTGGGAGTGTGACAGGCACTAGCCTTTCTTCAAGGGTATAGCCTTCTAGTAGGTGGCCCTGAAGAATGATATAAATGCTGTGCATCTTTAGTTTCCTCCCCCAGGTATCAAAAAGTGCCATTGAGCCCACAAAAGTGCCCCTTAGTGCACTGCAGAAATATGACACAGGATATACTGTCTAGTGCAATGCAGAAGCAAGTGACATCAGAGTCCCAGTACATGCCTGGCAAGCACAGGCACAGTGTAGAAAGCCACCACATTTTATTAAGAGCATGTGGCCTCATACACAGGTGCTTCAAAGGGAAGCCTCATAGAAAGGGGTCAAACAAAGGGACACATTTTCAGGAGGATACCCAAGAGCAATGCCAGTGGAAGGCTATTGACAGAGGGTAAATTACCTCCAAGCAAAAGTGGATTAACCGTTAAATGTCTGGGACCTTGTTTTAGGGTTTCTATTGTTATGAAGAGACAGCATGACCATAGCAACTTTTATCAAATAAAACATTTATGTGAGGTTACTTGATTGTAGTTCAGTGTTTCAGTCCTTTATCATAGTAGGGAACACGGCAGCATGCAGGCAGATGTGGTTCTAAAACTGAAAGTCTTACATCTTGCAGGCAACAGGAAGTTGACAGAAACATGGCTGTATCCTGAGCACTGGAAAATGCAAAGCCTGCCCCCACAGTGACACAGTTCCTCTATAGAGGCCATCCCCACTCTAACAAAGCCACAGCTCCTAATAGTCACTCCCTATGAGATTATGGGGGGCAAACTACCAGGCACAGTCTGCTGATGGGATGTGGGGAGGAGGTCCTGTCTTGTTAGCTGCTAATTGAAAAGATTCCAGATCTACATTAGAGATAATCAGTAAGAGTTTGAGGGAACACCAAAACAGGAAGAGATCCAAGCACTATCAATGTAGCAGATATAGCTCAGAGCAAAAGTTAGGGTGGTTGTTCTGTAGGATGGCTTGGAAATCAGCAGGAGGATCAACCACAGGTTTGGAAGCTTGTGGTGTCACCTTGAATACAGAAACACCAGAGTCCATAGTAGTGTACCACAAGAGATGATGATCAGGACTATGCTTGCATTTCAGAATGGAGAGAGAAGTTGGAGGCAGAGGGCTGCCAAAAGAGACTGAAATTGAATTAGCTGTAGAGGTTGAACAGCTTCCCAACAGGAGCGAAAGAAAAGTACACCTATAGTATGCGCTGCTGTCCATCTGGGGAATGAGAGCTTCGGGAAGAAAGGTAGTAGGCATCAATTGTGAATGTAGCTGAGCAGTCAGGGGACTCCTAGAGTGTCCACTAACTCCACGAACTTGAAAGCCACTAGGGACCCTAACTGGAGTAGAGCAAATGTATATTCTGTAGAGCTTTTGTGCAAATGTAACAACAGAGTGGTTCTATCAGATAGGCAGGGGTCTGGTCATGACACTATTTTGTTGCCCCCTCCCCAGGGCTGTGGCTTTGACTCTCTTCAGCTATGTGCCTGGACTATGATGCGTGTGAATTTGAACTAGGAAGCCTACGGTGAAAGTATAGAAGCTCTATCTGTGGGTTCATTTCTTCCTTATTTTATCTCCTACTTTCACGCTCAAAGGCAAATGACTGGGCCTGGTTTGGCAGTGCTTCATACATTGCAGTATGAATAAGAATCCCAGCACTTACGAAGCAGAGGCAGGTGGATCTCCATGACTTCAAGGACAGACCGGTCTATAGAGTAAAGTCCAGGACAGTCCTCAAAGCTGTACAGAAAAACCTCGTCTCACAAAACGTAACAGAAAGCATGCCTCCCCCAAAAGAATTCTTGGTACCCTGTGGGTGGCTTGTTGGGAAATATTGTTGGAGGAGGTGTTTCATGGGGGGCGGGGTTGAAGTTTCAAAATCCTAGCAATTCTCAGTTAGCTCTCTGTCTTCTACTTAACAATAATGCTGTGAGCTTTCCTCTACTCCTCTACTGCCCTGTCTGCCAGCTGCCATGCACCCAGTTATGATGGTTGCAGATTCTAACTCTCTGAAACCGTGATCCCCAAAATTAAATGATTTTTTTTTCATAGAAGTATCCTGGACCATAGTGCTTTGTTGTGGTAACAGAAAAGTAGCCAAGACATGTTAATCTGCAGTTTCTATAGATAACACCATATACATATTATATATTATTCACATGGCTGGTGCATAATAAGTAGGACACCTGATGATATTAGTATTGAGGATATAGTTAAAAACAACCCCAACCCAGGTGTGGTGGTACACACCAATGATCCCAGCTTTTGAGAGGCAAAGTGCTAGAATCAAAAACTGAAAGCCATCCTTGGCTATGTAGTCAGTGTGGGTCAGCCTGGATTATATGAGTCTCTCTGTGGAAAAAAGAATCTGTATCTGTTCACACTGGTGAGCAAAAGTGAAGAAAAGTAGAGCAGGCTCAGAAGGTAAAGGGAGATGCTGCTGAGCCTGGGATGTGCTCGGTGCAAGGAGAGAGCTGACCTCAGTTCTTTTCTGTCTTTAACTTGTACACTTTGTCAGGTATGAACTTATATACATACCCACCAAACAAATAAGTGTAAAAATTATAAAAAGAAATAATTTATTTTCCTTACAGCATTTTGTGAGTTAAAATATACACTTTTAGGTGATCGTTTTTTAAATAGCTGTGTATCAATTTGTTTAAGTTATTAGAACTGAGCATCTCTGGGCTTCTCGCTGGTGACAGAGCTATACGACAGAATGTTCAATCTCATACTGGACAACATTGGAAATAACTACAGCTGAGCTATGAGTAACTCTGGTTCACAGGATCAGTCCATAGCTCAAGACCAGCTTTGAAGAAACTCCACTCTGACCATATTCTCTCATCTCTCCAGTGCCTGGAACTTTTGGGCATTTATTGGTAGAATATTTGGGTGGCAAGACAGCCTGAATGAACTGCCCTCCACTGTTGCTATTGTCTTGGATGGCACTAAAGGCCATTCTTTACCATGTGCCATGTGACATATTTACATCTCAGCCTCTAAGCCAATTCAGAGAGTAGGTACAAACCAAAGCAAATCTGCTAAATCAGTTCATCCTTAGAGCTCAGAGGCACTCTGCACTCTCAAACAGAATCTCATATAAAATTAAGCATAGAGATGTGAGACAAATTTTGGGATCTGAGCACGTTTAATACAGGATATCATTTTATTTGGAAATAAAAATAGATCAAGGATTGAGTGCTGATTTCATTCATTGATTTTTTTATAACCAAGGAATAATGTTTCATATTACTTGGTGTAATAAATGAGAAGGTGTCACTTTTTTTATTTCTAAAAAGAAAACTCCAAATATAAAGAATGACTGAAAGCCATCCACTTCCATAGTACAGCAAGCAGAACCAGAGCCCAGACCCAGGTTTATCTACCCAAGAGCCTTGGCTTTGCTCTGGATCACTTTGTCATTTCAAAACAAATAGTTGTTCTTACTGTTTTTGTTCCAGTAATTTAAATTCTCAAGTGTACACGACGAACACCATCCCAGATCTATCCCAATAATGATTTCTAAGCTTGTTTAGACATGAACTTTTTAGAATATCAGTGTAATTTTCATCCCCAATACATTTTCTGAATAAATATTTAAAAGCTGTATTATTTTATCTTATAGCATCAATAAAAATGACCATCTTCAAAGCTTATAAAAGAGCACCCTTCAAAATAATACCAAACAAAGAAAAATGGAATACTAATTGCATATATCACTGTAAACACCAACTGAATGCACAAACACACCAACATACTTTAAAATATATAAATTGTGAAATAAATGCAAGCTATCTGTGGATTGTATGACTCACTGTGTCCACTTCTATTATTGTCTTCTTGGCTGTGTGTGTGTGTGTGTGTGTGTGTGTGTGTGTGTGTGTGTGTGTGTGTGTGTGTGTGTTTTCAAACCTGTACAATTACTGTGTTGTTTCTGAGATGAAATAATCATTAGGTTAAAAATACAGATGTGATTTTTTTCCCCATATACCTGTGCTCAAAGCCAATAAATTGTTGTACTAGCTTCTCTTTTGGCTGGTAAAAGTACTCATTTATTCAAATATAGCTCTAAAGTTTCTGAACTTTACCAACTTAGGCTTCTCTCTCCCTCTCCTTCACTGCTGTTCCCTTCACCCTGTGAATCCCCAGAAGCTGGAGTGTACTTCCTGGCCTTGGCTTATACCCCTAAGCATTTGATTCTAGCTTCTGAATTTTCTATTTTTAGCAAATGCCGTAGTAACAAGGACCTGAATGACAGTGTGTCTCAGCGTCCACAACAAGACTTGTAAATCACAGGAGGTAGGACATCATACTCTTCAATCCATCCTGAGCTTTCAAAGTAGTTAAAAATCAGGAGTGGAGTGGATTGGGTGCTTATGGTCTCTCACACCTGGAGGCAACTTTTCTTTGGGAAGTAAATACAGGAAGCGTCTGCTACAACCTCGCAAAGTCCTGGCCTTCACTGGAGTCTTGGAAGTGAATAGGCTTCTGGGGAGCATGCATTGTTCTCTTTATCCCCATGGCACATTTGTCCCACCTTTATTTCATTTATTTATTTATTTATTATTATTTTTCATATGTTCAGATAAATTTTATTTTTACATAACGAAACACACCAGTGAGCTATGTTGTGTTCAGTGTGCTGTTTCAAATGTCGTGGAGCTACAAAGTGACTTAGAATTTGCTTCAATGCATCTTGCTATAAATTTTAAGTCTATTTAATTACACAGAGAAGTAGCATGTGTGTAAGTCTTTGTAAATCAACCCTCAGTGAGTAGGCTTTGTGGAAGAATCAAAAGTGACCTGAGTGTTTAAGACAGGAACATAAAACATGCTGTACAGAGACTGAGCAGAAATTCTTTATCTTGGGTAGTGGAAGGTTTCTTTCCATAAATGAAAGTCTGGAAGGCTTTTCAGAGAAATCTCATTGACACAGACTGTCCTCCAGAGCTAATCCTAAGGGAGCAATTTACAGAGATAACCAGAGAGTCAGGGACCCACCCTGAGTATAGCCATGGATGTCACTGTGTGCTTATCTCTCGATTAATTCTATTCGTCTATCTGTCCATCTGTCCACTCAATTCATCCACACTCTTCTTCATCCTTCCCTCACCCTGACGATTTCTTCCCTTCCTTCCCCTGCCTTCTCTTTCCCTTTAATTCTCTGTTTCCGACACTTTGATTCAGATGTCTACTGTTTTGTCCAAGGTAAGGCACTCACTGTAGTCATTGTCCTTGCCCCAGCTATATTTTTTTGTATTCAGTCCCTGCTAACACAGTTTGGATCACATTTTAACATGAAGACATACATGCCAGTCAGATTTATGTTGCAATGAAATGCAGAATAGCATCAGCTTTTCTTAGAGAAAGGCTTACTTTTTGGTTCATGTATTGTCGTTTCCAGACTGTGATCCATTGCCCCATTGCTTTGTATCTGGGAGTGGTATGCTCTACACAGCTGAGGCCTGTGGAAACACAGAAATACTTGTCTTCTGGTCCAGAAACAAAGAGTAATAAGTATTCCAGTCCCACATCCTTTTGGAGGACCTGGTCCTAGTGAAATAAATCCAGCGTGAACAATCCCATCACAAAGCTTTAAACACACAGAGTTTGGAGATCTGTCAACACCAAATGATAGGAAAATATGAAGGTTTATTATTGCCTCAACCAAGGTAGGATGCAGTACTTAAAGATACTCTGATGTTTGTATGTGTATGTAGATTATATGTAAAGTACTAACTGGCACTAAGTTGTGGACCCACACCTTGAGAAGAAATGGTTGATGTGGTGGTTTGTAAGAAAATGGCCCAAAGAGGGTGGTACTTTTAGGAGGTGTGGCCTTGTTGGAGTAGGTGTGTGTCTTGTTGGAAGTATGCCACTGTGGAGGTGGGCTTCAAGGTCTCATATATGCTTAAGACGATGTCCCATGTTTTCAGTTCTCTTCTTTTTGCCTCTGGATCAAGATGTAGAATGATCCAGCATCACATGTACCTACACACCGTCAAACTCCCAGCTGCCTGGTGGGGATAATTCTCTTGTATACTATAAAGACTTGTCACTCAAATTGTTTTAATAAAACACTCCTTTGCCAGTAGCTAGGCAGGAAGTATAAGTGGGGTGACAAGACTAGAAAAATTCAAGGACGAGGAAGGGCAGAATGAGAGAGATGGCAGCCAACCGCCAACTAAGCAGGACATGTAAAAATAAGCTAACAAGCCATGAGTCACAGCTACTTGGCAAAGCATAAATAGAAATAAGGTATAGAACTTAAGTATAAGAGTTAGTAGCAAGCCTGAGCTAATGGCTGATCACTTATAATTTATATTAAGCCTCTGAGTAATTATTTGAGAGTGGCTGCAGGGCAGGGCACAGAAACTTTCACTTGCAGCTGCAAAGTTCCCACTATAATGACAATAAATTATATCTGTAAAACTTTCAACCACACCACCACAGTTAAATGCTTTCCTTTATAAGAATATGGCAATGGCATCTCTTCACAGCAATGGAGACCCTATTAAGACAGCTGGCAAATATTACTGGTGAAGAATTAACAATAATTGTATTTATTTTAGACTTTTGTTTTTACATACCAATCAATTTTTCCCTCTCTCTTTTCCTCCCCTCCCCCATAACACCTATTTCCTTTCTCTTCAGATGTGGGTGGGCATTCCATGGAGATCAGCCAGCCATGGTATGCCAAGCTTCTGTGGGACTAGGAAGCTCCTCTTCTGTTAAAGTTAAATGAGGCAATATGATGGGATGAATAGGTCCCCAAAGCAGGCAAAAGAGTCAGAGACAGCCCTTGTTCTTTCTGTTACGAGTCTCACAAGAACAAGTTACACAATCATAACATATATGCAGAAGGTTGATCCCTAGGTTAGTTCCATGCAGGCTCCCTGGTTGTTGGTTTAGTCTCTGTGAGCCCCTGTGAACCCCTGTGAGCACAGATTAGTGAGTTCTGTGGGTTATCTTGTAGTGCCCTTGACCCCACTGGCTCCTCTCGTTATTCCTTCCCCTCTTCTACAGGATTCCCCAATTTCCACCCATGTTTGTCTGTGGGTCTTTGCATCTATTTTCATCAGTTGCTGGGTGAAGCCTCTCTGATAATAATTGGGCTAAGCATCAGTCTATGAGTATAGCAGAATAATAATCCTATCTTTAATTGCATAAAAATGAAAACATCTATACTGTGGATTTCTAGGGGTCAGAGATACCAAATGTTATACTGAACATTATTTTAGTATAACTTTTTCTTTGCATTTAGTTTTACAAGAAGGAAGCCAGGACTATATAAAATCTCCCAAGTCTCTTGACTTAATGATTTGTCTTTTGTGTTTTTTGTTTATTGGTTGTTTGAATTTTTTATATAAGTTTTAATGTAAGCCTCAAAACCATTTCTACTCTTCTGTAAAAAAATAAATACATAAAAAGAATAACACAGCACAGATGAGAACACTGTTCTAACTGCATGAAAAGGAACTATAAATGGAAGCCTTTTGGTTTTGCTTTTCTTCTGAAACTGGCTTCTTTAAGGATGGGTTTATTCACCTATATTGATAGCCTCGTGGACAGCCAGCACTCACAGAATGTCTATATTGATAGCCTCGTGGACAGCCAGCACTCACAGAATGTCGTCCTTCCCTAACCATGCTCTTAGGTAGATTTGTGAAAAAAAAAAAAAAAAAAAACACATTGGTGTTTTCATCACTATGCTTTAATACTTATACTGTATTTATGCAACAAGTCCAGATAGAAGTTTGTTTTTGGACCATAAAGACAATGCCATTACCTGGGCTGTGTTTTCAACATCTTTGTAAACTTAAAGACCTGTTCCTGAAGTGAGATGTCATTGATTGTAGCCATTGCCATCATTGAGTGTTTAGCTATGTACAACAAACTTGGATTTGAACATCAGAACTTTGTAAATTTCTTAGGAGGGGGCTGAGCTAAATAACATTTGTATGGGGATGGTAGTTCTTGAATGTGTGCATGCTTCTGACAGCCCATGGGTAGCTAGCATGGCTGACACATGGGAGCAGGGCAGCTGTGTAAGTTAACATGTGAATTTATGGCTAGACTTCAGGCTTGCCATAGCTCTCTGGGAGCATCATATCATGAAGACTGTCCAATAGTCTTGAATTCAAGCCAGAACAGTTCTCGTTAGTGATGTCTAACTATTTTAGGTAGAAAAAAGTCCACTTAGAAGAACCATGAGATGATGCTGTCTTTGGAATGAAAGATCAAAGAACATAAGAAGTCATTGAATACGTAAGTTTGCTCTATAACTATATGAGTGTGTGTGGTTTTCAGGATGAGAAGTATGGGATAGGAATATATTACATTAGTCCACATAACAGTTGATTGAAACAGATGGCAATAACTTTGCTATTCATCTTTAAGGAATATATGCTGAATAGTATCTGGAAATTAGCCCTGACTATTCGATATCATTCTCTTCAATTACTGTTGATTGGTGTGTCTCAAAGAAACCCAGGTAAAACTAAAAGAAAAAAGTTTTGCAAACAATAAAAACAATTGTGGGGTTCTTCCTTTGACAAATGCATGAGCTTAGTTGGTATCTTTAGAGTTTCAGAAGCTTCATTTTATTTAGTAGAGATTCACAGTAAAGATGAATTTGATTGACCCGATACAGTCTACACTTGACCATTGCCTCCATGTGGTTCTAGACTATTAAAAAAACTTTGTTCTTAACAGATAATAGGAAGCAAGACATGGTTGTATGTGTCTTTAGGCAGGCAGATCTCTGTGAGTTCAAGGGCAGACTTCTAGACTTCTATAAGGCTGGAGTGTTCTGTTGTTTACATCATCCACACTGAAATGTTCTGCCATGACAGATTTATCAGAAAACATGACTTTGGTGACAGGGACTCAAGAAATAATTAGACACATGAGTCCAGAAGAAAAAAAGAGTCTAGATTTCATCATCCACGTTGAGTTTTACAGTCCCTTTCCTGAGAATGAAAGATAAATGAATAAATGAAGAATCAAAAATTTTCTTTCTGTCTCTCTCTATCTCTGTCTCTCTATCTCTCTGTCTCTCTCTGTCTCTCTCTGTCTCTGTCTCTGTCTCTGTCTCTCTCTCTCTCTCTCTCTCTCTCTCTCACACACACACACACACACACACACACACACACACACACACACACACACACACACACAGAGTTTGGAAGGGCACTCTGCCCCAGCATCTCCCTGGTATCCATTGCATTCCTTCTATACCCACAGGCTGGTTGCCCCTTTCTCCTCAACAAAGTGTGCACCACAGCCACCATGTACAAATGAGAAGGAATGAGTTTATCATATTTGCCATGAGTGACATACACAAGAACACCATATTTGACATGTTTGTTGTCATATGGAAGGCACTCTGAATGCACTAAGCTCAGCTCCAAAGCTTCACAGAAAGGCTTATATCAAGTTCTTCAATAGATGGGACATTAGGATGAATGAGTGACAAGCTGTGAGGTCAAATTAAAAATAAGAAGGAAACATCCAAGCCAAGGCTCTGCCCAGAGAAAGTACATCAGACTTGGATTTTTTTGCTTGTTTGTTTTCTGATAAGTATGCTCCACGGGGCAAGTCTATAATAAAGCAAACGAAAGTACATCCTGGATGGTAACAAGTGAGTCAGACACCTCTAGATTAAAGACAAGATGTGGTCATGAGTCCTTTAAATACCTCACAAGTATATTCTGGAAATTAGCATTCCAGATGTGGATCTGGATGCTGAAATGACAGATATAGCCAGGAAGTCCTGGATGAAAAGCATGGATCAGAGACAACCCAGAGTGGCCTGATGGTCATGAGAACCTGTCTTGGCCTCACTGCACCCTCATCTCAGTTAGTGTTGTACAAGAGGGGTGTGTCACTGTGTGTTTTTACAGTCAAGTTGGCTAGATTTGGCATCACCTGGGAGCCACACCTTTGGGCATGTCTATAAGGGTGTTTCCAGAGAGGTTTAGCTAAAGGTGAAAGATGATGACTATGGGCTGCATTACATTGGCTGGAGCCCTGGGCCGAGGAAAAGGAAAAAAGAAAGTGAACCGGGCGTTAATATTCTTCTCTTCCCAACTCCTGACTGTGAAAACACCTTCAAGCCTTTCCTGTGACGAGGGGTTCTGCCCTCAGAACAGGAGCCCGAAGAAACCTTTCATCCTTTCGGGTATGTTTGTTATAGTACTAGAAAAAAAAAAGAATTAATGCTGGCTACAAGATGCTGTGATAGGAAAAATAATCAACAAAGCTGTACTTGTTTGTATTAGTTATTAAAACTATATGCAATACAAAAATTCTCCTTTAATTAAATAGAACATTCAAAGGTGGAGAAGAAACAAGGATACGAGAGGAGAGTCAAGAATCTTAGTGATTTGTATATACAGACCAGCTTGCACTGGGAAGTTCTCCGATGTCATATCTCCCCTTGTTCAAAGACATGGATATGGTCATGGGATAACAGGCTGAATACTTCGGCAAACAAGCGGTCTTCAGCACATTGCTCTCTCTCTCTCTGGGGTTTATAAATGGTCAGAACATCAGTTGACAACATGTCACAAACTAGAGTTATCTGGAAAGAGTCATCTGGACAGGGCAAACCTCAGTTGGACAATTGTCTCCATCAATTTGGTCTGTGGGGCATTTTTTTCTTGACGCTCCACCCAGAAGACAATTCTCTGAGTTTATCTTCTTGTATCTTATCAAGTACATTGTGGGACACCACCAACGCAGATAAACAGAAATTCAGTATGTTCTTGGCTACACAGTTCAATCTTTTTGAAAAATTATTTTTAATACATTATTGGTAATTCTAAGAATCATTTATGACACAATAAAGCAGGAATGGGATGTTTGTCTATACGAATTGCCTTGTTACTTTTTAAGCAGCAAAAATATCCATCACACATTTCTTATTTTGTTTCTGTTATTGGAAACAATAGACAAGGTACCCTTACACATGAGGTGGTCTACCAACCTCTTCCCACTGAGCATGGCAGTTGTTCATGTTACACCATACCTCACTGAACACATTTAAAGACTTATATACTTTTGTTTTCTTTTGCAACATATTCTAAATATGTTATTTTGTTTTATAGAAGCCTGAGGCATCATTCTTGCTGGCATAATCAATGCTGTTTTTTCATCTTTCTAAAGTCAAAGATCTAATATTTACCTGTTCTTACTAAGAATGGGCTGTGTAAATATTAAAAAGAATCAAGTTTTTGTTAAATTAGTAAGATTTCAAGATGTTCAACAATTATATGTGTGTATCTATCTACACATACACACTCTCTCTCTCACACACACACACGCATGCTTTGTAGCTCGTGACCAGCAGCATATAGAGTTATTCAGCTAAACCAAAGGTAGACTTTAAATTTCTCTATAAAATACTTATGTGATTTTTCTCATTTTGCATTTACTTATAATGGTGCTTTATTAATTTTCAAAACACTACTGAAAGATTTCTCATATGAAATTCAGTCTTCCAACTCCAATTTAAGCATGTACCAGACATGACCTTGCCTAACCATTTTATTCTATTCAGAACTAGCCAGTAATTTGAGCAACTGCTCAAAGGTGTTATGTCACGTAAGATAAACTTAAATAAATGCAGCAAACATTCTCTGAGCGTCTACTTACAGGAAAGGGTGGTAGATGCCACAGGCACAATTACAAGGGAAAGATATGTACATTTCCAGAATTACAGGGACAGCACACTGAAAAGCAACCTGGCAATTATGCTGCATTTGAATAAATGACTAACATGAGGGGAGGAAGCAGGCTCATAGAAGACAAATAAAAAAGGCATTTAACTCAAAACTGGAGATTGGACCTCTATAAATTGGCTCATTAAGAAAATTGGTTCATAAGCTGTGGAGGCTGAAAGGTTTCATGACCTTCCACCTGCAAGCCTAGATTTAGCAGAGGTAATTGGTTAGTCGTAAACAATGGTCAAAGAAAGATCAATGATGGGAGTTGCAGTCATTAACAGGAAGGTAACAATTCTCCCTTCGGTCATCTCTTGTTAGTTCTGGCATTGGCGTTCATGCTATAGAGGGAAACTTGTTTTCCTGAATTACTGCTTACTATTGATTGTCAGTTTGACAAGGATTTGGACTGACTGAAGTGACATGGTTCTGTGTGTCACTGCGAGAGCGTTTTAGATAAGGTGTAACTGGGGTCTTAGGATGCATGACGTATGGGTTAAACTCAAAGCAGAAAGTTAGCTGATCATGAGCATCCATCACTCTGCTTTGTGACTGCTACAAATACAGTGTGGCCAGAAGGCCCTTCTCTTCACTTCTTTCTCTTTGTGCTGAACTCAAACTGTGAGCCAAAAGAAGCAGAGCCTTCATGAAGATGCTTTGGTGGATAGTTCCTCATGGTAGTGAAAGAAGCAATTATTATGAAATGATATCATAATTATAAAATACCTCCAGACACACAGCCTTTGATAATATCTAGGCAAGTATCCAATCACATTTACATTTGCTCATATTTAGCACTATGATAAAAATATAAAATGAATAAATCTCATAATAAGTGATGTTGACATGTGATATGGATGAAGGAAAGAGAAAAATCTAATGTATTCAAGTTGTGCAAAATACAAAATCTGGGATGTGAGACAATTGAGAGCTATAGTAAATCCAGTTGAGAGAGGCTTTGGACTTTTGAATATTTTAGAACTCATGTCTTTAAGTTGGAAATATGTAAACAATAGAGATCGTGCCATTAGGTCAACCTCTAGGGAATTCCAGAGTGTGATCCTCCCTGATCCCAATATTTCAGAGAAAAGATAGTTGACTTGTTAAAGAGGACCAGAGGATGGCTACCATCCCAGTCTCTGCAGTGGACCTGAGCTCTAACTTGTTTACGTCACTCTTTCCTCCACCTTCTCTGCACTGCCTTTGTCTTTAGTGTACACTTGAGCTGCTTGAGTTCTTCAAGAGGTGAGACGACACCAGGCCTTGCCCCCTGTGACTCTAGATCTACCCTGGGCCACCTGTATTGGGTGTTTTTTTGTTTGTTTGTTTGTTTTTTTTTTTATTGTAGCTTACCACTTTTCTTGATCCCAGAACACAGCAATGCTTAAAAGCCCTCTAAAGGGCTGGCATAGTGGAGCAGCAGTTCAGTCTCCCATAGAGTCAGGGCCAGGCACCCCGGGAGAATGGGGTTGCTTTTTTTTTTTTTTTTTTTTTTAACATGGCTTTAACGGTTGCTAATTTAGGGAACAGAGGCCTCCAAGTTGTTCAGGAATCAGATTTAAGTTGGATTTACTGTTAGAAACATTTCTCTTTTTAAACTAAAACATCTAGTCCAGCAAAGCATAAGATCCCTGAAATTAAAAAAAAAAAAAAAAACAAAAAACACTGGGCTTGGTGGAACACAAGGACTAACAGGAAGCAGCACTGCCCTTTCCATCCCTGATTCAAATCCTCCCTGTGAAAGAACAAAATCATTGGTGCTGATTTGGGGCATATTTATTCTTCTGTTAAACCTTACCTCAGACCTGCAAGGTCCTCTCCTGAGCCATCATTAAGACTGTGTTGAAAATATCAATTTCCAATCAAGCTAACTGATTTAGGATGGTGGGAGATAGTAATGGCAGAGATTTCCTTCACCAGAAGCTGTGGACCAGTAGAATTCTAGGGCAACTGGGTAGAGAAAGGATTTAATGAATCCGCAGTATTCTTGGTGCTCCTTTTGGTCTCTGACACTGGCAGGGTAGATACTCATGGCAATCATGGCCAGGTCAGCCATGGTGCATGAATTTCATAACACCCTTCTTCGTCATAGCCCTTTGTTAATGGGCCATAGATGATTAAGATGAACGTGTGATGAGGCTGGTTGGTATCCACAGGAAGAATCATCCTATGCACAAATAGTTAAAAATTCCCTACTGTGATCTCAGGTCAGCAGTATATCTTCACACTCTGCCCATTTATAGATGTCTATTCACATGCTTATTTGTAAATTCCCTTGTCACTAAATTTTGAATGAAGTTTTTCCCAAGTCTATAACTGGATATGATCATATGTGACCATTTCTCCCCTTGAGAATCTCAATGTTTTGCTTGCCGAGTGAATTCCCTCACACTGTCTTTGAAGAATGTCTTAGAGAGACTACTGCTCTAGTGTTGCAGATGTCCACTCTCTGGTGGCTTCTCATCATGTTCAATGTTGATGGTCTCTCCACGTGCGTGTGCTAATACTCTCACTGTTAAAATGATGGGGTCGGGGGCTGGTTAGAAGTCTCAGCAGGTAAAATGTAGCTCTGCTACCTTGAGGACCAAAACTCAATTTCTAGAAGCAAACATTACAGAGAAGGCCTGATTAGGTGTGCATCTGTAATCTCAATGCACCTGTTGTGAGGTGGGAGCCACAGATGGTGGGATCATCAGGAAGCCGACAGACCAGCTAGTTTAGAAAAAGCAGCAGAAACAAGACAGAAACTGTCTCAACCCTGTGGAAGCAAGAACTGGCTCCTGAAACTTGTCTTCTGACCTTCACATATGTGCTATGGCATAAGTATACACATGATAGACAGATGGATAGATAGATATATAGATAGATAGATAGATAGATAGATAGATAGATAGATAGATAGATAGATAGATAGACAGACAATGAGGGTGTTCATAAATGACACCTTTGAGGCTATTTTGAGTCATGAAGGCAGAGGTTTTATAACTGAGATTGATACCTTGATACATGAGGTTTTGTTCTGCCTGCAGCCCACAGCTCTCACTACTCTGTCTGTGGGATGGCAATAGAAAACGCCTTGTATCAACAATGTGGCAAGCAACAAATTATAAAAGGCACGAGTCTCTGGAAGAAAATCACGGCCAAACAAGATTTCTCTTCTTGTATTAGTCTTCAATTAAAATGGTGGAGATGTGTTTAAGCATGAGGAGAGAGAGAAGTCAAACATACCAGAAACCTTCACAGCCCAGAAAGATAAAGAGCTGCAGCTTTGCAGACAGGTTCTGTACATTATCGATTTTCGCTGCTGTAATAGCCATGAAGTAACTTGTAAACAACACTCAGGGTGCCGCTTAACTGGTTCCTTGGACTTTTCCTCATTATTTAGAGTTCCTGACATTCATCAAGGTACATCTGTGGCTGGCTGTAACCAGGAGAAAACATTGGTGTTTGGTCCCGATGCTCTGACTAAGCCAGCAGGCTATCATTGGACTTCAGGACCTAGAGGAATTTTGCTTTGTTAAGTGTTACAGCTGAGCAACCCTACCTCTGTGGGCTTTGTCACTGTCATCATTTGCTCGAATTTTCACAGGGAGCAAAGGTTAGAAAATGGCTTTCAAAGGAAAGGAGGCTTGTGAGAAAAAGGAATTTACTTCACCAGATTCCCCAGATCACTTGGCTTTGAGCAGATCAGCCTCACTACCCATAATCATTATAAATGCTGTGGAGAGATAAATTACCCAAACAATAGGAAGATATGAACAATCAATGGGGACCTTTTCCTGAATAACTTTGAGCAAAAGTTTTCATTCTTCCTAATACTGTGACCCTTTAACACAGATCCTCATGTTGTGGTGACCCCAATCATAAAATTTTCATTTCTACTTCATAAATGCAATTTTTTACTGTTATGAATGTAATGTGACTCTCTGTGTATTCTGTTGGTCTTAAGAAATCCCTGTGAAAGGGTTATTTTTGAACACATGCACATGCGTGTGTGTGTGTGTGTGTGTGTGTGCGTGGGCGTGGTCACACACACATACACACACAAGTTAACACTTATGTAGTATTTGAGAGATCTATATTTTTGTTGTTCTTGTCATAAGGACCTCTATGGAAGTCAGGTAACAAAATCTCCTTGGCTCTTTTCAAAAACCCACTCTCCAGTTACCCTCCATCGGCCTCTACATAGCAAATACTTCCAGACATGGATCATGAGGTGTGGAGACCCACAAGTGTGGGAAAGACTTCCCTTCCTTCTTCTCTCAGCCTGTTGAACTGTTCTTTGAACGAGGAGGTTCTCTCCCAAGCATGAATGATATGTTTTGTGGCTCCTTGTGGTCCTGGCCACGATGCCATGATGCACACTTTGTTCTTTCTGCACAATGACTAACCCCCTGATTTTGGTTACTGTTACTATTTCCTTGTAGTGCAACCAGCAGGTGGGGGGCTATCACCCTGGGTGGTGATGTAATCATCAGGTTGGGGGCTGCCTCCCTGAAACATTTATATACTGTACTAAGCTACAATAAATTTTGAGACTTGAGCAGACTTTCCAGCCTTGTCTCCATTCTTTGCGTCTCCTCCCATTCTTTGTCCCACTCTCTTCCAGACCCTCGGTTGACTGATCCCGCGCGACCGGGGCAATGAGGGTTGTCAGAATTCAGAAGGCATTAGCAAGCTGATTCAGAGTATTCATTGCAAGGTCTTGGAGATCTCTGAATGTGGATGGCAAGTTTCTACCCTCAAAAGGCTATAGTATACAGTCTTTGTTCACTGAGTGCCTAAAACGACATAATGAATTTCTAACAAGAGGTTTGTCCTTTTATCTTTACCAGCCAGTCTGTCCCTGTTTTCTCTTACTGACTTTCTACTCTGTAATCACAGCATAAGCATGGTTAGTTTATAAATACATAGGCAATGTTTGGGGAAAATCAGAATCATTGCTGTTTTCACACAAAACACAAGAAAAGCACAGATGTAATTCAAAGCCATGATAGTACCTTCTCATAAGAAAGTTAAGGTCACAGTTCAGCAAGGTGACTGAGGCTTGGGGAAGGAAGCCAACCTCATCTCCAGTCAAGTGAAAGTGAGCCATTTATACACATTGTCTCAGCTGTGGCAAAGTCCTGGAGGGAGATATGGCCGCCAAGCACACGCCTACAAAGTCATCTCAGATCTTAGCTGCTGAAGGTTATATGTGAATGTGAATAACCACACAACCCAGACTCCTAGACTTGAGACTTTCTACTAGTAGTAGGCTCTTTTCTAAAGAGTTCTATCTGGTACTCATAGGAAGAATGAGGTAGGACAGAATATCATAGGAAGCATTGCTGGTACAGGCACAGAGAAGGAGCTGGTGTGTCTGTGGAAGGCTAGAAATCCTGGCCCTTTCTCGATGGGCCTCTTATAAAGGGCAAAGTCTCAGCCATAGGGGGATAGGAAAGCAGATGCTTCAAATCCAGAATATAATCACTAGGCTGAAGATAAAATCATCCTCCACTTACAGAAGCACCTGCTATCCTTATTGAGCTCAATATCCTTTGTCTGTGTTGAACAGTGTCAGACGATATGACATGCATGTCCTCAGAGAGAGAAGATTTAGCGGAAAAGGGCAAAATTAGCGAGAGAATTGTGGAGCAAAGGTCACAACAGAGAAGCCATGATGGGGAGTGGATCCCCCTCAAGGACTGTGTGCTTTGCAAACCTGATCCAGAAGAAATTCCTCTTGATACCCCTGATCTGGTCTCTTTTCCATTGCTGTGATAAATATCCTGACAAAAGGAGATTTGGAGAAGAGATTTCTTTTAGCTAACAATTCCATGTTCTAGTCTGTCATTACAGGGAAATAAGGGGACAGGACTAGAGTCAGCTAGTTACATACATCACAGCCAGGAGCAGATAAAGAATGAATACATTTACTGCTAAAATTGCTTTTTTTACCTTAGATGCCCCAGGGCTCCAAACCATGGAATGATACTGCCTCCTTTTAGGGTCCTCCTATCAACCAAAGCAGTTTAGGCACAAAATTGGCATATCCGTATTATCCCCACCCAAAAAGCTCAAAGGCCATCTTGGAAAGGTACTGAACAAGAGCTCGGAAAGAGCTCAGGAAGAAGTGAAGTGAAACACTGCCTTCTGGACATGATAGGAGAGTATCTGTGGATGTCCACATAATACCTAAACAAGATCAAGCCAGCAAGTGCTATAGCACGGATAAGTTAGGGAGGTGCTTACAGTGGAAAACGTCGGAAGTGCAGAGAGTTTTCTTTAAAGGTGTGGTTCCTTCCTAGGAGATCAGTTGAGTAAATGGTAAGCATAAATTTTTATTCTGTGATTTATTTTTAAAAGGTAGTTCCTGGGGTCCCTAAAGAGTGGCAAAGCACTAACTGATAAATGGCAAAAGCTTCTAATGCAGACTCACGACTACTGCCAGTTGCAAAGATTAAAATGGTAGAGACATAAGAAAGTTTCCTGCTGGACTTGAGCTCTCTGTGCAAACAGCAGATGACATCCTTGTTGGGGACCCTGGAGTCATCATGCTCATTAGCAATAAGATGTTTCTGAAATCAGATTTCTGTATTTGGCATTGCATCCAGCTGGCAGATCTTGCTAGTATAAATGCCTGTGTTTCAGACTTCACCTATTAGAAGTTGTTTTTGCATGAAAATCATATTCCTTTTTGATAATCAAAAAATACATGTTATTCTCTGTATATTTTTCATAAAGTGGCTTCCTTCCTGAACCATTTTCTTAATACTTCTAGGGTATAAGTTATGTTTTCCATGGGGGGAGTCTAGAAACTTTCTTACTCATTTCTTACATATTCTACATTGCACTTACAGAAGAATAAAAGATGAAATCAGAAAGCACACTTCTCAGTGAATGGCTATGATTCAGAATATTCAAATCATCTTTTTCTTCAGATTTTGAAAACTGTTCAAAAAGAATTGGAAGAGATTTAATGACATCTCATTGGAATACATAAAGACACCTTACAGAAGTCCTGAATCCTTTGATGTGGTGATTTAACAGCTATCATGACTGCTGTGTGGATGGCTCTGGTAGGTTCTTCAGATCATTCACTGTCCTTTGAATGATGAGGGAGGGCTGGGTGCTTACATGTCATTAAATGCTTTTTTCCATGTAACTCCTATGGAAGCTGTTACTTACTGCTTCCATAATCCAGGAAGAGAGGAGGTTAGAGGGAGGAGCTATAGGAAAGTCGAGGGGCAAGGTGGGGGGTCCTAATACAAATATATTACACAACTTATTTAGTGTGCTGTGTTATCTTCAAAGAATCTTATTGAGAAGTTGCATCCATAGGATTGGTCTGTAGGCAAATCCAAAGGGTATTTTCTTGATTGATGATTGATGTGGACAGGCTTGCTTACTGTAGGTGATACAACGCCTAGGCTGCTAGGCCTGGATTATATAAAAAAGAAATCTTAGCAAGTCATGGAAAGCAAGCTAGTAAGTAAGACTTCTCCAAGGCCTCTGCAGCAGTTCCTGTGTTCAGGTTCCTGCCTTCAATTCCAACTCTGAATTTCCTTAATGGTAGGTTGTGACCTAAGAGTTATAAGCTGAAATAAAGCCCTTTTCTCGCAAACGATAAGGATTGTGATTTTTTTTTTTTTTTTTACAGCAATACACACGCTAACTGAGACACTTGATAGGAATCACTTTTGAAGCTAGTGGCTCCAATTACTCTGTAGTTCAGGATTATAGAGTTCACAGTTAACTTGTCAGTGGATATTCATTGCCTTCATTCAAGAAAGAGAGAATGAAATGATTATAGATTCTAAAACAGAAAGATTGGAACATTGCAAGGGCTTTAAGACTTACTGCCCACAACTTTAAAATCAATTCACATTCCTTTTCTCACCAAACTGGAAATTTTCTACATCTTTTGCCCTACATTTTGTTGTCTCTTGCTGTTAACCTAGTTAAAGATAGGGGCAACCACTGTGCCACAGCCTGAACACCATCCTGCCTCTGAATAAATTACTACATTGCTTTTTAATTCACCCTCACTCAAGTTTCTGGGACATGGGAAAATGTAGCCTGGGTTTTCCAGAGACTGTAACATGGATGGCTTAGTATCATGGGCCATCATGGTTGAGTCTCTTGGTTGTTCCCATCAGGATTCTCATGAGCTCTTTTTTACTGTCTGAGCTTATGCCAGCATTGTGGTGGTCCACTAGATGTGTGCATGATGCTGTCTGTTGCTATAAAAGTCCCCAGGGAGGAGGCTTTTAGCTCAGATCCAACCCAAATCTCTCAAGCTATGAATCCAAGTATGTGGTGTCTTCAGGAATAGGGACACATTTAACCCCTGAGGGCAACAAAAGTAGCCTATATATCTTTGGGAGTTCAATTTTACAACCTATAATGCCAATTCCCTACAGTACCCCTATTATGAAAGCAAATCCAAACTTCTAAAGACTTCACAACCTCCATTAAAATCCCCATCCTGCTATGTACCAAGTGCTCAAACCCATGAACCTGTAGAGACAGAACATTGCACACCACAACCAGCCTGGACCTTGAAATGACCAGATAATTGTTCACATTTTTCCAGTTGTTGGTGTGAGGATTTTATGGTATGTGATTAGCATTGACTTTAAAAGGACAGGACCACTGACCTTCCAAATGTGAGTTGATAAAACAGCTTGGGTGGTGACAGTTTGCTGAACAACATAGGACAGTGGAATTTTCTCTCTGACTTCCTGGGTTTGCATTTGAATGTGATTTACACTATCCAGCACTCTGATAATTCAGCTTTCACACTTGTACTAAATCTAAATCTCTACCTTGTAGATAATACACTAGAATATTTTGAGACTAAGCCTTCAAAATTGTATGACCCAATTTCTTACAAGTAAATTAAAACCAGTTCTTTTTGGTTCTGTAGTTTTGGATACCCCAAACTAAAGTGAGGTGATCACAGGGTTTGGCTTTGGTAATGTATGTCACGTTAACTACTGAAGGACACCATTGACTTCACAGCAACAGGGACACAAGCTGGACCAGGATCTACAAACGTTCATGCACATTTACACACACACACACACACACACACACACACACACACACACACACACACACACATATACACCTGTGTGTACACACATGCACAAGGCAATATATTCTGAAAAAGAACAGCAGAGTGTCATAATGCAGAATAGTCAGGAATGTGTATCCAGCAGGTCCTATCTATTCCAGTTCTTAGGATAAATCTTGATTTTTAACATGCTAAATTTTGTGTGTGAAAAATTCAGTCTAAAAACACGTAAATCATACTTTATGAACATTTTATATTTGATATTGCTACTGTGCTGTGAAGTCTGAATTGAACTCTTAGCCATGCATTTCTTTAACACACACACACACAGGTAAAACACAAACACACATGTACATTGATAATTACATACATGTACACACATGTACACATATAAACACACACACACACATGTGCTCAATTACCATCCCTAGAAGACTGTAGAAGAAAGACAGTAGCTGTGTCCAGACATATTTTTGTATACTCTATTAAAGTCCCTTGTGGGGATATGTTTTTCAAATTTAATAAAAACCAGTCTGAGATATCAGAGGGATCTACCCACAGTCAGTCTAGGAGGATCAGACAGTGGTAACTCACACCTTTAATCCCAGCACAGGGAATATAAGAATGGTGACCTACGCCCTTAATCCCAGCAAATCTGAGTTTGAGGCCAGTTTAGTTTACAGAGGGAGTTCCAGGCTCCCAGGCAGGCAGTGATGGTGCCAGGCCTTTAATCTTAACCTGGATGTGAAACAACTGAGTGAAGAGGGTATTTAAGGCAGGTGTAGAAAGACAGAGCAGGCAGAAGAAGCCAGGAAGAGGGAGGCTCAGGAAACTGGAAGACAGCTGGTAAGATTTGACTGTGGTGTTTCCTCTCTTTGATATCTCATCCTTTCCCTGAGATCTGGCTCCGAGTTTCCTTTATTCGTGCAACAGTGCCTTAGTTTGCCAATTATTTCTTACTGTAGTGGCTACTCCTTTATTCACATTATGCCCTGTGAAGGTCAGTCTCCCAGTTGCCGGGCAGCATTAGAGTGGTTTGAAATTTCATTTCTATGTAGGTTTGTCCTGAAACCCCAGTCATTAGGCCCATTTCCCTATACAGCTTCCAGTGGGCACGTTGGGACTACGTCACTGTGACTGGTCACTAAAGCTTGCCAGTGCTAGACTGGCACCAGACTTGCACTTTGCTTTTACATTTGTTTTAAATGTAATAAGACCTTTGAGTGTAGAGGGTTGACTGGCATGGCAATGAACCCCAAGCTGTCACTGCCCTCTGACTTCTAGAAGGAAACACCAGGGAGACTGCCCAGTCTTTATTCTTCTGAGATATGAGCACCATTCATATATTCATATAAACCCTTCACTACTCAAGGTTATTTTCCAGCCTCCTTTCTTTCAAACTGTGGCATCTCTCTCTTTTTACTTCCTTTATGTTGAGAGAGAAAGCATAAGCATTTGAAAGAGTATTTATAATGAATTTTTGTTTTCCTTTCCTGGGAAATCATAAAAAATGTGCTTGTTCATCAATTGGAGATGTCTAGGAATAATTTGAAGTAGTTATGAGGCAAATTATCTATCTTTCTCTTAGGTGAAATATAGGAGCTAGCAGAGGAAATGTAAGTTCATTGAGCTGGCAGCGCTTGCGTAGTTTAGAGGCATGCTAATCAACACAGGTGTTCTTTTGAAGGGTTGCTTTAAAAACCCATTTCTATGGTAACCACATCATATCTAAGACTGAAAAAAATTAACATTGACTTGAATTGGGTCTTTTCAACTTTTAGGCAAACTGCATAGATTCCAGCATATTAATACGTGCTAACACATCACTGGAATTTCAGAACTTGTCACGTTTTTTTGCAACCTGAGTGTGTCCTTTCTAATTTAAAGGCCTGGTTTAGGATTCAAGGCTGATAACACCCTGCCCACCTTGCTCTGTCTAACAGTTGACCCCAAGTGTACAAAAATATAATGTCTTCACACTTAGCAGTATGAAACCAAAAATACATACATTTATGCCTGCCTACTAGGTATAAATTTTATCTTTGCTTCAGATTTCATATGATATAATATTAATGAGGATCAGAATCTTTTCACTTATTTCCAAGTATTTATTCACTTTGTTACGTGTTCCTGTTTTTATTTTATTGGCATGTATAAAATAATCATAATTTTCATCAATGTCTATTATCATTCTTTTTGATATATGTGGAAATACTTTAAAAATCTTTATCTTCTTTGTTTTTCATACTTGTAATATATGTACTTTTTAGTAATTTTAAAAATTGAAATATAATTATATCATTATGACTTTCTTCTGCGTCTGTCACTCCCATGTCCTCTTTCTTGCTTCCTCTCAAATTCATGCCATATTTTTTTGTTGTTATATGAGAATACATATTAATGCATAAATACATAAATACAGCTTGCTTATTCCACTTAGTGTTGCTTTTGTGTATATAGTTTAGGAGCTGACCACTTGGTATTAGATGACCAATTATGGGGCTCCTCCCTTTGGGGAGATGAATTCTTCATTTTTCAACAGTTTTTATGTACCTGTAATTCTTTGTCTAGGGGTAGGCTGTGTGCAGTTTCCTCTTCCCACATTAGCAAGTCTACTGATATTATCATTGTTCAGGTCTTATTTATTTATTTATTTAGGATGATAAAACTGTGTATTCATTGCTGCTCACTTATGTAAATAAAATTGAGACTGGTCAATCATTTGATGGAACACTGAAATCATGATTTTAAAAGAAGCTTTAGTAACAAAGATATATGATCAAAATCAATAGATGATGCTTGAATTGGTGGAGCATGAAGAGAAGGCTTCTGCATAGCAGTGTGTTTATTTATGTTCCTATGCAATGTGACCATATAAATCTAAGTTCAGCATGCAGAGATGCTGACACATCTTGTTACATGGTCTTAAGTGGGTAAATTATAACAAGCTGAGTTTCTCCTCCTCCCACTTCTTATCCTTCTATATAATTATAACAAAACTTACATGAGGGTTTGCAGTAAATGTGTTGTCAATCTCTGTGAATATCACCAAGGTTTGCTTGCATAGAGCATTTACCGCTTCCAGCGTCCACATGTTGCCATAGACCACATGGTAGAGATTTGGCATCCAGTTTCAACTCCAATCTTAAGTAATACTCATATTGGTTTCTAATGAATGATAAGTATGTCCTTATATCTATTTACATTACATTTATTTATTTGTGTGTGTATGTGTGGGCATACCCATGCCACAATGGACACGTGGGGACCAGATGAAAACTCTAGGTGGGAGTTATTTTCCTCTTTCCACTCTGGATCTGTATCACTCATTTGCCTCCTTTGCCTTTTTCCTGCACAAACACTCCTTTTTCTATTCATTGTAGTTCCTTACCCACACTCACGTTTTCCTTCTAAAATCTAATGTCTACACATAAGAGAAACCACTTAGTTATTGTCTTTCTGAGTCTATTATCTCAACATGATGACGATCATGATATCTTAATGCATAATTACACTTTTCTTCTATAAAAGTCTATTTATTGTTTCTTCCCCACTCAGTTCAGCAGCTTAGACACACTTGTGTGTCTTTGAATAGAAGATATAGGGCTATGACCAGTATGTATGTTCTATGGCATTGATCCAATGAAGCTTTCTACACACACAAATTTTAACTTCACATCTGTTTCCTACATTTCATTTCTGTTTTGCTCAGGCATAGTTTCTTCTTCTACATCTACTCTGTACTCTTTCCAATAGTTTTTGAGCCATTTTACTTTAAATCCCAAGCAGCACCTGTTTGCTTGCTCCCTAGCTGAGAGCTGGATGTTCCTACTTTCATCACAATGTCTAATCGTCAATATATTTTGAATGTCAGTTGTGTCTTTTGCTGTTACTTGTTTGTGCTATTTAACAAGACAGTTTTTAGACAGATGTCATGTGACTATTGCAGCTGTACTGACATTCTGCCATCTTCACTGGCCTGGAAGATGAATGAGTCTCCTCCCACCCGTTTCTCTCTCTTCATGTTATGGAATCTTTACCTCTTAATTGGCAAATACACCCCATGCTTGTTAAGTTTCTGCTCATATGTATGAACCCTGGAATTTCTCAAACCTCCCTGTGGTGAGCTTCCCTTCCAATACTGCCATTCTCTCATTTCTAGGAATATTTATTATGTGAAATTACAATGTGTTAATTCTGAGCCACTATTTTTGTGTGTCTAGAGATCTGGAATAGCATTTGTATTCCTATAGGTTCATCATGGCTTCCCACTCAGTGCCTCAGTGACAATGACATGTATGTGTCTGCTTCCCTTACATTCTGTGGTCCTGGGCATGATACCTTTGTCTACCTGTCAGTAGACTGCACATATGCTAACAGCAATGAGTTAGAGACTGATAGAAACCAATGAAGACTAAGGACATGATGATGCCCTTCAGAAAATGCCTTGTGTTTTCTGTAAATGCACAGCTTTATTAAAATCAAAAAAAGTGACGTGGGCTAAGCTACTGTCTATTATTACACTCAAAATGAACTTTATATATGCATTACCTCTCCCAATGTCCTATTTCTTTGTACATTGTTATACGAGGTTTCTGGCCCAGAATTTTCTGTCTGGCCTCATGACCGGGATTTCCTGGCCTGCAGTCCTGTAGTCCCACTGAAACACACAGACACTTAAATTAATTGCAAGCTGATTGACCTGGGGCTCAGGCATATAACTTGCTAGCTCTTACTCTTAATCTAACCCATGATTCTTATCTTATTCAGCCATGTGGCTCGGTACCACTTCTGAGAGCAGCATAGTTGTCCTCTGCATCTGCTTCTCTGGTGTCTCTGTTGCATCTCTGCCCTGTTCTTTCTGTTCCCAGAGTTTTCTTAGTCTGGTAGTATTGCCCATACTTCCTGTCTGCCTTCAGCCAATCAGGATTTTTATTAAACCAGTAGGTGGGACAATTATTTACAATGGAACAACATAATCCCCCTATAGTACATTAAAAAGAAAAAAAAGCCATGTATCAAAAGGTGACACGTTCTTGGGAAAAATTAAATATGGAATTCAAGTATAATTTTACATGTCTGGCTACAAGCAAAAAGCTTGCAACAGATCATCCAAACAATGAGGTCATTTAGAAAAGCTGCACAAAACAGAAGCAAATTAAAACATCTGTTTGAAAGCATCTGAAAGCCACAAGAACATCTAAGGTTTGAGAGGCCAGTATCCCCTAGAGGAGGAAAGCACATTGATGTTGAGCCCAGCACTGTTGCATCATTTCCTTTCAGCACAGCTGCCAATTTACAGCTGTCTAAATGGAGAAACAAGACAAGCTCCAAGGAATGCCTAACTCCAGGTGACAGGGAAGCACAGAGAAGTGGGAAGGTTTCCTGAGCTGTTGTTGGCATTGAATCATTGGCTCCGCTTCAGTGCCAGCAGCACTGTGCAGAAAGTGGCTGCGTGGGATGGCAACCTGAATAGAGTCATCAGCACCCCATAGATCTGAAGAGGTAAAGCTGAGTTCAGTGAATGTCAGCACAGAAAGACCTGGGACAGCACTGCAGCTGTCTGACTTGGAACCAAGGTAGGCCAGAACTCACAGAGGTAGGCCAGATCCAGAATGGATCGAAACTCACATATTCTACTGAGAATTGTGTCAATTTCTAATGGCACCTCTATGTTTCCTCTGCATCTAATCATAGAAATAAGCCAAGTCCCTGAAGTAAAAGCCAGAATCCAGAAGCTCTGCATTGTTTGTGTGCATAATAACCAGCTGGCAATAACAATGGAATCAAAAGCACTTCCTGAGACAGAACCCAGAGAAAACAGAAGAAAATGAGCTAGCAGTTGAGATGCTGAACTTACCAGACACAGCTTTAAGTATTCAGAAGAGGACACACAATGACGTTATTTACCCAGACTCTGCAGCCAATCCATAGATGAAATGTATAAAGCTGTGAAAGTTGTAACTGAAATTAATAATTCATTTACTTACCAGCAAATTCTTTACAATTGAAGAAAGAATTGATGGTCTGTAGAAAACATACTGTCTGAAGCATAAAGAGAAAAACCTGAAGTGTAAAAGATTAAAAAGATATACATGACATGGGAAAATATTTAAAGGAGATGGGGAAGAAGAGGGGAAGGGGATGAGAGAAGTAATGTGGCCTATACCTAAGCCACTTTATATACGTGCATGGAGATGTAATATGCTTAAATAAAATAAGAAGACATAAAAATTCACAAAATATTTGCAGTAGTCATAACATAGGTAAGGGAATGGAGAGTTAGTGGTGTTTGGTGAAGCTAATGGCTGAGGATTTTCTAAAAGTAAGACAATCTCAGTATATAGACTCTGAGACTATTGAAAATCTTGAACAGGAAAATCAGTATACATCTAATATAATATATAAAAGAAATAAAATTACTGAGAAAAAATCTAAAGCACACAGGAAAAATAAGCACCACCTATGAGAAGTAACAAGGAAAATAAGCGCTACCTTTTCAACAGAGGCTAAGAGACAGTAGATGACATATATAAAATTTCAAAATCAAGTCAAAATCAGAGAAGAATTTGAAAGATCAAGGAAAGAGATTTCCAAATATAATAACTAACCCACAGCACTAAAGATTCTAACTTGGCTAAAAAAAATCTAGTAGAAAGTAGAAGGAGTAAGCATTTAGGACACAGTCAGGCTAAGCTCTCCCATCCTTCCATTTCCTGTGGCTTCACCATTATGTGGCTGCAAATGCTCTGTCATTCTGGCCAGAGAAAGAAGGTGGTAACCACTGGTGAGGTTACAGAGAGTACCTATGACAGGGACAGCTGTAGTGCGTGGTCCCTCAGTCTGCACAAGTCTTCAGCCAATGTCTGAGCCAAATATGAGTGGGATACCCTGACCCATGGAACAGTTAGATTGGACTTCAAGGGCACTCATCATCTATGAGAAACAGTTCGAAGGCCCATGACTCCATGTGTTGCCCATCTAAGTCCTGTATGCTGGGAAGTGAGGAATCATGTTGAGTCCTGTACAGTAGAAGAGACACAGTACTCAGGTTAATCCAAAGTAACAAAACATTAAAAGAGCAGGATAGTCTTCAAGATGGAAGAATCAATCAGCTGCACCATATCCGGGTTACTGGAACGAACAATGGGAGAATCTGGAGCAATGTGGGTTGGTGTGCAGTACCTCAAAGTCTGTTATTGGATGCACAACCTGCCATGAGATTGTGTATGGTGATAGAGCTTTTAAGAAGAAAATAAAGCTGTGAGATCATGAGATGGAGAATGGGCTGTCTCATCTACATTTGGTATGGCAGCCTTAAGATGATCCACTTATAAAAACCATGATTACAGAGTTAGACAGATGCAATATAAAAGAATATAACACATCTTTGCCTCTTTAAACAAATCTTCCAAAGCATAAACAAAAGTAACACATCTTAAATTAATATTCGACAACAAGATTACATCTAAAAATAAAGCAAAGACAGAAAACAACAAAAACACAGCAGTAATAATAACACCATTGAACAGCAACTCCCCACTGTCTCCCCAGAGTGGGAGCTCACAACTTTGCACACACTCTGGCTGCAATGGATCACTGACTTACACCAGCTTGAACACCAACGTTTAGGAGAATGGCTGCAGTTTGAAAATGCATACTATGTCCTATCCATTTAAAATCCATACTTGTTCTTATCAGATTCATTATTAGGTTTTTAGTGTGCCTTTAACTGCATTGTTTCCTCTCTATCAGGCACAGAACATATGTCCTGGAAAAGCACAGGCTTTCTTTGAAGAGAACACGTTCATACATAGTGTGTATGGAAGAATATGGTCCACAGCAAACTATCACTTATATTTTTTTCTGAGGACTGCCAGCTGTGATACCCCCATCTGCACCACCCAAACTGTGTGAAAGGGAATTCAGTCAAAGACATCACCTCTGTTCAGAATTTGGAGGGAGATTCCCACTGCATTCTATGAACTACCTGACCAGGCTATTCAAGCCTTCCACTTCTCAGACTCTGGACCTCTATCTGGCCTTTCACTTTTTTCCCCTTCATTTTATTATTATTATTTTTTTATTAAAAAATGTCTTTTTTATCCTTGTATCCTCCTGCTCCCCTACCTTCCCTCATCCCAGTCAGCCTTCAGCCTTCCCCTCCCCATTCCCCCATCCCCTCCCTGAAAAGAGCAAGAAGTACCAAGGTGAGTCAGCTCAGCATAGTACATCCACTCCAAGGAAGTCAGATTTACACATGCCAAAGTCAAGACTGGGCTAGGTGTTCCTCTGCAGGGAATGGTCTCCAAGTTGCCAGCCCATGCATAGGAACACAGTCTGATTCCACCCCTCAAGGTTCCACATAGAGCCCATGCAAGTGGATAGCTGCCTACCCTCGGAAGGCCTAGCTCCTTTTCCAGATGATCTACAGTGGTTATTCTTGATTCAGTGAGCTCTCCAGAGCTACACCTAGTCATCATTGTGGGAATTTTTCTCATAATCCCCATCCACTTGTTCATACAGACTCTCCTTCCCTGCTCTCAGCTGGACCAGGAGCTCAGCCCAGTGTTTAGTCATGGATCTCTGCCTCTACCTCTATTCATTATTGGATGTAGGTTCTGTGATGACACTTAGGGTGGTTATTCATTTGATTATAGAGGAAGTCCTATTTAGGCACCCCTCCACTATTGGTTGGAGACCTATCCAGGGACATTTTGTGAGTTCTTGGAGGTTTCCCTAGCACCAGGTCTCTTTCCAACCCCACATTGACTTCCTCTATTGAGATATCCATCTCTTTTTTCCCTCTTTGTCGCTCCTCTCACTCAACCATCTCCTTCTCATTTGTTCCCACCTCTTCTTGATTGCAACCATTATGACCATAATTTGCTAAGGTGATCCTCTCTATTTTCTCTTCTTAGGGGAATCTCTGGATGTCTCTCTTAAGTTCCTTCTGATCCCAAGCTGTTCAGGGTTTGTGGTTTGCAGCTTGGGTATTCTTTGCTTTTTGTCTAAAATCCACCTAAGAGTGAGTACATCCCATGCCTCTCTTTCTGGGCTTGTGATACCTCGCTCAGGAGAATATTCTCCAAATCTATCCATTTTCCTGCAAATTTTAGGATGTCTTTTTTTTTTCTATTGAGAAGTACTCCATTGTGTAGATGTACCACAGTTTGTTAATCCATTCTTCAGTTGAGGGGCACCTAGGTTTTTTTTCAGGTTCTTGCTATTACGAATAATGCTGCTATGAACATAGTTGGAATAATGCTTTTGGGTTATGAATGTGCATCCTTTGGGTATATGCCCAATAGTGATATTGCTGGATCATTGGGGAGATTCCCAGTTTTCTGAGGAACCACCATACTGCATTCCAGAGTGGCTGTACAAGTTTACACACCCACCAACAATAGAGGAGTGTTCCCCTTGATCAGCATCCTCTCCAGCATAGGCTGCCATCTGTGTTTTTTACCTTAGCTATTCTGATAGGTAAGGTGGTATCTCAAAGTTGTTTTGATTTGCCTTTCTCTGATGGCTAAAGATGTTGAGTAATTTTTAAAGTGCCTTTTAGCCATTTGTAATTCTTCTGTTGAGAATTCCCTTTTAGCTCTGAACCCCTGTCTAAAACACCTGATGGTCTAATAAAGAGCTGAATGGCCAATAGAGAGGCATGGGAACGACTGGTGTGTATGTCAGAGAGAATAAACATAAGGAGAAATCTGGGAGAAAAAGAAGGAAGAACTAAAAAAACAAAACCAAGAAAAGGAGGGCACCATGGCCAGCCACCCAGCTATACAGAACTCCATGGAGTAAGTAGAAAAAAAGTATACAGAAATAGAGAAAGATAAAAGCCCAGAGGCAAAAGGTAGATGGGATAATTTAAGCTAAGAAAAGATGGTTAGAATAAAGCCAAGCTAAAGCTTGGCATTCATAGAAAGAATAAGCCTCCATGAATGATTTATTTAGGAACTGGGTGGTTCCCCTTCCAAAAAGAGTAAAACAACAAAAGAGTTTTGGAACCTAGCTGACATTGAACTCACTATTACTCAAGGGTGAATTTGATCTCTTGTCTCTCCTCCTTCCATTTCCTGAATGCTGAGATCGCAGGTATACAACATTGTGTCTGGCTCCTGGTGTCTGATGATTTAAGGAGAAAGACCATGTTCATGGTGGCCTGGCTATCTACAGTTAATTATATTTTACCTAAAAGTTTATACACAACTATGAATAGCTGTTAAAATACATCTTTACAAATACAATATAATTAAAAACCATGATTAAAGGAAACACACCTGATATGGATGAACATAGAAGAAACTTCAACAACATAGCAACGATACAAAAACCAAATAGAAGTGACCCATGAGCCGTATACATATGGAAGATGGAAGAAAAGGGACAGCCCAATATGAACAGTTGAAAAAAATAGAAAATGAAAAGATTAACAGTAGCAAAATATGTAAGGTACATTTATGTACCATATCAGAAGGACATAGCGTTTCATAGAGCAGATGCAGGGACAATGTTCTAAGTTCCCTCAGTTACCCACTTGGGCAAAATGTACATTTCCAAGCTCAGAAAGTACCAGAAAATGACCATCAGATCAAACTGGGGCTCTAATTCCATCCCTAATGTAGTAAAGTGAGAGAAGCAGGACAGAAGAGACTCTGAAAGCCCTGAGAGTTGGTGTACTCACAGGCCCAGCATGCAGTGGTCACAGATATCTCAGCAGAAAGTTCACATGCCTGAGCCTGAAGACTTCCAGAAATAGTTTTAATGCTAAAGAGAAAAACCAAGCCTGGAAAGATTCAACCTAATAATCCAGATCAGTGAAAGTGAAGCAGAGTTCTCAAATGGAAAAGACAGAGAGAATGAGTTAGCAAAGGGGGATACACATATGATATACAAAGAGAGCAAGGAATGAGAGAAATGCAAAAACATATACACACAAGTACATACAAATATGCACAAACACACACAGACAAACAAGTACACACAATTCACATAAGTGCATACAAGCACACATAAACACATAAATGCATTCAAATACACATAAACATACATATACAAACAAGTATACACACATATAAGTACAGACAAATAGAAATATACACAGACACACACAAAGAGGCATACACACATGCATACACAAGCACATACTTACACACATATACATATATACATAAGTATATAAAAATACACAAATATATAGATGCACATACTAGTGCACACATATACATACACATACATTCACACACACAATGTACTAGCACACGTACAAGCATACACGCATCTATACATACACTAGTCCATAACACAGTAACATTCATAAATTTATTGCACACACATATATACGTAAGCACACACGTTTGTGCATATATATAGCACACACATACATATACAACTCATAAGCACAAACACTAATATACACATAGATACACACAGACACACACACACATATACTAGTACACATGCACACACAGAACTCAAAAGCATACACATAGCACTTATATACACACACTACTATACATACCTATGAATATCCATATACACATCACCCATAGACATACAAGCATACACACACACATACATACGCACACATAAGCATACATACTATTGTAGGCGGCGTTTATCCACAGGGACACCAATACCAGATAGATATTTATTAGAATATAAACCAACACTCACGGTACAGGCAACAGATTACCGTAGCACCTGAACAGGGACCGAAGTCTGCAGATGGACGGACGATGGGATCCTTCCTCCAGCAGCCAGGAACCAGGAAGAGAGCCTCCCAGCGTCCCAGCAGCCCCTTATCAATGGGTTCGGCCACACCCCCTCCAGGAGCCCGGGATTCTGGATAAGCTTCCTTGGACCCCATCAGCTGACACCTGAATCCCACAACATCTCCCCCCTTTTTCTAACTAAGAAGGTTCTAAACTAAGACTATGTACAGTAGGAATTATTATGAGGTAGTATCTAGGAGAGGTTAAAGTACAATTGCTAATCAAAGCCTAACTTATATAAGGTACATCTAATAGTTCTAGAATATTGGTAGATAGTAGGGTGTATAGATTATTTTAAAGGGTTAATCTGGGAAAGTGAGAATCTAACACCCGAGTGTTCTTATCTAAGGGATACTAGGGTGAAAACCTTAAACATCTATTCTTCAACCTCTTCAAGACCTGAGAAGGAAGGTGAATTTGTCTGAAAGACAGAAGTACATGGAAGCAGCTACTTCCAAAATTTGGGAGAGGACAGCAACACAGCTACCTGGACAATCACCTCTGGATTTGTGTACCGTTAGAGCATCTATCGGATTGGCTATAGGCCAATGGCATCTGACAGATCTTTTCACAAGCAGAACAATTTTGAAGGGACTGTCTTATCCTGTCTAGGCAGGTTTCGTCAGTCTCCATCTATCAACTTGTTCATCCAGCTTGACATCATGTGTGTACTATCAGCAATCAAGGTAAGGACAGTTCCTTACTCAGCCGGCCATTTTTTGCCAAAAGGACCAACTCCAAAGGAGTATCTTTGATGCTCAACACCATCTCGAGAAGGGAGCAGTGACACCAGGAGTCGTCGTGTCTCTCGTGGCCGAATTTTAAATGTTAAATGCCATATTCTCTGGGTCTATGAAACGGTTGAAGATTCTTGTTCATCTATGATATTCTAATCTGTATCAGACATGACTGGGATATGGTACCTTAAATAGTGTTGACTGCAGATCTTATCGTCTTAAGGAATAAACCCAGTACTAAAAATTAGGATACCTATATAAGGGGTGTACAATCTCTGAACAATGACCCTTAGTAGAACTATCGAACATTAGCCAGGGGTATTTTACCAGGTAAAGTGTCCACAGCATTTTAGACATGTAAATACATATATATCATCCAAACAGAGGTATATAAAACATCTTGTGCATATATCATAACTAGTGCAATCATACATTATATCTAGTATAGTTAAATGAAGGTAGTAATTGCATAGTATACATGACAATAATGTGCAAATATTTTAAACAAAGGTAGAAGCATACATAAAATATGGCAATTTCAAATTCAGCTTTACATAATAGTTACAGATTCAGATTTATATCGAAGTACAAGTTGCTTTGGTTACATAAAACAATCTCAGATTAAACTTTGTACCAATGTACAAATTATCACAATTAAACATATAAAATGATTTTGCATTAGTATCAATATACAGATATCTATGACAGTGCAGATTGTCTTTAGCTTAGCCCATACATTCAGCTAAAATGAAGTATAGGTAGGTAGAACAGTCTACCTTTATCTATCCTATCTATTCCCCCTCTCATCTAAAAAAAAAGATCTCTGATGCTATATTATAGTTTTGTCTTTTATCTAGTTTTACCCACAACCTCTGGAGCATAAAACTTATTGGGAAAGGGGGCGTAGTCGTTTATAAGGTTGCTTCCTGCTGACTTAAGGGCGATGGCATCTCTTTGGGATCCTGTAAAAGCTAAAACAATGGTTAGTTCTTAATGGACTGACCACATACATCTATAACCATTTTTAGGATAGTGGTTAACTCCATCTGGAAACTCAATTAGCAGTGTGATCTGAAGGATAATCATAAGGAGCTATCTTGCAGCTGTTTTTGAATAATCTATTTCTTGAAAGCAATTATTGATTGGTGCGCACCAGGTTCTTGATTTTTCTATTTTTGTCTCTGCTGTCTGTCTATCTGTCTCTTATTCTCTCTCTCTCATACTCTTTCTTTTATTTTTGTTTTTCTAGCAGGAGTTGTTCCGGTGGAGGCCCCATCTCGGTTCCAGATTCTTTGTAGATAGCTGATAGGAGGAAATGTTATTTACAGTGGAAAACTTAAGCATTGTCGATATTCAAAAGATATTTATATCTTTCATGACTTTAGGAGACTGGAAGCAGACAGAATGAGATGTTTGAGAGGTACAGAAACAGGGAGGAACAAGGTTTAAGATGAAGTCACAATAATATTGGTCCCTAAATATTTTGCCTTCTGTCTCACACCAGGTGGCTTTTATGATGTGAGACAGAATTTTTCATATTCCTTTACCAATATGCTTGGGTTTAGAGAGGGAGAAAGCCACAAGTTCCCAATCCAAATCCAGCCTTATTAATAGTCAAATCAGGACCATTTTTTTTTTTGAGATGTAGATGCAAGATGTAAGGCAGTAAAAATTGAGAAATTACCCAGTAGTGCATGTGTGTATCAGTTGGTCTCGTAGTCCATCTTGTAGCGGGCTTTTATTAGTTTTGTCGGTACCCATATCTTTTCTGTCCCTGTTGAAACAAGAGCAAAACCCCTACCCCATCGAAGCACATACCCTGGCTTCCATTCGGAAGTCAACACATCTTTGAAGTAAATGGGTTGATTTAACTCAGAAGATTTCTCTACTACCCAATGTCTCTCAGCAGCTGAAGTTCCCTTTTCATCAGCGTTAAGAAAATTTAAAGTCAATAAGGCACTATGCAACCTCTCTCTGGGTTTTTTCATTTCTTTCTTTTGTTTATAAAGCATCTCTTTTAATGTGCGGTGAGATCTCTCCATGACTGCCTGTCCTGTAGGATTGTGTGGTATCCCTGTAATATGCTTTATATCATAGTATGCAAAAATTATCTTCATTTTTCGGGAGACGTAAGCTGGGGCATTGTCAGTCTTAATCTGAGTGGGAATTCCCAATATGGCCATGGCTTCCAAAAGGTGAGTAAGTACAGCATCAGCATTTTCAGAACTCAGGGCAGTCGCCCATTGCATTCCAGAATAGGTGTCAATAGTATGATGTACATATTTCATCTTTCCGAATTCTGGAAAGTGAAACACATCCATTTGCCATTTCTCATTTCCGTGTGTACCCTTAGGATTAGTTCCTGCAGGTAAAGATGGTTGGTTATAGAAAGAGCAAGTGTCACATTTTTTTACTATTTCCTTTGCTTCAATCCAAGTGATGGGAAAACTCTTCTTCAGCCCTTTGCTGTTAACATGATGTTTTTCATGAAATTCTGTGGCCTTTAGCACGCTTCCTATTAGCAACCGATCTATTTCCTCATTACCCTGCGCTAGAGGGCCTGGGAGGCCCGTGTGTGCTCTGATATGTGTTATGTACATAGGATGTATCCTACCTCTGATGATATCTTGTAGTTGTATGAATAGTAAGGTCAAGTCTGTATCATCGTGAATGAAGTCAGCAGTTTCAATATGTGAAACAACTCTTTCTGCGTATTGAGAGTCAGTAATTAAGTTAAGAGGTTCTGTGAAATCCAACAACACCATAATAATTGCATATAGTTCTGACTTTTGAGCAGAGTTATAAGGGCTCTGAGCCACTTTAGTTAGGTTTTCAGACTTGTAGCCAGCCTTCCCTAAATTGTTTGCATCTGTATAAAATATAGGGGCTCCAGAAATTGGTTCATCCTGTACTACACGAGGAAAGATCCAATTAGTTTCCTTTATAAATTGAATTCTCTTGTTTTGGGGATATTTATTATTAATTTCTCCTAAAAAGTCACTGCAAGCCTTTTGCCAAGGTTCACTGTCTGCCCATAATCGTTCAATTTCTTCATTAGTCAGAGGCACAACAATTTCTGCAGGGTCCTTTCCAGTCAATTGACGGAGTCTCAATTTACCTTTAAAAATCAGATCAGCAATTTTTTCGATATATGTCTTCATCTTTTTGCTTGGCCTATGTGGCAGAAATATCCATTCTAATATGATGCTTTCTCTTTGCATTAAGATTCCTGTTGGAGATTGTCTTGAGGGTAAAATAACAAGTATGCATTCCAGGTCTGGATCCACACGATCCACATGTGTTTCTTGAAGTTTTCTTTCTACCAACTCTAATTCTTTCTCGGCCTCATCAGATAGTTTTCTTGGACTATTTAAACCCTTGTCACCTTCTAAAGTCTTGAATAAATTAACTAGTTCATAGTTCTTTATACCAATCATGGGCCGTATATGAGCAATATCTCCTAGTAGCTTTTGAAAATCGTTAAGAGTCTTCAATTTATCTCTATTTAATTTTACCTTTTGTGGTCTAATTTTTTGTAAACCTATCTTATATCCTAAATAATTGATAGAATCTCCCCTCTGTACTTTTTCTGGAGCAATTTGCAGTCCCCAATTAGGCAATACTTTCTGTAGCTCTTCAAACAATGTTTCTAATGTCTGTGGGTTTGGGTCTGCCAACAAAATATCATCCATATAATGGTAAATGATAGATTGTGGGAAGCGCTTGTGCAGTATTTCTAGTGGTTGTTGTACAAAATATTGGCATAAGGTGGGACTATTTAACATTCCTTGGGGCAGGACTCTCCATTGGTACCTCTTAGCTGGCCCTGAATTATTAAGAGTAGGCACTGTAAAAGCAAATTTCTCTTTGTCTTGTTCCTGTAAAGGTATGGTAAAAAAGCAATCTTTCAAGTCAATAACTGTAATAGGCCATCCTTTAGGTAGCAGAGAAGGCAGGGGAATACCAGATTGTAAGGAGCCCATAGGTTGAATCACCTTATTAATTGCTCTTAAATCTGTCACCATCCTCCATTTTCCAGATTTCTTCTTGACAACAAAAACAGGAGAATTCCACGGACTGGTTGATTCTTCAATATGCTGAGCCTGTAACTGCTCCTGTACCAACTGTTCCAAAGCCTGAAGTTTTTCTTTTGTCAAAGGCCATTGTTGAACCCAAATAGGCTTTTCCGTTAACCATTTCAAAGGCAGTGCTGTGAGTGTCTTATTAAGAGGGCAATTCTTTTGTACAACTTGAATGGCTGGTGGATTTTTTTCATTTTTGGAAACGTAGTTGAGCCTCCGGCTGACATCATAACCAGGAGGGATTTTAATCTGGGTATTCCATTGCATTAGGAGGTCACGACCCCACAGATTCACTGCTATATCAGCCATATATGGCTTTAACCGTCCTTTCTGACCTTCTGGTCCTATGCATTCAAGCCACCTCACACTCTGTTTCACCTGAGATATTGTTCCAATACCCAGAAATTGGATATCTACTGTCTGTAAAGGCCATCTCGGATGCCAGGACCGTGGGGTTATGATCGAAACATCAGCCCCCGTGTCGACTAAACCCTGGATATAAATATTGTCTATCTGTACACCCAATTTTGGTCTTTGTTCATTTATCGAAGTCTGCCAAAATATTCGTTTTGTAATTTTCTTTGGAGTTTCTGAATCTTCTTTTGAATTTATGTTATCATCTGATATTGTATGTTTTTCAAGATCAGGTATTGGGTGTTCTATTCGTCTTGAGAATGCTGGTCTTCTACTACAACCGGATATGATCTCACCATCCTCGAATTTGGAGTCTGATTTTGGGGGGCTTCCCGGGGGAAGCCCCGAAAGGCGTTTCCCGATGGCAGAGGGTTGCCTTCTTTATCTCTGGTAGATCTACATTCATTGGTCCAATGCCGTCCCTTGCCACATCTTCTGCATAATCCAGAAGGCAATGGCCTTCTGTTTGAATTAAACCTAGATCGGGCATCGTTTCCAAGAGTACTTTGTGTACAGTTTCGTCTTACATGGCCTTGTCTACCACAGTTGAAACAAGTGATTCCTTGGTTACTCTTCCTTACCTTATCAATGGCTTGGTCTACCCAATTGTCTTCATTACTATGGAGAGGTTCAGCATTGATTGTATATTGAATCCATTCTTCTAGAGGTGCGGCTCTGATTTTTAAAGGCAGAAGCATTCTTCTACATTCCGGATTAGCATGATCAAAGGCCAGAGAAAGTATTATTTGCTTTCTAGCTTCTGGATCTGATATTGCTCTATTTACAGCCTTGGTAAGCCTGTGTAGAAAGTCAGTATAAGGCTCTTTCAAACCTTGTTTGACCTTAGCATAATGCTCAACTTTTTGACCTGGGTCTAAAATCTTTTCCCATGCATTAAGTGCGGCCGTACGGCATAGCAATAAAGTATGTTCGTCATAAGTAGTTTGAGTCTTCACGTCAGCAAACATTCCTTCACCAAGGATTTGGTCCTGAGAAGCAAAGAAACCCCTAATTCTTCCCTGGTGTTCTAAGGTCCTGGCTTCCTCTCTAAACCAGCTTCTCCACTGCAAGTTTTGGCTCTGGTCCAAGACAGCAGCCGTTAGCTGCATCCAATCGAAGGGGAGGATTCGGTTTTTTGCAGACCATGAATTCAGGAGCTGCTTTACATAAGTAGAGTGAATACCATACATGGATATTGCCTCTTTAAAATCTTTGATGTCTTTCATATGTAGTGGCTATACTCTACATATTCTGAGGAACCCCCTGGTGCCATCTTGGTCTGAATAGTAGCTGGGAACAATAGTGGTGGTGAAGGAGGTATCCCCGTGATGTTTACAACTTTATGTAAAGTATTTCCAGTACCATAACACCCCATTGGGGGTTGACCTGAACTGTTCTGAGCATAAGATGTATCATTGCCCTTTTGTAGTGTTGCAATATGGTCCTCACATTCTTTCATTTTGGATATAATGGGTTCCCACTCCTGGATTTTGGACATTGCAGGTACAAATTCTTGTATTTCGGATACCATCTGTCTCAAAGTTTGACTTTCTTGATGAAGTAATCCTTCTAAAGACCTCGCCGAGTCAGCAATTTTGAGATCTACATCCTTAGCATAATTAATGATTTTCTCGTCCACTTTATTAATGTGGTCAACAAGTTTCTTGTTCTCATCAGTTACGTAGAGTTTATATTGTTCTCGTATAGTACTGTCATAATGAGAAAGCTTGTTGTAATCAATTTGTAGAGTATCTATCGTCTTCGACATAGCAGAGTTTGAGAGCTGTAATTCACATACGTTGGACAACAGCTGCCGATTTAAGTTCTGCATCTGCTTAACGTCATCTGACAGTGTAGCGTTTGATAATTCTATAATACCAAGTTTGGACTGTAATTGAAGGTTTGAATTCGTGACCTCAGTCATCACCCGTCTATTGTGGAACACAACATACAGAAACAGACCAAAAAGTAGTAAAACTGGGGTATTGAATACCTCAAGATACTCATTTAAAAACTTGTCAACCATCGTGGAAAAATATATACCGAATTCCTCAAAAGAATAGTTGTCAGCCATTACCTCAATCCAGGTGCAATGATGCTGTGTGGTCAGAAGGTGTCACAATAACGTTTAGTGCCCTGCTGTATGGCCGATGTAGAGACACTCACCACGCTATTCACAGATCCTAGGTGTTAAAGGGTCTCAGCGGGCAGAATAGAATTCCTGGGAAAAGCAAGGTCTCACAAATCAAGACAGCCGCTTGAATCTGCAGTTTTTGGGTAGGCAGCAGGGTCCTGGCCGCGCGGTTCGCGTGGCTGATTAAGGGGCGGAGTTACTGACCGCGCGCAGCAGTTCCTACAGCTAGGCAGCAGCGGAGCCGCGCAGCTGATTAATAGGCAGAGATACCGAGACCGCGCGCGCGCAGCAGTTCCTATAGCCAGGCAGCGGAGTTATCGACCACGCGCGTGCGCAGCAGAAGTAAACAGCCCGGGTCAGCCGTTTAGCTAGGCAGCGAGCCGCGGGCCGCGCGCTGGGGGCAAACAGCCTGGATGCGCTGGATGAGAGGCTTCTGAAGCAGCCCCGACCCGCCTGCCTGCGGGTCCACCGGGACGTTGGGCACCAGATGTAGGCGGCGTTTATCCACAGGGACACCAATACCAGATAGATATTTATTAGAATATAAACCAACACTCACGGTACAGGCAATAGATTACCGTAGCACCTGAACAGGGACCGAAGTCTGCAGACGGACGGACGATGGGATCCTTCCTCCAGCAGCCAGGAACCAGGAAGAGAGCCTCCCAGCGTCCCAGCAGCCCCTTATCAATGGGTTCGGCCACACCCCCTCCAGGAGCCCGGGATTCTGGATAAGCTTCCTTGGACCCCATCAGCTGACACCTGAATCCCACAACATACTATTATACCCAACACATTAAGCACACATACATTCACTTACACACTAGCAATACACATTAGCATATATACATATGTGCATCCACACACATCACAAACACACACACAAATATATACAAGCGCATACACATATATACATATACACATAAGTGCCTATATACTACTACACATGCATACAGACATACACAAAGGCACACATGAGCACATAAACACTAGCATACATATACATATGCATAGGCACACACACATATACATGTGCACACATCCATGAACACACATGGCATATTAGTGTAGAAGAGTAATTATGAGGATTTTTTAAGTTTTTAGAATTAAACAGTATCTGGCCTTTATCTTCCTCAAGCACATCCACTGTGCAGTGTCTTGTGTCCTGAAGATCTGCATCTCTGTCAGTCTAAGATGCTCCAGGTTTAGGTTGGTCACTAGCACAATCCTATGTAAGCTCAGCACATGCACCTATGTTGTTATGAACACAAAAGACAAAGGATAGTGATAACACCTATGGTATTACAATAGTTCTTTGACTCCTATGTAAATGCAGAAGGAGACACATCTTTAAGTAGCTGGTTCTGTCTCCACTGCCCATCAATTTTATCAGAATTTTAGGAGTTTGTGAAGAGCTGTTCACTCCAAAGCTGACCACATTCTGGTGTTAGCAGCTGAAGTCTCCCTGGTCCCGTTTCCCCACTGGTCTGGGCAGTGTCCATGGCAGTTCTCACAGTGCAGGGCCAGAGACCACAGAATGCAGAGTTCTAAACTGTGTGCTCCTGCATGTTCTGACCTAAGAAACAATAATCACCTCATGTTCTGGTCAACATACATGGAGTTAAAAGAACAAACTACAACATGGAACACCAGTAATTTTTTAAGACTGCATTTCTGAGATTGGGAAAAATATCATCAGACTTTGTGCACATGAGGACGTAAAGGTGATAGATGAAATGATTTAGAGAGTAGAATGGATGTAAAGGCTTTGTTATTCTACAGAAAGCAAGGAAGATTTTAAGAGAGTGGAGGACAGAAAGGACAGAAAGTGAGTTTGGTGAACTACAAATATTCTAAGAGATATCATCATGTAAAACTTGCAAGAAAGAGAAACAAATGATACACTATGTCCCAGAAGGCTGATGGAGCTTGACAGTATTTGCCAAAGAAAAGGAAGTCCAGGGGCCTGAAGACTGCGTTTCATGATTGATGGGATGTGTCATCCTTCAGGAGAGCAGAGCACTTACAAGTTTGGAAGTCCCTAGCTCAATGGATTGAAAATTTAATGTAAACATTTAAAAAAAGAGAAAGAAAAAAATACAGTCAAAACAGGATTCTCTGACACATACTTAGTATGTAATAGAATGAAGATATTTAAAAACTAGACAAGGAAAACATAAGCAATAAGTTTGGATTAATAGGCATATAAGAAATATCATAGCAAACTGACCATATGTTGGGCATCAAACCCACCTTTTATTCAAGAGTGAAGCCATTGTCTGAATGTAATAAAATCAACCTGGATCAAATGGGAGGTTAATAGATCTCTAAGTGGTAGTAAACTAGTGCATTTTAAGCAGCTCCTGAGGGAATAGATAAAAGACAGTGGGAAAGAAAAGATATTTTGGATAGGATGTAATTAAACATGTCAACATTTGGGGTTGTAGATATAGCTGTAAGCACACCATTCATGGACATGTTCATAGTTCGATGAAGCATTCACTGTGAAACAAACATGTTGTAGTAACAAGATAATAAATAACAAGACAAAAGAGAAAGAAATTATTTTATAAGTTCAGGCCATGAAGGGAGGCCGGTGTCGATCAGTCTTCCTTTACTGTAAACACTAGTCATTGGGGAGGAAGCTCCCAGGTAGTGCTAGCTTGACTTCTCTCTACCCTTTCTTCAAAGTGTGTGGGGTCTTCATCTATCAGTCTTACTGATGAGTTCTGGTGGATGCCCAGATACTAACATCAATATCAATAACCCGTGCTATTTGGGGAGCCTCTGGGGTTATCCTGGCCAAGAACTCTTGGGGAAGTGTGCTCTACCTGGTACTTTGATTTTTGTTCAGTATTGTTATTGATTTTGATAAACTTGTGAACATTTCTAGAACTGTTGCAGCATAGAGCTAACATTAATAAATAGTTTTAAATAAATTAAGACAAAGCATATGACTAGTTAAGAATCATGTGTTTCCCAGTGGCATGGTTAATACAAGCACAGGATGCATTTAAAGTTAGAGATGAAAAACATGCCTGAGGCTTAGATTAAGCACAACTGTGAAGCTCAGAAACTAAGGTTTGTTTTAATTTTATGTGTATATCACTTATTCTCTACTAAAGTCGAATAACCTTTTCAAGAGTTAAAAAGCAAAAAAAAATACTGTATATAAAATATTAGGTCAATGGAGACACTTAAAAATTTTGAAAAACTCAAAGACTTAGTGATGGCAGATAAAAAGAGACTCACATTCAGCAAATTATTTGCAAAATAGAAAATTCTTTGATTTTATTATACTGTTTGTGTGTATAAATGTTGGAGAGGAGATCCTGAACTATTATCATTTGCAATGTGTCATTTAAGAAAGTACCAGGCACCTGCCATGTTCTTTCTTTTCCCTCAGCTCATATTTTAAAATTACATGAAAGTATGTAGGACCAAGAATAACCAAGATAATTCTTGAAACAAAAACACACAAGATACTGGATTGATGAGATGCTGACTTGGAGAATTCAGTATCACAGTTTATAGGAGGCACTGGAGCAAGAATCAGTAAACATAAAGCAGAAACATGGGAAAATACCAAAGAGAAATCTACCTGTCCATCTCTAAATTTCTTTCCTTTTATTTTTTCTTTCTTGTCTATGAAATACGAATATGGCTTTAGACTACAAAAATGCATGGATAAGATCCTTCAATATAAGTTAAAAAATGTTCTAGCTGGGCAGTGGTGATACACACCCTTACTTCCGGCACTCAGGAGGCAGAGGCAGGAAGATCTTTATGAGTGTGAGACTATACCCGTCTACAGAGCTTCTTCTAGGACAAGCTTCAAAGCTACACAGAGAAACTCTGTCTTGACCCCTCTGCCCGAATTTTGTATTTTAAATAAGTAAACATTAAAAGAAAATAATTCATAATAAAAACTCAATCCATTTTACCGCGTGTTAAAAACTCAATCCATTTTACCGCGTGAAGAAAAGAAGACCATTGTATTCAAATAAACAGTGAACTGTATTACAATTAGAATAAATTGCTCTTGCCACCACTTAAGTTTACAAGTGAAGGCAACTTTAATTACAGTCCACTTGTTATTTTAGTATTGACAGTTTGAAACTGATGAACAGGGACACTTGTGCCTGTTAATGATACAAACTTATTAAAGTTACAAATGCAGACTGATTCAGGGTGTGGAGTTGCTAAGCTGGCTTTGACTATATCATGAGGGGTATGGCTCTTGCCATAATTTTCTGAAATAGTGAATGACTTTGTTAAATGAATTAAACAGAGTGTATGCTTCCTTAAGCTAGTGATTATATTCAATGTTAAAGTCTCTTTAAAAAAAATGTCCCTCCCACACAAAGAACCCTCTGGTATCGTCTCAGACACCCTACCCCCTCCTTGACAGCAGTGAACAATAATTGTCCAGCAAGGGCAGTAGTATCCCTGCTGCTAGGTTGAGCGTGAGCTTTTCTGTACTGAGGACATGTCAATGTGACTAACCAAAGCAAAACTCTTCTCCGACGTTTCTACATGATTTTTTGAGGGCCCAAATGAGATCACTGCCTAATTTGTCTCAAGTTTCCAATGACTACCTTGGCCTCATAGCTTTATGCTTCACAGTAAAACACATTAATATTTCCGTGTTTATCCTATCACACTCAGGGAATATTCTCTTAATTTTTTTCTCCTAAACTTTAAGAGATAATCACCTGTTTTGCAGGTGAGTACAGCTTAGAGAGGGTTCTGGTATACACCCTTAGGACAAACCCAGGGAAAGAAATGGATGGAGAAGGTCTCATTTGGATGTGACTTTTATTAGGATGGTTGGTCTGACATTTAACCCAAGTCCTAATGTGGGGTAGATTTTTGGGGCGCGCGCGCATACACACACACACACACACACACACACACACACACACACACACACACACACACACGCGCACACACACTCCTCCACTTCCTGAGTTCCATTCAGCTAAAGAAACAGAGTGGTGCCGCTGACCCTTGTAGTCATTACCTGCCTCTGCCCCATGGCCTCATGGGTAGCAGGGACTTTTGTCCTGCCTGTGTTTCAGGAAACAGCTAGCCTGCCTTTCAGATGTGTTTCCAGCATTGCTGAGTCTCTGTGATATATGAAGGATCCCTGTTCACTGCTGAAAGTAACCATCTGTTATACATGCTGACACATTTGTTCTTATAGGAACTTCAGGAAGAAATATAGCAGAGCTGTGGTGGGAACCAAGAGTTTAGCAGAGCAGGAATCGCAGGAAGACACCAAGGACATCTGAAGGACCTAGCAAATCCAGAACACGTACAAGCTACAAGTGTTGCCTGATATCTTAACTGAAACATAGGGTACCAACCGACCAACCAATATATTATACAGAGTAAACCCTCACTGTCTAACATCTGTATCTCTTTATTTATTAGAAAAGTTGAATTCTGAGTTCAATTATAAATTAACGCTGGCTTTGGGGTTGGAGTGTGGATCTCTCTTTCTCAAAACCCGAGTATGCTTATTAAAGGAAAATGCAAAATCTATGTATCATATCAGAAGAGCCACCTGATATAGGGCAGAAGAATAACTAAAAATAATGGACTATTATATTGTTACTAATCTTATTAGATATAAATTTTATATTCCAATTAATAAAAAATATGTATTTTAAACATTTTTTCATGATATTAATGATCATATAGAGTACTAATTTATTCTAGAAAAAAGGCTTTATCTAGCTTTCTGTACATTGTTATGAATTTGAGTCTCATCAGTTTTCTGCAGTGAACCAGGACAATGCCTGATTGTGACCTTTGAAGTATCCAAAAGGAAGATGGGGCCCCACAACAATGATTCACATGAACTATGACAAAGCCACTAGACTGACAAACACCAACCAGAGATTAGCTTTGGACTATAAACTGCACAGGGCAATTTCAAGGTGGCTAGCTGAGATGAACCAGCTTCACAGACTACTATAGCCAGGACTTGAGATAAGCTGTACACTTTCCTGCTATGCAGAAACTGGACAACAAACGATATAGCTATATATTTCAGGACTTGACAATCTTTAAAAAAATATTTTCAGGATTCCCTAAAGATGCTGTTGATACCCGACAGCAGGAAGTAAATTTAAGATGCCCACATTCCCAAGAGGTGGGGTGGGTGGTTTTTGGTCTTTCAATGGGTTATGGATGATTGCCATTGTTTAGGGTTATTGGTTACAAATTGTTATGGGTTATGGTTAGAAAAAAACTGAACAAGGGAGATTAGGTTCAGGGTTCTTGTTTGAAAAAAAGACAAAAGAAAAAAGAGGTTGCAGATATAATAGGATATAAGGTAGATTATTGAATCTATTTTAAAAAAAGCAACAACTAGTTTTAAACATTTTATATTGGATTGGATTTTTTGTATATTGTATAGAAATTGGGTATATTGAGCAAAGTTGAGATTAATTTTGTTACCAGACATATATTTCTATGTTTCTTCAAGGTATTGTACCTATACAGATTATCTAACAATGTAATGCAAATTCCTAGTCCTTGAGAGTTAGTATTATTAACTAATTAGGATATAAAGAAATGCAAGTAAGTAGTTAGACATTACAATCAAACTTATAGTCATATTAGATATGTTTTCAAGGTCAAACAGAAATATAATTAAGATATACAGGTCTTCTTTAAACACTTCAGAGATATATAGAATATGGCATTTAAGATATTTAATTACGTAGGATCTTATTATTTGTATGACAATGAGACATCTGCTCCTGGCAGCACCAATCTACTTCAGAGAAGATGATGGGCATCGAAGAAACTCCATATGGATTTGACTTTCTTTGTGACAAAGTTATCCACTGGGCAAAAAAAGTGCCCTTGCCTCGATGGCTGGCGGTATGGATGAGCAGGACACACAAAAAAGAATTCCCAACTTTGCCAGAACAAGAGAGAAAGGCCTTTAAGAATATCCTGCTTCACAGAGAAATCTGTCAAATATGCTAGGCCTGTAGGCCAAAGATGGATGCTTCAACGCTACAGAGGAACTTTGGGTGACTGTCCAGGCAGCCAGCTGTTGCATTGTTCACATTTTTTGAAAGTTGATTGCTTGTACAAGCTGTTTACTTAGTTAATATTATTTCCTTCTTTGGTCTCTGAGGGAGTTGAAGATGAGATAGTTACAGTTTTCTAGTGATAGTTTTAGAAAAGAAACTCAGAGGTTTGAGAGACATCAAAATAATAGTTTTCAGTTGTTAATACAAGTTATATAGAAAGTAAAATATGTACAATTCTTTGGGCTCACCAAAATAAGATAAATAATGGAATAATTTATTTGAATTTTTCAATTTTTTCCTGAACTGAACATTACTGATATACTTATTATTTGTATATATTGTATATAATTATTGTACCTATTGTATATTATTTTCTCATGTTAGTTATAACCTTTTTATTTTGCCACAAAAGGGGATATGTGATGATATATATTTAATAAATTCATCCTATAATATCAGAGAACAGAATCACCCACAGTCAAGCCATGAATATCAGAGAGTGGTGACCCACACCTTTAATCCTATCACTTGGAATGACCAAGTGTTGGCCCATGCCTTTAATCCATCACTCAGGAAACAGAGATCATCATGTATTTCTGTGAGTGCAAGGCCTAACAGCCAAGTAGTAGTAGCTTACACCTTTCATCCTAACTCTAGAATTACAAGACAAAGTTGGACTCGAAGTGAAACAGCTGAGTGAGGAAGATATATAAGGCAGGATAAGGCAGAAATTCATTTATTCTGTAGAATCAACCAGTTAAGCTGAGGACCCTTGCAGACAGCGCTACTTTCCCCATTCAGCCTGAAGTTGGCTGGGTGAGAATTGACTGTGCTCTGTTTTCTCTCTTTGACATTCCAGCTTTTCCCCAATGTTTGACTCTGGGTTTTCATTACATGCTAACTAGAGTTTGTGCAATAGAAAGTTACTAAATCAGATACCTACTGACTCTGGGTGAAAAATATGTTTGAGCTTAGAGGCCACATGGTAGTAGTGCTCTCTTACAGCACAGCAGTGAGGACAGACTGACACAATCCCTCAGGTTAATCACTTGAGCAGGTGATTCCTGACCTGACGAGCTAGTCTCTGAACAAATGAGGGCTTGAGTGAGTGGATTAAGAAACATCTGACATGGTCACCCTTGAAATACACATATATGGCCAGTGTGGAGAATTATTCCTGGTAAAAAAAAAAAAAGTGCATATTATGTTGTTTGATTCTGTTATTGAACACATCTTTGTTCCTTCATCATTAACACATGTAAACTCAGACCCAACTTCAGAAAACTCCAATGTGAGAAGTTAGCTTTACATTAATTTTATGTGGGACTGTGTGGGAGAGCCACATAAATTCTCCTGGTACAGTCACAGACACTCATCCCTGTTACTAGGCACTAATAGTTCCCTTGGGGAAGGGGGTGAGAAGACACATAGTCAATGACACAGACCCTGAGAATCAGTTGAAAAGCAAAATGTCAAACTCATTTATTCAACAATGGGGAGTGTTACAATGAGGTTTCTTGGCCCCAGATAACCAGAGGTCCAGACCCACAGACCTGCCACACCAGACTGCTTAGCCATCTGCTGCTGCTTAGCGCCCCCCCCCTCCAATTTCATGATGTTTGGTCTATGACTTAGGCACATTGCTAGCTTGCTCTCTCATCTTAACTCAACCCATTTCCATTAATCTGTCTGTCACGTGGCCCGTGGCTCATCTGTGTTCCTTATATGTTTCTCCTTTGGCAGCGGCTCGATCTCCCTCTAACTCCACCCTGCTTCTACCTATGCTGTCTTTGGCTACAGTGTTCACCAGTGCCCCAAAACAGCTCCTTTATTTAAAGATTGATATTTCCAGCATACAGAGAGACATTACTACATCAGGGGAGAATCTTTTATACCCTCCTCCTAGTATGCAGGCAGTGTCAAAACCCAGTTATATTGCATGGCAGTCCCTCATTGGCAGGACAGGATTGGGACCTTTGAACATCAGCTGTTGCTAGGTCCTCAGGCAGACCCCAGCTTGGCTCAGAAGGAAGTACATTATGTGCATGCTTTGGCAACTGGCTTGAGCCAATTTCCTCTGCCCTAGCGGCCTGTTTTATAACACATCCTAATGACTCAGGACTGTGATCCTCAGCACCAAGGTGCCAGTAACTGGACTACTTTTTCCAAGCTGAAAATATCTTGCTTTGCCCTAAGACTCAGATACATCCAGTTACTCCTCTCTACCCAGATCTCTCAGTTCATTTTCTTCTCATGTTCTCTGCATTCTTTCCTCGATTCTGAGAAGCCCTGGGCTACAAACAGAATTACCCCAGAAGTCAGAATACTTCTCCAGGATCATTCACGTACTTGTCTACCTTTGAAAGATCCTTATCCCTAAACACTAGACTCAGACTGACGGCAGCCTTTTCCTGTTTCTCCCAGACACCACACTGTTGGCTGCTGTCTTGCATACTTAGGTCCTTTGCTTGCTTGTGTTTACCTTTCAGTACTCCATATTTTCAAGATACCACAAGTCCCGTCTTGTCTTTGTTTTTTAAATAACAATTAGAATCAAAAGATTAAAAATAAGTTAAGACAATGATGAGGTATTTCCCTAGTCACTGTAAAAGCTTACAGAATGATAAGTTGGATTCAGTTAAATCTAAGAAAACTGCCATGACCAACTTTCCTCTACTCGTCATTGAGACTTATGGAATCTAAGTATTCATGGATTAGGCTATTTAAATTGTGATTTGATAGGCATGCACTGATAGGCACACACATTGATAAGCACCAATGGACTTTTCTCATAAAAGCTAATCATAAGAGTTGCATCAGATAGTTCATTAAAGACACTTTTGAGATGTTAATAATTGATAATTTTAGAGTGTAACCTTTGCATATATTTCATTGAAGAAGAGAGGATTTCTGTCTGGGAATTTTGAAATCAGTATTTGTTGGATTTGCATGTATGTTGAGGTCACACGGAGACAGTTCTGTGGATTCTTATGCATGAGCCTCGCCTGTTCTTCGCAGACCTGCAGAATCCTCTTTCCAGAGTTATGAAAGTGCAATTTTCTGCCTCATTTGTTACATTCACTTCAACACTCAAAAGCACATTTTGGGGTTACTTTGGGTCTTTCTATTAATTGCACTATAGACTATTCTAGAAACACACTAAAATATATTAATGAAGTCCCAGAACCACTATCACCTTTCCTGAATACTCTTAAGCAAAGCAGTACATGTGACTTATCTTTGAACCCAACATTAGTTTCTGAAATATATTATTGCTACTGTTATAATTTATATAATTAAATCAATTTACAGGTAGATGCTCTAAAGGTAACACTGAGGTTTTAAGCAGAATGGCTATATTAGTTCCATTTTCCATGAAAATACTTGCTTTTTTAACTAGCAGACTGTCATGATACAGAGGACAATTCCCACCAGTCATTGTCACTTGTCATACTTACTCAGACTCTGCGGATCTATATCAACAGAATTGACCAGGAATTTTCTTAAGTTTTGCAAGATATGAATAGATCAAAAATATCCAGGACCAAATATAACAGTATTATTTAAAAAGCACTTTAAAATAATTCATGAAACTTTATTGTAGGGACCAAAGAACACTGGCTTCTTTTCCCTCAGTTCAAATCCCAGTGCATAATGGCAGCTCACAACTGTCTATAACTCCATTTTTTTTTTTTTTGGTTGGGGGATCTGGTGCCCTCTTCTATCCTCCAAGGCACCAGCCACTCAAATGGCATACAGATACACAAGTAAATAAATACCCATGTATACAGAATTTTTAATTTTAAAAGTTTAAAATATTCTTAAAACTTAATTTTGAAATATATCTCCTACTACATTTTGAATAATAATGTGAAAACTACAAATTTTTCAACAACATGAAAAATTACAAATAAGAATATCTTATTAAAATCTGTCACATAGAAGGCTGAAGTCAGAACTATCTTTCTTCTATGTTTGAAGTCTGGAACTATGGTTTCCAAGCGTTTAAAAATTGTATACTCTGATTTTTCCTTCACTTTTGACAGCAAATATTTGAGTGGTGAAAAACACACCACAGAAATGCCAACCTTCTTGAGAATCAAAGCTTACAAAGATTATCAAAATTTTTGAAGACAAGTGGGCTTTTTAGCCTTTGTGACTTGACTCTGTCTTCATGTGAACATTTGCTTCTTGATTTTATCAGAACTTAGTATACACTCAGCCAGCCACAAAGGGAAGGCAGTGATGAGGGGATCCTAAAGCAACAATGCTGGCAACTTGGTTTAATTATTACAGGATGATTGACAGGCTGATGGTTGAGTAGTCCCAAGCATCCCTGGTGGCCCAGATCAGACAGAGATGGTAGGTGTGACATAAGAAACATGCCCTCAAATGTTGAAGCTATAGCACACACTAGTCACCCACATCTCTACCAGAGTAGGTGGTCCACTTTGTACAGGAAAGGCACCATCCAAGAGGCATGACCTCAGCAACATACCTCTATCGTAACAGCTACTGAACAGAGAGGTCAGAAGTGACATTTTGTAAAAGTTTTCACGATGAACAGACTATTTGTAATGGAGACTCTGGGTGGTTAATATGATGGACAGTTAAGGCCACTATTATATTTATTAAGAATAACTTACACAGGAAACTGAGGAAACTTTGAATGGGTGTATTATGTGTGGTGTGGCATGGTCCTATAAGTCAGGCTCAAGAATGACAAGGTTCTCTCCTGGCTCAAGTATAAATGTTGACAATGTGTTTAACTATCAGTGTTTATGAACTATTGATCATTATGTATGAAAGCTAGCAACCACCACAGCTTTTTTTTGCTGGACTAAGACTAGCCAATCCCTCCTCTGTACAGTCATACTAAAAGAACTAAGGTTCTGGGCTAGCTTGTGCTGATAATATTGCTTCATCCAAGTGACCACAGCCTATCTCTTCCAAGCCTTTCAGTATGTGTTTATAGGGGTCTGTTTTTCTTCACTCCCTTGTCACCCCAGTCAAGTTTCCAGGACCAACCCATTCAGGACAGAATGAACTTACTTTTTAAGGAATTATCTAGAATCAGCTTCTTTTAGGGAGTTATCACATAGGCTTCTCTAGAAAATGTGATACCTTCTTTTGCCTCTATAGACACCTGAACTCACCTATATATATCTACAATCAGAGTTACACAATTAGAAATAATAAAAATAAAACTTTGAAGAAAGTTATTGAGAATACTAGGAAAATTTTGGTTTGGGAATAATATTAATGCTATTAAGATTTAAAATAAAAATAAAGCATGCTTATTAACATTTTAAAGGAACAATAAATAAATTTTTGTTAGCATCAATACAGATCATGAAAATTTATGGTTTGTTTTAGAAAATAAGTGCTGTTAGAGGAATGATGCTATCTTTTTTGAAATCTAGTGGCTGGATATCATCTGTACTGATCTATCATGTATGGAATATTAGTTGACATTTTAAGGTAAATCTGATCTTACTTAGATATGCAACCCAAAAAGGTGCTTTTATTTCCAGCCCTATTAAATAATAATAAATAATATTTTAAAATTTTTATTGAGAATTTCATACTTGCTTTGATCAAGTCTAAGCCCATTCTCTGGTTTAATTCTTATGTGAATATTTTTCTTAGGTATTACAGCAGAACTCAACAGTGGAAGCTTCTTGAAATTTAACTAACATGAAATCTTAGACAATATCAACCAGGTCTTAATCTGTTGTCCCATCTGTGTTCAGTCATCTTGGAATTGTAATGGATCTTTGGCCCATGGTCCACTGTGGATATTTGGAAAAGTTTGTCTGTCTTTAACTTTCATGGCCGTTCATTAGACAACATTTCTGCAAGTAGCATTTATTAAGGATCACTGTGGTATTATCAAACATTTCTAAAATATTGAGAAGTAGCTATGTTCAGGTCAGTTGATATTTGTTTTACAAATTCCTGAATTTCTCTCAAATGTTAAATTTTTATTTTTGGAAATAAATGTAATCAGTTATTTTTCTTTAAGAACAATTATAAAGAAAAGTCTATAAAAATGGCTGTCACATACTCAAATATGAATACTTTCAAAAGTGCCTTTGGGTGATGGGCCAGTGAGATGGCTTAGTGGGTGATGAGCTTTCTGTGAAGACTTGAAACCGTAGCTCAATCCCTGAAACCTGTGTAAAGTTGGAAAGAGAGAACTATTACATTAAATTGTCCTCCTACCACCACATAAATGCTTAGTCACACACACACACACACACACACACACACACACACACACACACACACACACACACTGAATAAATAAAGTCAGTGGGTTTATGTTGGATTTGCTTCTCAGCTGATTCTACAAGTGCCTTGCATAGAGCCAGCATCAGAAGTGGTCACACATTCCACTTCATCAGTGATGTGCAAACATGGAATGATAACATTGAGATTTAATAAGTTAACTCACTTTGCTTCTTTGCCAATATTATCTTGCAAGGTGAAGAACTGAGAGACAAGGGACTGGTTCTTGGTTTGCACAGCCTGCCTCATTCTTCTTATTCACTTGTGAGTTCTGTGGGGACTATTCTCCTAGCTTCCTTTTCTCATCTGGAGGCTGTACCCTCAGGTGGTTGTCCATATACACTGAGGCTATTTTTCCATTCAAACTTTTCCACCTGAACAAGATTTAAGGCACTATGAGTTCACTTGGCTCAAAACTAGTGACAACTTTTGATCACTGTTACTTCACACAGGCGTCAGCTTTAGTGGACATATGTTGACCTTCAGGCAGAGAGAGTGGGAGGGGGATTATTTCTTTAAAATATGCTCCTTCTGGGATCTCATTCCTACTTCATGTAACCTCAGTACAGAGGACAGTAAGAACCGAATAGGAATACTTCCTAATTTCAGCCTAAAACATTTCGCCTTGTTTTTAAAATGTGGAGGCAAAAGAACCCATTACCACACTTTTTTACTAGAGTTAAATGAAAACTGAGTCATACTATCATTTTATTATCAAGTAGTTTGTAAAATATTATCTCTTCATGAAAAATTTTTGAAATCCAATTGTCATGTGAATAAGCTGTATTCTTCAGTTTGGATTAAGATTTATATGTATGTTTTCATCAACACATTATCAACTAGAGGGAGTCTGCATAAAAGACCAACAGACTCTGGCTTCTAGGAGGCATGATCTGCAAAGCACCACTGCTCACACATGACTCAAACTTAAATGAATTCTCTCCATTGGTCAATCTGTTTCTCTTATGTTCACAGCAATTTATGTAAGTAATATAAACTATTTTTTCAATAATAGAAAATTACATATATTAAGAGTAATTTTTTAAAAAGTCTATTTTAAAAATGACATGTATGAGTCACTACAACAGCCAGTATGTCACAATAACTATAAAGGTGTATTAGTGATACATATACCGTGTTAGTAACCAACAGCTCTCCAGTTGAATTTAAGACCTGATCAAAAAGGACATCATGCCTGATAGGAACTTAGTAAGCCACTGAGGAATAATAAAGTTGTGGATCTTGGAGGAGAACCCGAAGCTGCCAGGTGACTAAACCAGCATAATTCCCAACTACATTATAAATATTTGTCCTTATATCCATATGTAAATGTAGTCTTCAACCCTCAGGAAAGTTTGGCTTTGCAACAGAGAGCATGACCGAAAACTACAACCAATCAAAATGCTGAATAATGAAGCCCAGTCCTGAGAATGATCTATAATACAACTCCTGTGCCTAAGACCCAGTACAGGAGGGAGCAGAAGGACTTTAAAAGCCAGAGAAACAGAGGTTCCTTGAGTTTATGTCTTCTGTGAATGTCAAAAGTTACACCCCAAACTCTCACTAACATGATTAACTAAGCATGAGCTGAACAAAGGCATCAATAGACATGGTAACATGAATGGAGAAAGCCAGAGACCTCATTCCAATACTACGCAAATAACTAATGGCAACACAGGAATGCCCAGAGCATGAGAATTAGTCTTCCTCAGAAAAGAGCATACCATTCAGTTACCCAGTACCAAATGAGTAACCCTAAAACAGATACAAGTGACATTTTAAAGACTGAGTGGGTTTTATATTTATGAATTATGTAATAAAAGCAACTAAACAATTGTCATGGATTTGAAAGAGGTAAAAATATTATATGAGAAGGATGAAAGGAAAGGGGGGAACATAATTGTGCTAGTCTCAAAAATAAAAAAAAATATTAAGATGCATCAGAAACACATACTAAGATAATCAGTAAAAGGTTTCATCTGATGGAGCATTGGATCAGAAAGTTTTTGGTTACTCCCATGATATTCATGCCACTATTGCATCAGTAAACTTATCTTTCCAGACCAGTCATTACCAGAGCTTGTAGCTTTTATATCTGGGAGAGACTGATGACTTTTCTCCTTCGTCAGAGTGTATACTGTCTTGTAACACTTTGGAAGTTACCCAGGATGAATGAAGCTTCCAGGTTAATAACAGCTCAAAACACATTCTATGAAATTCTCAAAGAATTAGTAATTATATATTTTAAAAATCAGTTAAAGGAGGAGTTATTTTAAAAATCTTATTTATTCCCAAGATGTGCTGAAACATAGAATTTAAAAGCTAAGTTTAAAGATCACTGGATGATTATAAAAGACAACTTACTAACTGGAAGATGCCACAGAAGGCATATAGATAATAATTGCTTTTATTGAAAATCCTCAAGAAAGGGCCATGGCAGAAGACCCAAAAATCAATTCACCAATTACTATGATAAAGTATACCTATTAATAATCTATGAAATACAAAACCATTTTTATCTTTGAAATTGTTAATGGTGACTATTAACACATAATTGCTAATAGAAAAAATCAAAATTTACATACAAAGGGGTTAAAGAATCCAAATGGTGATAGCTTTTAATTTACCAAAGTATGTGACATGATTAAACATGTACACACATCCCTGCCCCATTAATGTGGGATGTCTTTGTGCATGCTGTGAATACCATTGGATAATAAAGGAAGTGTTTTGGCCTATGCAAGAGCATCTTAGAAGCAGACAGGAAATCCAAGCAGAGGTAAAGGGGAAGGAGGGCAGAGTCAGAGAAACTTGATCTAGCCGCCCAAGAAGCAAGATGTAAAGAAACACAGGTAAGCCACAATTCATATGATAAGACTTAGATTAATATAAATGGGTTGAGTTATGATGTGGAGGTAGCTTGCAATAAACATGGGCCATATGCTGAAAAGTTTGTAATTAATATAAGTCTTTGTGTGATTATTTGAGGCTAAGCAGCAGCTGGGCTGTGGGCCTGTCTGGACCCTATGGCTAATGAGCCAGAAACTCTTACTATACCCCATTGTTCAAATATCTAGAGATTCATATCAAAGAAGTAACAAAGACTGTATGGCAGTATATACAAAGAAATCGACAATGCTGTACCTAATAAAGCAAAGTTAAAACAAATGTAAGGCAATAGTTAGAAAACAGATATATTGTACTTTCTTATTATGCTATACTGCACAAACTCTAGTTAGTATATAATGAAAAGCCAGTTCAGATATTTGAGAAAAGCTAGAATATCAGAAACAAAAAGCTAGAATATCAGAAACAGAAACACCCAGTCAACTCCTAAGGCCTGTCTCCGGGAATCCTCCAACTGAATGCCTCTGAGTCCTCAGCCAAAAAGAAAGGGAATGTCTCGGGGAAAGTTGAAAAACCTTCTTCTCTTGCTTTGCCCAGCTCTCTTAACTTTCTCTTTCCACATTCCTAAAGCTAGGATTAAAGATGTGGGTCATCCCTGCCTAACCTGGCTTGGTTCTGTGGTTGACTCAGATTATTTTTATTAAATATATATCACCACAATGGTATGTCTTCAGCCCAAACAAAATTGCTTGGGATGGGTAGTTCTTATATGGTTCAAAGAACTAAAGCTAAATGTCACTGGCCTCTGTGAAATTTTTCTGAGGATGTAGAGAAAGGTGCCATTGTGCAGAGGAAGCTCATAATGAAGAGATAGCATGGCCAGTAACAGCCTGCAGGCTCTCTTTTATAACAAGAGCTTCTCATAAAAGACCAGTGAGGAAGAACTGTTTTAATTTCTTCAGAGGCCTCTTTTCCTAGCAGACTAAATCCCTGCTTCTGGATGTCAATTCTCTGAGCTTCAACTTTCTCCAAACACCAATGGAGTGGAGGGAGGGCGCAGCAAGCTTGGATCATGCCTACTTTTGGGGATAAGACTTGAACATCTGCAAACCACAGTACCCCCTATCTATTAAACTCACACAGGAAAATGAAGACAAAGCATTCTTTCATAATTTGAATTTATTCATCATCTGTGTTCTATGGGAGATTCCTCTAGATATTAATGAACATGCAAAGGACAGGTGAGGTCAAATGCCCAATCCCATAGAGTACATCTTGTAAAGAGTATGTGATGGCTTCAGATGTTAGACATTGTGGTATGAGGTTTCTGGCCTGGACTTTCGAGCCTACCTTTAAGGTTTAGACCCGCAGAGACACACAGATGCTTTCAATAGTTTCAGGCTGATTGGACTAAGGCCCAGGCATACAACTTGCTAACTCTTTACCTATTAAACTAACCCATGACTCTTATCCTGTTCAGCCATGTGGCTCGGTACCTTTTCTTAGAGCAGCATAGTTGTCCTCTGCTTCTTCCGGCTTCTCTCTGGCATTCTGCTCTGTGCTTCCTGTTCTCAGAGTTTTCTTAGTCTGGTAGCCCCGCCCACACTTCCTATCTGCCTTTGGCAAATCAGCACATTTTATTAAGCCAGTGAGTGGGACAATTATTTACAATGAAACAACACAATCTCCCACATATCCCCTTTTCTCTTTTTAAAACAAAAAGAGCTCCAAATTTAATATTCGTTTCCCCCCATTATCTATTACAACTTATAAACAACACTGTAAATAAACACAAACATCCATAATCCATGTTTTGGAAATGTGGATGTTGTTCTCTAGGCTACTTCCTGCTGAATGGGGGCATTGGCAATCCTATGGGAATCCAAAGAAAAATGTAGGATTATGGACAAATCTTCAGTGGAGTAGTCTGTAAGGCTGGGTCATCTCAGTCAGTCTCCTTGAAATTGTTCTGGATTCAGAGCTCAAGAAACTTCAGCAGAGGTACTCTAAAATGCTGAATCATCTGGTCCATCCATTTCCATTGGAGATGTTTCAGGGGGTCTTGCTCTATCAAACTTTACGTTCTTTATCCAGGAATAAATCCACAGCCTCTCATTTTCTGTGAAAATAAAAAGAAAACCTCTTCTCCAAAGTAGCATATCTTTACATTTCAATTTTAAAGTCAACTCATTTATAAAATATATAGGTTGAGTTAATTCAACAGCATTTATATAATCAACTGTCTTTTAGCAGCTTCTACCATTTTATTTTCAGTCAAGAAGCTTGAAGATGAGACAGTAATATACAGTATCCAGACATTCTTCGTATTCCTTCTTTGCATGGCATATATATATATATATATATACTTATATATATACTCATATATATACTTATATATATTTATTTATTTTACTCTCTTTTTAAAGGACTTTCTCTACCTTTTCTTTTCTTTCTCTAAGCCTATGTATATACTTTTTCAACACACTCTAAACCACTTAGGCTTTTTACAAGAAACTGTCTTTACTATATATTTATTTCTTAACCTTTTCTGTCTCTGACCACACCTTCACTTGGCTAGGGTGATTGTCTCCACCAAGATTCTTCTATTTCTTTCTGTTTCTGAACACACCTTTAATCTACCAGGATTCAAGGTTTTCAAGGTTGGTAGGATGGGTGGATGGCTCCACCCAGCTCCTAGTCTAATTTCATAGAATTTATCTTTTTAGTCCAAGTACTCTGGGGAATTTTAGGTTCCATATAATTACCAAGTAAAGCTTTTCCATCTGCTGTTCACTAACTCCATTTCAAGTATTAGGCAGCAGGGCCTCTTAAAAAACTCACAAGTATTTTGCCTCTAAGGCTGAATTAGGAAGCTTCTCTTCAAAAAGCCAAACCTCACTTTGCCTCTACCAAATAGAACTGATCCAAGAAAACACCGCCACTAGAAAGCCATCTTTAATTCTGTTCCTTTTGTCCTTATAAACAGAAACCTTAAATACATCATTTACAACTTTTTGTTTGCATCTAGGCTCCTGTGAGACTTCAGGAACCTGCCATTTTACACCTTAAGCTGCAAAAGCCCACCATTGTAGCTTAAGCCCACAAGCCTTACCAGGGTGTTTCTGTACCACGGCTCACATGAGAGACACAACTCAGAAGCTTCTTTGGGCGCTAGACCATTTTTAAGCTTTCTATGGCTTTATGTGGGTATATGCACCACGTTGGGTGACATTTGTAGTATGAGGTTTCTGGCCCGGACTTTTGGGCCTAGCTTCAAGGTTTAGGCCTGCAGACCCACAGACCTGCAGAGACACACAGATGCTTTCAATAGTTTTAGGCTGTTTGGCCTAAGGCCCAGGCATACAACTTGCTAACTCTTCACACCTCAAACTAATCCATGATTCTTATCCTGTTCAGCCATGTGGCTCGGTACCTTTTCTTAGAGTAACATAGTTGTCCTCTGCTTCTTCCGGCTTCTCTCTGGCATTCTGCTCTGTGCTTCCTGTTCTCAGAGTTTTCTTAGTCTGGTAGCCCTGCCCACACTTCCTGCCTGCCTTTGGCCAATCAGTGCTTTTATTAAACCAGTGGGTGGGACAATTATTTACAATGAAACAACACAATCTCCCACAAGACATTTTTATAAAAGCAAAGAAATTCACTGACATAGAGTAAAGAATGTTATAGAATACTATTTACAATATGGTTTCATTTTTAAGAATAATAGCATATACAGATAAAGTGTTGTGGGATTCAGGTGTCAGCTGACAAGGTCAAGGGACATTTATACAGAGCACCGGGCCCCCCGACCTGAAGGGGGCGGGGGAAAAGCCCCATTAAAAAGGGTCTGCGGATACGACACGCTCTCTTCCTGGTTCCTGGCTGCTGGAGGAAGGACCCCTTCGTCCGTCCGTCTGCAGACTCCAGTTCCTGTTCAGGTGCTATTGTAATCTGTTGCTGGTACCGTGAGTTCTGGATTATATTTTAATAAATATTTTTCTAGTATTGGTGTTCTTGTGGGTAAACTCCGCCTACATCTGGCGCCCAACGTCTGCCCTCCCCCAGCGCGCGGCTCGCCGCCTAGCAAGGCGGCTGACCCGGGCTATCTGCCCTCCCCTAGCGCGCGGCTCGCCGCCTAGCAAGGCGGCTGACCCGGGCTATCTGCCCTCCCCTAGCGCGCGGCTCGCCGCCTAGCAAGGCGGCTGACCCGGGCTATCTGCCCTCCCCTAGCGCGCGGCTCGCTGCCTAGCTAAACGGCTGACCCGGGCTATCTGCCCTCCCCCAGCGCGCGGCTTGCCGCCTAGCAAGGCGGCTGACCCGGGCTATCTGCCCTCCCCTAGCGCGCGGCTCGCTGCCTAGCTAAACGGCTGACCCGGGCTATCTGCCCTCCCCCAGCGCGCGGCTCGCCGCCTAGCAAGGCGGCTGACCCGGGCTATCTGCCCTCCCCCAGCGCGCGGCTCGCCGCCTAGCAAGGCGGCTGACCCGGGCTATCTGCCCTCCCCTAGCGCGCGGCTCGCCGCCTAGCAAGGCGGCTGACCCGGGCTATCAACCCTCCCCCAGCGCGCGGCTCTCTGCCTAGCTAAACGGCTGAGACCCGGGCTGCTTGCTTCCGCCCCTAGCTGTACCGCTGCTCAGTTCATTTTAATTGAGTTTGAACTGCGGCTGCACGAGCGCCCTTCCCCCAACCTGGCTGGCTGAGTTTGACCCAAAAACTGCAGATTCAAGCGGCAGCTCCGCCCTTAACCCCTGTAACCTGGGACAATTGTGAATTACTCCTGTAGGTTAACAAAGATAACTAAAACCATTCTATCTTGTAATTAACATCCTGTCTTGACTTGTGAGAATTTGCCTTTTCCAAAGGTTCTATTCTATCTGCTGAGACCCTTTAACACCTAGGATCTGTGAATAGTGTGCTGAGTGTTTCTACAGCGGCCATACAGCAGGGCACTAAACGTTATTGTGACACCTTCTGACCACACAGCATCATTGCACCGGGATTGAGGTAATGGCTGACAACTATTCTTTTGAGGAATTCGGTATATATTTTTCCACGATGGTTGACAAGTTTTTAAATGAGTATCTTGAGGTATTCAATATCCCAGTTTTACTACTTTTTGGTCTGTTTCTGTATGTTGTGTTCCACAATAGACGGGTGATGACTGAGGTCACGAATTCAAACCTTCAATTACAGTCCAAACTTGGTATTATAGAATTATCAAACGCTACACTGTCAGATGACGTTAAGCAGATGCAGAACTTAAATCGGCAGCTGTTGTCCAACGTATGTGAATTACAGCTCTCAAACTCTGCTATGTCTAAGACGATAGATACTCTACAAATTGATTACAACAAGCTTTCTCATTATGACAGCACTATACGAGAACAATATAAATTCTATGTAACTGATGAGAACAAGAAACTTATTGACCACATTAATAAAGTGGACGAGAAAATCATTAATTATGCTAATGATGTAGATCTCAAAATTGCTAACTCGGTGAAGTCTTTACAAGGATCACTTCATCAAGAAAGTCAAACTTTGAGACAGATGGTATCCGAAATACAAGAATTTGTACCTGCACTGTCCAAATTCCAAGAATGGGAATCCGTAGTGTCCAAAATCCAAAAATGGGAACCCATTATATCCAAAATGGAAGAATGTGGGGACCATATTGCAACACTACAAAAGGGCAATGATACATCTGATGCTCAGAACAGTTCAGGTCAACCCCCAATGGGGTGTTATGGTACTGGAAATACTTTACATAAAGTTGTAAACATCACGGGGATACCTCCTTCACCACCACTATTATTCCCAGCTACTATTCAGACCAAGATGGCACCAGGGGGTTCCTCAGAATATGTAGAGTATAGTTATGAGCCACTACATATGAAAGACATCAAAGATTTTAAAGAGGCAATATCCATGTATGGTATTCACTCTACTTATGTAAAGCAGCTCCTGAATTCATGGTCTGCAAAAAACCGAATCCTCCCCCTCGATTGGATGCAGCTAACGGCTGCTGTCTTGGACCAGAGTCAAAATTTGCAGTGGAGAAGCTGGTTTAGAGAAGAAGCCAGGACCTTAGAACACCAAGGAAGAATTAGGGGTTTCTTTGCTTCTCAGGACCAAATCCTTGGTGAAGGAATGTTTGCTGACGTGAAGACTCAGACTACTTATGACGAACATACCTTATTGCTATGCCGTACGGCCGCACTTAATGCATGGGAAAAGATTTTAGACTCAGGTCAAAAAGTTGAGCATTATGCTAAGGTCAAACAAGGTTTAAAAGAGCCTTATACTGACTTTCTACACAGGCTTACCACGGCTGTAAATAGAGCAATATCAGATCCAGAAGCTAGAAAGCAAATAATACTTTCTCTGGCCTTTGATCATGCTAATCCAGAATGTAGAAGAATGCTTCTGCCTTTAAAAATCAGAGCCGCACCTCTAGAAGAATGGATTCAATATACAATCAATGCTGAACCTCTCCATAGTAATGAAGACAATTGGGTAGACCAAACCATTGATAAGGTAAGGAAGAGGAACCAAGGAATCACTTGTTTCAACTGTGGTAGACAAGGCCATGTAAGACGAAACTGTACACAAAGTACTCTTGGAAACGATGCCCGATCTAGGTTTAATTCGAACAGAAGGCCATTGCCTTCTGGATTATGCAGAAGATGTGGCAAGGGACGACATTGGACCAATGAATGTAGATCTACCAGAGATAAAGAAGGCAACCCTCTGCCATCGGGAAACGCCTTTCGGGGCTTCCCCCGGGAAGCCCCCCAAAATCAGACTCCAAATTCGAGGATGGTGAGATCATATCCGGTCGTAGTAGAAGACCAGCATCCTCAAGACGAATAGAACACCCAATACCTGATCTTGAAAAACATACGATATCAGATGATAACATAAATTCAAAAGAAGATTCAGAAACTCCAAATAAAATTACGAAACGGATATTTTGGCAGACTTCGATAAATGAACAAAGACCAAAATTGGGTGTACTGATAGACAATATTTATATCCAGGGTTTAGTCGACACGGGGGCTGATGTTTCGATCATAACCCCACGGTCCTGGCATCCGAGATGGCCTTTACAGACAGTAGATATCCAATTTCTGGGTATTGGAACAATATCTCAGGTGAAACAGAGTGTGAGGTGGCTTGAATGCATAGGACCAGAAGGTCAGAAAGGACGGTTAAAGCCATATATGGCTGATATAGCAGTGAATCTGTGGGGTCGCGACCTCCTAATGCAATGGAATACCCAGATTAAAATCCCTCCTGGTTATGATGTCAGCCAAAGGATCAACTATGTTTCCAAAAATGACAAAAATTCACCAGCCATTCAAGTTGTACAAAAGAATCGCCCTCTTAATAAGACACTCACAGCACTGCCTTTGAAATGGTTAACGGAAAAGCCTATTTGGGTTCAACAATGGCCTTTGACAAAGGAAAAACTTCAGGCGTTAGAACAGTTGGTACAGGAGCAGTTACAGGCTCAGCATATTGAAGAATCAACCAGTCCGTGGAATTCTCCTGTTTTTGTTGTCAAGAAGAAATCTGGAAAATGGAGGATGGTGACAGATTTAAGAGCAATTAATAAGGTGATTCAACCTATGGGCTCCTTACAATCTGGTATTCCCCTGCCTTCTCTGCTACCTAAAGGATGGCCTATTACAGTTATTGACTTGAAAGATTGCTTTTTTACCATACCTTTACAGGAACAGGACAAAGAGAAATTTGCTTTTACAGTGCCTACTCTTAATAATTCAGGGCCAGCTAAGAGGTACCAATGGAGAGTCCTGCCCCAAGGAATGTTAAATAGTCCCACTTTATGCCAATATTTTGTACAACAACCACTAGAAATACTACGCAAGCGCTTCCCACAATCTATCATTTACCATTATATGGATGATATTTTGTTGGCAGACCCAAACCCACAGACATTAGAAACATTGTTTGAAGAACTACAGAAAGTATTGCCTAATTGGGGACTGCAAATTGCTCCAGAAAAAGTACAGAGGGGAGATTCTATCAATTATTTAGGATATAAGATAGGTTTACAAAAAATTAGACCACAAAAGGTAAAATTAAATAGAGATAAATTGAAGACTCTTAACGATTTTCAAAAGCTACTAGGAGATATTGCTCATATACGGCCCATGATTGGTATAAAAAACTATGAACTAGTTAATTTATTCAAGACTTTAGAAGGTGACAAGGGTTTAAATAGTCCAAGAAAACTATCTGATGAAGCTGAGAAAGAATTAGAGTTGGTAGAAAGACAACTTCAGGAAACACATGTGGATCGTGTGGATCCAGACCTGGAATGCATACTTGTTATTTTACCCTCAAGACAATCTCCAACAGGAATCTTAATGCAAAGAGAAAGCATCATATTAGAATGGATATTTCTGCCACATAGGCCAAGCAAAAAGATGAAGACATATATCGAAAAAATTGCTGATCTGATTTTTAAAGGTAAATTGAGACTCCGCCAATTGACTGGAAAGGACCCTGCAGAAATTGTTGTGCCTCTGACTAATGAAGAAATTGAACGATTATGGGCAGACAGTGAACCTTGGCAAAAGGCTTGCAGTGACTTTTTAGGAGAAATTAATAATAAATATCCCCAAAACAAGAGAATTCAATTTATAAAGGAAACTAATTGGATCTTTCCTCGTGTAGTACAAGATGAACCAATTTCTGGAGCCCCTATATTTTATACAGATGCAAACAATTTAGGGAAGGCTGGCTACAAGTCTGAAAACCTAACTAAAGTGGCTCAGAGCCCTTATAACTCTGTTCAAAAGTCAGAACTATACGCGATCATTATGGTGTTGTTGGATTTCACAGAGCCTCTTAACTTAATTACTGACTCTCAATATGCAGAAAGAGTTGTTTCACATATTGAAACTGCTGACTTCATTCCTGATGATACGGACTTGACCTTACTATTCATACAACTACAAGATATCATCAGAGGTAGGATACATCCTATGTACATAACACATATCAGGGCACACACGGGCCTCCCAGGCCCTCTAGCGCAGGGTAATGAGGAAATAGATCGGTTGCTAATAGGAAGCGTGCTAAAGGCCACAGAATTTCATGAAAAGCATCATGTTAACAGCAAAGGGCTGAAGAAGAGTTTTCCCATCACTTGGATTGAAGCAAAGGAAATACTAAAAAAATGTGACACTTGCTCTTTCTATAACCAACCATCTTTACCTGCAGGAACTAATCCTAAGGGTACACACGGAAATGAGATATGGCAAATGGATGTGTTTCACTTTCCAGAATTCGGAAAGATGAAATATGTACATCATACTATTGACACCTATTCTGGAATGCAATGGGCGACTGCCCTGAGTTCAGAAAATGCTGATGCTGTACTTACTCACCTTTTGGAAGCCATGGCCGTATTGGGAATTCCCACTCAGATTAAGACTGACAATGCTCCAGCTTATGTCTCCCGAAAAATGAAGATAATTTTTGCATACTATGATATAAAGCATATTACAGGGATACCACACAATCCTACAGGACAGGCAGTCGTGGAGAGATCTCACCGCACATTAAAAGAGATGCTTTATAAACAAAAGAAAGAAATGAAAAAGCCCAGAGAGAGGTTGCATAGTGCCTTATTGACTTTAAATTTTCTTAATGCTGATGAAAAGGGAACTTCAGCTGCTGAGAGACATTGGGTAGTAGAAAAATCTTCTGAGTTAAATCAACCCATTTACTTCAAAGATGTGTTGACTTCCGAATGGAAGCCAGGGTATGCGCTTCGGTGGGGTAGGGGTTTTGCTCTTGTTTCAACAGGGACAGAAAAGATATGGGTACCAACAAAACTAATAAAAGCCCGCTTCGAAAAGGAGTCTCTTCCTGAACAAGAAAAGTAACTGCTCATCCCTGACATGACAAACGGATGCGTGGTAAGGAAAACACACTTAACAAACCTGGGGCAGGGTCTCTCAGTTTTGTCTTTACAGGAAAATGGATACAACTATTTTTACGGCATTGTCTAAACATTGAATAATTACTCACCTGCAATAGAAGACAGACTGATGATTAAAGAATGTACAAGACTGACTACGAGACCAACTGATACACACGTGCACTACTGGGTAATTTCTCAATTTTTACTGCTTTACATCTTGCATCTACATCTCAAAAAAAAAAAATGGTCCTGATTTGACTATTAATAAGGCTGGATTTGGATTGGGAACTTGTGGCTTTCTCCCTCTCTAAACCCAAGCATATTGGTAAAGAAATATGAAAAATTCTGTCTCACATCATAAAAGCCACCTGGTGTGAGACAGAAGGCATAATATTTAGGGACCAATATTACTGTGACTTCATCTTAAACCTCGTTCCTCCCTGTTTCTGTACCTCTCAAACATCTCACTCTGTCTGCTTCCAGTCTCCTAAAGTCATGAAAGATATAAATATCTTTTGAATTTCTACAATGCTTAAGTTTTCCACTGTAAATAACATTTCCTCCTATCAGCTATCTACAAAGAATCTGAAACCGAGATGGGGCCTCCACCGGAACAACTCCTGCTAGAAAAACAAAAATAGAAGAAAGAATATGAGAGAGAGAGAATAAGAGACAGATAGACAGACAGCAGAGACAAAAATAGAAAAATCAGGAACCTGGTGCGCACCAATCAATAATTGCTTTCAAGAAATAGATTATTCAAAAACAGCTGCAAGATAGCTCCTTATGATTATCCTTCAGATCACACTGCTAATTAAGTTTCCAGATGGAGTTAACCACTATCCTAAAAATGGTTATAGATGTATGTGGTCAGTCCATTAAGAACTAACCATTGTTTTAGCTTTTACAGGATCCCAAGGAGATGCCATCCCCCTTAAGTCAGCAGGAAGCAACCTTATAAACGACTACGCCCCCTTTCCCAATAAGTTTTATGCTCCAAAGGTTGTGGGTAAAACTGGGTAAAAGACAAAACTATAATATAGCATCAGAGATCTTTTTTTTTAGAAGAGAGGGGGAATAGATAGGATAGATAAAGGTAGACTGTTCTACCTACCTATACTTCATTTTAGCTAAATGTATGGGCTAAGCTAAAGACAATCTGCACTGTCATAGATATCTATATATTGATACTAATGCAAAATCATTTTATATGTTTAATTGTGATAATTTGTACATTGGTACAAAGTTTAATCTGAGATTGTTTTATGTAACCAAAGCAACTTGTACTTCGATATAAATCTGAATCTGTAACTATTATGTAAAGCTGAATCTAAAATTGCTATATTTTATGTATGCTCATACCTTTGTTTAAAATATTTGCACATCATTGTCATGTATACTATGCAATTACTACCTTCATTTAACTATACTAGATATAATGTATGATTGCACTAGTTATGATATATGCACAAGATGTTTTATATACCTCTGTTTAGATGATATATATGTATTTACATGTCTAAAATGCTGTGGACACTTTACCTGGTAAAATACCCCTGGCTAATGCTCGATAGTTCTACTAAGGGTCATTGTTCAGAGATTGTACATCCCTTATATAAGTATTCTAATTTTTAGTACAGGGTTTATTCCTTAAGATGATAAGATCTGCAGTCAACACTATTTAAGGTATCATATCCCAGTCATTTCAGATACAGGTTAGAATATCATAGATGGACAAGAATCTTCAACCGTTTCATAGACCCAGAGAATATGGCATTTAACATTTAAAATTTGGCCACGAGAGACACGACGACTCCTGGTGTCACTGCTCCCTTCACGAGATGGTGTTGAGCATCAAGGATACTCCTTTGGAGTTGGTCCTTTTGGCAAAAAATGGCCGGTTGAGTAAGGAACTGTCCTTACCTTGATTGCTGACAGTACACACATGATGTCAAGCTGGATGAACAAATTGAGATAGAGACTGACGAAACCTGCCTAGACAGGATAAGACAGTCCCTTCAAAATTGTTCTGCTTGTAAAAAGATCTGTCAGATGCCATAGGCCTATAGCCAATCCGATAGATGCTCTAACGGTGCACAAATCCAGAGGTGATTGTCCAGGTAGCTGTGTTGCTGTCCTCTCCCAAATTTTGGAAGTAGCTGCTTCCATGTACTTCTGTCTTTCAGACAAATTTACCTTCCTTCTCAGGTCTTGAAGAGGTTGAAGAATAGATGTTTAAGGTTTCCACCCTAGTATCCCTTAGATAAGAACACTCAGGTGTTAGATTCTCACTTTCCCAGATTAACCCTTTAAAATAATCTATACACCCTACTATCTACCAATATTCTAAAACTATTAGATATACCTTATATAAGTTAGGCTTTGATTAGCAATTATACTTTGACCTCTCCTAGATGCTACCTCATAATAATTCTTACTGTATATAATCTTAGTTTAGAACCTTCTTAGTTAGACAAAGGGGGGAGATGTTGTGGGATTCAGGTGTCAGCTGACAAGGTCAAGGGACATTTATACAGAGCACCGGGCCCCCCGACCTGAAGGGGGCGGGGGAAAAGCCCCATTAAAAAGGGTCTGCGGATACGACACGCTCTCTTCCTGGTTCCGGGCTGCGAGAGGGGATTCCATCGTCCGTCCGTCTGCAGACTCCAGTTCCTGTTCAGGTGCTATTGTAATCTGTTGCTGGTACCGTGAGTTCTGGATTATATTTTAATAAATATTTTTCTAGTATTGGTGTTCTTGTGGGTAAACTCCGCCTACAATAAAGCTTATATATCTAGTGGGATTCCTTACAAACAAGTTCTTGGTTCCTGATATTTAGAAATTTTATATTTCTTTGTGCATCTTTTAACGTTATTTTTTTTTCTGAGCAGAATAAATTGTGATACTTTTATTATATTCTTCTTTTGGCATCCTTTTAATAACTATTACAACTTTGTAACTCTATTGATATAAATTGAAACTTGTGTTTAATAACAAAATTATCTAAATGATGATTTGATAAATTGTGTCCTTATTATCAGTTTAGGAAATATTTGGGAAGAATTCTAGGTGTGCTCCGCTTAAAATCATTACATAGCCAGTTATGTAACAATTACATAGTAATTTGTGTGTGTGTGTGTGTGTGTGTGTGTGTGTGTGTGTGTGTGTACATTTCAGCTTAATGCAATCAATCTCATTTCTTTCCTATATTTACTTGGTTCTCTCCATCTCCCTTAACTGATTGTGCAGACCAATATCAACAAAGCTTTTTCCTTTGATATGATATTGTAAGATGGATAAGCACAACAGGAAGGAGAGGTAGTCCTCATCTAGGTGAGGATGAATGATGCTGGAGAGATGCTAATGGCCTTGACAAAATGTGCTACCTTAGTTTGGATTTGAAGTGTTTCCTGAGACATGTAGGTTAGATGTTGGTGCTTACTAGTATGTGGTAATGGAAGATGCCTAAGGAGGCGGTACAGTCTTCTGGCAACTGAATGGACCCTGGGACATCTTCTCTGTCTTTCTTCCCTTCACAACTGTAATGAGATGATGTACTCTGTTCTGCCTCTCATGATACCCAGCAACACCATAGTCCCCCAAACACTGGCTTACTGATCACCGATGAAGCTTTCCAGAGCTATGAACAAAGCTAAATATTTCTTCTGGAGCTAAGTATCTCATCCTTGTCTCCACTAAAGGAAGTGTGATAACTCCAGTGCAAATGTCCCTAGAGCAGACCTGGCAATAATATTCCAGCCTGCACAGGGGCTTATGCTCCTGTCTCTTCTTCATGCTCAGGGAGGTGTTTTCCTCAGAAGGGGAGCAACCCAAGTCCTATCCCAGGGTCTGAATAAAGTAAGATGACAGAAACATGAGGTTCTGGAGTCTGGTGTGTTATATGAAAATGGACTGTGCTCCAGAAGATACCTCCTGCCATTGTTTTCTGTGTTTTATGGTGATCTAATTGTTATGCCCCATCTGAATAACCCTATCACTTCTGGCTCTCCCCTGGCCTCCACACTCTCTTTTAACATACATATATGTAAAGACAAATTTTAAGCAGATATATGAATAGTTGTACAAGAGTGCATATATACATTTCTTCATGTTGTTTGTACTTGATACACCTCAAATTAAGCTGGAAAGACTTCCTTGTACCTTGGCATTAAATTTATATGAACTTAGTACTTAAATTTAAATTGAGAAGTAACATTTCTGTATAAAAATTTTTATTTCTTTGTTTATCATTTTGCTAGATCTTACCAGATTATTTTTATTAAAACTGAGAGCATCATTTCTCATTTTTACCAGAAATGAGTGAATATTTCTTTTTCATATGCATCCACTAGGAGAAAATTTACATCCTCCTCACTTATAGTCTGTCAGATACAGAATGACCAATTATTGTTTATTTTACTTACATTTATCTGACTACAAATGAATTTGACCATTTGTGGCTTCAGTATTTGTGGCAGTATTGAGTTAATCACTGCACTATAATTTCACTGTTTTATTTTTCTTTATTGAAATGTATAGTCCCTATTATACACCTAGTAAGATTTTGCAATCTAAATAATTTTTCCAGTTCACATCTATTGACATTTTTTCATTGCAACTTTTCCTATATAAAGGTATATACTTCTCTATAACTCTATATGCCTCTTTTCCTTCAAATATGTCAGAGCTACAAGCTGTGATTAAAACAGGAATATCTTTGACTCTTACATTTCTGTAATCATCAACTCTTTTCTCTCTTATCATTCAGCAACCTTAGCTCATGTGCAATCTACTTTAACCTATGTGTTAGAGTGGAGTTTGTCTTTAAGACAGCCAGACAACTGCTGCAGTGTCTTTCATTAAGCAACCCATTGATTTATGATTACATTATGCTAATGCCTGCTTCTACATACTGTTATCCACTCTGTTCCCCTGATTTATCTCTTTAATTTCATGTTTCGGTGCAGTTGGTTAGCTCTTTCTGTGGTGCTAACACTCCTGAATGCCACTGTTTGCTGCTCATTCTGCTAGCATGATGCAGCTATTCAGACCTATGCTACCTGGCCACAGACTTCCCTGCTCAATTCACAGCAAATGAAGGAAGAAGTACTTATCTGTGTTCCTCCTTGAGACAGGTTTTGAGACATGTATTTCTTGAGATATTTTCATCTTCATATATCATTGGCCAACTCAAGTCAAATGGCCACCTCCATATATGGAAATTGGTGGGATTTCACATTCAGAGCTGGACTTTATACTCTGCAGGATAGGGGGCTGGGTCTAGAAGTTAGGGCTTTTAGAGTGTTCTGTGGGTGGAGCCGGTCAGTTAGAGGTCCTCAGAGGAGGGACCTGGCCACTTGTATGGCTTGAGGAGCCTATACCATGGCTTGTAAAGAGAGTCTCAGGGAAGTGTTGGGTTGGCATGTGGGTATGTTTGAAGGAGATCGTCTTAATACAGTTAATCAATATTCTATGGGTGATAGCCTTTCATGGACAAGGGGTTCTTAAATGTATGTAAGCATGGAGAAACTGTGCTGAGAACAAGCAGGCAAGCATGTGAGCATGCCATTTGCTCACTTTTCTTTGCTCCTGACTATGGATGTAACTGTGTTTGGCTTCCATTGGTGTGACTTTCCTACCATGAGTGTCATAAACACTCCACTCCCCACATTTTTTTTGTCAGAATATTAGATAAAGGTGACATCAATGAAGCTAGGAAAATTATCCTTAAACAGCTCTGTTTTTGATGTTTTTCCTTAATTTACATTTTTGTAACCAAAGCCAAAGAGTTGCCATGTTGTACAGATGACAGTTAAACAAGGGTGAGTTTCAAACTCCATTTTAAAGGAACGCTTTCTTCTTGGTTACAATGTGTTGATTCCTGGTGTGGTTTGAGATGTTTATTGTAATTGCTAACATTTTTAAATTGTTATTGTGGGATTAATTTAAGGTAGAGGACAGAAGACTTTTCATTTGGGAAATATTTTCTCTCCTCAGTGCCTCTGGTCCTCTCAAATTGGAACCACTTTAAATTAATGGCTATGCATGTTTTGGACCCTATTACTTAAATTGGGCTATAACTGCAGGCTTCTGGCTGCAAATTCTTATTTATTTTATGTATATGAGTGTAAGGGAGTATGCTCTCCTGGCCCTCACAAGTGACTCTCCTTGTAGCTACTGGGAAAAAAGGATCAGATTTAGATGTAATGGAGATTGATTCTACTGGAGGACCCCACTTTCACTTACATATTTCCTTTTAGAATACCCTTCTTGATAGACTCTTTGTTTATATCTCTTCACTTGCTAAGAAGCCAGTCATGCTAAAGATCCAGAAACTTCTGTTAAGGGAAGGTGAAGTGTTAGGGGAATTATCCCACAAATGACAGGAATCTCCATCCCCTCTCTTTCTCTCAATATGCAAGTGGACTAGGAAACTTAAAGAATTTTTAGAAAAACTCACTTTTGAGGATTAAAACTCCCCTAAGTGAAATCCATTATTTTTCCTTAGAGCACAGCTGGTTTGCACAGCTACAGAAATAAAATCCTTTGCTTCTTCCACTTAACACAAAGATGGAGTCTCAGAACAGGGCAGGCTCATAACAGGGTGGGCAGGTGGAATCTAAAGGGGTTAACATTATTAGCAGCAGGAAAGGAGAACTGTTAATACATCAAGTTCACAGGTAAAAATCTTGCTAGAAACTTCATAGGTCAAACACAGCCATGTAAGTTTTAGGAGACTCTGGGATGTCCTGATAGCCAGGTCAACAAAAACTGCAGTTTTAATCTGAGCAAATTAAAGCTGTATTAGAACAAAATGCCTAGACAAATATTCAAAGAACCATGATTCAGAAATTATACAATGTGCCGCATGCAAACTCTTTTCTAAGTGGAGGTATTGTATACTCAAAGGAGAGATGTGTGCACTCACCTCACAGTAACAGGCAGTCATCACCCTGGTGTAGGCATGGCTTAGCAAAAGAAACAATCAAAGAATTTAAGTAGATCATCTTGAGAGAAATAGGTAGAGAAATTTGATAGAAAAAAATAGAATATAGAAAACAGAGAGTTAAATGTGTAACAATTTTAATGACATTTTTGCTAAAAGAAATGAACAAAAGGTTGAAAATAGAAGGGGAAAACAGGATAAACTTGGAAATAGATCTGTGGCCATTTCACTACCTAAAATTAGAGCACAGGCTGGAGAAAGGCTTAGCAGTTAGGAGTGCTTACTGCTCATCCAGAGACCCTGAGTTCAGTCCCCAGCACCCGTGTAAGACACCTTACAGACACCTATAACTTCAATTCCTGGGCCTTCAAGGTCCTCTTCTGGCCTCTTTAGATACCCACCAGACACATGCATAAAACAAAAAATTTAAAAGATTTAAAAATATGAAACATAAAGAATGGGAGAGAACGTCTCAGATATTACACAGCACCATGTTGGTTAGGGTAATGTGGGTAATGCTACAGTCTCGGTTAGGGTAATGTGGGTAATTCTGTCTCGGAAACAGAGAAAGGGAAACATATGGAGATACCAGAAAACCCTAGACAAGAAACACACAAGGACTCTATGAAGCACTCAGCATCAACTATTACAAGCAGAAGAAAAAAATACCATGAAGATGTAAAAGAGAAATACTGCAGTAGTTATATCAAGGATAAACTCATCTCTAAATCTTCCTGTGAGAAAAATATAATGGAAAAGATAAAATCCTGAACTAGCATGACCAGGGGGGTACTGTTTGGAAGGATTAGAATAATTAGAATAATTAAAAGGTGTGGACTAATTGGAGGAAGTGTGTCATTGGAGGGTGGGCTTTGAGGTTAAAGAGTTCATGCCAAGCCCAGAGTCTTTCTTGCTTTTTACCTCTGATCAAGATGTAGTGCAAGACTGTAGTTAAATTCTTTGTCTTATAGTTGCCTTGGTCCTGGTCTCTTTACAGCAACAGCACGGTGACTAAGTGTTGACATACAGTTTTACATTTGCTACTGTATCCCTAACTTGATCCTTCTTTAGCCTTAGTATCAGTCTTAGACAACCAATTGTAAAACTGCTATAGAAGCAAGACAACTGGAGATGAATGTTCTCATCTTATACTAACAATGACTTACTATTTCTTGGAAATACAGTTTAAATACAAAGAAAATGCTTAATTGAAAAGGTTTTGTGTTTTGTGTTATTTGCCAATACATATAAATTCTTTACCTACTAAGCCCCCCAAATTCATGTCCTCTTTTCAAAAACTCATCAAGTTCAATTTGTGTTGACCATACACACCTGAGTGTGGGGCCATCTACTCTCTCTCTCTCTCTCTCTCTCTCTCTCTCTCTCTCTCTCTCTCTCTCTCTCTCTCTCTCTCTCTCACTCTCTCTCTCTCTCTCTCAGCAGTTATTAACTACCAGTAGTCCCTCAGATAGGAGTGGGACCTTGTGACAACCTCCTTCTCCCCTTTGTTTGCCTTCCCTGAGCTTGCATGAACCTTGTGTGTGTTATCATAACTACCATGGACCTGTACTGCAAGACCATTTTGCTGAAGCATCCACCACTTCTGGCTCTTGTAATCTTTCATCTCTCCTTCTACATTGATCTCTGATCCTTGGAAGAATGGAGTAGGATACTGATGTCCCTAAAGGGCTAAGCATTCCACAGTCTCTTATTCTTTGTACATTGATCAGTTGTTGGCCTTCATTTTCCTCACTATCTACTACAGAAAAATGTTTTTCTGATGAGGGCTGATAGCTGCAATATTACATGGGCATAACAGTAAGTCATAAAGAATCAGTTCAAGACTATGTATATTTAACAGAGTATAGCTATAGGTTCTTGGTTTTAGCAACATTACTGAGTTTAGGTTCTATCTCCTGGAGCTGGCCTTACATCTAGCCACAAAGTTGTGGATATGCCCATGATGTTCATCCCAGTATCATATCAGTGGTCATCTCCCCCGCCCCCAGTGATTAAGCATTCAAATATATGAGTCTATGGGGGTTATTCATATTAAAAACACCACACCATGGCATAAACAGATATAGTCTTGAATAAACACACACACACACACACACACACACACACACACACACACACACAAACTAAGCACTAGGATGAGGATACTGTGTTTTAAAAAAAGTAATCTATCTGAGCAGTGGATGGCAATTGAATTCACTGAGTTCTGATTAGTGTAGTGTTTGTGATCATGGGACAATGTGGAATGTTGTAGAATGTGGAATGATTTCTACATGTGGTTGGTTATATATAGTGATTCAGGCAGGACCTACAGGGTACTCTGCCAATGATACTGATTGTATAGCAAGATTGTATGCTGTCCTATATAGTAGAGGAGGGAGATCTGATGGGATAAGTTTCTCTAAATCTCTGTGCTGAATGTCTCACCCAGGACCCAAGGATGTGACCAGACTCATAGTCAGGGACTTAAAGAGGTTCAATGGGGCTGGTTCCTTACAAGAATTTCCTTCTGTAATAAGAGAGAAACAAAGATGTACATAGAGGCAGACCATGTGCAGAAAAAGGGAAAGATGGCCACCTGGCATCTAACATGTCAGGACAGCACACGTATGCTTCTACCTCTAGGGATAATGAATATCTTTCCCCTGAGGCATGTTTTTATTTCCAAACCCCAGCACACCAACACACAAGGCATCACACTTCCTGATGAGATTGCTGGAGGTGGTCCAGGCAATGCATGCTTCTAAACATGAGCAGGAGATCACAGCCTCTGCCAACCCATTCCAGGGAGGACCTGAAGAACTGCTGGTTGCTGGTCTCCTGGCCATGTCAAAGGGCAGCATGTGTCTGTCTGCAGAGCCTCTCACATATGCTAACTGTTACCTTCATCTAAAGTAAACCTGCCTTATTGACCTCAACATTTGGAGGCGTGGAAGTTGAAACCCAAACTAATACTTGTCTTACTCAGTCCTTGAGTGGTTCTTATTAATCATCATCTGGCTATCTATAATTACCTATGACCTAACAAACAGTCTCTGTGTCCTTATAACCTATCAATCAATCATCTGTATCACATATCTATTATTTAGTTGTACATCTATATAGCTGTTTATGAATGATCTATCATATACTTATGTATCACATACCAGTCATAAATATCATTAATGTTTTATACAATCTATGATGTAAATAGGGTTAATATATATTAAGGCCAGGATAAAGTATAAAAATACTTGAGAGTTGCTATGTTTCCCAGAAGTTATTGAACAAATCCATTTATTGTAATAAGTTAAAGATGTGTGCTATAATCAGTACAGCTCTAAAATTATCCATGAAATATAGATAAAATTTAATACACTAAATAAAATGGAATCCTGAAAAATCACAATAGAATATGAATGGAGATACAAGAAATAAAAAGTAGATGAGACAAAAAATAAAATGACATGCCTGGTCAATGATGATATTAAATATATAGATTGAATAACCCAATAAAATTTCTGGGATTACCATGGTGACTTTGGAAAGATCAATTCAATTATGCAAAATGCAACAGAAAAATATAAATAGATAGAAAATGCACTATTAAAAATGACATTCTCTGAGATTATTGAAAGTAGTGAAGTTATAATAAGACTTTTTTGATCTGGAACAAGAAAGTAGAAACCTTATGACAGTGGACTCTAGAACAGAGAGAAAGGAAGTTACAATAGTGAGACATGCAATCCAGAGCAAGAGAGTGGAAACCGCATGGTGTTGGACTTGGAGGAAGGAGCTTCTGCCCATGACACTGGTGTGGTTTGGGGATGGTCCTGATGCAGAGACAGGATGCCATATTGTGAACTTAGTGGGAAGCACCTGTGACAAACCTATTGTAATAGTATTTTGGCTTGGGATTTGATAGAATATATTTAAATATTGTTTAAGCACTAGCTTTCATTTACTCTGAGTTACTCTATGAATTTCTATAGTTAATTCCATTTTTTCAAGTAAAATGAAATACTATATTGCCAGTGAGATGATAAAGTGAGACAGCATAACTGTCATAATAAATATTCAAATAAAATTTCGCACCTGGATAAAAAACCACATTATAAGATATTACTACAAAACTGTTCTTTCCTTTTCTCAAATTTTAATTGGTTCCTATAATTTCCATAAAATACCAAGCATGTAGAAGTGAAGCAGAGAATGAAGAGGCAACATTGTTGCTGTCTTTAAGAAAAAAATATAGTTACATACCAAGATGGCATGAGTGTGAACAGAATTATAGCTTGTGTGATACAAATTCTTTTAAACAACTGTCATTGATCACCACTTATCATAAACTGGAAATCCCAAAGGTCGCCCACATCCTTTCTATTGTATATTCTCTTTTCAAAGTCAGTTCTTGGAGACAGCTATTTATTATGGCGGCCTGCCCTGCTTGCCAGGACCTGAGTGAATCAGACATTTGCCAATATGTATTCTGCATAGATCAGTGTGAGCAGACCACTGTGGATGGAAATTAGTCTGCAAAATTGATGGCTTGATTTTGATTGTACACTAGCAGAAGGCAGCATTTACACCTGTTTTAGAGGAGTCACAATGTACAGGAGAAATTCTGCCTTTTACCAAATGAGTGTTTATCCACCCTTTTCCTTGAATGTACTATACCCAGGGCTGGACATGGGAAGCAGAGAATGTAAGCGGGGCTGAAATGATTGAACATTCAAACAATAAGGCCTTGATTATAATGAGTGGCTGAGTTTTATCTGGATGCAAGTGTACAGGCCAAAATGTCTATGTTATTCTGCAACAACTGTGTCTTGGTGAATTAGCCACAAAATTCGTGTTTTCTTAGAAATGGTCCATTCTATATTAATATGAATGTACAGGGCAGCTGTCCATTTATGTAGCTTGATCTTCTAAACTGATTAAATATGGACTCAGGGAAGGCACGTTGGTAAGTATTTTAGTGGCTATTGGAGGCAGAAATCAGGGTAATGGGTGGACATGCCTGTGAGTAGCTCATGACTTCCCACTTCCTGCCCACCTGTACAAGTCCATGTATCTGCCTTCAAGACAATGGAGGACTGCAACCATCTCAGACATCTTGAGGCAGAGAGGCCTGGATTTTAGTGAGAAGCAGCTGATAACTTTTTTCTGCTCTCTCTCCCAAGTGGAACAATAATCATGCTGCACAGTGCTGAACACCACCAGGTTTTTCTCAGAGGCTGTGGGTGCGTTTAGCAGTTTGGACACACTATCTTATTTAGTATTTATGTAAGTCTAAAAGGCCAGTGTAAGGCCATCTTCATGGACACAGATGGAAATGTTTTCATGTAAAGTAGATACTGTCAGAGACCATATCATTTTATTTTCAAAGCTTATTTCCTATGCCACTGTCTCCCATTATAATTACTTCCATTTTTGAATTCCTGGCTTATGAATTATTTTATTTCAGAAATATGCAATAAAGTATTTGAGAGATGATATTTGAAACTAAAAGTTGGGATAGAAAGGGTAAGAACCTGATTGTAATCCAATTTTGTGATTATGGGAACCCTCAGTATATAGGTAAAAAAAGGAAATGTTTTTTAAAAAAGCAAACAGAATAACTAAGAATCAGATTTGGAAACGTTAATGTCAATTCTGACAGAATTTAACAACAAAAGATAAGATAAAAATTATCTAGAACTCTTATCAGAATCATAACTCACACCCACACTGATTTCATGAGCATATTGGTATGGTCTCTTAAAATATTAGTAAGAGGTAAGGTGAGGCTGGAGAGATGCATCAGTGCTTTAGAGCACTTGTAGCTCTTCCAGAGGCCCCTGTATCTGGCCTCCAAGAGTACAGGGTTCACATGTGATACACAGACATACATAGAGGCAAAACACTCACTCACATAAAACAATTTTAAAATATAAGAATATGCATTTATGAGGACATAAGATGGAGATGTTTATGACAGAAGTAGCCTCATTTGTGTGGTACTGGAAAACCAGGGAGTTCTCTCATGTAAATAGGCCCAAGCTCCAGGGAACTTCACCCCCACTCTTCTCTGTCTCAGAGCTAGCTCTACCCTTTGACAAAATTTGGTGGTGCTTTTAAATGTCTACTTCTTATCTAATTTAATTATCTGGTATTTTATGTTATTGTAATGTGTAATTAAATTTCTTATTTCTCAAGGATGAAAGTACACTCTGCCTGGGCTCCTGTGCCAGCAGAGCACTGTCCCCACACACTTCAGTGCTCTTTTCTCTGAAACACTGACCGTGAAAAGGTAGAAGGTTTATGGTACTTAGCAACTCTGTGGATATGCTGGACAGTTCTCAGGGCTAAGGAGAAGCAGTGTGGCACAGGTTTGAATGTTTTAGGTTTTGTTGAGGGGATCAGGTTATATTTTGCTTAATATTTTTCCATCCTTAAACATGTGTATACATGTTTTCATGTGTGGGAACACACTTGTGTGGGTCTGTGTGCCTATATGTGCATATGGAGACCTGGCATTGATTCCAGACCTCATTGTCCCCTGATATCCAACCTTATTCACTGGAGTAGGGTCTTTCAGTCACACTCAAAGCTCTTGCTGTGGCTCATGTCACCATTCCCACCTGACATATACTTTGGTCCTGGGGATCTGAACTCAGTCCCTCATGCTGTCACAGCAAACACTTACCCACTGAGACATCTCTCTAGCTCCAGATAGTTATATTTTAAGTCGATCTATCTGAGAATGTAAGAGACAAAATTTACTCATCTGTCACTATAAGGACCACTTTTGGCCCACAGTAAAGAGCTCACCAATATTTGGCTTACAGAAATTTATTGGCATATTGGAATGGGTCTTTTGCAATATATCCATGAGATGGATGCATTTAGTCATGAAACCTAAGGATTTAATTAAACCTTTCTTAACTGTTAGGAAAATAAATTTATACAAAACTGATTTCAATTTCTGTTAGTAGTTTATTAATATGGAAAAAGGTACAAATATTATCTACTTTATATATTCCAAAGAATTATTTTGTTTGCTTTAGGTTTTGTTTGTTTAGGTTTTTGGTGTTTTATTTTATATTTTTTACACCCTGTCCACGGTTTTCTCTCTCTCCTTTCCTCCCTGCCCCCTTCACCTCCCTTCTGCCCTCCCCTCCCCATCGACTCCTTGTAGGGAATTGTGCTGTTTCATGGTAAAAATTGTGCCACCCACTGGTTTAATAAAAAGAGCTGATTGGCCAAAGGCAGGCAGGAAGTATGGGCGGGGCTACCAGACTAGGAAAAGTCTGAGAGCAGAATGCCAGACAGAGCACCAGAGAAGCTGCAGGATGCAGAGGACAACCATGCAGCTCTAAAGAAAGGTACCGAGCCGCATGGCTGAACAAGAGACATGGGATAGCTTAAGGGTAGAGAGTTAGCAAGCTATATTCCTGGGCCTAAGGCTGATCAGCCTAAAACTATTGGAAGCTTCTGTGTGTCTCTGTGGGACTGTGGGACTGCAGGACTGCGGGTCTGTGGGCCTAGACCTTGAGGTTAGGCCCAAAAGTCCAGGCCAGAAACCTCATACTACAACTCCTCTTCCATTTCTATTCAGAAAAGGGCAGGTCTCCCATGGGTACCAACAAAAAAATGGCATAGTAAGTTGCAGCTAGACTAAGCACCTCCCCTCATATTAAGGGTGGGCAAAGCAACCCAGTATGGGGCATGGGGTCCTAAAAGCTGGCAAAACCAGAAGCAGCCCCTTCTCCTACTGTTAGGAGTCCCACAAGCAGATCAAGCTATACAACTATAACATATGCAGTGGGCCTAGGTCAGTCCCATGCACATTCTCTGTGCCAGTTCAGTATCTGCGAGCCCCTATGAGCCCAGTTTAGTTGATTTTGTGGGTTTTATTGTGATGTCCTTGACTCCTACAATCTTTCCTCCCTCCTCTTCTCAGAGCTCTGCCTAATATGTGGCTGTGGGTTTGCATCTGTTTTCATCTTTTACTAGATAAAGCCTCTCTAGTGACAATTGGGCTGGGCACTAATCTACGTGTGTAGCAGAATACCAATAGGAATCATTTCATTGACTTCCTTTCTTTTGCCATTGTGTTTTGTTCTAATCTAGTTCTCTGGGTCATCTCCAGGCAGTGTCAGGGATGGGCTTACTCTCGTGTTATGGGCTTCAAGCTGGTCCAGTCATTGGCTGGCCAGCCCCCAATCTTTGTACCGCCCTTACCCCAGCACATGCCATAGGCATGACAGACTGTAAGTAGAAGATTATGTGACAGGCTTGGTGCCCAAGTCACTCCTCTGGAAGTCTTGCCTTGTCACAGAAGATGGCCAGTTCAGGCTACGTGTCCCTGATTGCTGGGAGTCTTAGCTGGGGTCATCTTGTAGATTCCTTGGAGTTTCCTTGCACTAGGTTGTTATCTAACCCCCAAATGCTTTCCTTTTCCAGTCTACTCTTTCATTACTCTCCTCGCCACTCCCCACCTGATCCTTCATGTTCTCATCCCTACCTGTTCCCAGTCCACCCATGAAATATATTCTATTTCTTTTTCCCAGGGAGATCCAAGCCCACCCCATTTTGAGCCCTTCTTGCTATCTAGCCTTTCTGGGGCTGTATACTGTAGCCTGGTTATCCTTCACAGCTAATATCTACTTATAAGCGAGTGCATACCATATTTGCCTTTCTGGGTCTGGGTTTCCTCACTCAGGATGGTTTTTTTCCTAGCTTCATCCATTTGCCTGCAAATGTAATGTCATTGTTTTTAACAACTGAGTGTTTCTCCATTGTGTAGATGTACCACATTTTCTTTATTAATTCTTCAGTTGAGGGATACCTATATTGTTTACAAGTTCTGGCTATTTCAAATAACACTACTATGAACATAGTTGATCAAGTGTCCTTGTATGACTAAGCTCCTTTTGGTTGCATGCCCAAGTGTAAAATACCTGGGTCTTGAGGTAGATGGATTTCCAATCGTCTGAGAAACCACCATATTGGTTTCCAAAGTGGCTGTACAGTGTATTCCCAGCATAAGTGGAGGAGTGTTCCCCTTGCTCCACATTCTTTCCAGCATAGGCTGTCATCTGTGTTTTTGGCTTAGCCATTCTGACAGGTGTAGGATGAAATTTAACAGTCATTTTTATTTGAATTTCCCTGATTTCTAAGGATGTTAAATGTTTAAGTGTATTTGGGGGGGGCATTTGAGAATCTTCTCTTAGAAATTTTCTGTTTAGAGCTGTACTTCATTTTTTAATAGGATTATTTGGTATTTTGATTCCTAGTTTCTTGAATTCTTTATATAATTTGGAAATCAGTCCTCTGTCAGATGTAGGGATGGTAAAGATCTTTTCCCATTCTATATGATTCATTTTTTGCCCTATTGTAAGTATTCTTTTCTTTATAGAAGCCTTTAAGTTTCACAAGGTCCCACTTATTAGTTGTTGATCTAAGTATCTGTGCTATTGGTGTCCTGTTAAGGAAGTTGCCTCCTGTGTCAATGTGCTAAAACTATCCCTGCTTTCTCTGCTACCAGGTTTAGTGTAACTGGATTTATATTGATGTCTTCCATCCACTTGGACTTGAGTTTTGTTTAGGGTCTTAGATATAGATCTCTTTACATTCTTCTGTGTGCCAGCATGCAGATAGACCAGTGCTACTTGTTGAAGATGCTTTCTTTTCTCTATTGTACAATCTTGACTTCTGTTTTTCTGAGTCGGTGTCTTACTGTGTATCTCAAGCTGATCTTGACTTTGTGTCTGACCTCTTGTCTCCAGAGTACTAATCAAGGCCTAATTTACCACACCTGGCTCTTTCAAAGCTTTCTGATTTATACCTTACATGCAGCACACAGTCCAGGTACTGGTGTGAGTCCATGTCTGAGTCACTGGAGGGTGGCAGGCATAGGCTAGACAATTGCTGAAATTTTCCTGAGTGCTATAGAAGTATAATAAAATACAATTATATTTTGATGATTTTTCTCTCAGTTTATAATTTTTCTTTATATTTCTGTTGATCAAATGATTTGTGAACCACAGTGACCACTGAGCAGAGAGTGGTGATCAGGAAGAGACTTGTCCTTGTGGGCACACAGCATTAGTGAGGTACAGCTCTGTGGGTGACACTGATGACCTGACTGTGCACCAGTGTGTCTGCAGCTTTAGTCTTATCTCTCCTCGAGAAGCTGGACACCCATCCCCCCCCCCCCTTTGTATGCTCAGAAATGATTCTTTTCAGTGAGCTAAAACAGAATTCAACAAATGAAAAAGTGGGCTTTGCACACACCCCTATTGCTGGAGTCTACAAGGCATGCTTCCCCACAGACCCCACCCAATATTTCCCAGTAAAATTCTACATGCTTACAAAAGTGTCTTCTGAGACTTTGAAAGATACAGACATGTTTTGTTTCTTTTATTTGAAATCTTTGTGTGTTCCAATGATTATTAATGACATTAAAATGTGTTTTCTGGCTGCTTGATAAAACAGTTGGCTGGTGAGCTTTGCTTCCATTGGTCTAAAAATGGACTCTTTAAAACCTCCCTAAATAAATTCCCTGAGTGTTTCAAAAGCATGGAATAGTGCCAAGGGGCAAGAGCCCAGATACTGCCAGGAGCTGAAATAGATGGGGCTGCCAACAATGTATTAAGCACAAATAACAAAGAAATATGGTATGTCTGGGTCTGGCCTGCCAGTTTTAAGTCTGTCCCAAAATTTCTATCAAACTCTAATGTTGGGGAAAGAGAAAGAACACCAGAGCAGATTGAAGGCCCATTCACTAATACACACTTTGGAAAACAAAGTGAAGGTTAAGTAGCTTTGACAGAAATAGTTTAGAGGAAGAATTCCAGTTAAAAGAAAGGAATGCTAGAGAGAGTGGGGACGGTCATTATTTGGGAGCTGCAGGAGCAGGCAGACTTGTGATTATTCTCATTCCCACATTGCTCAGCAGTGAAAGGTCATAGCCAGCTTCGAAGCTGAAGAGGGCAGTGTTTACAGAAACTCATTTTGAGCATGGGGCTGATGTCATCTGGAGAGAGGAGGTGGCCTTGGCTTCTGCTCTCTGCTGCCTCACACTTGGAGGAGACTATCTCTGGGCCATCTAGACCACTGGTGTGTGCTTACCAATGTAGGGTCCTTAGCTTACATTTCCTCAGGATTTCTGGTGTAGCTTTAGCTTTCCTGAAAAGAATGTGCACTGGGAGTGTAAAGACACAGTTCTGAAAAGTGACTGGAAGACAGAGGGAGAAAATAGCCTTATTTAATTTTAAAGGTGGTTTGATGATCTAATACTGTGACCTGGGATTTCTCTGTGTCTTCCTTGGGTACTCACCATAGTACTAAAGGCTTCCATAGAGATGGACAGAAATGGGACCAGTGTGCCCCAGTTGCCATGTGGTCTGGGTATAGAGCAGGCACAGTGCATGATAATATTCCTAAGGCTTAGATTCCTGTTGCTGAGTCCAGACTTTTTATTGAGTCTTGGCACCTTTTCATCAAGACTGGCTCAAAGGGCCACACAGTGAAAAGCATGTCTCAAAATTCAGCTTTTACACAGCGTCCTTTATTTTCCTTTATGATTGGTACCTTCTTTAAATTACTTTCAAATTCAAAATTCTTCAATGTTTTGCATCCTGTTTTCTTTCTGTGTCTTCTTGTCTTGGTTTCTTTTCCTGTTTTGATGATTGAAAAAAAAAATACCCTGACAAAGGCAACCTAAGTGAAGAGAGGGTTGTTCTGACTACAAGCCCACCATGGTTAAAAAATCCTGTGGCAGAGCTTGAGGCACAGCTGATCATGTCACATCTGCAGTCAGGAAGCAGAGAGCAATGACTTCCTGCTGCTACTCAGCTCCTATTCGCCATCCCAGCATTCTAGCTAGACAGCAGGGCCACCCACATTAGGCAGGTCTCCCAACTCAATGAAAACACTATCAAGATAATTCCTTTGAAGGTGATATGTATCAGTATGAAATTGTCAAAGGGTAAATAAAAGATGTTCCAAGAACAAAACAAAAAGCAAAAAATATTGCCTGCGGGTATGAGTGGCGGTCCTTGTCCTAGATAATTCTAGATTCTATTAAATTGACAATTAACAGTAGCCATCACACTGCCCTGTGCTTGGGGTTCTTAGGAACTGTCTAGAAGACAAATGAGCAGGAGGAACAGGGATTAATTAGGGACATTTGAAGTAAGATTACAAGGTTGAAAATAGAAGAGGGCTCTGTGAAAAGTAAGTGACCTATCAGATGCTTAGTTTTCTAACATCCAGTTCTGTCCTTCCTCAGTCTCCCTTGTCTGGGATCCTGGATCGTGAAGCCCAGAGCCCCAGATTCTCAAGAACAGTACCTTGAAATACCTTTAGCTCTGTGTCAGAGTCTCTGCACTCCACAGACCCCAGCGGGCCCCAGCGGGCAACTCTCAACTGATCTGAATAGTCAGTTTGGTTGTCTCCTGAGTCAAGAAAGACTTCAGGTCTGTGAGGGCATTTCCAGGAGGGGTTTGCTGAGAGAAGTTTCGGCCCAGATGCAAGGACGTCAAGGACAAGGCCTGTCTGCCTTTGCTTCTTGTTTAGAAGTGTGTGTATCTCATCATTGCTGCTGCTGCTGCTGCTTTGCTCTTTGTCCTAATTGACTGTGGAACCCAGATTTGCAGTCCTACCAACAGTTTTCTAGCAATGCTGAAGGCTTTAAGGGGATTCCTGAGGCATCCAGGCCCATGGCCTGAGAAGCCACCAGAATAAAAATGACCATTGTTGGACTACCCAGGCAGAACCATGGAAGTCGATCCCTTCTCCAGTATCTGTTCCTTCTGTGAGTCCTGTTCCTCTAGATAACACCACCTGGGGAACTGGCTTCTCTGTAGATGTCCAAGTCCTTACAGCTACATATTGACTAGGTGGATGATCTTTTCATTTAAAACTCTGTATCTTCTCATTTCTTCATTAACTCTCAGACAGCTCTCCACTGTAAAACTTAATGTTGCTTTCTACAACTACTCATTCTATATCCAGCGGAGGATGATGCTATCCATGGATTTTTAACATTTTCAACAGCTTCATACATGTACATTCTTGTCCATTTCCGCTTTCTGCACCCTTTACCCTCTTCCTACCCATACCAGCCCTGCCTCTGTACTTCCACCAAATATTCATCTTATTTTCATATTTTCATTTGCTTTGATTTTGTTTTTAATTTGCAAGCTGCTGTTTTTTAATCAGGGCTACTTGTGGGTGTGGATGTGACACTATCTGCTGAAGAATATAACTCACCAGTAGCTACAACACTGAAAACAATCACTAACTACACCCCTACCCCCTACACCAAATTGCCATTAGCTTCTCCTTGATGTGATGGGGCCTTATGAGCTTCCCTCCCCACATCTATGATTAACTGTTCATAGGCTGAGTCTTATGTTAGACACAGGCCTGAGAGACCCATTTACTGCTGCTTCACAAGTGCATAACGTGCCCAAAACTCTGTTTCATGGCTCTTGTCTCTACTGCCCAGCTCTTACATTGTTTTCCCTGTTACTACCTTCATGACTTCTCCTGAATTTTGAAAAAGGAGTCAAGGATGAGCATTTGAGGCTGAGCATCCCACAGCACTTTGCTCCTAGGACCTTGACCAGCTGTTAGACTTGGAATTGACTATCATTCTCAGCAATGGGAAGTTTCTCTGATGGAAGCTAAGGGTCATGCTAATCTATTGGAAAAGAATTTGGGAGGCAGTGTGGCAATATTTTCATTTATAAAACAACACTAGTAGGTTCAGTTATAGTTTTGACCTCCCAAGCTATGGACCAGGTCTAAAATAATGAAAATCAGCTCCCTCCTAAGGTGTAAGACTCAGATGCAATCAGAAACCAGAATTTTATCCCCTAGTATCAGTGCTACTTGTGCACTAGTAACTAATAACTGCCTGGAAAACTATTGTTGCATTCAAAACCTGAAGGTATGAAAGACCAGGGGAGACTTCTCTCCTATGTAGCAACTTCCTGTACTATGACGTCTACCATCAGAGAAGCTTCTAGTTCAGCTCCAGCATTGCAGGTGTGTGAAGTATTTACGGTTAGGATTTCAGTATCCAGTTTTCATGGGTAACCCAAGGCAATAGCATAACCTACATATTTTAGGGGATCTCTGGGACCATTCTAGCTCTCACCTCCTAGGGGAGTATCACACACTCAGTAAAAAGCTTTTATATATAATATAACCCATATTTTCTAAGATCATCATTAACCATCTATGTAGTATGAAGTTTCTGGCCTGGCCTTTCCAGCCTAACCCTGAGGTTCAGATCTGCTTACAGCCCCCACTGCCGCTTGGCCCCAAAGAACCACACAAAGGCTTCTGTTAACTTCATGCTGATTGACCTATGGCTCAGTCATATAACTTGCTAATTCTTAACTCTTAAACTAACCCATGATTATCTAAGTGGCTTAGTACCTTTTCTTAGAGTACCATTCTGGTCCTGT